>CM024543.1:6154196-6786661 GCA_014182365.1 Eucalyptus tenuipes | reverse complement strand
TAAGGAAGAGATGCAAATAGGAAAAGATTTTGAATTGCACAAATCCAACAAATTAAAGGACATAATTGAATTACACGAATCCAACAAATCAAAGGACATAATTGCGTAAACTGCAATTATGTTCAATAATGGAGTAAATCCATCTCGTTTTGTATCCTCCTGGGAACATTTTGTATCCTCCTGGCGTGACGTGATGAAAATGCTAATCTTGATAATGGTGTCATCTGATCCATTTAGCCAAACGTAAAATGCAACCAATATCTTTACATGAGCTCATAAAGGAAGAACGGAATGGAGGCTTGCGATGAATTCATCTCTAGATATCGACGGAATCCCCCCCCCCCCCCTTCCTTCTCTCTCTCTCTACAGAATCAGTTTCATCTCTGCACACATCACATGTAGGCATTCTGGACGCTTCTTCATCGGTTTTCCCTTCTCCATCGTCCTCCATACACCGTTAGCCGCCATCGTAGCTCTGCTATTGCCAAGTTCGTTGCAGCAAGGCCTCCTCTCGTTCTGCTCTGTTTTCCAGTTAGTGCATGGACCCTTGGTCATTCCCCCTTCACTGACCTCAATCATTGATGTCATTGCATTCGGGAACTTTTCTTGATCTGATCACTAATCGAGGTAAAAAATTCACTCTAATCAAGGTAAATTCCACACTCTGTTTCTGCCGCTTATGAATGAAACAAAGTCGATGAGCTTCAACTACTAATGTTTGTTACTAAACAGTTGTTGTTGAAGCTCGATTAACAACTCGGACTTGTATTGTTATTGTCATGATGATTCAAAGTGAATCGTTGGTTTGTATTCTAAAAGTGATAATTGTCGCAATCATCCAATTAGTCGAGATAAGACAAGTAACCTTAGGTTTACGGATATGTTTTAACATAAATTACGGTTGGTGGTCTTGCTGCAACAGGAGCAATTATTCGAGATCATCATCAAGAATGAGCTTGCACCGAGTTTCATGGCTATCAATCACGGGCTCGGCTTGACACATGTTTGGAGGACGGATTCATGATCTTGAACTTTCAAGAGTAGAATTGCGTTCTTCAATGGCAGAGTCACAAGAGCGATCCCAGCAACTCACAACATCACAACAACTTGTTAGATTTATTGCAAAATCTAAAAATGATAAGATTGCAACTAGCTCTAAAAAGAGAACAAAGACAATGACATGCGGTATATTGGTTTGAACTATTATGCAGCATAAAGCAATGCTTTTAGTGTTCATCTCAATTCACAGGGGTAAGGGTAGAAAAGATCATGTGCCGATCACGAGAACAATGAAAGTCAAAGCACAAGGATATTCAACTAAGAGCCTATGAACGAAAATATATAATTCGGTGGTGAAGGAAGGAACTATCATGCGTCCAAATGTCAGAACAGAACAATGCCATAGATACGAAGTTCGTTGTGCAGTTATTCCTTTGCCGTCAAGTTGAATATGCTTTTTGTAAAGATAAAATTAAAAAAAAAAAGAAATAAAAAAAGAGCTCCACCTCAGAATTGAAAGGGCCCAATTGGTCTGTTGGGCCTGATGCACAAGCGCAGCCCAGATCACACCAAGCCCATCAGAGTAAGCCTCGGCCCAGACAATTTCACTCACTAATCGACACCAGAAATCCACCATCCGCCATCTCCAATCACCAACAGCCACCGTGAAGCCACCATTGACGGCCACCACAAGCTGAGCGATAACACAACAGAACGCATACGCTGAACCTGACGAAGAAACTCTCTTTCTCGGAAATTCTTGAGGCTTCTTGATCGGCTCTCCTCTCCGTCGTCCTTCAGGCACCATTACCCACCCCTGTAGCCGCTCTGCCATTGCCGATTTCGTTGTAGCAAGGCCAACTCTCGTTCTACTCTGTTTTCTGGTCAGGACGCTGGCAAGTTCACGAACCTTGGTCGTTCTGCTTTCGCCGGCCCCGATCATCGGCGTTGACACCATCGGGAACTTTGTCAGTGATCTGATCACCGTCCGAGGTCAAAAACTTAAATGTCATCAAGGTAAATTCCACACACTGTTTCTGCCGCTTATAAACGAAACAGAGCCTGTTAGCTTTAGCTAATGTCTGTGAGTAAATCAGTTGAGATTGAAGCTCGATTAACAACTTGGACTTGAACTGTTATTGTCGCGTTGATCTGAAAGTCAATCGTTGCTGTACCTTTGCGTGTGAGCTCCTTGATCAAAATGCCTATTACTTGTTTGATGAAATGCTCGAACTATATCAGTATGTAAATTCGATTCGATCCCGGAACCGCAAAATTATATTACATAAATTCGAGTTGTTCTCAACTTATCGAACCCTTGTTGTGGCCAACTTTGTCGGAATAGGATGCTTATTTGTCAAGTGCTGTTATGATTCTCGCCTTGTATGCTCGTTGACGTATGACCTAAAAAATTGCTGTCTCATGGTTTCTTTGATCTCTCTGGTTCAAGTTAAAGTGTTCTATATGAACAGAATCGAGTCTTGAATGTGTATTCTGTTGTGAAGGAGCGCGAGATCTGCATGTGTTCATGCAAAGAATGGAGCGTCGAATCGCCATCGATCCTTGCATTTATACAATCTGTGAAAGAATCGCCATTGCCCCAAACTTGGACTGGATTTTAATCCTTTAATGATGACCCTTTCTGATGCTGTGGTTTAATTTTTATCTCAAACTTGGAGACATTTGTTTCTGGATAAATTCTTCAATTTTGTTTTCACTAAACAAAAGAAAAAATGAAAAGAAAAATAAAAGTGGTGGAAGAATGCAACGGTGGCTATATTTTAAGAATAGTTTAATTTGAATTTCATTTGATTCATGTTCTTCTAGTCTGACAAGGGACATTCTAGTTCTTTCTTGCAAATGTTTTCAAAATCATTTATCAATGATAGGGGCGCCAATGCTGTGTATTTATATTAAAGGTGTCAGACTGAATCGAACCGAAATTTCATGCATTTTCGATTTGAAAAAAAAAAAAAAAAAAAACCTGTTCTCTCTTCTCTTCCACTGCAGTTTTCTTCTCTCTCCCCTCTAATAGCATCGACTCGCGCTCAACCCCTCCGGGATTAAATTCCTCTCCCGCAAAACCCGCGACAAGGCAGCCGTGTTTGCCACCTCCCCCATCGCCTTCGGAATCCGAATTACGTGGCCGTAGGGCCTGAATCTGAAGCTGTTGGATGCAAAAATCGCAATCCCAAGATCTCTATAACCAAAACAAGAACATGCATAATTGAGTAGAAAGATTAACGCATCTGTTTTAGGATTCATCGTTCTTGAAGCGGAAGCGGAAACACAATGTTCCACGCGCAAGACCTTCTCCTCTATTGCCCTCCGTATCACTGGCTCAATGAGGCGGCCCTCACGTTTAGCGTTAGGTAAACGCTCCTTAGGTGAGGATACATGTGAGAATTAGGGTTAGAGAGAGACTTGAGCATTATTTATAAAATTTCCAGCCAAGCCTCATCACGGGCCAGCTCAACTCTGCCCACACTGGTACAAAGTACCCCCATATTAAACTAATTAAGAAACCTTCTATCTCACCTTAAACCAAACCCCGTAAAACGGTAACCGTTAAACGGTAAATTACAATATCAATTAATGTAGTTCACATTAGAAAAACTCTTACATTCTCCCACTTGGACTATATTAATTGAAATCGTATTGGATGTGCGCACATTGGTTTAGAGATAATTTTTAATAGTCAATCCTATCCCATAAAGTCTCAAACACCGAATCATGGCAAGAATCGCATGTATACACACAGAGCCTTCCATGGTCACGAATGTTCTCAACTTTATTGATATGGATTCAATATGATAGTGTGTCAAATGGACAACATCTCTCGTAGAGAGATCCCATTTGTCAGTCACCATTATCTTACCTTAAGCGTCACAAAAACTTGTGCCACTAGAGAATGTCCATTCTCTTACCTTAAGCGTCACAAAAACTTGTGTCACTAGAGAATGTCTTTATGGTTCCAACGAACCCACACATGCCTTGTCCTTATGGTTAACCTTTCTTTATATATAACAAGGCATATGCACAAGGCTAATAATCGGATGCCCCTAGCCTTCACTCAAGGTTTATACAATACCTTGAGACTTTATCAATATGTATTCAACATAATAACAACACATTCAAAAATATTTTATTGAATGCAAAAGTTGATACATATCAAACCGTTACTAAATGTAACGAACATAGATGTGAACTTTATCAGAGTAAAGCCAAGATAGCTCCCACTAAACAACAGCATCTCATGATGCTCCTAGGTCCATGCTAATGACATGTTGCTCAAATACACATGGACGTATACCTTTAGTTAGTGGATCGCAACCATATCATCTGTGGAAATATATTGTGTTATAACGTCACCTTTCTCGTACCATTTCTTTATGATTAAAAATTTTGACCACCATATATTTAGACCTATTGAGACCTCTCGTAGTTAATAAATGATACTACATATATATTGTTTCAATAAAACCGTATGGGCCAATCTATAAAATTAAAAACAGTCAACTCCTTAATGAGGTTCCGGTGCCTAATAACCCAAGTAACAACCTAAAGGAATGTTACTAGCACCGCTACGTAGTAGAAGATGACATAGAACTTTATTTACTACACTTCCTACTAACATAAATATGTATTATGTTATCGATCGCATGTCATCAGCCAGCAAAGTTTACATCTAAATACCCTACTAACTGCAATAATTGAACATGTCTCGTAAATTAACATATAATCTCTTGTCCTCTTTAAGTACCTCAAAACTTTCTTGGCAGCAACCTAGTGATCACGTCCTAGATTTGACCGATATCTGCCTAGAAGTCCCGTCACAAAGACGATATTTAGTCTAGTGCAAATTCGAGCATACATTATACTTTTAAGTGCACTGACACAAGGTACACCCTTTAATTAGATTTTCTCAATATCTAAATAAGGATAATGTGATAGATTCAGTCCATCACCCTTAACAACAGGAGCAATTCTAGCTTGCAATGATGTATATTGAATATTTCCAATATACAATCAGCAAATGTCTTCCGAGAAAATCTAATATAATATGGCAAAAACAATTCTTACAGACCTCGGTACAAAGGATATAAGATGTCTCAAGGTCACAACTTGTAAGCAAAATATCATGTACATAGAGTATAAGGAAAAATAAATTTCCTCCCACTGATCTTGCAGTATATTGAATTACTTTGTTCCCAATCGAACAAAATAACAACACTATGAAACTTAAATAATATTGTCGGAAACTTGCTTAAGACCATAAATTAAAACTTTTCAGTCTACACACAAGTTTACTTAAAACATGTGCTGCAAAATCTTCCGATTGCACTATATAGATTTTGTATTTATTTGGCGTAATTCCATGTCAAAAATAAACTATTAATATCACGTTCACTCTGAAAGAATCTTTAAAAGGTACTAGAAAGAAATAATTATTTCTTCACTATAAACTATCCACCCCTCTTTCAGAGTGAAGACTTTATCATTTTTTTATGGCATCTAATTACATACTTGATTGAGAACAAGAAACGACATTTTTATATATGTCGCTAAATCAACCATGTAGTGGATATTGTAATCATGCTCTCACAAATAGACTATGTAGTCAAATGGTAAAACTGATCGTCTTTCCCTAACAAATCTCCTAATACAACCACTTTATTCTACACTCGAGAGGTTTGAGAAATTTCATCATAAACTATATCAAGAATAATACCTTGAACCTCAACAAGTTTAGTCTATGATATAGGAGATTCCACAATTGTCTGTACCACAATTGTCTGTATAGACAAAGACAAAGACACAATAATCTTCCATCGTACTATTATCCTTAATAGTCTGAGAGCAACTATCCTCTACAATTACATCGAACTTTATAAACTTTATTGTATGTGATTCCGTAATTCTTGTACCTTTATTAGGGTCATAAAATCAATAATACAAAATAATTTCAAGTGGATCTAAATTCCAACACATTTTTTCTTTGGATTAGATAATCTCACATCTGCATGACACCTCTAAATTTAATGTGATTCAAATAATTTATATCCAGTCCATAACTCAAAAGAAGTTTATGAAACAAATTATGGTAAGAAACACATTTTGTATATGAAAATGTTACTTTCAAAATATCAACCCATAGCAGACCGAATAAATTAGTCTTGCTCATCACCATGTTTATTATGGTGCAATTAGGCCTTTTAGCCAAATCCTTTTGTTAGGATTTTCAGGTATAGTAATTAAATCACCACCCCAGAATTAACCAAGTATTTGACAAATGACCCTTTAAGCAATTCAGTATTGTCATACTTGTCAAAATACTTACCGCTACTATTAAGCCTAACAACCTTCAAGACTAATTTTAACCAGTTTATTCTTTATCTCGGCTATTTTCCTTAAAAATAAAACTTTTGGAAACAACTTTTTAACCATATAAGAGATGTATATGTCATTATGACTTAAACACAATCTTTGATGTGTCCTAATTTTGATATCAGACAAGACATAATTTCAAGCAACTAAAGCTTTCATCATCTTATAGCAAGTGCAGTCCGCAGCAAACCTCTTTTTAAGTGTTCCGAATGGAACGCTTCATGGACAAGATAAGCAAATTCTATTGCTCTTTTTTTAAGCAACAAATCATATGTCCACAACTTAAAATTTGAAATAGTAAAAACCTCAATAATAGTGGAGTTATTAATTACAAAAATGTGACTAAAATAACAAGTAATGTATATTAATTAGCATTATATGAGCACTGTGTAACTTGACGTACAAGTACACATCCAGAGAGTTACACGCATAATCATATAATCACCTTTGGGCAGAATACATGACATGCAATTATACACTCCCCACATGATAGCGGTTATGAGAATATATTCCAATCTTCGTGAATTCATTACCTTTGGACATATGAACCACTAAGATCAGTCACTCCTCCACCATACCAACATGTATCCCTCCATGAACTAATGCACAATCACCTCCTTTGGGAGTATGACTACGTATTAGACTAGGAGACATCCCAATCATTATATGAGACCAAAATTTCTCAAAAACAATCAAGCGTGCCACTTTGGTTGTCACTACTCAATTGAATCCTTAAAACTTCTCTCATATTAGGGATACAAACCTTATTGCTCACATACACCATATACATGTGATTTTGACTTTAGTGATAGGGGCAATAAATCACCAAAATCACATATCATGCTAATTACATTACTTTATTCATTAATAAAAATTAATCAAACATATATATATATATATAAATTATCTGAAAGACAGACTCCAATGAGATCACGGATCACAGTAATACAAGAAACTTCTCATAACATAGAAGAAAATATCTCTTGTGCACCCCGATTATAGATTACCAGCACGTAAAGGAGTATGCTTGAGGAACAAAAAGTTTCATAACTTTTACTGTCTCTCATCACCTCAATACATACTTCAAATACTATCCCATAATGGTTGTATCTCATTAAGCCAGCTTCAGTTCATAATAAAGTTTAATTTTTATTAATGAATCAGACATTTATAATATTTATGTGATAACATACCTGTAACCCAACAATGTATTTCCAAAATCATAGAAAATACAAGAAAAATACGCAAAAATACACTAAAAATACACGTATTTAGGGTTCCGTATGTATTTTCACATCTATAAAATAATCAAAAATGTAAAATAAATACATCACAACATAGAGGAAGATCATACGAATCCCACGCGCGGGCGTCAATGGCAGGTCAAAACCGGTCCGACCAGTTCCTGGTCCGACCTTCCGATCCAGCCTCCCGGTCTGACCGGTTGATCGATCCGGTCAACGGTTGACCGAGTCGGGTCGGGTCGGTCTCCAATCGGGTCGGTCCGGTCCGGGTCGCCGATGTCATCGTGACGTTAGCACCCGTGTGCATCGCACGCGCGAGCCGCGCCCGCGCGTGGGGGCGCTTGCTCGACGCCCGTGGCGCGTGGCCGCGCGTGGGGTGCGTGCGGCCTCCCGGCGATGCGCTGCCCACGGACTTGCTCGCCTCGACAAGCTCAGTCCGAATATACAATTTAATTTTATTTTTATTGAACAAAAAAAATCTCGAAAATCACAAATTAGGGCAAAAACTTTATGCGTTCAAGTTCTAGGGTTATGATCGCTCTGATACCACATGTTGGATGCAAAAATCGTAATCCCAAGATCTCCAAAACCAGAACAAGAACATGCATAATTGAGTAGAAAGATTAACACACCTGTTTTGGGATTCATCGTTCTTGAAGCGGAAGTGGAAACAAAATGTTCCACACGCAAGTCCTTCTCCTCTATTGCCCTCCGTATCACTGGCTCAATGAGGCGGCCCCCTCACGTTTAGCGTTAGGTAAACGCTCCTTAGGTGAGGATACATGTGAGAATTAAGGTTAAAGGAGAGACTTGAACATTATTTATAAAGTTTCTAGCCAGGCCCCCTCATTACGGGCCAGGCTCAACTCGGCCCACACTAGCCAGCCCCATATCAGACTAATTAAGAAACCTTCTATTTCACCTTAGACCAAACCCCGTAAAACGGTAACTGTTAAACGGTAAATTACAATATCAATTAATGTGGTCCACATTAGAAAAACTCTCACAGAAGCTTCAGCTCGGCGATCTCGACAAGGAGGGACTTCCTCTAGCGAGCCCGCCGCCGCTCCTCGCGCACAACCGTTGCTCCTCTCGAAGGTGGCGATGGGACTTAGGGAAGAGGCGAGAGAGAGAAGAAGGTTTGGAGACTATGAATAGGAGGGAGGATGGGCGTTGGTGGTGGACTCGGTGGAGGGGAGGATAGGTGCGGGTGGGACTTGGTGGAGTGGTGGGTGGGGTATGGAGTGGGGAGAAAGGCGGGGTTCGGAGAGCAAGATGGAGAAGAAGACGAGGAAGAGATATTTTGCGGAGCCACCTCGATTGTACCAACTTCCCTCCCTCCCTCTCGTCTCGTCTCCATCCAATATGCATACGCAACCCTCCACCCTCCTCCTCCTCCTCCTCCGTCGCCGAACGCTCCAGTTTCCCCCATTCTCCTTCGTGCGAATTCCTGTTCTCGTCGATCCTTCGTTCTCCCTCTTGCCAAGAGATTGTGGTGCCCCTCTTCAGTTCGATTGGGGATCGGTTTCGGGTGAAGACGATTCCCATCGATTCGTTCCCTGTGATTGGCGATGGGGGAACTTATGCTCACGGACCTGTTGAAGGTGGCATTGGATTTCCCCGACGGGAGAGCCTTGTCTGCCTATGGGGAGTTCAACCTGACGCACGTGTGGCTGCACGACGTCATCGCGCTCGCTTTCCCCAACAGAGGTATGTATGTCCCTCGAATCATCGAGTCTCCTCGTAAGTACGATGGTGCAGGTTTTCCAGTTGTGCAATGATGCGTATTCAAATGCAGAAAATTTCCTGATGATGCTGTTTAAATTCGAGAATGCAATATCTGGAAGATCGCGCTAACGATGAATTTCTAACGATGAGATGGATTGCTTATGAAAGATCGATTGGGAAATAGCTTGAGATAGGAAAAAAGAATCTAAGGCATGAAATTTCTGTGCACGCGTGGTGCCATTGAACAGGAGCAAATTGAATCGGGAAGGGCATGGAGACCGTTTTCTGTAGTGTCCAAAGGTCGTTTTTTAGGATGTACAAGTATCGATTCATCGTAAAACAAAGTCAAAGCTTATCAGAAGGAGATGGATGGTTTTAATGAAATCGAATGTTGACAAACTAGTTGTCTGCATATTCTGCATATGTATGTGTCTCCAATCCAGGGGACTAGTGTGATAGTTTGCGGATTGGAAAATATGTGTTCGTTTTTGCGTTTGTGATCCCGATCCTGTTTCGGCAAGAATCCGTTGCCCGGCCACCGCAGCTCCACCCAACCCCATCTACACAGCTAAGGAGTTTGAGTTCTACCTTTCCGACTCGGGAACCGAAGCTTCTATTGACACCACAAGAAGGAAACCGATGGGCTCAATCCACTTTGCTTCCAAGCCTCCACCGATTTCAAAATCACTCTTCGACCGACGTAGAGCCAAGCCTCGGCTTAATGTCCAAAGTTGTCAATGATCCCTCGGATGTAGCTCTGTTCATGCACACCTCCGCCGCTACGGGTCGCCCCAATTGCATGCTACTAACTCAGCGCAATTTGGCATCATCGGTTCAGAACATCAAGTGGGTGTACAAACTAACAAAGTTAGACTACCGTGATTGTGCTTCCCTTGTTCCATGTGCATAGCTTAGTTGCCGGATTATTGAGCTCTTTATCTATTAGAGCCGCCATGGCCCTCCCGGCGGCTGTTAGGTTCTTGGCACTCACATTTTGGGTAGATATGATTTCATGCAAAGCCACAAAGATGTTTTCTAATTAATAAAGTTCGAAGCATCATCAAAATTAGATGGCGAACCAGGGAAAAAAATTAATAACTTAGATTGTTTACAAGTTTTTTACCTTTTTATTTAAGGAAAATTTTTGTACTTGCAAAGGCATAGGCAACATAACGACTTGACTAAATACCGTTTATTATGATTTCAGAAAAGTGAGTTGGGTCAATTTACTATTTCTACATTGGACCATTAATAACTTTTGCTTGAGATTATATTAATTCACTTTTGAGGTGGGGTCTAGCGGTGGGCAAAGGTAAAGTGTCAATGCCCGATATTCTCACAACAGGCGAGACAACTTCGAAACCAATTGGGTACAAGGGGATCCCAAATCCCATATATCAAGACATTCCTATCCTTGCAATAGAGATTTCCACCTGAAAACTTCCAACTCGTGTGAGGGATTGCGAAGAGGATCCCATCCCTGAAATACTCCGATAAACAGAGGGAGTGCGAATGAGCAAGCAACGCAGGATAAGTTACAATGTGTATAATCGCCAGAAACCTTCTTTGCATGTCACCAAAAGATTTGGCTAGCGTATTCATTATTTCCTTCATGTTATTCAGTTGTTTCTTCCGGAGTTACGCCTGCCTCGCTGAGCTTCTCCTTTTTCTTTTTGCTAGCTCGAGCTGTCTCCTTCTCATTCCTCAGTCCCCATCAATCTTCCGAATATCCAACTCAGCCGGGTCCAGAATCAACCTTGTATTGTGCTTGGAGCTCGGGCATAGGAACATCACTCTCCCTCGCCTTCTCTTCCGCATTCAGCTTCTCCAAGTTTGCTAACACCCTAACCCGAGGTCCGCGCATGTCGAGTACCTTTTGCACAACTTCAACGCCTGTTCCGGCTTCTTCGCCAAGGTCCTTCGCCGTAATATAATTCGCTTTGTTTTTCAGCGTCTTCTTCTTCGCTTGCTTAGACCAAAGCTTCTCCTTACCGGGCACTTCGTGTGATGGCTTCTTTTCCTTTGGCCCTAACGAGGCACGGGTGCCTTTGCAAGAGTTTCCTCGTAAGTCGTTGAAACCCACACCCATATCCCTAGGACGCAACTTTGCTTCAATGAATGTCACAATCCCCTGCTGGTTCTTCCCAAGACCCCCAAGCCCGGCCTATCCTCATCCACGACAGCGGATTCTTCATCCTCATTCTCTCGTCTTCGAGTTCTCGTCAATCTCTCGTTCGGCATGACCATGTCGGTGGACACGAAATTCACGAGCTTCGACAGATCGGCCTTACCTAGGAGGTCCCCTGTTCTTCCTCCGCTTCCTCTTGGAAGAGTCGTCGTAGTCCGAATTGGAGTCCTCGACGCGAAGACGCCGTAGAGCACGTCGTCCTTGGTCTGGGCAAGCTTCTCCCTCCGCCGGCGGTAGTAGAATTCCCCGTCGATCCGCTGCCGGTCGTCATAATCGTTGTCCATCCCGAACCTCTCCATCTCCCTGTCCTCGTCCATCTTCGAGCAATCCCGGAGAACCGAAGCGAGGGACCTAAGGGTTTCGGGAGGGTGTTTCGGACGAGGCGGAGAGAGGGGCGGCGCACGCCGAACGCCAAGGTGGCTCGGGCGGCGGCGGCGGTCGGAGGCCGCGATACGGTGGTGCATCTCGGCTCGAGGGTTGGAGAGAGAGAGAGAAGAAGCAGAGAGTGACCGAATGCTCGAAACGCAAGAACTGGAAAACCTAACGGATCTTCTTCTTGTCCTTCTTCTTCCTCCCCTTTAATTTTTCAGATGTTAACAACTGTTGATCTTTTTTTTATTCCCTTTTACTTCAAGGAGAGGAAATTCATTTATCATGATATTTGTTGATGGTATATTGATGATTGAAAATGAAATTAGGCAAATTTTCCAATAATAGGCCTAGAAAATTGAGAAAAATATATTTTTAAAGAATTTAAGTTGCAAGAAATAAAAGTGGAACTTCCAATAGGAAGTACTTGTTGGAAGATGAATGACATGACGCAGACTCAATGATTTAATTGATCTTAAAACATAAAATTATCGAGGATATCTCCATACACTCCCAGTTAATTTATGAAAAAATGGAAAGGAGGATATTTGGTATTTAAAATTTCTTATCGATCGAGGAATTTTTCTATTGTCAAATAGTTATTCGAAATTAAAGGTATATTGTGACAAAAATTGCAGCAAAAACCCAATTTTCAGTAAACACACCATATATATAGAATCGGAGGAAAATTTCAAATAGTGGTTTGAAATGTTTTCATTTTCTCAAATAAAAGTCTAAAGTAGACTTATTTCAAATAAAGGTTTGAAGTAGACATTGTTTCAAATAAACACTTGAAGTGTTATTATTTTCTCAAATGAAAGCTTGAAGTGGATCTTATTTCAAAAAAAGCACCTTACTATGTCTACTTCAAAAAATGGCTTGACTTTTTGATTGATCAATGGCATTTTATTCATTTATCCTTTTTTTTTTAATTTTTTCCCTGTTTTTCTTTTTTTGGCTTTTCTTTCTTATTCATTGGTGGCTGACCGCCCGTTAGCGATGCCGAAAAGGGCTAGGAGAGAGTCACCCTCATCAATGTTGGTGAGGCGACCCCTTCCCTAAGGAGGTTGCCGCGAACAAGGCCAGCCCTCGCAAGGGTCACCTCGCTAGATTTGGGCGAGGGTGACCTCCTTAGTGGCCAACAAGGGACGTTCTTTTCTGGATGAGCTACCTTCACCTTGGGGCAGGCTGCCCTCGCAGTCATCAGTGAAGTTGGCCCTCGCCTGCAGCTAGTGTGGGTCACCGAACCCTTGTAGGTCCTAAGCGAGGCCGATTCTCGCCTAATCTAGTGAGGGCTTGTAGGCCCTCATGGGCCCTTAACAGCGGCCAACAAAGGTGGCCGATGAACGGACTCCAACGATGGTCGACCACCTTCTCGAGCTCCCTCACTCTCTAGTTCTCTCCCTCTCACTTGCTCAAAGATCTCCCAAGCGGCCGGACCCCTCCCCCTCTCTCTCGCCGAAGACCCCCGAAAACTTTTTGCTTTCTTCCTTTTAAGCTTAGCCAGCGATAAATGTGCATGGCTTCTGCCAACGCCAGCCTATAGTGGCCGGTCTGATCCTCGACCCTGGGATCACGCTGCGACCTGCTACTCCCCTGTCTTTGTACCTCTGTTGCTCTCCTTTTTGCGGAAGGCGTGAGTGGCATAAGGGGAGGAAGAAGAAGAGGCGTGTGGGTTGGGCCTAGAAAAGAAGAGAGCCAGGCAAGGAGCAAGGAGAAGAAGAGGAGAAGAAAGAATAAAGGAAAGAAGGTTGGGCCGGCTTGGCCCTAGCCTAGTCTCGTTTTTCTCTTTTTTTTTTTTTTCTCTCTTTTAAGTAATGGTTATGTTAATTAATTTTCTTTTTTTCTCTTTTAATGAAAAGGCTCTATTACTACCAATGCAAATACTCCTAATATCAATATGTCATGCAATTTAATGGAAATTATTTTTGCTAGGGTTTAAAATTTAATCTCTAATTTTTTATGCGATTAATAAATGATTAAAAAAGTCGTTAAAATTTAGGTATCAATAGTTACAAGTATTCTCGGGCACGTTTCTGTATTTATATTTTAATGTTACTCGATAATTCAAGTATCCATTTTTATTAGGAATCCGTTTTCGACAATTAAATTGAAGTTTTTTGCTTCCTTGCTTTTAATCTCATCTTGAAATTGTATAAGGGTTTGAAAAAATATGGAAAATAAGAAGGCTGAAGGGTACAAATTCAAGTAGAACAAAGTGGCCAGTCCTAACATAGGGATGAATGAATGGAGGAGACTAGACGAGGGACCAGGTATCCACTACAGCTCAGCAAGTGTCAACATTGATGGAGCTACATATAATATGACCGATGGAAAAAGGCATGTCATTTCATTTACTGAATGGAATTTTCAACGTTTTGCAATTCACACGACCATGAGTTCCATATACATGAAGTGGCAAAAGAAGAGGTTTCATGGATAAGGTCAATGATCATTCACCATTCCATATCGGTAGCATTAAGAAAAAGCTTATCTTGAATTTTGAGGGATTCAAAGGTAGAACAACACAATTGTAAAAAAGAGGAGAAAATTATCGAATTTTTTCAAATTTATTGTACTTTAACTAATTCAGTTTTAAACTTTTTAGTTGTACCAATTGTGTCCACACCTTTTCATCTCTGCCAATGAAATCCATCCAATTGATTTTGATTGGAAAAAAAGCTAACATGCAATCTAGTTAGTGTCGGTTATCCTATATGGTATATTGATGCTAATGTGGACAACTTTTTAATTTTTAATTTTTTTCCTTTTTTTCATTATTTTTTTTCTTTGCTTTTTGCCGATGGCGAGTCTCATGTGATGGTTGGCCACTAGCAAGGCTAGCCTAGGCGAGGCAAGGTGGTCCCTTGCCTGTTTTTGTCAAGGGCCTCGATGCCATTGCTTAATGCTGAGTGAGGGTCATTGGTCCTTTGTAAAAAAAAAAAAAAATAGTAAACAAAAAAGAAAGGAAAATAATAAAAAAAAAAAAACCAAAAAATTATCAAAAAATTATTCAAAAAATGTCCATGTTAGCACTAGCTATGTCACGTAAATCGATCAACATCCATCTTAGCAATTTCCATACGTAATTGGCCGGATTGACTCAATTGACAAAATGTGAAAATGTTTATGAATCAATTAATATAATTGAAATATTTAAAACTGAATTGACTAAAGTGCAATTGATTTTGGACTTTTTGAATGGTTATTCCAACCAAAGTGGGAATCGACAAGAACTTACTCTTATCGGAGCCACTAGTTGACAACATTTTTTTTGAATTTCTTCATCTTATCTCACAAACTAGAAATACCAACGAATAAAGCTATTCAAGTGAATCTAAAAAGAAAAATTACATAAGAAAGTCAAATATTTTGTGGTAGTGATCAAGTCCTCATAGTTTTTGAAACCTATGCATTCAAATCCTAATTTCGATGTTAATAGAGTCTATTCACTGGAATTTCAAAATACTCAAATTTCTTATAAAATTGAACCTTTGATAGACCTGAAGGATCTTCTCGATGGCATTGATCCACAGAGAGATAGAGAGACACAGAGCCCTAGGGTGGGGGGAAGGGGGGAAATTGTCCAAAAAGTTCTAAACCTATTTTATATTTGCCAATTTAGTTCCAAAACTTTTCACGTTATGCTATTTGAGTCTATTTGGCAAGAAATTGCCAACATAGATGTCGGCCATCCTTCATGGCATGGCTAGCTTTGACATGAACATTTTTTAATAATAATTTAATTTTTTATTGATTTATTTATTCTTTTTTTTTTTTTTTTATAGTGGCTAGCTCGCTATGGCCTTGTGGGCCGCAAGCGAGGCTAGCCTCGCCATGGCCTTGATTTGATTTAGGTAAGGGGCCTCCCTCGTGGTTGTGATGGTTTGAGCGAGGCCAGCCTCACTAGCCACAAACAAGGTAGCAAAGCCCTCACCAGCCGCGGGGCCATGGTGAGGTTGGCCTAAAAGGAAAAGAGGGAAAAGAGAAGGAAAGAAATAAAGGAAAAAGAAAATAAAATAAATAATTTTTAATTTTTTTTTCATGTTAGTGCCGATTATGTCACGTAAAACTGCCAGTGTCTATATCAACGACTTTTGGCCAAATTGATTGGAAAGACTCAATTGACAAAACATGAACATGTTTAGTACTTAATTGGCAAAATTAGAAGGTTTATAATTAAATTGACAAAATCGCAATAAGTTATGGACTCTTTCATGAATTTTCCTAACAAGTAGAATCACCACTTGTGGTCAATTAGTGGCCACCGATTTATGAATGTGATCGAATTATGGAAAATTTCGCGCATAATTACAGATTTTTAGGAAAAAAATATCATCACCTCACGATTTGGTGGAAGAGACTATGAATGAAGGCAGGTTTTACGACGTAGCAATATGGGTGGAGGTTTACTAGATATAGAAAATTGACTCTTGATTCTGATTTAAGTTATTGCGTCAATATGGATTCGACTGCATAATATAAACCTCATGGGTTCCAACTTGGGCTCATCTTTGGAAGATTCCTCATAATGGGGTACAGGAATTATGCAGCTGAAAAAATAACTTGCGAAAATAAATAATTCGGAGGAAATTAAATAACGCACACAGGAAAACGAAGGCAGAAAAATATAATCTCTTACTAAAAAGAAAATTGTCAGTGTCATTAGAAATGTTCATTAAATTTCGAATATGATTAATCATTTTGCTAATTTTTTACAAAGTTAAATTTGCGAAAAGGAAAATTATTATCGACTTTTCTCATAGATCTTGACTAAATAGGAGAGAAGTCTTCGACGTGGCATTGCTAAGTCCTTGAAGCCCGCAAGCCGCGTCACCTGCTAACGGTCCCCTATGTTTTCGGAGGTTTCAACAAATAGTTTCTGGAAAATTATTGGAGGTTCAAAACGAGGAAAAAGACATTCTCCACGACCTTAGAAATAACTACATCTATCTTCCACGTCGCTCCGTACGCCGTCCCACCAGTCGAACGGGGGCCGAAAAGAAGTTCTAGAATCAACAACCTTAGTCGCCCCAATGGGAATGACGAGTAAGAGGTAACGACAAAACGACTCGATGACGAAAAAACGTTCTCATGCCCCCTTACTGTCGGCTGCCCGTCCATCTCACCCTTATTATTTAAAGCAAAGGGTTTAATGAACCGATTGAACCAATTTCAGCTATTTAAGCTCACCTTGAAGACCCAAATTTCACCAACTGAAAATTAGCAAAGAGAGGATATAAAATTGTTGCCCAACTCTCTTAGCATCACCAAGACTTTATCTCTCGAAAATACTCAAGAGTTGCCATGAAATATACAGCAATAATCTCAATCCTTCTGCAATGTTGCCTTGCTTTGAAGGCCAACTTGACGATCCTGCATAAATATGAGTCGATTTTCAACTTTGGCGACTCTCTAAGCGACACTAGGAACTACCTCCGATCTGCAAGGGATCATGCAATCCCCGCCGATGTCTCCCTATGGCAAGACCTTCTTTGGGCATCCGACCGGTCGTTTTTCAGATGGACGTCTTACAATTGATTTCATTGGTATGTTCTCCTGACTCTTCTTTGCTTTTTGTAAATGCATGCTCGTGTTAGGGAAGAGAATAGGCATTTAAATCAGAAGGCCGCAGCTTTTGCTGAGAATATTTGTATCTACAGTAGTATATATCCAAGCTCAAAGACAGGGCTATTTTTCTACGTTTGGTGTTGATATTTCACTGACGACAATACATATTTTTCTTTCGAAACGACAGGAAAAAGAACTTCTTGTTTAAAGCGGAGTTAATGACAATCTTTAGCAGTTTTTATCATCAATGGGGGTGTTAATTTTAGATGTTTAACTTGTGTATATGCGTTACATATATGAAAATGCAGCGGAAGCAGTTGGGTTACCCTATCTCGAAGCCATATCTTGAGGTAGTCAACGGCTCGTTGATGCTCATAGCGGAGTTAACTTTGCAGTTGCTAGTGCCACAGCGCTTGATCCGACATTCTTTGCAGCTCGAGGCATTCCAGCGATGACAATGACGAATCATTCCTTAAATGTTCAACTCGACTGGTTCAAGAAACTTAAATCTTCTCTTTGCACAACCCAGAAAGGTAAATAATATAAACCCAATTTTTGTAGGCTGCGATTGAGGACTAACATGTATAGCAACTACTCTTTTGTGTGATCGATCGTATTCACTGAAGATATTTAGGTGATTTGGTAGATATCACGTCTTTGTAGCTCATAAATCTTTCGTAGGATGACCACTACAGGTTTGGTGCAATAGATTGGGATGTTTAGGCTTGTGTCATGGGCCGATCGATCTAGCGTTCCCTTGCCCGTGCGGCCTTAGGAATTTCTCCCAAGTTAGCATTTCTCACACCCAACTCACAAGGATCTTTAGAGAGAGAAACTCTAGAGAAAGAAGCTCTGATTGTATTACTTGTGAATGAGATGATACAAATGAGGGGGAGGAGACCCCTTTATATATAAGTACAAGGCAAACCGTATCTGTAAATCTCTCCTCGATCTAACGGTGGAGATTAGATCTCCCCAACTACCAACTACCTGCTTTTATTACATACGAATACATTTACCGTATCACCCGCCCCCAGGAGTATTCTAGAATACTCAAGAAAACTCTAGGACATGAGGATACAAGCTGAAGGTCGCTTGATCCATAGTTGTGTCACGACCGGCCCATAGAAACCTCTTGGATCGTCATTCTTCCGGGCCGTGACACTTGCAACTTAGAAACTGAGGCACACTTGCTTAGGCCTAGTCTATTAATTTATGGGGATTGAAGAGCATTTCATAGGTCTCTAGATAGACGGGTTTCTATTTTCGTGCTCTTGCAATATCAAAGGAAAATAAAAAAAGTCTTTCATTGAGTGACTTCAATATTGGAATATATAATTATTAGGATTTTTAAATTGATTACTTGAGCCATTTGATGATTTGATTTTTATTTTCTTTCTTTTCTTTTGTAGATTGCGATACATATTTCAAGAAGTCTTTATTTCTAGTGGGGAAATTGGTGGAAACGACTACAATCTTGCTTTCGCCATGGGTGCAACCTTTGAGCAGCTCCGTCCCATTGTGCCAAATGTTGTTGGAGCCATCGCCAATGCCACCAGCGTATGGCCCTTTTCTTTTTCTCGCAAGGAACAAAGCACAATACTATTTGTCCAATAAGATCTTGCGTGGTTAACCTTTTTTTAGCACTCCAATAAGTCTTTCATGGCATGTGACTGTTTTAGATGCTCATCGAACACGGGGCGGTGGAGTTAGTAGTGCCAGGGAATCTGCCAATTGGTTGCTTGACATCGTACATAACGACAGATCCGCCCTTTCTCAAGAACGACGCTAATACGGCAACCGGTTGTCTCAATCTTTATAATGAATTCGCCAAGTATCACAACGATTATCTCCTACGAGAGTTGCAGGTTTTGAGACAAAAATATAGCCATGCAAGGATTATCTATGCGGATTATTATGGAGATACCATGCGTCTCTTTGAATCACCAACACAGTATGGTGAGTTTACTTTCTTCTTACTTTCACGATCAACGGTGAATAGGTATATAGAACCTTCAACTATGTATATAGATTAAAGATTTATCCTACTTGCGGCGTCTTTATGAACTTATAAGGTTAAGTGGTGAGATCGATGTCCTCTCGTTTTCAGGCTTCTCTAAATCAACACATGTAGCTTGCTGTGGAGCTGGTGGACCATTTAATTTCAACGTCAGGATGATGTGTGGTTCCACGTCAAGCGTGTGTAAAGATCCATCAGCCTCCATACTTTGGGACGGAGTTCACTTGACCGAGGCGGCGCATCGGCACATGGCCAAGGGCTTACTCGACGGTCCCTTCACTTCTCCACGTCTCGTTGCCTAGAAGTCCGGAGGGGATGATGCATAAAGCATCGATTCTAATGTCAAAGATGAATGTATGCTCATGATCACGGAGTCATAAAGAGTCACTGTGTTCGGTGGATTGACATCTTGTTGTTCTGCCTATGTGTTCTTGTTTCAGATTTCCATCCTGTGAACTTTTCTTGTTGGATTATCATTCATGTGGTGAGTCATGAATACTTTATGCATCAATTCGAGTTGATCCAGGGCAAAGATCAAGCTCATACAAACACATAATTCTGATCAACTAAAAAAGGGAAAAACTGAGGCTGATGGAATTTAATATTTGAAATTTTTTACAACAAGCAACGTTTGGGAAACATATTGAGAAATGAATCAACAAGACCGTATCACATCACCAGGTACACAAATTACATTGTGACTCAGTATACTGAAAGCGGACCATAACAGGGGCCAAAGTTATTTGCAGAAAGAAGGATTAATCAACCAAAAGTCCGGACTACTGTTTACCAGAAAGAGAGCAAAGCAAATACCAAACGTTCAAAAGAGAAATAAAGATACCATATGTTCACAAAGATAATCCAGAAATCAGCATCATTGCTCAAAAGCACACTTGCTATGCTACTTCACTTCCATTTCCTGCAGAATAGAAATTCAGCAATTGTTGCTTGTGTCTTTTACACCACAAACTGTAGCCTGCGTCACTCTCTTCCTTATTAAGCTAACAATTCAAGCAATCGTATTCCTTCATTCAGAACAACTGAGGGCCCAGCCATCAAATTCACATTCCAGACAATCGAAACTTACCTTGATTGTTACTTGGATTCATCAAACACAAAAGAAATCATATTAATTTCCATGGTCAGATGATCCAATGTAGATAACATGAGAATAAATTTTAAGCATGCGGGAGATAATGCTGAGGATTTCTTTCGCCTCCCAGTGGCACAGATTGTACAATTTATAAAACGTTAATCCAGAAACTGCCAAAGAGAGCAACCTACACAGCGATCTCAAAGTAACATAGATGAAGACGGAATCACCTTTGCAAGACTTTTGGCAGGAAGAACCAAACAAGTATCGACCATCTAACAGACAAATATGCATTGCAGTGAACGTTGATTTGTGATTCAGATTGTTAATATGAACACTTCACGGTGAGCACTTCAGGCGATGATCATATAAAGCACTTATAGCATGCATATAGACACGCCAGCAATAAATTTGACAACAAAAATCACACAAAAATGCCTGAAGTCTCTCTCCATAAAGCTAAGAACGAAGAAGCAAGATTATAGTGTTTATTTTATCAATGCACGAAGGACGAACGGATCAGAGGAAGAGGTTGTCCGAGACAGTGATCCTGAGGAATAATCTATCTCGGAAGCACCTTTATCGAGTATTATCACCTGAAAAAGGAAGTTGTCTCCACATTTGAAAAGGTTAAGATGAAAATGACCAATGGGATAATGCTCCATAACATTCCGACCTCATTGTTACTCCTTTCTAGTTGCCCAGGTCGAACTACTTTGACCGTTGGAAGCATCGAATTTGGGAGAGTATTTCCGTATCTCCTTAAGAACTTTTTGGTAATCCCCCATTAACATAACTTAAAGTAAGTCCAGGGCAATTATTTATTGCAACTAAATCCAAAGTGCAAAAGCGCAAAGAAGGCGGAGATTTAAGAATTTTCACGTCTTATGCCATCAGCCAAAGAATAGCTTCCACAAGGTGGTGCCTGCGCTCGCTTAGATTGGGTCCATTTCAATAGTTGTTCAAGTGAGTCTCACATGAATGTTGCATATGGGGCTTAGACGATCAACCACTGACATAGACTCCGCCTAGTGGATCTGGTACAGGTAAGAAATTCCCGACACATCAATTGTTAAGACTCGTTGGATCCATAGATTGTGAAAATTCCAAAGCCTACTAAAGATAAGTGCTTGGATTCATTCAAACATCAGCATGACATTGGCTATTGATGAGATAAGCCAAGATTGACAGACAAGTCCAAAGCTGCGATACCTCTTCATTCAATTCGTACTCTACGATATTTGCAGTATCTCTCACTGCTGAGAGAAAGAATGATGATGATTCTCAACAAATAAGAAATGCTTTTTCATCTTTTCCCAATGTTGCTTGGGCTATTTACCATTGTTTGAATCTACCAAATCTGATGAGCATCATTCCATGAACTAATTAACACCCAGCAACGAAATTAACAAAAAGATTGGCTGCACTTACAAAGCACTATTTCCTTCTAGCAAGTCAATCTACTATATCAGCAACAAAAGTCACAAAGTAGCCAACTAAAGAAATACTCTGTTCTGAATATCTATGATGAAATATCGTTTGAGTTAATCCAGTGCAAAGATCATTCATACAAACCACTCTTTCAATCATGAAATTCTGATTAAAAAAAAAAAAAAAACTGAGGTTAATGGAATTTAGTATTTGAATTTTTTTACAACAGGCAACGTTTGGGAAACATATTGAGAAATGAATCAACAAGACTGTATCACATCACCTGGTACTCATATTACAATGATGACTCGTATACTGAAAGTGGACCATAATTGGGGCCAAAGTCAAAGAGGAATTAATCGACCAAGAAGTTTGCGGCACTGGTCACCAGTAAGAGAGCGGAACAAATACCAAAAGTTCGAAAGAGAAATAAAGATGCCATATGTTCACAAAGATAATCCAGCAATCAACATCATTGCTCAAAAGCACATTAGTTATTCTAATTCGCTTCCATTTCCTGCAGAATAGAAATTCAGCAATTGTTGCTTGTTTCATTTTCACAACAAACTGTAGCCTGCGTCACTCTCTTCCTTATTAAGCTGACAAGTCAAGCAAACGTATTCTTTCATTCAGAACAACTGAGGCCAACGTTTCACAGCGGAACCTCCCCAGCCACCAAATTCACATTGCAGACAATCAAAACTTACCTTGGATTGTTACTTGGATTCATCAAACACACAATCAATAGAAAAGAAATCACATTAATCTCAATGGTCAGGTGATCCAATGTAAAAAAACATGAGAATAAATTTTAAGCAAGCGGGAGATAATGCTGAGAATTTCTTTCTCCTCCCAATAGAAGAGACTTGTACAGTTTACGGAACATTAATCCAGAAACCGCCAAAGAGAGCGACCCACGCTTAGCGATCTCAAAGTAACATGGACGTAGATGGAATCATCTTTGCAAGATTTTTGGCAGGAAGAACTAAACAAGTATCGACCATCTAACAGACAAACACGCATTGCAGTGAACGTTGATTTGTGATTCAGATTATTAATCTGAACATGTCACAGTGAGCCCTTCATGCGATGGATCATACAAAGCACTTATAGCGCGCACATTGACACGCCAGCAGTGAATTTGAACAACAAAAATCACACAAATATGCCTGGGTCTCTCTTCACGAAGCTAAGAACGAAGAAGGAAGATTATAGTGTTTATTTTATCCGATGCACGAAGGACGATCGGATCAGAGGAAGAGGTTGTGCGAGACAATGACGTAAAGGATCGGAGCCAGCGAAGGAGAAACGAACAAATTCAGAGCAGCCAAAGCAAACTGGCCGGAGAACGGTGCTGACAGAGCTACGGCCTGGTGGTGGAGCGATCCGGGAGGTCAGTTGGAGGTCACCAGACGAAGCAAGGAGCCAAGAGAGATAATTCTCTGGACGTTTAGAAATCTTTGAGCCTCCCCACCCGGTGTGATCTGTGCTGAGCGCGTTGAGTGTTGTCGTGGCCGGCGATGGAGGACGAGCGGCGGTGGCTGCCGGGGGAGCGAAGCGACGGAGAGGGAGTGAAGATTGAGACGCTTCTAGAAATGGGTTGACCCGATAGAGAAATTCTCTCTTGCTGAGCTCCCGTTCGTGTATTCCTCTTCCCGAATGCGCGCGCCAGGCCCATCAGAGTAAGCCTCGGCCCAGGAAATTTCCCTCACCGCAGCCCACGATCCACAGCTCTCTCTCTTCGATCGGCCGAGTTGCAGAAGATTCTCCAACTCGACGCCAGAAATCCACCGTCCGCCATGTTTTTCTCGGGAATTCTCGAGGCTTCTTCATCAGTTCTCCTTCTCCGTCGTCCTTCAGACACCGTTAGCAGCCACCGTAGCCGCTCCGCCATCGCCGGTTTCACTGCAACAAGGCCAGCTCTCGTTCTGCTCTGTTTTCTGGTCAGGACGCCCGAAAGTGCACGAACCCTTGGTCGTTCCCCCTTCGCCGGCCCCGATTATCGACGGTGGACACCGCCGGGAACTTTGTCACTGAACGAAAGAGAGCCAGTGAGCTTTAGCTAATGTTTGTGAGTTAATCAATTGCGATTGAAGCTCGATTAGCAATTCGGACTCATAATGTTATATTCGTGATGATCTGAAAGTGAATCTTTGCGCTTCAGATTTGCGTACGAAGACGCGATCGAGACGCCTATCACTTGTTGGATGAAATGTTCGAACTAGATCAGTATGTAACTTCGATTCAATCCTTGAAATGCAAAATCATATTGCATCAATTCAATTTGTTCTCGACTTATCGAACCCTTATTATGGCCGAATTCGTTCGTATGCTCAACAAATGATGTCAAAATTGCTGTGTTGTGGCTTGAGGATCTCTCTGGTTCGAGTTAAAGTGTGAATTCTGTGGTGAAGGAGTGCGAGATCTGCATGGTCGTCTGCAAAGAATGGAGCGTCAGAATCGCCATCCATCTTTCTTGGGCGTTGTTCTCTTCCTCATTGTCTGCTGATGCGTGCACAAGAGGTGGAAAATTTCTGGAAATGTGACTTTTCTGATGCTGTGGTTTTCATTTCGTATCCCGTACTTAGAGGACTCATTGACGGAGTCAGATAGCTTGGAATGGATATATTTGGGGTACATTTGTTTCCGGATAAATTCTCTTATGTTTTTTTTTTTTCACTAACTAAAAAAATCAAAATAAACAATAAAAATCAAAATTGTAGAGAAATGCAAGTCTCGGTTAGGCTGTTACGGTTTAAGAATAGAATTTCATTTGATTCATGTCCTTCAAGATTAGGGAGTCATGTCTCTGCAATCTATAAATAAATTGAAATTTTACGTTGTGTTTTTCTCATATGAAATGGATAAAGAAAATAAAAAAAAATAAATTAAATTAAATGATATAAAAAAATCCAATTTTTTTAATGTTAGGATTACATTTCAGGGTCACTTGGACGTATGTCTTCATTTAGGCTTAGGTTTAATTTTTGGACTCAACTCATGGAGTTTTTGTCCCGAGGCTTGATGATGAGACAATATATATTCTTTAGCCAACACCGTATCGGATTAAATTCTTGGACGATACTTTTCATATTTTACTTACTTTCGATGCCTTGATTATGAGCTTGGTTTATTAGGTGATGTTTTCGTTTACTATGTTTCGATTATGTGATTTAAATCCGAAAGCAGTCATTGTCACAAGGATTTGACCACATTGTTTTCTTCAAATATATTTGCCTTACCACAAGTTGTATTTAAATTTGCTGGCCGGTTCGAGGGCTTTGCATGCACCTAGCTCTTTTAGCCTTACCTGCATCAATTATAGACAGAACATGAGAAGAAAGCTTTCACTTTCTAGGCGTACACCGATATGCGATACTCATAACTACCAATGTAGCGAACTTAAATTAATAGATCGAGTCTTTCTAATGGTCTAGCTTTTAAGGCCTATATGCACAACACCAATATCACTTTCAACACAATCAGATCCGGTATGACCAGTTCGTTTTGTTTCCGTTGGCATGACATTTATGGGATCCCCTACCACATAGATATGCACACACGGTTGAGCTACAAATAGGGAAATGTTATGAGGATCAATATGCTCTAACATAGTCTATCTTTGCCTAATGACGTGGGCAGTTTTTGTACTGAATTCGAATAAAACAAGAGAACAACACTGTCGTGGGGACTGGGAGAATGAGCTTGTAGATTAAGAGATTCACATTCAAAAATCTCGCGACGAGCAATTCGAGGTTAGATCTCTCCCAAACTCCGTGCCGAAATTGATGCAAAATAGGGACTGCCATGAACTTCGCAAACTCACAAAGCTGAGGATGCTACTTAGGTGAATGCAATTCATTTCCCCAAGACTTCAATCTCAGACCGAAGCATCATGGCCATCATCTTCCACCCTCAATGACATTCGACATTTGGTGATATTCTATATCGGACGCGGCTTATATGGAATACGATTTCATGGAAAATGGAGTGCCCCTTCTTATCTGGAGACCAAAAATTGGCCCTCATATATTCATTCCAACCCTTTGATAACTAAATCATCTCATCACATTTTTTTTTTCCAATTCCACAGCACACTTTCTCAGAAGCTTTTCACACTGAAGTTCGCCAGATAGAATGGTCTTGAAGCTATGTAGTGTCTTCAGCATGAAACATAAAATCATTTTCTTTTGTGGTCGATCATAAATTTTATTTCTCATTGAACATTGATATGATGAAACTTCTGACAACTAAAACCATTTGTATCAGGTTGTAGCATAAATGATTCGATTTTTAAATTTCTCAAAAATATCAATAAAGATTTCAAAAGATATATAATATTTTGATGTACAACCGGATACCTTCAATTTCATGAATCCGAATTTGTTGTTAAGTCCGATTCAAAGAGAATATAAAAGTATCAGGAGGCAAATCCATGCGCAAGATAAAATCCCCACATTTCATGGTTTAACATGTTGAGTTGAGAATTGAGAATAAGGGATCATGGGAATTATTTCTCTTTTTAACTAATTTGGATGGAATTATCATTATTGATAGTTATATTAACATCTTATTTAATGCTTCGGTTATGCTAATAAGATAATTTCCAGTCAAAGCAAGGTAAACATGAATAATATATCAGAATAAAGATTTGATATAGTAAATGGTCGCATATTTTTTTTTTTTTTTGTGGATTGGTTAATTAAATGCTTATGATTTAACATTAACAAGATCACAATCACCGAGTTAGCCAAGACAAGATGAATAACCTCAAGTTTATGGATGTATTTAAACATAAATTGCAGCAGACGATCCTGTTGCGGCTGCAGCAATTATTTGAGATCATCAACAAGATTGAGCTTGCACCTGAGCTTCGCTGCTATATTTCACAGGCTCGACTTAACATGCGTTCGAAGAAGAATGGATCCACGATATCGAAAAATCTGAAGTAGAATTGCATTCTTCAATTGCAGAGTCAAGAGAGTGATCCTAGCAACTCACAACATCACAACAACCCGTAGAAAATCTAAAAATGAGCTCAAAAAAGAGAACAAAGACACCTTCGAGGCAAATTTGCGTCCTAATCGGGGCTTAGGGTTTGACTCGCTGAGATTTTATCTCACCCCGTCGTGGGCTAACCTTTTTCAGGGCCGTAGCGTCGAGATCTACCGAGTGTGGATGTGGTGGGCACGAGATGCAACACCTTTTGGCTGGCCCTGCCATTAGCGAAGTTTAAGGTGACCCTAATCCCTGAGGTTTTTGAGAAGGTCGGTTGGAAGTTGCTAGTGTAAGGACTTGTAAATCATTAAACTTCCTAGGGACAACAATGGATAAATAAGTCGTGGTTTTTATGGGAAAATCGCAGTTGTGTTTTATTATCCCTATGTTGGTTTATTGGCCGGGTGTTTATTTAATTCGCTTCCGCATGTGCTTAATTAATAAGATAAAAAAAAAAAAAGAATGGGTCGGCGATGCGTCCTAGGACGTCGCATTTTCAGTCGACCATCGAGGGATGTTCGCACGCTCGAGGTTCAGGGCGTGACACCATTTATCTGATGTCTTATCAAATTATTGCATCTTGTGGACTTGAGCAACATGCATAGCTTTTTTTTTTTCCCAATGACATAGCTCTATTGATTTGGAATCTTTTGAAGATATTCAAATCATTATAGTCTGAAAAAAGGACAAATTGATTGCATGGCGATCAAGGCAAAGATGCTTGATAGTAAGACATTGAAGGCAAGCGAAAAAAGGAGTGACAATGGTTCCAAGAACACATGCCACCATGAAGCGACTAGTGGAACTTGCATCACAGGAGAACTTTAGGCTGGTTTTCATCTTGGAGATATATGGTCCAATTCACCTTGTTGATTCTGATTGTATGAGCTAAAGACAACATTGCATTTTAGTGATAATTGTTTCATTTCACAAGCGTAAAGCTAGAGAATCCAAACTATAATTTATACACTGATTAGTGCAATAATGATATGGAACAACTTATTATTTTTTGTGTGAGGTATGGCATAGTGGGGTTTGGTAGAACAAAATGGTCATGCCAAATCCAACAGTTGACATTAATTTTCTTTTATTCGATGGCTGAGATCATGCACGTAAGTTCAAGGCCATTACTTTGTTGCATCAATTTTTGTTGGTTAAATCTATGTATCTATGCAACTACTCTTCTTTTTAGAATAGCAAATAATTGTTGAAAGGATGTTGTGGAGACCCAAATCAAGCATAGTGCACTTTATCACTATTGGTGAGGGACAATTGATTATGAATCCTTTGTAGATATTTAATCATTGAAGTCAAAAAAAGGACAAACAGATCACTTGGTGAACGAGGCAAAGATGCTTGACTGTGCATCATTGATGCGAAGTGACAAAAGGAGCAAGGAGAGGTTTGAGGAATCTGCTAAGCTATTCTCCAAACTCAAAGCTCTATAAGACAAAAGAGTACATTTGGACCTTACTTATGTGGGCACGGTACAATCATGAGACTATGGTAATAATGCATGGCTGCCTTCTTCAAATAAGAACTTTAATAGTTAAAATATTCACCTTATAATGCTTTCTGTTAATAGCAACTCATATTTTCAAGTACCTACCATTTGTAAAAGACGTGATTTAATTAAACACAGTCGAAAGATTGCGATGCAAGAGAAGACATGGTTTATAAAACTACAAGCGACATTACCAAACTCTTGTGATTGTTGTTCAAACTTGGCAAAGAACAAGGCATATGTAATTTAGTCTTCATCGTTTCGATAAGATGTGATGGATCATCGGTTTCACCATGCACTATATTTGGATGACTTAGAGTTGCAATTTCGTTATTTCCCTCAACATATCCCTCTGAGAATACAAAGAGACTTTTCTGTCCACATGCATGTTTGAACAAGCAATGCATGAATATGAATGACCATAATATAAGCACATAAGAAATGAGAGAACACAATAATATGTATATTCACAGCCTTAACTATATGAATGGGGACTCAAAAGGGAGTGAGGACACCCCATTTATCAGATGTCTTGTCAAATTATTGCATCTTGTGGACTGAGCAACATGCATAGCTTTTTTTTTTTTTTTTAATTTTTTATAACAATGACAGAGCTCTATTGAGTTGGAATCTTATGAAGATATTTAGATCATTATAGTCTGAAAAAAGGACAAATAGATTGCATGGTGATCGAGGCAAAGATGCTTGACAGTAAGACATTGAAGGGAAGCGAAAAAAGGAGTGACAATGGTTCCAAGAACACATGCCACCATGAAGCAGCGCATGGAAGTTGCTTCACATGAGAACTTTAGGCCGGTTTTCATCTTGGAGATATGTAGTCCAATTCACCTTGTCCATTCTGATTGGATGAGCTAAAGACAACATTGCATTTTAGTGATAATTGTTTCATTTCACAAGTGTAAAGCCAGAGAATCCAAACTATAGTTTATACACCGATTAGTGCAATAATGCTATGGCACAGCTTATTATTTTTTTGCGTGAGGCATGGGATAGTGGGGCTTGGCAGGACAAAATGGTCATGCCAAATCGAACAATTGACATTAATTTTTTTATTCGATGGCTGAGATCGTGCACGTAAGTTCAAGCCCATTACTTTGTTACATTGATTTTTGTCGGTTAAATCTGTGTATCCACGCAACTACTCTTCTTTTCAGAATAGTAATAATTGTTGAAAGGATGTTGTGGAAATCCGAATCATGCGTAGTACACTTTCTCATGATTGGTGTGGGACAATTGATTATGAATCCTTTGCAGATATTCATATCATTGAAGTCTAAGAAAGGACAAACAGATCACTTGGTGACTGAGGCAAAGATGCTAGACCGTGCATTGTTGATGCGAAGTGACAAAAGGAGCAACGAGAGGTTTGAGGAATCTGCAAAGCTATTCTCCAAACTCAGAGCTCTATAAGACAAAAGAGTACGTTTGGACCTCACTTATGTGGGCATGGTACAATCATGAGACTGTGGTAATAATGCATGGATGCCTTCTTGAAATAAGAACTTTAATAATTAAAATATTCACCTCGTAATGCTTACTGTTAATAGCAACTCATATTTTCAAGTACCTACCATTTGTAAAAGACGTGATCTAATTAAACACTGTCGAAAGATTGCGATGTGGGAAAAGACATGGTTTATAAAACTACAAGCGACATTACCAAACTCTTGTGATTGTTGTTCAAACTTGGCAAAGAACAAGGCATATACAATTTAGTCTTCATCGTTTCGATAAGATGTGATGGATCATTGGTTTCACCATGCACAATATCTGGATGACTCAAAGTTGCAATTTCGTTATTTCCCTCAACATATTACTCAGAGAATACAAAGAGACTTGTCCGCCCACATGCATGTTTGAAGAAGTAATGCATGGATATGAAAGACCATAATATAAGCATATAAGAAATGAGAGAACATAATAATATGTCTATTCACAGCCTTAACTATATGAATGTGGACTCAAAAGGGAGTGGGGACACCCCATTTATCAGATATCTTGTCAAATTTTTGCATCTTGTGGACTTGAGCAACATGCATAGCTTTTTTTTTTTTTTTCCAATGACAGAGATCTATCGATTTGGAATCTTATGAAGATATTCGGATCATTATAGTCTGAAAAAAGGATAAATAGATTGCATGGCGATCGAGGCAAAGATGCTTGACAGTAAGACATTGAAGGGAAGCGAAAAAAGGAGTGATAATGGTTCCAAGAACACATGCCACCACGAAGTGACACGTGGAAGTTGCTTCATAGGAGAACTTTAGGCCGGTTTTCATCTTGGAGATATATGGTCCAATTCACCTTGTCGATTCTGATTGGATGAGCTAAAGATAGCATTGCATTTTAATGATAACTGTTTCATTTCACAAGCGTAAAGCCAGAGAATCCAAACTATAGTTGATACACTTACTAGTGCAATAATGATATGGCAGAGCTTATTATTTTTGGTGTGAGGTATGGCACAGTGGGGTTTGGTAGAACAAAATGGTCATGCCAAATCCAACAGTTGACATTAATTTTCTTTTATTCGATGGCTGAGATCATTCACGTAAGTTCAAGGCCATCACTTTGTTGCATCAATTTTTGTCGGTTAAATCTGTGTATGCATGCAACTACTCTTCTTTTTAGAATAGTAAATAATTGTTGAAAAGATGTTGTGGAAACCCAAATCAAGCATAGTGCACTTTATCACTATTGGTGAGGGACAATTGGTTATGAATCCTTTGTAGATATTCATATCATTGAAGTCTAAGAAAGGACAAACAGATCACTTGGTGACTGAGGCAAAGATGCTAGACCGTGCATCGTTGATGCGAAGTGACAAAAGGAGCAACGAGAGGTTTGAAGAATCTGCAAAGCTATTCTCCAAACTCAGTGCTCTATAAGACAAAAGAGTACATTTGGACCTCACTTATGTGGGCATGGTACAATCATGAGACTGTGGTAACAATGCATGGCTGCCTTCTTGAAATAAGAACTTTAATAATTAAAATATTCACCTCGTAATGCTTACTATTAATAGAAACTCATATTTTCAAGTACCTACTATTTGTAAAAGACGTGATTTAATTAAACACTGTCAAAAGATTGCGATGCAAGAAAAGACATGGTTTATAAAACTACAAGCGACATTACCAAACTCTTGTGATTGCCGTTCAAACTTGGCAAAGAACAAGGCATATGTAATTTAGTCTTCATCGTTTCGATAAGATGTGATGGATCATCGGTTTCACCATGCACTATATTTGGATGACTTAGAGTTGCAATTTCGTTATTTCCCTCAACATATCCCTCGGAGAATACAAAGAGACTTGTCTGCCCACATGCATGTTTGAACAAGCAATGCATGAATATGAAAGACCATAATATAAGCACATAAGAAATGAGAGAACACAGTAATATGTATATTCACAGCCTTAGCTATATGAATGTGGACTCAAAAGGGTGTGGGGACACCCCATTTATCTGATGTCTTGTCAAATTATTGCATCTTGTGGACTTGAGCAACATGCATAGTTTTTTCTTCTTCTTTTTTTCCAATGACAGAGCTCTCTCGATTTGGAATCTTATGAAGGTATTCGGATCATTATAGTCTGAAAAAAGGAAAAATAGATTGCATGGCGATCGAGGCAAAGATGCTTGACAGTAAGACATTGAAGGGAAGCGAAAAAAGGAGTGACAATGGTTCCAAGAACACATGCCACCATGAAGCGACGCGTGGAAGTTGCTTCACAGGAGAACTTTAGGCTAGTTTTCATCTTGGAGATATATGGTCCAATTCAACTTGTCGATTCTGATTGGATGAGCTAAAGACAGCATTACAGTTTAATGATAATTGTTTCATTTCACAACCTTAAAGCCAGAGAATCCAAACTATAGTTTATACAATAATGATATGGCATAGCTTATTATTTTTGGTGTAAGGTATGGCATAGTGGGGTTTGGTAGAACAAAATGGTCATGCCAAATCCAACAGTTGACATTAATTTTCTTTTATTCGATGGCTGAGATCATGCACGTGTTTGGCCAAATTCAACTAATGATTGCCCTAGTTTGGTTACAAAAATATGAAGCCTTTAATAGAAATTTTAAGTGACAACATTTGTCATTGGAAAACATCTATTGAGATGCAAAGGGACTGGACCATGATGATGTCTTTTTTCATGGATATATATATATATATATATATATATATATATATATATATATATATTAAGGTGATTGGTTATAGAGTGAGAAACTTCCAGTCTAGTAATTTGGAAACTATCTTTTTGGAATCGGTTCCCAATTTTGAAACCAGATACTGAACTAATCGACTTTGGAATGTGCCTTTTTTTTGTTTTATTTTATTAGATATACAATATGCATTGTGTCAAATATGAATACATGTCTTATAAACAGGAAATAGAATTAGATTTGGTAAATGAGAAGTAGATCTTCATAGACCACAACTCCTTTGAGGTAATTCATTGTGGAGGAGAGATGTGAGATCAAAGAAACCTACTAAAGTGAGAACTTTTCAAGAGGGAAAAGATAAAAGAAATCGAGTATTAGTGATAGAGAGAGTGAGACCGCTGAGAGTCTGTTTGCGTGCATGTGCGTGAGAGAGAGAGAGAGAGAGGTAGTCGTGCGAAAAAGTTCCCAAATTTTGTGTTGGTTTTGACCAGTTCTACCCTAGAACCAGCCTTGACAAGTTTGGTTCTTGGGTAGAACCGACCATTACAATGCATAGAAACCAAACCTATCAAAGTCAATTTCCAAATTTTTTACAGAGGCACCAAGCGGTCTTTTATGAATCGACCAAGATGGGCTGGTTCCAAGGTTGAATAGGTCTGATTACATGCCCCTAATATCTATGACTTTCTATGTTGGAATTTAAGTGATTCATTCTAAAATAACACTACAAAAAAAAATCTAGAACATCATACACGGTATCAAAGGAAGATTTTTTAAGTTCAAATTATTTAAAACCCCTTATTTGTCTTTTTTATTATATGTTTCCACTCTTAGCCTCAGGACAAGGGCATTGTGGGCCCTCCCTATTGCCAGCAAGAGTCATTAATCATTGCTGGGGCCCAAGTTATTTCGCTGGCTAGAAATCCTACGAAGAAAAAAGAAAAAAGAAAAGAAAAAAGAAAAGAAAAAAGAAAGAAAAAAAGAAATTTCATAAAACTTATTAAAATATTGCAAAATCATCATCATCACTGTTGGTATAACCTGAAATATAAAAAAATGGGAGGAAATAATTGTGAAATTTCTATGTATTTTAATGTGTGTAGAGGAAGAGAACATAAGATAGGCTTTATTAAATGACTATATAAAATAAAATAACAATCAAGGATATGCATAATCCAAATGAAATATAAGCGCGATCTTGACAGATGAGGATAATCAAAAGAAATATCCTAATTAACTCTAACAATATGTTCGATTAAAATGTTCACATCAAATCCAAAAAAGTGAAAGGCACACACCTGCAGAATTTCAACAGTTGAAGCATGGACAGTTTAGTAAAACAATTGGAGCATGCCTATTTTTATGTGCGCGAGGGTCGACAGGTCTTCATGCAATGTGGGTTCCATATATTTATTTATTTAATACAAGATGCATTAAAAGGAGAAATTGACTTTGAAGACCCAGTTCCACTTTTACTCCTAGTTTTATAAAATTGAAAATTCACAGCGAGGAATTAATGTTAGTCCCTCATTAAACATATATAATGCAATTCATGCTTTGCAGGGTAATAATCATGAAAATTACTTATTTTGGGAATAATGAAAGCATTTCCTATAATATGAATATTGGACCTTTTGTTCAATAGCAGCACATGGACAATTGTAGCTATATCTAGGGGTGAGCATGGTCCGGGTTGGGCCGACCCACCCCCTAATCCTAGGACCAACCTGCACAGCACTGGTCCTCAATTTTTGGGATTGAGGATCAATCCTATTGAGCTTGGGACCGAGGACTGAATTGACCCAGTGGGTTCGGTTCGGTTCCAGGATCAACCCGGGACCAACCGATAATTTATTTCATTTTTTGTACTCTCTGAAAAGGCAACTGAGGACTAGACCGACCCAATGGGTTTGGTCTGGTTCTAGAGTCAACCCGGGATCAACTGATAATTTTTTATTCCATTTTGTTTACTCCCTAAAAAGGCGAGCGAGAACCGAACCGACCCTATTGGTTCAATGACGAGCAAGGCCAGCTAAGAGAGGCGAGCAACGAATGTCGAGTGGGGTGAGCATCGAGCGTCAAGTAGGAAGCAACAAGCTAGGCGAGCATCGAGCGGCAAACGACACGAGTGACCCAAAGCTAGTGAGGCGAGTGTTGCGTGGCGAGCGGAGAAGTTGTTTCTTTCGATTTTGGTAAATTAAAGACTAAGAGGACAAATAAGATAGAAGAGAACGAGTAATGGAGGAGGATGCTGTGAGGAGCTATTTATGCCCTTTTGGAATGTCGTGAGGACTCCTCACAAAAACATTTTTCTCCTTTGTAAATTATGGTTGTTGACGCCGTAAAAGACATTAAAACATCTAAGTTATTAAAAAATATTGTAAAATTACTTGAACTCCTCACGAAGGAACTATTTAATGTTGTTGACGCCGTTTATTTTACGGTTTTCTCTATATAAAAAAATTATAAATAATATATTAGATATATAATATATATAGAATTAGGGTTGGTCCGGGTAGGACCGACCCTTAACTCCAAGACCAAGGACCAACCCGCACAATGCTGGTCCAGGAATCCCAGGACCAAGGACCACCTCGATCTCCCTAAGAATCGAACCAGGACCGGTAGGGTTGGGCCGGTTCAGGATTGGTCCAGGGTTGACCCTAGACCAATGCTCACCCCTAGCTATATCTCTTTGGTTCTCAAAATTCTAAAACTCTTGGAAAGAATAAAACTTATCTTGGAGAGTAGATTTTCAAGAATATGAACCCATCAACAAATCATATTATTAAATCACCTTTTTTTAAGAGTTTAAATCAATAAATTATAAGTCTACTAGATTTATTAACTGCTCAATCCCTCTTCAATTAGCCGATAGGGAATTTTTCTCTATGGTACGCTCACACTTGTACATTAATGAATACCTAACATGGATAATGACAACCCAACAATACTCTTCCTAATGCTAAAGATATATAGATAGTGCCTAAAAAACAAACACTCAACACAAACCCATTTATTCACAAAGAAAAACAGCGCACACACCACCCGTGTAAAGAAAAAATTTACACGAACTTTCTATTTGCCCCTACCTGTGTAAAACTTTCTTACGTTACTATATGCTATGGCCACTCTTTCATAAATTGACTTTTGTATCTATAAGATTCCCTTTTTTTAGAAAGTACATCACTTCATTGATGGAAGCATGTCATATAATACAACAAGCACAAGGAGCGCAACATCACTATGCTAGTCTTACTCAAAATTAAGAAAAAATATTAGCTGCACAAGTTGTGCTATCGCCACAAAGTAGATGCCCATCTATTAAGCGACGTGTCCACGAATGGCCCATTTGTCAATTTTTTCTCTCCTTCTCTCTCTCCTCTTGCAGACTCGCACCTCCATTTCTCTTCTTCTTTGTCGTTTCTCCCTTCTCTTTTATTTTCTTTTTTTCACTTTCTTTTCCTTCCACAACTTGTGTGGTTAATATTTTCTCACACAAATGGCCTCATATGCCCTTAATTTACTCTTAATATCCTATCAATGGTGTACAAAACCACATGCGTAGAACTTTTTTTCACATTACTAGTGTATGTTATGGGCGCTTTTTCATAAATTGACATTTGTATCTATAAGATTCCATTTTCTGGAAAGTACATCACTTTATTAATGGAAACATATCATATAAAACAATAGGCACAAGCAGTGCAACACCACTGCGCTAGTCCTACTTAAAACCAGGGGCGCGAAAACTAAGCTTCATATACTCATATCCATGGATGAGACTAGAACTTGCTTTTCAGCGTGAGCTCATGCTGAATCAACTTCGAGAAAACATCCATGGCGTCGCGAGTAAGCCCTAGGGACACAACCAACTCGTCGCTCTCCCTGCTCCGGGAAGCGACCAAGATGAGGTTGTCGGGGACCGTCGCGGGCGCCACCTGGAACGGCCTCCCGAACCCGAAATCCATCTTGTAGAAAGGGAGCTGGCTCCACTTGCTGATGCAGCAAGCGCTGCCCTCACAGTCAACTAGGACCCTGTTCAGCTCGACGTGGTCGATGGCTGACCTTATGTAACTCTCGGTGACGGATGCGAGCGCCTCGTGCACGGTCCTGACAGCGAACGAGAAGGGATTGCGCGTCAATTCACCCGCGCTGCACTCAGCACAGGACCAAGCGATGCCGTTCCCGAAGTAGCCACTCGGCAGCGGGGGGTCGAACTTGGGGCGTCCGTCAACTGCAGTGAGTAGCTTCGTCGTCTCGTGAGGACCGATTCCGAGAGCTTTGGTTCGCGAGATCCACACGAGCGCCGATATGACTTCGAAGGTCGTCGGGACTACGGAAGAGCCATTCTGGGTTGTGATTCTTGACTCTTTCTTGAGCTGAATGAGAGTGTGTGGCTTGAAGCAGAAGGATCTATAAACGAGGGGCTTGGTTTGGGGGTCGACCACGCATCCGGGTCGCCGGTCTCTTGGAGCATACTCATGGTGGGGGAAATCGATGTGCGGAGGTCGCCTTGGGCGCAACACCGATCGATCGAGAAAAGGAAGAACCGATGGTGGCTTGGCTCGAGCCAGGTCTGTCCAGCAAGCTATGAAGTCCATGAGGGCTTTCCCATCGACAAGGACGTGATTCATGACGATGCCGATGGCGATCCCTCCGCACTTGAACGTCGTCACCTGGATTTCATGATAAACTGTAAGTGGATATCTACTTATGTGTACTAAACTAAATAAGACCGTCGAATCTAGTGAAACCCACCATTCTCAATAGTATTTACCTGCACCGTTAGCAAAGGGACTTCTAATATGGTCGGGGCTCCGTCGCTGTGCTTCACGAGTTTTCGCAGCATGGCGGGATTGATGGCGCTGATATCGCCCAACACTGTAATGTCATCCTCCGACGTCGCTTCGACGAACGGGACACCTTCTCCAGTGCATCTCACCGCCATCCTCCCGTCGCTCCCCATGACAAGTCTGCCCCCAAATGGATAGAACTCGACCAATGCCTTAGCCAGTGACTCTCTGATCGTCTTGATCGCGGTGGGACGCCTTCCCCTCCCTTCGCCCTTGAAAATGCTCACGTTCTCAATCACGTACGGGAAGGTCTGGTCGAGGTTCGAGAGAGCATAGAGCCCACCAAACGTTTCCCTCGCCGGAGAAACATGAACTATGTTCGTGATCTTCACATCAAGCTTTTGCGTAGCTCCGGCGTTTCTCGGCTTCTCATTTCCTGCTTCTTTGCACAGAATAATCAAAGCTATATTTATTTATCTGCAGGCTTTGGGCGATACCATGGTAAATGTACGACTTGCTAATTGCTACAAACAACCCTGACCGTAATAAAAGGGTAAATTATTATATCAATTAATATAGTCCACGTTAGGAAAACCCTTACACTGATCAGTCATATACGACATTGACCAGCCATATTTGTTTATATTAGTTGCATGAAAAATTACATGATCTTGTCAATTAAATATAAATATATTATTATATATATGAATAAATGCAGATTAAATTCAAAATGCGCATGCTACGTACCGTTCTTGCTTTCATCCTCAAATGACTCAAACGTCCCCGAGAATTGCGGTACCCATCCTGTGGATAACAATTATGAAACATTAAGAAAATTAACCGATTAACCAACAAAAAATATTCTTATTATTAGTAACAATCTATATCTATAGATTATCATTAATGATGAAAATATTTTCATCACATTCATTATGCTAAGTGATACAAGCAGTCATTTTAAGAAAATTTTCTTTTAAAAGTGTTGATTTTCTATGAGCATTCGTAGATTTTGCAATCAAGTTGCCTCACTTTGATTTTTATTATCGGCACCAAACTTTTATTTCTTCACAATTGATGGCACTTTGACTGGGATCGATCGGCTTTCCGGTCGAATTTGACTTGATAGAGTCACGGACCAATTTTCTCGCTTATAAGTATCACTATAGATGTAATATTTAAACTCACGTCGATATTTTAATATAAAAAACTCTAATTAAAATTAATCAAACTCGAATGCATATTTAATGTGCAAGATAAAAAAAGGAACATACCTGAGCAATTTCAACTTTTAAAATTTTCGAATGTTGAGTTACAACAACTAGAGCAAGTCTGTATTTATATGTGCGAGGTTTGACGGGTCTTTGTGGCCAAGCCCTAGGTCAGCCCAGCTATGTGGGTTCCATGCATTAATAATTTCTATACAATATGCATTCCAAAGAGAAAATGACTTTGATCACCCAATTCCAAAGAGAAAATGACAACCTCTTCTTGCTCCCTTCGCAAATTCCAAGATGTGATCCTCATAAAACACATGAATCACGCGTAAGTACCGATCTCTTATTCGGGACAGTGCTAAGCCTCTTACCTCCTGAATCTAAACCTGAGTCTTGATGCTCTGCTCACTTTCATTAACCTACTTGCCAGCCGACGGTAGGCACGTCGTACGATCCCTATTTACCAGCTCGCCATTGCGCGCCCCATGGCCGCATCAGTAATCGACAGAGCTTTGGCTTTCGACACCGCAGTATGAAGCCGTCCAACGCCAAGTTATTGACCCACTTGATCAAGAACGTCGACTTTGCACCCTCAAAGGGGTTTAAAGACTTGTACATGTTGGAAGTTTGGCCCTGTTTGGTTCGATTTTGGGAATGGGCTTTGGGACGCTAAAGTCCCTTGGCCAAATGCAAACGCGTTTGGTTCGATTTTTTGGATGACTTTGGCAAGATGCAATTGCATCTCCAAAGGACTCTAAGGGCCCTTAGTCCAAAGCAAGTCTAGAGATCCTTTGAGAACTTACATTTTCGGAATGCAAGTTCCGGTTACTGTTCATCTTCTCCGGTGGAGAAGCTGATCAGTATCCGACGACCGCCAGCCAAGGGGTCGTGGGCGTCGACGACGCGCCGGCGGCCGCCGCCTGAGGGTCGCCCAACCCCGACAACCTTCACCGGACCTCAGGCAACCCCTGGATCACGCGACCCAGGTGACTGATGGCCTGAATCACGGGTCTTCGTGGCCAAGCCCTAGGTCAACCTAGCTATGTGGGTTCCATGCATTAATAATTTCAAGACAATATGCATTCCAAAGAGAAAATGACTTTGAAGACCCAATTCCAAAAAGAAAATGACAACCTCTTCTCGCTCCCTTCGTAAATTCCAAGATGTGATCCTCATAAAACACATGAATCACACCCACAAGACAAGCCCACAATCGGCACTGACGCCCACCATATTTGTATGCATGCATGCAGATCGTGCATGTGCATGGGCACGCATTTAATGAGGCGGAAGAGATGAGTGATAATAGTCAAACAAACGTGTGCCTATAATCCTTGAAGATAACCGTGAAATGAGGTGGGCCGCCGTCTTTGAATTTCTTGTTCCTGGAGAGGAGGAAGCGTCATAGGAGTTTTCTTCATGCATTTGCAGCAGGTTGTGGGTCCCTTTATTTAATGCAGAAGATTGTGGATGCCTGCCCTTTCTGCTGAGGCAAATCACTCTTCTTTGACTTCACTTGCCCACCTGAAAGTCAAAGAACTTAAACCACTCATGCGGCTTTCTTTGGCTTCTTCCTTCTACGCATGGAGATAGGATTAATGGTAGAGCAAAATTTGAAGACATCACAAAGTCTCCCCTGAACTTTGTTTATTTGGCCAAACTTATGCGTATTTATCTAACGGGCTCAAACTCGAGACATAATTTAACAGTTTACCTTTAGTCTAGCTAGAAATTATATCTTTCTTATTTATTAGTGTTAAATGCTCACTTTGCCATGCAATTTATTCTATGTCCTTGATTGCTAGTTGTTATTATAATAATTGCGCACTCGTATAATCACTTCACATATTAGGGATATATCTAAAATCAATTCAAACTGCCTGATAAATATATTTTTGTGAAATGAACAACATTAGACACCGAAAGGGCACCAACCTAACCAAATCCTCGATTCTATGGTCTCAGGCCTGTCGTGGGGTGTACTTCATTGTGCAGTCAATTGACTACATTATAAATTCTCCTGCAAGAGGAGCTACAACAGGAGTTGCCGCCCATCACTCCCAAGCCGATTGAAGATGTCGCCATCCAACTTGGGGGAATCTTTACCGGATCTGGCCTCATTAGATCACTCATCACCCTTAGGATCTATCAGACACGAGAATCGTTCGTGGCATGCAAAATGAGAGCTGGCGAAAAGAAAGTTGCTCATGAACTGTATAACATCAGTTGTAAGTTCCTCCTTTTTATATATTGGCAGTCACTAATTTCTTAATGCAGTGTGTTAGTTACGTTGCTTTGAGTAAATTTCCATGCAAACTATCCACTCCATGACGACAATGCATTCAAACTTCTTTTCAGTTTGATCTTACGGCGGTGTCAACATGAGCACAAAAAAATGAGATAATTCAATGACACATGCTCAATATAATAACTTTGGCACAGGATGGGACGATTGTTATTACACTAATTTCAACGGCTTGTAATATTTGGTATTAGCCTCAGAAAGCTTCACGTCTCCTCCGTCCTTTTCCTACCTTCTTTCGTTTGAAAGGGTAAGCAATCATTCGCAAATTTTGGACAAGCCTCTCTCGTTCCGATGTAGTAATAGCTTTGCTATTCAATGACTCTTTGCCCTCATAAACTTTGGGTGACCTATCATTGCATAGCTTAAACGTTATTCTTTAAATTGTCCCATCTGGTAACAAGTGTAATTAGTCGATGATTCATCTTGTCAAATTTGACTTGTTAATCACGTGCTCTACTATTGTAGGGGTTGAATTAATTATCTTGGGTCTGCTTTGCTTCATGGTTATTAACATCAATATTATGTGCTATTTATTCTGTTCTAACGCAGGGTAGGAAATGGTGAGCTCCGAAGGCTCACTCCTAGGCAACTTCTTCGTTGATGATAGGCCATTTGCTGCATTTGTTTTTGTATACATGTATCTTATGACGGCGGATTAGCATAAGGACTCTGGAAATACAAATCATGGAGATCTGAGGTAGTGTCTTTGTGGATTTCGACACTAAATGTGGGGAAGAAAAAGGACATAGTTATAGGGAGGTACCGAGTCATGAGTAGTGATAAGCACATAGTTACTTTTTGCTTCTCTTGAATATGTTGCGTAATGAATCCATCTAAAATACTCTACACATTTACATGTTTGAATGACCAAGCTATGAAATTATATAAGTGAAATGAGAAATCCAAAGATAAAATTGGAGGGCAAAGAGTAAGAAGGTAATGATTTGAAGTTAAAGAAATCCAAGGATAAATTTATCCGTTTGAAAGTGCTTGAGGATGAAAGAAATTAATAGCTAACATCATTTTCTAATACATGTTATTAATGAGTATCATTTTAGTATTCTATTGGATTATATATAAACACAATACAGATGAAAAAAAATCTCCAAAAAGTGCACATCAAACACTAAAGCGGTCATGGTATTGTAAGTGCTAGCAACCATAATTGAGCTCTAGGTATACCAGTGATGATTTAAGCTCAAGATCTTACCAGACAATTCATATAAGATGCGGGATCACCATTTTGAAAAAGTAATGAGAGGTCTTGGAAGTGTAAGACCATGAAAAACCAACTCAGAGTGGCTAAATCTACATAGAGACTACTTCCATTTCTATAATAATAGAAATAGTAAAGCTGCTCCTTCCATGTTGGGGGACTTTCTTGTGATATCATATCATTTGGCAGCATGGCCGAGGGCAAGGGGGTGACTAGAAATCCATTTTCTACGGTGGAACTATGAGGAATTTAAGCTTTGTTCATTTTGTGAAAAATAACTTTCAGAAAAATATTTTCTAGATTTTCTAGCGTTCATTTCATAAAAATGAACTAGACGGTAAAAAAAAAAAAGTCTTCTAAAATAGAGGAAAATATTTTTCACCTTTTAAGTTTGGGAAATATTCTCTCTCTCTCTCTCTCTCTCTCTCTCTCTCTCTCTCTCTCTCATACCCTTATTATCCTTCCTATCGTTATTTTTTTTAAATATTTTTTAAATTATATTTTTCTTTTTCTTTTTCTTTTTCTTTTTTTCCTTGTGTCTTGGCTGGTTGTCAGCAACCAGCCATAGGCAAGCTTAGGGCTCGCCAGATTGGCGAGCTATGCTCATCGCTCACTGATCAAGCAAGCCTTTGTTGAGTAGCAAGCTCGCTCGCTGATCTAGCAAGGCCCAAGGCCTTGAGCTTGAGCATCTCCAGGTCGGTGAGCATGAGCCTTTGGCTCGCTGGCTTGTTGATCCGGTGAGACTCAAGGCCTCAAGCTTTTCGGCCGTCACTGTGGCCAAGATGATCCACTAAAGAAGGAGGACGAGGAAAAGAAAAAAAAAAAATACAAGGAAAAAAATAAAAAGAAAAAGTAAAAGAAAAAATAGAAAGAAAAATGAAAATAAAGAAATTGCAATTTTGATTTTTTAAAAGATAAAAAATTTGTTAAAATGAGTGCACAAAGGGAAATCATATTTAAATTTTCCAAACCGAACGGTGGAAAATATTTTTCTAATTCATTTTTAAGTTTCAAGCAAACACCGGAAAATATCATCATTTTCCTAGAAAATGATTTCCTAGAAAATATTTTCAAAAAACGCAATATTTTTAAGAAACGAACGAAGCATTAGTAGATGTGGTGTAAAAAATTGTTAGATTGACTAACCATGAATAGATGTTTGCTTTGCCATGCGTGTCGTATGAATGCTCTTTTCAGACAATTGTGGCTGTAAAGAAGAATTCAAGAGAAATAAGATCCTAAAGCATTGAAGCTCTTCAAAATTGAAATAACAAAAGATACAATAATCATCATCCGATAAATTTTCTTGTGATGATAGTCCAAAAGTTTTGCTAAGTCAAAGTTGCCGAGAAGTCTTCCTGCAAATCTTTTTTTTTTTTTGGTAAAGGTCTTCCGCAAATCTTTCAAGTCCAGCTTCTCCATTTTCATCTAGCGAGCTTCCTTTATGGAGAAAAAGAAAAGTGTCGATTTTGCTCTATAAGTTAGGGTATAAAGTGGCCAAACTAGCCTCAAATTAGGGTCTAAGCTTGTGTGCTGGCCACCGGCTGACATTTTCGGACGACTTAAATAATGGTAATTCTGTCCAAAATTTATAATTTGGTAAAATTCCCAAATGAATTGGGATTAGGTTTTCCCTTATGATTTCACGTTTTTTCGTCAATCCAGTCACACTACTTGGAAACTCCTCCATTTCTTCCTCTCCTCCCTCCCACGCCAAGGTCATTGCTACCGCCCTCAACACGACCGTCGCCGCCGTTGGCAAGTCCGATCTCCGACTTATCCGAGGATTTGGGCCCACCTCGGCAATGCCACCGTAGTCCCAACAGCAGGCCATTCCTCCTCTTTTCACCACATGGCTCCTCCCCCTCCTCCTCTTCCTGTCAATTTTCTTAAGCCGCTTCCGATGCGAAATTGAGGTCTTGGAATTTGACATTTGTCGATTCACTTTCGATCGATGCTAGATTCAATGGTGATGATTTTGCCGTAGGATTTGACATCAGGGTTGCTACAAAACCAAAGTATTAGATCAAATCAAATCAGTTGAATGAGAATCGTTCTATAGCTCGTTCCGGTGGCTTCACAAGCGAACCACAGTGGTTCTTGATCTTATGTCCGGGGCTAGAATATTTTATTCTATTCGATGCAGAATTTGTCACTCTTGAATTATTATGCTACCCACCAAGGAATGCATTGTATCCATAGTGGAAATGAAATCTAGTAGGATTTACAATTATGGCTTTTAACCAGCTTGTATCTCATTGTCTTGATTTGGGCTTCAAGCTACAACATTTTCATCATCATTTCTCAATATGCAAATTCTGTATATTTAGAAATATTAAGAGATGCAATCACTTTTGGAGCTTGCTTTAGAACGAATCATGTAATGCTTTTGCCTTTCAAATTTATGGTTAAGCCGTTTCTAGTTCGACTTGGCAATCATTGAGTTGGCTTCGCACTTATTGATCTTAATATATGTCCATGAGTGCTAAGTTTCACTGCAACTATAGAGGAAAATAATGACCAGACTCCACTTAAACAAGCTTTCACGACGCACTCTCTCTCGTCCCCATGCCCAATTTTTGTCCTGGTTTTCATGGAAGTATTTAATCTGATCATTAATGTTTAAGGAGTTTCATACGTTAGTTACTGTTTAGTTTCAAACTACTTCGCAGATATCAAAGCTAAAGATGAGTTCGCAAGAAGATGGGGGAGTAACAATTTAACAAAAACTTGTTGGTAATGCCGATATAGAATGTAATTTTGATTCCTACACTATTAAATTTGACTAATTTCAGGAGGGGAGGGGCTTTTTCTTTTTATCCTTATTATTATTTTTGGTTCCGTGGAAAATACTTACAAGGAATGTGTTAGTCAATGCATAATACACTTGTTAAACGACTAATTTACAATAGTACCGAGTTTTCCATGGCACTAACTGTAGTGTTATCACGTATATTGTCTACACCTGAATTTTTATCAACAATTCAAGCGTCCGTCCTTGTAAAATTACAAAAATAGAATATAGCAAAAACAACAAAAAGCAGTGAAAAAGAATGGATAAACAAATAAATAAATGATAAACTGATTTAAAAAAAAAAAAAAAAGAACTCTTAGAAAATGATGGGTGTTAAAAAAGGGGGCTCTTCTGGTTCGTGGCCCAACTCACTTAGCTCTCCCTAGATGAAATTTCATCATAAGTGCATCAAGCCTGGTTGGCTGCAGTCCCCCTGGCCCACACTATTTGCTAATAAGGCCCAACCCATTCCCAGCCGAAGATCGCTTAAAATCAGAATCGCATCATTTCCGACGCCATAAGTCGTCGTACGCCATTAACCGGAATGACATTCAGTCAATTTTCCAATAATAGGAAATTTAAATAGAAATCTCAAGCGGGTAGACCAGTGGGAATTAAATATATTTCTTCGGAATTGAAGTTGCGAGAAAGAAAAGTGGAATTTTTCTTTCACAAGTGATATCAAAAGCACTGTTCATTCAAGCTAGAACAAGTCACGGACAGCATATTCTTATAATTTATGAAAGCGAATTTTAAGCCGCAAATTCATTATGCGAGCAATTGAAAGTGCCTTCCTAACAATAAAGGGGACAAGAACAACCAACATAATCACCACCAAGGACATCTAGGAGGGAGGGGGTGACGAAAGCTCGGCGATGGCCCATAGGCGACAAGCAGAGAGAGATCGATGCATTCTCGGTTTTGAGTTGTGATTGATTATTGATGAAGTTGAGAAAAAAAGGGGGAAGACCACTAAAAATCCTAAAATATGCCCACTGTGACACATTCATCTTAATTTTTTTTATGCCACCAAAGATTCCAAATTATATTTATGCGATACATTTATCCTTTGTCAATGAGTATCGTTAAAAAAAAATGCCTATATGAATGACGAAATGTAAACGATGTTGACGTCAAATGAAATAAGAACGACTTTGAAAAAAAAAAATCCATCAAACGAAATATTGACAGAAGGTAAATATGTCATATTGGTACGAATTTAAAATTTTTGACGTCATAAGAACTAGAGTAAATATGCCATATACATAATTTTGAGCTTTTGCGTAACAAAAAGAAAAATAAATGCGACAAAAATAAATATAATGTGTAGTTTTTTGCCGGCTTTTTCCGGAAACGACGGTGGGTTCATTTTTCCTTTTTATTCTCTTTTATTTTCAAATTCAATTCCTTTTTCATCCAAAGAACAACCACCTGCTTCACCTGTTTGCCCCGTTTTCCCACACAAAATCCGAATCATCCCCATCCACCCCCTCCCTTCGCTTCGCGCCTTTTTTTTTTTTTTTATTTTTAATTCTCCGTTGTTTTTCTCTTCGTACTCACCGCTGCCAATCTTCACGCTCGACATATCGTCTCGGATGATGACAGACTCAGATCGGCCTCGGCTGCTGCGGTTGAAGGAGCGACGCCGGACCGGTGGAGGTGCCGAGAGCGAAACCCAAAGAATCTCATCCTTCGAATGGGCGGACCGTATCCAGATGATGATGATGATGATGATCCATCCAACCTCAGCCTTGGCATTCGGATAAAAGGCTCTTGTAAACAGTGAACACCACCCCGCGTCCCCCTTTGCGCGCGGCATAGATGGGCGAAATAATGGAATTCCCAAAGGCGGCAATGAAGTAGGAGCGAGCAGAACGAAGCAAGAGTCGACGGGACATATTCTGGAGTGAATTGGAATTTGACTTGGAAGTTCAATCAGACATGAAATGGTCCTGATGATGGTTCAGCGGCGATGGCAGCGAAAGCCCGAGGTGGGCCCCGCGACAGATAAATCTGGTCCAGACATGGGCAAGGACAGGAAAGAGAGGACTTGAATCAGGGTGGACGCAACTCGAATGTGGAATCTAATGGTGTGGTTTACTGTGGGGATGATCTGAATTGCTGAGATGAATCAGGGGAATCCAGAGCCAGAGAGAGATGAGAAAAAAATTTGGTCAGAGAAAAATCCGTCGAGTTTGCAAGGAAGGTGTTTGATGGAATGACCAAGCTGGACTCTGTTTCCAAGGATACCCGTTCGAGAGAGAGAGAGAGAGAGAGAGAGAGAGAGAGTTAGCGAGCTTTATCTGGCAGTGAGAGCAAGTTCGAGTTCGAAAGGGCATGATGTTGTCGCTTCTAATACGAAAAGCCACTGCCAGAGGCTTGGATGCTGTGTTGTCGAGAGAAAGGTTGCGGAAGAGTTGTGCCACAGAAATGCCGTTACATAGTAATGCTACTGCAGGCAAATAGATAACTGTGAGAGAGGCTATGAATGCTGCGTTTGATGAGGAAATGTCTGCAAATCCTAGAGTCTTTCAATGTGTCTAAAGGTTCTTTTCTTTAGCAGAAGTATGGACCTGAGAGCGTTGTTGATACTGCTCTCACAGAGGCTGGTTTCGCTGGAGTTGAAGTCGGTGCTGCTTTCTATGGTCTCAGGCCTGTCATGGATTTTATGACATTCAATTTTGCTATGCAGGTGATTGAACACGTTATAAATTCTACTGCAAAGATGAACTGCATGTTGATTGGCGATATATCAGTCCCTATAGTTGCAAGAGGAGCTGCAGCAGGAGTCGGTGCCTTACACTCCCAAGCCCTGTGAAGATGTCGCCATCCCACCCGGAGGAAGCTTTACCGGATCTGGCCTCGTTAGATCACTCATCACCCTCAGGGTCTATGGAATGCGAGAATTGTCCATGGCATGCTAAATGAGAGTTGCTCATGAACGACGTTACATCTCTGGTGTGTCCCTCCAACCTGAGTTCTTCCTCATCCTCTGCTTTTTCCAGATTTGCAGTCACCAATTTCTTAATGCAGTGTGTTAGTTGCATTATTTGAAGGCCTTGTCGTCAAGGAGTGGATAGGCTGTGTGGTTGCAAATCTAATTGGCGTTTACTTAAGTCTCCTTTTCAGTTGATAATATGAGGGTACCAAAATGATCCATATGCTCAATATAATAGTGTAGGCGCATTGTTATTACACTGATTAACTCAGCTTGTGATGTTTGGTATTAGCCTCAGAAAGCTTCCCATCTCCTTCGTCCTTTTCCTGCCTTCTTTTGTTCGAAAGGGTAAGCAATCATTCGCAAATTCTGGACACGCTTGTCTTGTTCCGAAGTAGTAATTGCTTTGGCTATTCAATGACACGCTTTGCCCTCATGAACTTTGATTGGTGACCTATTGTTGAACCGCTATTCTATAAAAAGGTCCATGATTCAGTCATGTCAAATTCGATTTTTTATTACGTGCTTTGGTATTCTAGGGGTTGAATGAATTTTTATTTGGGTCTGCTTTGCTTCATGCTTATTATATCAATATTATGTGTTGCTTCATTCTGTAATAATGTGGTGTAGGAAATTGGTGAACTGCTTAAGCTCCCTCCTAGGCAACATCGTCATCGATGATAGGCCATTTTGGGCATTTTTTTCTCTTGTATACATGTTTCTAGTGACGTCAGATTAACTCGAAGACTCTCTAGAAATACAGATAATGGAGATCCGAGGAAGTATCTTTGTGGATTTTTAAGCTGCTTCCGATGTGAAATTGAGGTCTTGGAATTTGACATTTGTTGATTCACTTTTGATCGATGCTAGATTCAATGCATTTATCATTTTTTTCCTTCTCTTCTTTTAAATGGTGATGTTATTGCTGCAGCATTTGCCATCAAGGTTGCTACGAAACCGAAGTATCAAATCAGATCAGTTGCACGAGAATTGTTTTGTAGCTCATTCCAGTGGCTTCACACGCAAACCATAGTGATTCCTGATCTCATGTCTAGGGCTGGATTATTTTATCCAATTTGATGCAGAATCTGTAACTCTTGAATTATTCTACCACCCACCAAGGAACGTATCCATCGTGGAAATGAAATCTCGTAGGTTTTCACTTTTTAGCTTTAACCAGCTTGTGTTTCATTGTCTTGATCTGGGCTTCTAGCTACACATTTTCATCATCATTTCTCGATATGTAAATTATGTATATTTAGAAATGTTAAGTGATGCAATTACTTTTGGAGCTAGCTTTAGAATGAATCATGTGATACTTTAGCCTTTCAAATTCCTGGTTTAGTTCTTTCCAGTTCAACTTGGTGACCATTGAGTTGTCTTCCACACTGACTAGTTTTAATATATATATCCTCAAGTGCTAAGCTCCACAACAACTGTAGAGAAAATAACGATCAAAGGACTCCACTTAAACGAGCTTTCACTACACATTTCTCTCGTCCTTATGCCCCATTTTTGGCCCATTCTTTGTGGTAGTAAGTAATCTGATGATTAATTATGTAGTTTCATTCATTCGTTAACTAGTTAACGGAGCATCTGTTGTTTTAACGGATTTTGATTGAACTTCTCTGTTTGTGGCTTTTCAAGTGTAGGATGGAAATAGATTGTTTGTGTGCTTTAGTAATGTATATCCTTTAAATTTGATACCTTGTCTTTTCTGGTTCAAATGGACTAGTATGGCAATTTCACTTTTCTTGTATCGGCTTCCCCTCAACGGTGTCCATAGTTGTGGTATTTGGTGGGAATGTAGTTACCATTTTCATGATTGCCATGTTAGGCATTACAAATAGGAACAAAGCAAGAACTTGTGGGGTATGTTTCGGTTCTCCATGAGTCTCTTCAACCAAGAGGTTGTATCATATAATGTTGTTTATGTATATGCTGTTGTGGGTTTGATTGCTGATGTAGTCAGATCAGAATCATGACAAACAGGGAGGTTCACCGGCCCACCAAACATTTTAAGTGTGTGCGTTAGGCATATAGCTCATGTGCATGCATGGGTTCTTTACCTTCCTAACATGGCATTGTGGAAGTTATTAATGTCTTTTGACCAATTTGATAGGAACCAAATCATAGAGGCGAGGCATGTTCTACTCAGCTAAGCTAATCATTCAGCTTTGCTGTCCATCCGAGGCATGTTCGGGAAAGCAGTTTTCTATGTGCTTCCAATCCTCAAAGCAAAGTCTCTCATTTCTAGATATAGCTTTCCTGCTAAACGCTACATATTACGGAGGCTTGATTATGTTTCCTTCATGGCTTTTCAGATCTTCTCGGTTTGCAGTCTAGGTGAGCTTCTTAGCTAATGTTGGTTTTACCTCATTCAATAATGCTACATTTCCTAGATGTCTTCTGTAGTTCTCATCCTTCTGCTTTGCAGGCGTAACGATACTGGCCTTGAAGTGCTGTTGTAGTTTCTTCTATATTTTAAGGATGTCTCTTTCATGTGTAGTTTTTCGATTGCTTCTTGAGGAAGTACTGAGTGTACTAACAATGTAGGTATGACGTGGATTATACAAATATCACCAGCAAGAGTGACCACCCCAAGGACTATCATTTTCTTCATGCTCACAGGTCTATTCTTGCTCAGTTTCAAACACTCTTAATTTAGAAACTGATATAAATAGGAAGAAAAGCGAAGAACGGGGTGGGAGTCCACAAGGAGAAGGATACCTTGGGTGGGAGCTAATGGGAATAAGGGAGGGTGCATCACTTTTGTTCATGCAAAGAAAAACGCACCAATAGTAGCAGCCACCCACACATACAAGAACCATGGGAAGAGAGAATGAAGTACTGTAAGTTTTCTTAAGCTGCTTCTGATGTGAAATTGAGGTCTTGGAATTTGACATTTGTCGATCCACTTTTGATCGATGCTAAATTCAAAGCATTTATCACTTTTTTCCTTCTCTTCTTTTAAATGGTGATGACGTTGCCACAGGATTTGACATCAGGGTTGCTGCGAAACCGAAGTATCAAATCAGATCAGTTGAATGAGAATCGTTTTGTAGCTCATTTCAATGGCTTCACATGCAAGCCATAGTGGTTCTTAATCTTATGTATAGGGCTGGATTATATTATTCAATTTGATGCGGAATCTGTAACTCTTGAACTATTCTGCTACCCACCAAGGAACGTATCGTATCCATAGTCGAAATGCAATCTCGTAGGATTTTCACTTTCCAGCTTTTAACCAGCTTGTGTCGCATTTTATTGATCTGGGCTTCTAGCTACATATTTTCCTCGTCATTTCTCGATATGTAAATTCTGTATATTTAGAAATTTAAGTGATGCAATCACTTTTGGAGCTAGCTTTAGGGCCAATCATGTGATGCTTTTGCCTTTCAAATTTATAGTTAAGCCCTTTCTAGTTCGACTTGGCGATCATTGAGTTGGCTCTCACACTTACTCGTCTTAATATATATCCAAAAGTGCTTAGTTTCACTACAACTGTAGAGAAAAATAATGACCAAGTACACTCTTCTCTCTCATCCTTGTGCCCCATTTTTGGTCCATTCTTTGTGGAAGTTAACAATTTGATTATTAATGTTTAAGTAGTTTCATTCGCTATTTAATAGAGGTGTTAAATGGGTCACTTGTTTTTGACAAAAAGTAGTTAAATGGGTTTCACAATTAAATGTTTAAGATAGGTGGGTCTTAAGTGGGTTTTTTAATGGGTTGGGTTGAGAACTAATTTTCAACAAAAGCCCTATAATCTCTCTCTTCCCTCTTTAACTTAATAATTTTTTTTTTTATAAAAATCAAAATTATAATTTTTTTATTTTAATTTTCTTTTTTCTTTTTCTTTCTTTTTTTTTCTTCCTCCTACCTCCTTCCGGTCGTCGGCACGACGATGGCCGGTGACCGGCCAGGCGAGCCTCGAGCTTACCGACGTCGGGCGAGCTCGAGCTCGCCGGATCGGCGAGGCGAGGCCTCGTCGACGCCGGTGAGGCTTGAGCCTCGCCGATCCGGCGAGCCTCCTCGAGCTCGAGGCCGAGCCTTGCCGGCGTCGGGCGAGGCTCGAGCTTGCCGGATGTGGCGAGTTGGAGGCCTCGGCGAGGCTCGAGCCTCGCCGGTCCGGCGATCGGCGAGCTCGCGAGGGGCGAGCTCGAGCTCCCCGACGCCAACGAGCCTCGAGCTTGCCGGATGTGGCGAGTTGGAGGCCTCGCCGATGTCCGGCGAGGCTCGAGCTCGTCGGCGTCGAGGTGAGGCTCGAGCCTCGAGACTCGCTCATCGGTGTCGGGGGAGCTCGAGCCTCGAGCTCGCCGGCGCCGAGGGAGCTCGAGGCTCGCCCGTGGCCGGTCGCCGGCCGTCGTCGTGGCCGGCGACCGGCCAAAGAAGAAGAAGGAGGAGAAGAAAAAGAAAAGAGAAAAAGAAAATTATATTTTAAAAATAAAATAAAAATAATTAAAAATTTAATTTTTAAAAAATAAAAAATAATTAAAAGTCGATTTTTTGAAATAATTATTTTAAAAATTTTAAAAATTGTCCATTAAATTTGTGTTGTATAAAACTATTTTAGCAATACAATTTAAAAAAAATATATATATATATATATATAAGAAATAAGCTTGGAAGTATTTTAATAATATAATCTTTAAAAAGAAAACATAGGTATAAGTTTTTCTAAATTTGGTTAAATATGAAAATATTTTATTAATATGAGTTGGGTCGGGTCGGGTATGGGTCGAAAAATTTACATTAAGCATAAATGGGTTAATGGATCAATTTGGGTCGGACCATTAATGACCCGACCCAAACCCGACCCGACTCACCCGTTTAACGGCTCTACTATTTAACTAGTTAATGGAGCACCTGTTGTTTCAGTAGATTTTGATTGAACATCTCTGTTTGCGGCTTTTCAAGTGTAGGATTGAAATAGATTGTCCGAGTTTGTTATATCCTTCAAAATTCAGTACCTTGTCTTTTCTGGTTCAAATGGAATAGTATGGTAGTTCCACTTTTCTTGGATTGGCTTCTTCTTAATGGTGTCCTTAGTTTTGGCATTTGGTGGGAATGTAGTCACCAGTTCATGATTGCCATGCTAGGCATTACAAACAGGAACAAACCGAGAACTTGGAGGGTATGTTTTGGTTCTCCATGAATCACTTCAACCAAGAGGTTGTATCATGCAATGCTAGTTACTAATATGTTGATGTGTGCTCGGCTGCTGATGTAGTCAGATCAGAATTATGACAAACAGGGAGGTTCACCAGTCCGCTAAACTTTTTAAGTGCATGCATTGGAGATCTAACTCCTGTACATGCACGAGTTCTTTATCCTCCTAACATTGCACTGTGGAAGTTATAAATGTATTTTGATCACTTTGATCAAAATCAAATTGTAGAAGCATGTTCTACTTAGCAAAGCTGATCATTCAGCTTTGCTGGCCATCCAAGGCATGTTTGAAAAAGCAGTTTTCTACGTGCTTCCAATGTTTGGACCAAAGTCTCTCATTTCTAGATATTGCTTTCCTGCTGAAAGCTTCATATTATGGAGGCTTGGTTACGGATCATCCATGGCTTGTCAGATGTTCTAGGCTTGCAGTCTGGGTGAGCTTCTTAGCTATGTTGGTTTTACCTCATTGAATATTGCAACATTTCCTAAATATGACTTTTATAGTTCTCTTCCTTCTGCTTTGTTCTATATTTTAAGTATGTCTCTTTTATATGCAGTTTTTTGACTGCTCCAAGAGGAAATACTGAGTGTACTAACAATGTACGTATGAAGTGGATTAGGCAAATATCACGAGCAAGAGTGACCACCCCAAGGGCTATCATTTCTTCGTGCTCTAAGGTCTGTTCTTTCTTAGTTTCAAATACTCTCAATAGAGAAACTGATATAAATAGGAAGAAAAGCAAAGAAGTGGGTGGGAGTGCGGCGGGAGAAAGATACTTCAGGTGGGACCTAATCGAAGTAAGTGTGTATCACTTCTGTTTATGCAAAGATAAAGGCACCAATACCAGCAGCCATCCACACATACGAGAGCTAAAGAAAGAGAGACTGAAGTACAAGCACATACAGTCCGCATGTTGCAACAAAATTAACATTTACTAAAATGATAGGTATGAATAGTAGATACCCACCAACCAAGCACTTAATTTGATACAATGCAAGAAGTGAAGGGACGCTACAAATTGAAGAACTCCCGTTCAATAAGTCCAGAAATTTTGAAGCATGCGACACTGCGGCTGTATCAACATGGTAGAAGACAGCGTTTTGATCCGGCCAAATAGGAAGAGAAAACAAAAAGAGTCATTCCACGGCAGTTCAAGTAACATTTAAAGAGACATTGATCAGAAACAGGGAGACAAACATAATCACTGAAAACAATAAAAAATGAAGGATTTTAAAATGATATAGAAAGAAAAGAAAACTACAAGTACGCTAGCGAATCTCCATTCATGACATTCTACTTTAGCTTGATAGATGTCAAAATGAGAACACCAAGAAGTGCTACAACACCTTCTTTGAGGAGCCACTGCATCCTGTATCGTGATACTTGTAAAAAAGTAGCAGTTAGACCACCTATATGAATATCATGATGGCGCTTCAAGGAATTGTATGTATCACTAGCTCTTTCCTCTTACACACCACAATAAGTTGTGCGGTAAACACTACACGACAATGTCGAAGATAATTCATAGTGGGCAATAGCTTTTCCCTTTAGGTCCATATGCAACTATAGTGAACATCGTCCTAAATTCCTTGAGTGCTAAGATGGCGAGTCATGAATACACCTGCTATAGCGTGTATATTAAATTCACTACAGCGTTTTGCGCCGATAGAGCATGCAATGGTATGCTTCAACACCCAGGCTATGCATTGCTAGAAAAAAACTTAAGCACAAGTGCAGGGACGTTATTGGCGCTCAAATTCAACTCAAGGATTGTAGGGTTAGGTATGAGGACTATTATTTCACTGAATAACATCGCGGTATTGCGTAAATAAAGAATTGTAGTAGAGTTTGGTGTGAATTAATTCATTGGTGTGATGATGGAATGTTGCCACTGTTGACACTTGAATTTTCGCCGGCAAGTCAAACATGCATTATGGTAAAAAGAAAAAGAAAACTATGATATACAAATAGTAAAAATAAATAAAAACCCAAATAAAAAAGAGAACTAAAAAGAGGGAAAAAAGAAGAAAGTAATGAAAAAAGCTCCAATTGAGTCATAATCGAAAGAGCCAGGTCCGGTTTGTTGGGCCTGATCCACAAGCGCAGCCCAGACCATTCGAAGCCTACCGGAGTAAGCCTTGGCCGGTCAACCCATTCGCGCCAGACCACATCAAGCACAAGCCCATACACAATTATTAGGTCCTTACCGTTGCCATTTTCGCTTTGCTGTCAATTGAAAATTAGAAGCCTCAATGAAAGGACCCGACAGCGCACTTTTTTCATGAAAGGCAAATATATACGTACTTAGGACACAACCACAGTGAAATTATGTAATACGTAGTACAATACGCATTCAGAGGCCAACAGAAAGGACAAAAAGAAAATAGACGAGATGCAAAGTATTCACTGTCTTTTTTTTGCATTGTTGTTTTTCAATATGATGAGAATCTAGAATCACGTGAATATGACAATTGATTTGTTGGACTATACGGACATTTTCGAGTCAATAATTGAATCATCTGTGAATATACTACATAAGGAAGAGATGCAAATAGGAAAAAGATTTTGAATTGCACAAATCCAACAAATTAAAGGACATAATTGAATTACACGAATCCAACAAATCAAAGGACATAATTGCATAAATTGCAATTATGTTCAATAATGGAGTAAATCTATCTCGTTTTGTATCCTCCTGGGAAACATTTTGTATCCTCCTGGCGTGACGTGATGAAAATGCTAATCTTGATAATGGTGTCATCTGATCCATTTAGCCAAACGTAAAATGCAACCAATATCTTTACATGAGCTCATAAAGGAAGAACGGAATGGAGGCTTGCGATGAATTCATCTCTAGATATCGACGGAATCCCCCCCCCTTCTTCTCTCTCTCTCTACAGAATCAGTTTCATCTCTGCACACATCACATGTAGGCATTCTGGACGCTTCTTCATCGGTTTTCCCTTCTCCATCGTCCTCCATACACCGTTAGCCGCCATCGTAGCTCTGCTATTGCCAAGTTCGTTGCAGCAAGGCCTCCTCTCGTTCTGCTCTGTTTTCCAGTTAGTGCATGGACCCTTGGTCATTCCCCCTTCACTGACCTCAATCATTGATGTCATTGCATTCGGGAACCTTTTCTTTGATCTGATCACTAATCGAGGTAAAAAATTCACTCTAATCAAGGTAAATTCCACACTCTGTTTCTGCCGCTTATGAATGAAACAAAGTCGATGAGCTTCAACTACTAATGTTTGTTACTAAATCAGTTGTTGTTGAAGCTCGATTAACAACTCGGACTTGTATTGTTATTGTCATGATGATCTGAAAGTGAATCGTTGGTTTGTATTCTAAAAGTGATAATTGTCGCAATCATCCAATTAGTCGAGATAAGACAAGTAACCTTAGGTTTACGGATATGTTTTAACATAAATTACGGTTGGTGGTCTTGCTGCAACAGGAGCAATTATTCGAGATCATCATCAAGAATGAGCTTGCACCTGAGTTTCATGGCTATCAATCACGGGCTCGGCTTGACACATGTTTGGAGGACGGATTCATGATCTTGAACTTTCAAGAGTAGAATTGCGTTCTTCAATGGCAGAGTCACAAGAGCGATCCCAGCAACTCACAACATCACAACAACTTGTTAGATTTATTGCAAAATCTAAAAATGATAAGATTGCAACTAGCTCTAAAAAGAGAACAAAGACAATGACATGCGGTATATTGGTTTGAACTATTATGCAGCATAAAGCAATGCTTTTAGTGTTCATCTCAATTCACAGGGGTAAGGGTAGAAAAGATCATGTGCCGATCACGAGAACAATGAAAGTCAAAGCACAAGGATATTCAACTAAGAGCCTATGAACGAAAATATATAATTCGGTGGTGAAGGAAGGAACTATCATGCGTCCAAATGTCAGAACAGAACAATGCCATAGATACGAAGTTCGTTGTGCAGTTATTCCTTTGCCGTCAAGTTGAATATGCTTTTTGTAAAGATAAAATAAAAAAAAAAGAAATAAAAAAAGAGCTCCACCTCAGAATTGAAAGGGCCCAATTGGTCTGTTGGGCCTGATGCACAAGCGCAGCCCAGATCACACCAAGCCCATCAGAGTAAGCCTCGGCCCAGACAATTTCACTCACTAATCGACACCAGAAATCCACCATCCGCCATCTCCAATCACCAACAGCCACCGTGAAGCCACCATTGACGGCCACCACAAGCTGAGCGATAACACAACAGAACGCATACGCTGAACCTGACGAAGAAACTCTCTTTCTCGGAAATTCTTGAGGCTTCTTGATCGGCTCTCCTCTCCGTCGTCCTTCAGGCACCATTACCCACCCCTGTAGCCGCTCTGCCATTGCCGATTTCGTTGTAGCAAGGCCAACTCTCGTTCTACTCTGTTTTCTGGTCAGGACGCTGGCAAGTTCACGAACCTTGGTCGTTCTGCTTTCGCCGGCCCCGATCATCGGCGTTGACACCATCGGGAACTTTGTCAGTGATCTGATCACCGTCCGAGGTCAAAAACTTAAATGTCATCAAGGTAAATTCCACACACTGTTTCTGCCGCTTATAAACGAAACAGAGCCTGTTAGCTTTAGCTAATGTCTGTGAGTAAATCAGTTGAGATTGAAGCTCGATTAACAACTTGGACTTGAACTGTTATTGTCGCGTTGATCTGAAAGTCAATCGTTGCTGTACCTTTGCGTGTGAGCTCCTTGATCAAAATGCCTATTACTTGTTTGATGAAATGCTCGAACTATATCAGTATGTAAATTCGATTCGATCCTGGAACCGCAAAATTATATTACATAAATTCGAGTTGTTCTCAACTTATCGAACCCTTGTTGTGGCCAACTTTGTCGGAATAGGATGCTTATTTGTCAAGTGGTGTTATGATTCTCGCCTTGTATGCTCGTTGACGTATGACCTAAAAATTGCTGTCTCATGGTTTGCTGATCTCTCTGGTTCAAGTTAAAGTGTTCTATATGAACAGAATCGAGTCTTGAATGTGTATTCTGTTGTGAAGGAGCGCGAGATCTGCATGTGTTCATGCAAAGAATGGAGCGTCAGAATCGCCATCGATCCTTGCATTTATACAATCTGTGAAAGAATCGCCATTGCCCCAAACTTGGACTGGATTTTAATCCTTTAATGATGACCCTTTCGATCTTTGTGGTTTAATTTTTATCTCAAACTTGGAGACATTTGTTTCTGGATAAATTCTTCAATTTTGTTTTCACTAAACAAAAGAAAAAATGAAAAGAAAAATAAAAGTGGTGGAAGAATGCAACGGTGGCTATATTTTAAGAATAGTTTAATTTGAATTTCATTTGATTCATGTTCTTCTAGTCGACAAGGGACATTCTAGTTCTTTCTTGCAAATGTTTTCAAAATCATTTATCAATGATAGGGGCGCCAATGCTGTGTATTTATATTAAAGGTGTCAGACTGAATCGAACCGAAATTTCATGCATTTTCGATTTGAAAAAAAAAAAAAACCTGTTCTCTCTTCTCTTCCACTGCAGTTTTCTTCTCTCTCCCCTCTAATAGCATCAGACTCGCGCTCAACCCCCTCTCCGGGATTAAATTCCTCTCCTGCAAAACCTGCGACAGTGCAGCCGTGTTTGCCACCTCCCCCAGATCGCCTTTCGGAATCTGAATTCTGTGCTGTAGGGCCTGAATCTGAAGCTGTTGGATGCAAAAATCGCAATCCCAAGATCTCTATAACCAAAACAAGAACATGCATAATTGAGTAGAAAGATTAACGCATCTGTTTTAGGATTCATCGTTCTTGAAGCGGAAGCGGAAACACAATGTTCCACGCGCAAGACCTTCTCCTCTATTGCCCTCCGTATCACTGGCTCAATGAGGCGGCCCCCTCACGTTTAGCGTTAGGTAAACGCTCCTTAGGTGAGGATACATGTGAGAATTAGGGTTAGAGGAGAGACTTGAGCATTATTTATAAAATTTCCAGCCAAGCCCCTCATCACGGGCCAGGCTCAACTTGGCCCACACTAGCCAGCCCCATATTAAACTAATTAAGAAACCTTCTATCTCACCTTAAACCAAACCCCGTAAAACGGTAACCGTTAAACGGTAAATTACAATATCAATTAATGTAGTTCACATTAGAAAAACTCTTACATTCTCCCACTTGGACTATATTAATTGAAATCGTATTGGATGTGCGCACATTGGTTTAGAGATAATTTTTAATAGTCAATCCTATCCCATAAAGTCTCAAACACCGAATCATGGCAGTAACTGCATGTATACACACAGAGCCTTCCATGGTCACGAATGTTCTCAACTTTATTGATATGGATTCAATATGATAGTGTGTCAAATGGACAACATCTCTCGTAGAGAGATCCCATTTGTCGATCACCATTATCTTACCTTAAGCGTCACAAAAACTTGTGCCACTAGAGAATGTCCATTCTCTTACCTTAAGCGTCACAAAAACTTGTGTCACTAGAGAATGTCTTTATGGTTCCAACGAACCCACACATGCCTTGTCCTTATGGTTAACCTTTCTTTATATATAACAAGGCATATGCACAAGGCTAATAATCGGATGCCCTAGCCTTCACTCAAGGTTTATACAATACCTTGAGACTTTATCAATATGTATTCAACATAATAACAACACATTCAAAAATATTTTATTGAATGCAAAAGTTGATACATATCAAACCGTTACTAAATGTAACGAACATAGATGTGAACTTTATCAGAGTAAAGCCAAGATAGCTCCCACTAAACAACAGCATCTCATGATGCTCCTAGGTCCATGCTAATGACATGTTGCTCAAATACACATGGACGTATACCTTTAGTTAGTGGATCTGCAACCATATCATCTGTGGAAATATATTGTGTTATAACGTCACCTTTCTGTACCATTTCTTTATGATTAAAAATTTTGACCACCATATATTTAGACCTATTGAGACCTCTGTAGTTAATAAATGATACTACATATATATTGTTTCAATAAAACCGTATGGGCCAATCTATAAAATTAAAAACAGTCAACTCCTTAATGAGGTTCCGGTGCCTAATAACCCAAGTAACAACCTAAAGGAATGTTACTAGCACTGCTTACGTAGTAGAAGATGACATAGAACTTTATTTACTACACTTCCTACTAACATAAATATGTATTATGTTATCGATCGCATGTCATCAGCCAGCAAAGTTTACATCTAAATACCCTACTAACTGCAATAATTGAACATGTCTGTAAATTAACATATAATCTCTTGTCCTCTTTAAGTACCTCAAAACTTTCTTGGCAGCAACCTAGTGATCACGTCCTAGATTTGACCGATATCTGCCTAGAAGTCCCGTCACAAAGACGATATTTAGTCTAGTGCAAATTCGAGCATACATTATACTTTTAAGTGCACTGACACAAGGTACACCCTTTAATTAGATTTTCTCAATATCTAAATAAGGATAATGTGATAGATTCAGTCCATCACCCTTAACAACAGGAGCAATTCCTAGCTTGCAATGATGTATATTGAATATTTCCAATATACAATCAGCAAATGTCTTCCGAGAAAATCTAATATAATATGGCAAAAACAATTCTTACAGACCTCAGTACAAAGGATATAAGATGTCTCAAGGTCACAACTTGTAAGCAAAATATCATGTACATAGAGTATAAGGAAAAATAAATTTCCTCCCACTGATCTTGCAGTATATTGAATTACTTTGTTCCCAATCGAACAAAATAACAACACTATGAAACTTAAATAATATTGTCTGGAAACTTGCTTAAGACCATAAATTAAAACTTTTCAGTCTACACACAAGTTTACTTAAAACATGTGCTGCAAAATCTTCCGATTGCACTATATAGATTTTGTATTTATTTGGCGTAATTCCATGTCAAAAATAAACTATTAATATCACGTTCACTCTGAAAGAATCTTTAAAAGGTACTAGAAAGAAATAATTATTTCTTCACTATAAACTATCCACCCTCTTTCAGAGTGAAGACTTTATCATTTTTTATGGCATCTAATTACATACTTGATTGAGAACAAGAAACGACATTTTTATATATGTCGCTAAATCAACCATGTAGTGGATATTGTAATCATGCTCTCACAAATAGACTATGTAGTCAAATGGTAAAACTGATCGTCTTTCCCTAACAAATCTCCTAATACAACCACTTTATTCTACACTCGAGAGGTTTGAGAAATTTCATCATAAACTATATCAAGAATAATACCTTGAACCTCAACAAGTTTAGTCTATGATATAGGAGATTCCACAATTGTCGTACCACAATTGTCCGTATAGACAAAGACAAAGACACAATAATCTTCCATCGTACTATTATCCTTAATAGTCTGAGAGCAACTATCCTCTACAATTACATCGAACTTTATAAACTTTATTGTATGTGATTCCGTAATTCTTGTACCTTTATTAGGGTCATAAAATCAATACCCCTTTGAACAATCTGAGTAAGATACAAAATAATTTCAAGTGGATCTAAATTCCAACACATTTTTTCTTTGGATTAGATAATCTCACATCTGCATGACACCTCTAAATTTAATGTGATTCAAATAATTTATATCCAGTCCATAACTCAAAAGAAGTTTATGAAACAAATTATGGTAAGAAACACATTTTGTATATGAAAATGTTACTTTCAAAATATCAACCCATAGCAGACCGAATAAATTAGTCTTGCTCATCACCATGTTTATTATGGTGCAATTAGGCCTTTTAGCCAAATCCTTTTGTTAGGATTTTCAGGTATAGTAATTAAATCACCACCCCAGAATTAACCAAGTATTTGACAAATGACCCTTTAAGCAATTCAGTATTGTCATACTTGTCAAAATACTTACCGCTACTATTAAGCCTAACAACCTTCAAGACTAATTTTAACCAGTTTATTCTTTATCTCGGCTATTTTCCTTAAAAATAAAACTTTTGGAAACAACTTTTTAACCATATAAGAGATGTATATGTCATTATGACTTAAACACAATCTTTGATGTGTCCTAATTTTGATATCAGACAAGACATAATTTCAAGCAACTAAAGCTTTCATCATCTTATAGCAGTGCAGTCCGCAGGCAAACCTCTTTTTAAGTGTTCCAGAATGGAACGCTTCATGGACAGTAAGCAAATTCTATTGCTATTTTTTTAAGCAACAAATCATATGTCCACAACTTAAAATTTGAAATAGTAAAAACCTCAATAATAGTGGAGTTATTAATTACAGAAAATGTAACTAAAATAACAAGTAATGTATATTAATTAGCATTATATGAGTACTGTGTAACTTGACGTACAAGTACACATCCAGAGAGTTACACGCATAATCATATAATCACCTTTGGGCAGAATACATGACATGCAATTGTACACTCCCCACATGATAGCGGTTATGAGAATATATTCCAATCTTCGTGAATTCATTACCTTTGGACATATTAACCACTAAGATCAGTCACTCCTCCACCATACCATCATGTATCCCTCCATGAACTAATGCACAATCACCTCATTTGGGAGTATGACTACGTATTAGACTATGAGACATCCCAATCATTATATGAGACCAAAATTTCTCAAATACAATCAAGCGTGCCACTTTGGTGGTCACTACTCAATTGAATCCTTGAAACTTCCCTCATATCAGGGATACAAACCTTATTGCTCACATACACCATATACATGTGATTTTGACTTTAGTGATAGGGGCAGTAAATCACCAAAATCACATATCATGCTAATTACATTGCTTTATTCATTAATAAAAATTAATCAAACATATATATATATATATATAAATTATCTGAAAGATAGACTCCAATGAGATTACGGATCACAGTAATACAAGAAACTTCTCATAACATAGAAGAAAATATCTCTTGTGCACCCCGATTATAGATTACCAGCACGTAAAGGAGTATGCTTGAGGAACAAAAGTTTCATAACTTTTACTGTCTCTCATCACCTCAATACATACTTCAAATACTATCCCATAATGGTTGTATCTCATTAAGCCGCCTTCAGTTCATAATAAAGTTTAATTTTTATTAATGAATCAGACATTTATAATATTTATGTGATAACATACCTATAACCCAACAATGTATTTCCAAAATCATAGAAAATACAAGAAAAATACGCAAAAATACACTAAAAATACACGTATTTAGGGTTCCGTATGTATTTTCACATCTATAAAATAATCAAAAATGTAAAATAAATACATCACAACATAGAGGAAGATCATACGAATCCCACGCGCGGGCGTCAATGGCGAGGTCAAAACCGGTCCGACCAGTTCCTGGTCCGACCTTCCGATCCAGCCTCCCGGTCTGACCGGTTGATCGATCCGGTCAACGGTTGACCGAGTCGGGTCGGGTCGGTCTCCAATCGGGTCTGGTCCGGGTCCGGGTCGCTGATGTCATCGTGACGTTAGCACCCGTGTGCATCGCACGCGCGAGCCGCGCCCCGCGCGTGGGGGCGCTTGCTCGACGCTCTGGTGGCGCGTGGCCGCGCGTGGGGGTGCGTGCGGCCTCCCCCGGCGATGCGCTGCCCACGGACTTGCTCGCCTCGACAAGCTCAGTCCGAATATACAATTTAATTTTATTTTTATTGAACAAAAAAAATCTCGAAAATCACAAATTAGGGCAAAAACTTTATGCGTTCAAGTTCTAGGGTTATGATCGCTACGATACCACATGTTGGATGCAAAAATCGTAATCCCAAGATCTCCAAAACCAGAACAAGAACATGCATAATTAAGTAGAAAGATTAACACACCTGTTTTGGGATTCATCGTTCTTGAAGCGGAAGTGGAAACAAAATGTTCCACACGCAAGTCCTTCTCCTCTATTGCCCTCCGTATCACTGGCTCAATGAGGCGGCCCCCTCACGTTTAGCGTTAGGTAAACGCTCCTTAGGTGAGGATACATGTGAGAATTAAGGTTAAAGGAGAGACTTGAACATTATTTATAAAGTTTCTAGCCGGGCCCCCTCATTACGGGCCGGGCTCAACTCGCCCCACACTAGCCGGCCCCATATCAGACTAATTAAGAAACCTTCTATTTCACCTTAGACCAAACCCCGTAAAACGGTAACTGTTAAACGGTAAATTACAATATCAATTAATGTGGTCCACATTAGAAAAACTCTCACAGAAGCTTCAGCCTGGCGATCTCGACAAGGAGGGACTTCCTCTAGCGAGCCCGCCGCCGCTCCTCGCGCACAACCGTTGCTCCTCTCGAAGGTGGCGATGGGACTTAGGGAAGAGGCAGAGAGAAGAAGGTTTGGAGACTATGAATAGGAGGGAGGATGGGCGTTGGTGGTGGACTCGGTGGAGGGGAGGATAGGTGCAGGGTGGGACTTGGTGGAGTGGTGGGTGGGGTATGGAGTGGGGAGAAAGACTGGGGTTCGGAGAGCAAGATGGAGAAGAAGACGAGGAAGAGATATTTTGCGGAGCCACCTCGGTGTACCAACTTCCCTCCCTCCCTCTCGTCTCGTCTCCATCCAATATGCATACGCAACCCTCCACCCTCCTCCTCCTCCTCCTCCGTCGTCGAACGCTCCAGTTTCCCCATTCTCCTTCGTGCGAATTCTGTTCTCGTCGATCCTTCGTTCTCCCTCTTGCCAAGAGATTGTGGTGCCCCTCTTCAGTTCGATTGGGGATCGGTTTCGGGTGAAGACGATTCCCATCGATTCGTTCCCTGTGATTGGCGATGGGGGAACTTATGCTCACGGACCTGTTGAAGGTGGCATTGGATTTCCCGACGGGAGAGCCTTGTATGCGCCTATGGGGAGTTCAACCTCGACGCACGTGTGGCTGCACGACGTCATCGCGCTCGCTTTCCCCAACAGAGGTATGTATGTCCCTCGAATCATCGAGTCTCCTCGTAAGTACGATGGTGCAGGTTTTCCAGTTGTGCAATGATGCGTATTCAAATGCAGAAAATTTCCTGATGATGCTGTTTAAATTCAAGAATGCAATATCTGGAAGATCGCGCTAACGATGAATTTCTAACGATGAGATGGATTGCTTATGAAAGATCGACTGGGAAATAGCTTGAGATAGGAAAAAAGAATCTAAGGCATGAAATTTCTGTGCACGTGTGGTGCCATTGAACAGGAACAAATTGAGTGGGGAAGGGCATGGAGACTGTTTTCTGTAGTGTCCAAAGGTTGTTTTTTAGGATGTACAAGTATCGATTCATCGTAAAACAAAGTCAAAGCTTATCAGAAGGAGATGGATGGTTTTAATGAAATCGAATGTTGACAAACTAGTTGTCTGCATATTCTGCATATGTATGTGTCTCCAATCCACAGGGACTAGTGTGATAGTTTGCGGATTGGAAAATATGTGTTCGTTTGCGGTTTGTGATCCCGATCCCATTTACCGGGGCGTGCAATCAGTTGCCCAGCCACCGCAGCTCCACCCAACCCCATCTACACAGCTAAGGAGTTTGAGTTCTACCTTTCCGACTCGGGCAGAAGCTTCTATTGACACCACAAGAAGGAAACCGATGGGCTCAATCCCTTTGCTTCCAAGCCTCCACCGATTTCAAAATCACTCTTCGACCGACGTAGAGCCAAGCCTCGGCTTAATGTCCAAAGTTGTCAATGATCCCTCGGATGTAGCTCGTTCATGCACACCTCCGCCGCTACGGGTCGCCCCAATTGCATGCTACTAACTCAGCGCAATTTGGCATCATCGGTTCAGAACATCAAGTGGGTGTACAAACTAACAAAGTTAGACTACCGTGATTGTGCTTCCCTTGTTCCATGTGCATAGCTTAGTTGCCGGATTATTGAGCTCTTTATCTATTAGAGCCGCCATGGCCCTCCCGCGGCTGTTAGGTTCTTGGCACTCACATTTTGGGTAGATATGATTTCATGCAAAGCCACAAAGATGTTTTCTAATTAATAAAGTTCGAAGCATCATCAAAATTAGATGGCGAACCAGGGAAAAAAAAAAATTAATAACTTAGATTGTTTACAAGTTTTTTACTTTTTTATTTAAGGAAAATTTTTGTACTTGCAAAGGCATAGGCAACATAACGACTTGACTAAATACCGTTTATTATGATTTCAGAAAAAGTGAGTTGGGTCAATTTACTATTTCTACATTGGACCATTAATAACTTTTGCTTGAGATTATATTAATTCACTTTTGAGGTGGGGTCTAGCAGTGGGCCAGTAAAGTGTCAATGCCTGATATTCTCACAACAGGCGAGACAACTTCTGAAACCAATTGGGTACAAGGGGATCCCAAATCCCATATATCAAGACATTCCTATCCTTGCAATAGAGATTTCCACCTGAAAACTTCCAACTCGTGTGAGGGATTGCGAAGAGGATCCCATCCCTGAAATACTCCGATAAACAGAGGGAGTGCGAATGAGCAAGCAACGCAGGATAAGTTACAATGTGTATAATCGCCAGGAAACCTTCTTTGCATGTCACCAAAAGATTTGGCTAGCGTATTCATTATTTCCTTCATGTTATTCAGTTGTTTCTTACGGAGTTACGCCTCGCTCGCAGCTTCTCCTTTTCTTTTTGCTAGCTCGTAGCTGTCTCCTTCTCATTCCTCGGGTCCCCATCAATCTTCGAATATCCAACTCGGCCAGGTCGGAATCAACCTTGTATTGTCTTTGGAGCTCGGGCATAGGAACATCACTCTCCCTCGCCTTCTCTTCCGCATTCAGCTTCTCCAAGTTTGCTAACACCCTAACACGAGGTCCGCGCATGTCGAGTACCTTTTGCACAACTTCAACGCCCTGTTCCTGGCTTCTTCGCCAACAGTCCTTCTGCCGTAATATAATTCGCTTTGTTTTTCAGCGTCTTCTTCTTCGCTTGCTTAGACCAAAGCTTCTCCTTACCGGGCACTTCAGGTGATGGCTTCTTTTCCTTTGGCCCTAACGAGGCAACAGGTGCCTTTGCAAGAGTTTCCTCGTAAGTCGTTGAAACCCACACCCATATCCCTAGGACGCAACTTTGCTTCAATGAATGTCACAATCCCTTGTTGGTTCTTCTCAAGACCCCAAGCCCGGCCTATCCTCATCCACGACAGGATTCTTCATCCTCATTCTCTGTCTTCGAGTTCTCGTCAATCTCTCTGTTCGGCATGACCATGCCGGTGGACACGAAATTCACGAGCTTCGACAGATCGGCCTTACCTAGGAGGTCCCTGTTCTTCCTCCGCTTCCTCTTGGAGGAGTCGTCGTAGTCCGAATCGGAGTCCCTCGACGCGAAGACGCCGTAGAGCACGTCGTCCTTGGTCTGGGCAAGCTTCTCCCTCCGCCGGCGGTAGTAGAATTCCCCGTCGATCCGCGCCGGTCGTCATAATCGTTGTCCATCCCGAACCTCTCCATCTCCTGTCCTCGTCCATCTTCGAGCAATCCAGGAGAAGCAGAAGCGAGGACCTAAGGGTTTCGGGGAGGTGTTTCGGACGAGGCGGAGAGAGGGGCGGCGCTGCGCCGAACGCCAAGGTGGCTGGCGGCGGCGGCGGTCGGAGGCCGCGATACGGTGGTGCATCTCGGCTCGAGGGTTGGAGAGAGAGAGAGAAGAAGCAGAGAGTGACCGAATGCTCGAAACGCAAGAACTGGAAAACCTAACGGATCTTCTTCTTCTTGTCCTTCTTCTTCCTGCCCTTTAATTTCTCGGATGTTAACAACTGTTGATCTTTTTTTTTTTATTCCCTTTTACTTCAAGGAGAGGAAATTCATTTATCATGATATTTGTTGATGGTATATTGATGATTGAAAATGAAATTAGGCAAATTTTCCAATAATAGGCCTCAGAAAATTGAGAAAAATATATTTTTAAAGAATTTAAGTTGCAAGAAATAAAAGTGGAACTTCCAATAGGAAGTACTTGTTGGAAGATGAATGACATGACGCAGACTCAATGATTTAATTGATCTTAAAACTTGAAATTATCGAGGATATCTCCATACACTCCCAGTTAATTTATGAAAAAAATGGAAAGGAGGATATTTGGTATTTAAAATTTCTTATCGATCGAGGAATTTTTCTATTGTCAAATAGTTATTCGAAATTAAAGGTATATTGTGACAAAAATTGCAGCAAAAACCCAATTTTCAGTAAACACACCATATATATAGAAGCGGAGGAAAATTTCAAATAGTGGTTTGAAATGTTTTCATTTTCTCAAATAAAAGTCTAAAGTAGACTTATTTCAAATAAAGTTTTGAAGTAGACCTTGTTTCAAATAAAGGCGAAGTGTTATTATTTTCTCAAATGAAAGCTTGAAGTGGATCTTATTTCAAAAAAGCACCTTACTATGTCTACTTCAAAAAATGGCTTGACTTTTGATTGATCAATGGCATTTTATTCATTTATCCTTTTTTTTTTTTTTTTTTTAATTTTTTCCCTGTTTTTCTTTTTTTTGGCTTTTCTTTCTTATTCATTGGTGGTGATGCGCCCGTTAGCGATGCCGAAAAGGGCTAGGAGAGAGTCACCCTCATCAATGTTGGTGAGGCGACCCCTTCCCTAAGGAGGTTGCCGCGAACAAGGCCAGCCCTCGCAAGGGTCACCTCGCTAGATTTGGGTGAGGGTGACCTCCTTAGTGGCCAGCAAGGGACGTTCTTTTTGGATGAGCTACCTTCACCTTGGGGCGGCCGCCCTCGTAGTCATCGGTGAAGTTGGCCCTCGCCTGCGGCTAGCGTGGGTCACCGAACCCTTGTAGGCCCTAAGCGAGGCCGATTCTCGCCTAATCTAGTGAGGACTTGTAGGCCCTCATGGGCCCTTAACAGTGGCCAACAAAGGTGGCCGACGAATGGACTCCAACGATGGTCGACCACCTTCTCGAGCTCCCTCACTCTCTAGTTCTCTCCCTCTCACTTGCTCAAAGATCTCCCAAGCGGCCAGACCCCTCCCCCTCTCTCTCGCCGAAGACCCCGAAAACTTTTTTGCTTTCTTCCTTTTAAGCTTAGCCAGCGATAAATGTGCATGGCTTACGCCAACGCCACCCTATAGTGGCCGGTCGATCCTCGACCACAGGATCATATTTGCGACCGCTACTCCCCTGTCTTTGTACCTCTGTTGCTCTCCTTTTTGCGGAAGGCGTGAGTGGCATAAGGGGAGGAAGAAGAAGAGGCGTGTGGGTTGGGCCTAGAAAAGAAGAGAGCCAGGCAAGGAGCAAGGAGAAGAAGAGGAGAAGAAAGAATAAAGGAAAGAAGGTTGGGCCGGCTTGGCCCTAGCCTAGTCTCGTTTTCTCTTTTTTTTTTTTTTTTTCTCTCTTTTAAGTAATGGTTATGTTAATTAATTTTCTTTTTTTCTCTTTTAATGAAAAGGCTCTATTACTACCAATGCAAATACTCCTAATATCAATATGTCATGCAATTTAATGGAAATTATTTTTGCTAGGGTTTAAAATTTAATCTCTAATTTTTTATGCGATTAATAAATGATTAAACAAGTTGTTAAAATTTAGGTATCAATAGTTACAAGTATTCTCAGGCACGTTTCTGTATTTATATTTTAATGTTACTCGATAATTCAAGTATCCATTTTTATTAGGAATCCGTTTTCGACAATTAAATTGAAGTTTTTGCTTCCTTGCTTTTAATCTCATCTTGAAATTGTACAAGGGTTTGAAAAAATATGGAAAATAAGAAGGCTGAAGGGTACAAATTCAAGTAGAACAGAGTGGCCAGTCCTAACATAGGGATGAATGAATGGAGGAGACTAGACGAGGGACCGGTATCCACTACAGCTCAGCAAGTGTCAACATTGATGGAGCTACATATAATATGACCGATGGAAAAAGGCATGTCATTTCATTTACTGAATGGAATTTTCAACGTTTTGCAATTCACACGACCATGAGTTCCATATACATGAAGTGGCAAAAGAAGAGGTTTCATGGATAAGGTCAATGATCATTCACCATTCCATATCGGTAGCATTAAGAAAAAGCTTATCTTGAATTTTGAGGGATTCAAAGGTAGAACAACACAATTGTAAAAAAGAGGAGAAAATTATCGAATTTTTTTCAAATTTATTGTACTTTAACTAATTCAGTTTTAAACTTTTTAGTTGTACCAATTGTGTCCCACACCTTTTCATCTCTGCCAATGAAATCCATCCAATTGATTTTGATTCGAAAAAAAGCTAACATGCAATCTAGTTAGTGTCGGTTATCCTATATGGTATATTGATGCTAATGTGGACAACTTTTTAATTTTTAATTTTTTTCCTTTTTTCATTATTTTTTTCCTTTGCTTTTTGCCGATGGCTAGTCTCATGTGATGGTTGGCCACTAGCAAGGCTAGCCTAGGCGAGGCGAGGTGGTCCCTTGCCTGTTTTTGTCAAGGGCCTCGATGCCATTGCTTAATGCTGAGTGAGGGTCATTGGTCCTTTGTAAAAAAAAAAAAAATAGTAAACAAAAGAAAGGAAAATAATTAAAAAAAAACCCAAAAAATTATCAAAAAATTATTCAAAAAATGTCCATGTTAGCACTAGCTATGTCACGTAAATCGATCAACATCCATCTTAGCAATTTCCATACGTAATTGGCCGGATTGACTCAATTGACAAAATGTGAAAATGTTTATGAATCAATTAATATAATTGAAATATTTAAAACTGAATTGACTAAAGTGCAATTGATTTTGGACTTTTTGAATGGTTATTCCAACCAAAGTGGGAATCGACAAGAACTTACTCTTATCGGAGCCACTAGTTGACAACATTTTTTTGAATTTCTTCATCTTATCTCACAAACTAGAAATACCAACGAATAAAGCTATTCAAGTGAATCTAAAAAGAAAAATTACATAAGAAAGTCAAATATTTTGTGGTAGTGATCAAGTCCTCATAGTTTTTGAAACCTATGCATTCAAATCCTAATTTCGATGTTAATAGAGTCTATTCACTGGAATTTCAAAATACTCAAATTTCTTATAAAATTGAACCTTTGATAGACCTGAAGGATCTTCTCGATGGCATTGATCCACAGAGAGATAGAGAGACACAGAGCCCTAGGGTGGGGGAAGGGGGAAATTGTCCAAAAGTTCTAAACCTATTTTATATTTGCCAATTTAGTTCCAAAACTTTTCACGTTATGCTATTTGAGTCTATTTGGCAAGAAATTGCCAACATAGATGTCGGCCATCCTTCATGGCATGGCTAGCTTTGACATGAACATTTTTTAATAATAATTTAATTTTTTATTGATTTATTTATTCTTTTTTTTTTTTTTATAGTGGCTAGCTCGCTATGGCCTTGTGGGCCGCAAGCGAGGCTAGCCTCGCCATGGCCTTGATTTGATTTAGGTAAGGGGCCTCCCTCGTGGTTGTGATGGTTTGAGCAAGGCCAGCCTCACTAGCCACAAACGAGGTAGCAAAGCCCTCACCAGCCGCGGGGCCATGGTGAGGTTGGCCTAAAAGGAAAAGAGGGAAAAAGAAGGAAAGAAATAAAGGAAAAATAAAATAAAATAAAATAATTTTTAATTTTTTTTTCATGTTAGTGCCAATTATGTCACGTAAAGCTGCCGGTGTCTATATCAACGACTTTTGGCCAAATTGATTGGAAAGACTCAATTGACAAAACGTGAACATGTTTAGTACTTAATTGGCAAAATTAGAAGGTTTATAACTAAATTGACAAAATCGCAGTAAGTTATGCACTCTTTTCACGAATTTTCCTAACAAGTAGAATCACCACTTGTGGTCAATTAGTGGCCACCGATTTATGAATGTGATCGAATTATGGAAAATTTCGCGCATAATTACAGATTTTTAGGAAAAATATCATCACCTCACGATTTGGTGGAAGAGACTATGAATGAAGGCAGGTTTTACGACGTAGCAATATGGGTGGAGGTTTACTAGATATAGAAAATTGACTCTTGATTCTGATTTAAGTTATTGCGTCAATATGGATTCGACTGCATAATATAAACCTCATGGGTTCCAACTTGGGCTCATCTTTGGAAGATTCCTCATAATGGGGTACAGGAATTATGCAGCTGAAAAAATAACTTGCGAAAATAAATAATTCGGAGGAAATTAAATAACGCACACAGGAAAACGAAGGCAGAAAAATATAATCTCTTACTAAAAAGAAAATTGTCAGTGTCATTAGAAATGTTCATTAAATTTCGAATATGATTAATCATTTTGCTAATTTTTTACAAAGTTAAATTTGCGAAAAGGAAAATTATTATCGACTTTTCTCATAGATCTTGACTAAATAGGAGAGAAGTCTTCGACGTGGCATTGCTAAGTCCTTGAAGCCCGCAAGCCGCGTCACCTGCTAACGGTCCCCTATGTTTTCGGAGGTTTCAACAAATAGTTTCTGGAAAATTATTGGAGGTTCAAAACGAGGAAAAGACATTCTCCACGACCTTAGAAATAACTACATCTATCTTCCACGTCGCTCCGTACGCCGTCCCACCAGTCGAACGGGGGCCGAAAAGAAGTTCTAGAATCAACAACCTTAGTCGCCCCAATGGGAATGACGAGTAAGAGGTAACGACAAAACGACTCGATGACGAAAAAACGTTCTCATGCCCCCTTACTGTCGGCTGCCCGTCCATCTCACCCTTATTATTTAAAGCAAAGGGTTTAATGAACCGATTGAACCAATTTCAGCTATTTAAGCTCACCTTGAAGACCCAAATTTCACCAACTGAAAATTAGCAAAGAGAGGATATAAAATTGTTGCCCAACTCTCTTAGCATCACCAAGACTTTATCTCTCGAAAATACTCAAGAGTTGCCATGAAATATACAGCAATAATCTCAATCCTTCTGCAATGTTGCCTTGCTTTGAAGGCCAACTTGACGATCCTGCATAAATATGAGTCGATTTTCAACTTTGGCGACTCTCTAAGCGACACTGGGAACTACCTCTGATCTGCAAGGGATCATGCAATCCTGCCGATGTCTCCCTATGGCAAGACCTTCTTTGGGCATCCGACCGGTCGTTTTTCAGATGGACGTCTTACAATTGATTTCATTGGTATGTTCTCCTGACTCTTCTTTGCTTTTTGTAAATGCATGCTCGTGTTAGGGAAGAGAATAGGCATTTAAATCAGAAGGCCGCAGCTTTTGCTGAGAATATTTGTATCTACAGTAGTATATATCCAAGCTCAAAGACAGGGCTATTTTTCTACGTTTGGTGTTGATATTTCACGACGACAATACATATTTTTCTTTCGAAACGACAGGAAAAAGAACTTCTTGTTTAAAGCGGAGTTAATGACAATCTTTAGCAGTTTTTATCATCAATGGGGGTGTTAAGTTTAGATGTTTAACTTGTGTATATGCGTTACATATATGAAAATGCAGCGGAAGCAGTTGGGTTACCCTATCTGAAGCCATATCTTGAGGTAGTCAACGGCTCAGTTGATGCTCATAGCGGAGTTAACTTTGCAGTTGCTAGTGCCACAGCGCTTGATCCGACATTCTTTGCAGCTCGAGGCATTCCAGCGATGACAATGACGAATCATTCCTTAAATGTTCAACTCGATCGGTTCAAGAAACTTAAATCTTCTCTTTGCACAACCCAGAAAGGTAAATAATATAAACCCAATTTTTGTAGGCTGCGATTGAGGACTAACATGTATAGCAACTACTCTTTTGTGTGATCGATCGTATTCACTGAAGATATTTAGGTGATTTGGTAGATATCACGTCTTTGTAGCTCATAAATCTTTCGTAGGATGACCACTACGGGTTTGGTGCAATAGATTGGGATGTTTAGGCTTGTGTCATGGGCCGATCGATCTAGCGTTCCCTTGCCCGTGCGGCCTTAGGAATTTCTCCCAAGTTAGCCTTTCTCACACTCAACTCACAAGGATCTTTAGAGAGAGAAACTCTAGAGAAAGAAGCTCGATTGTATTACTTGTGAATGAGATGATACAAATGAGGGGGAGGAGACCCTTTATATATAAGTACAAGGCAAACCGTATACGTAAATCTCTCCTCGATCTAACGGTGGAGATTAGATCTCCCAACTACCAACTACCTGCTTTTATTACATACGAATACATTTACCGTATCACCCGCCCCCGGGAGTATTCTAGAATACTCAAGAAAACTCTAGGACATGAGGATACAAGCTGAAGGTCGCTTGATCCATAGTTGTGTCACGACCGGCCCATAGAAACCTCTTGGATCGTCATTCTTCCGGGCCGTGACACTTGCAACTTAGAAAGCGAGGCACACTTGCTTAGGCCTAGTCTATTAATTTATGGGGATTGAAGAGCATTTCATAGGTCTCTAGATAGACGGGTTTCTATTTTCGTGCTCTTGCAATATCAAAGGAAAATAAAAAAAAAGTCTTTCATTGAGTGACTTCAATATTGGAATATATAATTATTAGGATTTTTAAATTGATTACTTGAGCCATTTGATGATTTGATTTTTATTTTCTTTCTTTTCTTTTGTAGATTGCGATACATATTTCAAGAAGTCTTTATTTCTAGTGGGGGAAATTGGTGGAAACGACTACAATCTTGCTTTCGCCATGGGTGCAACCTTTGAGCAGCTCCGTCCCATTGTGCCAAATGTTGTTGGAGCCATCGCCAATGCCACCAGCGTATGGCCCTTTTCTTTTTCTCGCAAGGAACAAAGCACAATACTATTTGTCCAATAAGATCTTGCGTGGTTAACCTTTTTTTAGCACTCCAATAAGTCTTTCATGGCATGTGACTGTTTTAGATGCTCATCGAACACGGGGCGGTGGAGTTAGTAGTGCCAGGGAATCTGCCAATTGGTTGCTTGACATCGTACATAACGACAGATCCGCCCTTTCTCAAGAACGACGCTAATACGGCAACCGGTTGTCTCAATCTTTATAATGAATTCGCCAAGTATCACAACGATTATCTCCTACGAGAGTTGCAGGTTTTGAGACAAAAATATAGCCATGCAAGGATTATCTATGCGGATTATTATGGAGATACCATGCGTCTCTTTGAATCACCAACACAGTATGGTGAGTTTACTTTCTTCTTACTTTCACGATCAACGGTGAATAGGTATATAGAACCTTCAACTATGTATATAGATTAAAGATTTATCCTACTTGCGGCGTCTTTATGAACTTATAAGGTTAAGTGGTGAGATCGATGTCCTCTCGTTTTCAGGCTTCTCTAAATCAACACATGTAGCTTGCTGTGGAGCTGGTGGACCATTTAATTTCAACGTCAGGATGATGTGTGGTTCCACGTCAAGCGTGTGTAAAGATCCATCAGCCTCCATACTTTGGGACGGAGTTCACTTGACCGAGGCGGCGCATCGGCACATGGCCAAGGGCTTACTCGACGGTCCCTTCACTTCTCCACGTCTCGTTGCCTAGAAGTCCGAAGGGGATGATGCATAAAGCATCGATTCTAATGTCAAAGATGAATGTATGCTCATGATCACCGAGTCATAAAGAGTCACTGTGTTCGGTGGATTGACATCTTGTTGTTCTGCCTATGCGTTCTTGTTTCAGATTTCCATCCTGTGAACTTTTCTTGTTGGATTATCATTCATGTGGTGAGTCATGAATACTTTATGCATCAATTCGAGTTGATCCAGGGCAAAGATCAAGCTCATACAAACACATAATTCTGATCAACTAAAAAAGGGAAAAACTGAGGCTGATGGAATTTAATATTTGAAATTTTTACAACAAGCAACGTTTGGGAAACATATTGAGAAATGAATCAACAAGACCGTATCACATCACCAGGTACACAAATTACATTGTGACTCAGTATACTGAAAGCGGACCATAACAGGGGCCAAAGTTATTTGCAGAAAGAAGGATTAATCAACCAAAGTCCGGACTACTGTTTACCAGAAAGAGAGCAAAGCAAATACCAAACGTTCAAAAGAGAAATAAAGATACCATATGTTCACAAAGATAATCCAGAAATCAGCATCATTGCTCAAAAGCACACTTGCTATGCTACTTCACTTCCATTTCCTGCAGAATAGAAATTCAGCAATTGTTGCTTGTGTCTTTTACACCACAAACTGTAGCCTGCGTCACTCTCTTCCTTATTAAGCTAACAATTCAAGCAATCGTATTCCTTCATTCAGAACAACTGAGGGCCCAGCCATCAAATTCACATTCCAGACAATCGAAACTTACCTTGGATTGTTACTTGGATTCATCAAACACAAAAGAAATCATATTAATTTCCATGGTCAGATGATCCAATGTAGATAACATGAGAATAAATTTTAAGCATGCGGGAGATAATGCTGAGGATTTCTTTCGCCTCCCAGTGGCACAGATTGTACAATTTATAAAACGTTAATCCAGAAACTGCCAAAGAGAGCAACCTACACAGCGATCTCAAAGTAACATAGATGAAGACGGAATCACCTTTGCAAGACTTTTGGCAGGAAGAACCAAACAAGTATCGACCATCTAACAGACAAATATGCATTGCAGTGAACGTTGATTTGTGATTCAGATTGTTAATATGAACACTTCACGGTGAGCACTTCAGGCGATGATCATATAAAGCACTTATAGCATGCATATAGACACGCCAGCAATAAATTTGACAACAAAAATCACACAAAAATGCCTGAAGTCTCTCTCCATAAAGCTAAGAACGAAGAAGCAAGATTATAGTGTTTATTTTATCAATGCACGAAGGACGAACGGATCAGAGGAAGAGGTTGTCGAGACAGTGATCCTGAGGAATAATCTATCTTGGAAGCACCTTTATCGAGTATTATCACCTGAAAAAGGAAGTTGTCTCCACATTTGAAAAGGTTAAGATGAAAATGACCAATGGGATAATGCTCCATAACATTCCGACCTCATTGTTACTCCTTTCTAGTTGCCCAGGTCGAACTACTTTGACCGTTGGAAGCATCGAATTTGGGAGAGTATTTCCGTATCTCCTTAAGAACTTTTGGTAATCCCCCATTAACATAACTTAAAAGTAAGTCCAGGGCAATTATTTATTGCAACTAAATCCAAAGTGCAAAAGCGCAAAGAAGGCGGAGATTTAAGAATTTTCACGTCTTATGCCATCAGCCAAAGAATAGCTTCCACAAGGTGGTGCCTGCGCTCGCTTAGATTGGGTCCATTTCAATAGTTGTTCAAGTGAGTCTCACATGAATGTTGCATATGGGGCTTAGACGATCAACCACTGACATAGACTCCGCCTAGTGGATCTGGTACAGGTAAGAAATTCCCCGACACATCAATTGTTAAGACTCGTTGGATCCATAGATTGTGAAAATTCCAAAGCCTACTAAAGATAAGTGCTTGGATTCATTCAAACATCAGCATGACATTGGCTATTGATGAGATAAGCCAAGATTGACAGACAAGTCCAAAGCTGCGATACCTCTTCATTCAATTCGTACTCTACGATATTTGCAGTATCTCTCACTGCTGAGAGAAAGAATGATGATGATTCTCAACAAATAAGAAATGCTTTTTCATCTTTTCCCAATGTTGCTTGGGCTATTTACCATTGTTTGAATCTACCAAATCTGATGAGCATCATTCCATGAACTAATTAACACCCAGCAACGAAATTAACAAAAAGATTGGCTGCACTTACAAAGCACTATTTCCTTCTAGCAAGTCAATCTACTATATCAGCAACAAAAGTCACAAAGTAGCCAACTAAAGAAATACTCTGTTCTGAATATCTATGATGAAATATCGTTTGAGTTAATCCAGTGCAAAGATCATTCATACAAACCACTCTTTCAATCATGAAATTCTGATTAAAAAAAAAAAAAAACTGAGGTTAATGGAATTTAGTATTTGAATTTTTTTACAACAGGCAACGTTTGGGAAACATATTGAGAAATGAATCAACAAGACTGTATCACATCACCTGGTACTCATATTACAATGATGACTCGTATACTGAAAGTGGACCATAATTGGGGCCAAAGTCAAAGAGGAATTAATCGACCAAGAAGTTTGCGGCACTGGTCACCAGTAAGAGCGGAACAAATACCAAAAGTTCGAAAGAGAAATAAAGATGCCATATGTTCACAAAGATAATCCAGCAATCAACATCATTGCTCAAAAGCACATTAGTTATTCTAATTCGCTTCCATTTCCTGCAGAATAGAAATTCAGCAATTGTTGCTTGTTTCATTTTCACAACAAACTGTAGCCTGCGTCACTCTCTTCCTTATTAAGCTGACAAGTCAAGCAAACGTATTCTTTCATTCAGAACAACTGAGGCCAACGTTTCACAGCGGAACCTCCCCAGCCACCAAATTCACATTGCAGACAATCAAAACTTACCTTGGATTGTTACTTGGATTCATCAAACACACAATCAATAGAAAAGAAATCACATTAATCTCAATGGTCAGGTGATCCAATGTAAAAGAACATGAGAATAAATTTTAAGCAAGCGGGAGATAATGCTGAGAATTTCTTTCTCCTCCCAATAGAAGAGACTTGTACAGTTTACGGAACATTAATCCAGAAACCGCCAAAGAGAGCGACCCACGCTTAGCGATCTCAAAGTAACATGGACGTAGATGGAATCATCTTTGCAAGATTTTTGGCAGGAAGAACTAAACAAGTATCGACCATCTAACAGACAAACACGCATTGCAGTGAACGTTGATTTGTGATTCAGATTATTAATCTGAACATGTCACAGTGAGCCCTTCATGCGATGGATCATACAAAGCACTTATAGCGCGCACATTGACACGCCAGCAGTGAATTTGAACAACAAAAAATCACACAAATATGCCTGGGTCTCTCTTCACGAAGCTAAGAACGAAGAAGGAAGATTATAGTGTTTATTTTATCCGATGCACGAAGGACGATCGGATCAGAGGAAGAGGTTGTGCGAGACAATGACGTAAAGGATCGGAGCCAGCGAAGGAGAAACGAACAAATTCAGAGCAGCCAAAGCAAACTGGCCGGAGAACGGTGCTGACAGAGCTACGGCCTGGTGGTGGAGCGATCCGGGAGGTCAGTTGGAGGTCACCAGACGAAGCAAGGAGCCAAGAGAGATAATTCTCTGGACGTTTAGAAATCTTTGAGCCTCCCCACCCGGTGTGATCTGTGCTGAGCGCGTTGAGTGTTGTCGTGGCCGGCGATGGAGGACGAGCGGCGGTGGCTGCCGGGGGAGCGAAGCGACGGAGAGGGAGTGAAGATTGAGACGCTTCTAGAAATGGGTTGACCCGATAGAGAAATTCTCTCTTGCTGAGCTCCCGTTCGTGTATTCCTCTTCCCGAATGCGCGCGCCAGGCCCATCAGAGTAAGCCTCGGCCCAGGAAATTTCCCTCACCGCAGCCCACGATCCACAGCTCTCTCTCTTCGATCGGCCGAGTTGCAGAAGATTCTCCAACTCGACGCCAGAAATCCACCGTCCGCCATGTTTTTCTCGGGAATTCTCGAGGCTTCTTCATCAGTTCTCCTTCTCCGTCGTCCTTCAGACACCGTTAGCAGCCACCGTAGCCGCTCCGCCATCGCCGGTTTCACTGCAACAAGGCCAGCTCTCGTTCTGCTCTGTTTTCTGGTCAGGACGCCCGAAAGTGCACGAACCCTTGGTCGTTCCCCCTTCGCCGGCCCCGATTATCGACGGTGGACACCGCCGGGAACTTTGTCACTGAACGAAAGAGAGCCAGTGAGCTTTAGCTAATGTTTGTGAGTTAATCAATTGCGATTGAAGCTCGATTAAGCGATTGATTTCATAATGTTATATTCGTGATGATCCGAAAGTGAATCTTTCGCTATGTATTTGCGACGACCTCGATCGAGATGCCTATCACTTGTTGGATGAAATGTTCGAACTAGATCAGTATGTAACTTCGATTCAATCCTTGAAATGCAAAATCATATTGCATCAATTCAATTTGTTCTCGACTTATCGAACCCTTATTATGGCCGAATTCGTTCGTATGCTCAACAAATGATGTCAAAATTGCTGTGTTGTGGCTTGAGGATCTCTCTGGTTCGAGTTAAAGTGTGAATTCTGTGGTGAAGGAGTGCGAGATCTGCATGGTCGTCTGCAAAGAATGGAGCGTCAGAATCGCCATCCATCTTTCTTGGGCGTTGTTCTCTTCCTCATTGTCTGCTGATGCGTGCACAAGAGGTGGAAAATTTCTGGAAATGTGACTTTTCTGATGCTGTGGTTTTCATTTCGTATCCCGTACTTAGAGGACTCATTGACGGAGTCAGATAGCTTGGAATGGATATATTTGGGGTACATTTGTTTCCGGATAAATTCTCTTATGTTTTTTTTTTTTCACTAACTAAAAAAATCAAAATAAACAATAAAAATCAAAATTGTAGAGAAATGCAAGTCTCGGTTAGGCTGTTACGGTTTAAGAATAGAATTTCATTTGATTCATGTCCTTCAAGATTAGGGAGTCATGTCTCTGCAATCTATAAATAAATTGAAATTTTACGTTGTGTTTTTCTCATATGAAATGGATAAAGAAAATAAAAAAAAAATAAATTAAATTAAATGATATAAAAAAATCCAATTTTTTTAATGTTAGGATTACATTTCGGGGTCACTTGGACGTATGTCTTCATTTAGGCTTAGGTTTAATTTTTGGACTCAACTCATGGAGTTTTTTGTCCCGAGGCTTGATGATGAGACAATATATATTCTTTAGCCAACACCGTATCGGATTAAATTCTTGGACGATACTTTTCATATTTTACTTACTTTCGATGCCTTGATTATGAGCTTGGTTTATTAGGTGATGTTTTCGTTTACTATGTTTCGATTATGTGATTTAAATCCGAAAGCAGTCATTGTCACAAGGATTTGACCACATTGTTTTCTTCAAATATATTTGCCTTACCACAAGTTGTATTTAAATTTGCTGGCCGGTTCGAGGGCTTTGCATGCACCTAGCTCTTTTAGCCTTACCTGCATCAATTATAGACAGAACATGAGAAGAAAGCTTTCACTTTCTAGGCGTACACCGATATGCGATACTCATAACTACCAATGTAGCGAACTTAAATTAATAGATCGAGTCTTTCTAATGGTCTAGCTTTTAAGGCCTATATGCACAACACCAATATCACTTTCAACACAATCAGATCCGGTATGACCAGTTCGTTTTGTTTCCGTTGGCATGACATTTATGGGATCCCCTACCACATAGATATGCACACACGGTTGAGCTACAAATAGGGAAATGTTATGAGGATCAATATGCTCTAACATAGTCTATCTTTGCCTAATGACGTGGGCAGTTTTTGTACTGAATTCGAATAAAACAAGAGAACAACACTGTCGTGGGGACTGGGAGAATGAGCTTGTAGATTAAGAGATTCACATTCAAAAATCTCGCGACGAGCAATTCGAGGTTAGATCTCTCCCAAACTCCGTGCCGAAATTGATGCAAAATAGGGACTGCCATGAACTTCGCAAACTCACAAAGCTGAGGATGCTACTTAGGTGAATGCAATTCATTTCCCCAAGACTTCAATCTCAGACCGAAGCATCATGGCCATCATCTTCCACCCTCAATGACATTCGACATTTGGTGATATTCTATATCGGACGCGGCTTATATGGAATACGATTTCATGGAAAATGGAGTGCCCCTTCTTATCTGGAGACCAAAAATTGGCCCTCATATATTCATTCCAACCCTTTGATAACTAAATCATCTCATCACATTTTTTTCCAATTCCACAGCACACTTTCTCAGAAGCTTTCACACTGAAGTTCGCCAGATAGAATGGTCTTGAAGCTATGTAGTGTCTTCAGCATGAAACATAAAATCATTTTCTTTTGTGGTCGATCATAAATTTTATTTCTCATTGAACATTGATATGATGAAACTTCTGACAACTAAAACCATTTGTATCAGGTTGTAGCATAAATGATTCGATTTTTAAATTTCTCAAAAATATCAATAAAGATTTCAAAAGATATATAATATTTTGATGTACAACCGGATACCTTCAATTTCATGAATCCGAATTTGTTGTTAAGTCCGATTCAAAGAGAATATAAAAGTATCAGGAGGCAAATCCATGCGCAAGATAAAATCCCCACATTTCATGGTTTAACATGTTGAGTTGAGAATTGAGAATAAGGGATCATGGGAATTATTCTCTTTTTAACTAATTTGGATGGAATTATCATTATTGATAGTTATATTAACATCTTATTTAATGCTTCGGTTATGCTAATAAGATAATTTCCAGTCAAAGCAAGGTAAACATGAATAATATATCAGAATAAAGATTTGATATAGTAAATGGTCGCTTTTTTTTTTTGTGGATTGGTTAATTAAATGCTTATGATTTAACATAAACAAGATCACAATCACCGAGTTAGCCAAGACAAGATGAATAACCTCAAGTTTATGGATGTATTTAAACATAAATTGCAGCAGACGATCCTGTTGCGGCTGCAGCAATTATTTGAGATCATCAACAAGATTGAGCTTTGCACCCGAGCTTCGCTGCTATATTTCACAGGCTCGACTTAACATGCGTTCGAAGAAGAATGGATCCACGATATCGAAAAATCTGAAGTAGAATTGCATTCTTCAATTGCAGAGTCAAGAGAGTGATCCTAGCAACTCACAACATCACAACAACCCGTAGAAAATCTAAAAATGAGCTCAAAAAAAAAAGAGAACAAAGACACCTTCGAGGCAAATTTGCGTCCTAATCGGGGCTTAGGGTTTGACTCGCTGAGATTTTATCTCACCCGTCGTGGGCTAACCTTTTCAGGGCCGTAGCGTCGAGATCTACCGAGTGTGGATGTGGTGGGCACGAGATGCGACACCTTTTGGCTGGCCCTGCCATTAGCGAAGTTTAAGGTGACCCTAATCCCTGAGGTTTTTGAGAAGGTCGGTTGGAAGTTGCTAGTGTAAGGACTTGTAAATCATTAAACTTCCTAGGGACAACAATGGATAAATAAGTCGTGGTTTTTATGGGAAAATCGCAGTTGTGTTTTATTATCCCTATGTTGGTTTATTGGCCGGGTGTTTATTTAATTCGCTTCCGCATGTGCTTAATTAATAAGATAAAAAAAAAAGAATGGGTCGGCGATGCGTCCTAGGACGTCGCATTTTCAGTCGACCATCGGGATGTTCGCACGCTCGAGGTTCGGGCGTGACACCATTTATCTGATGTCTTATCAAATTATTGCATCTTGTGGACTTGAGCAACATGCATAGCTTTTTTTTTCCCAATGACATAGCTCTATTGATTTGGAATCTTTTGAAGATATTCAAATCATTATAGTCTGAAAAAAGGACAAATTGATTGCATGGCGATCAAGGCAAAGATGCTTGATAGTAAGACATTGAAGGCAAGCGAAAAAAGGAGTGACAATGGTTCCAAGAACACATGCCACCATGAAGCGACTAGTGGAACTTGCATCACGGGAGAACTTTAGGCTGGTTTTCATCTTGGAGATATATGGTCCAATTCACCTTGTTGATTCGATTGTATGAGCTAAAGACAACATTGCATTTTAGTGATAATTGTTTCATTTCACAAGCGTAAAGCTAGAGAATCCAAACTATAATTTATACACGATTAGTGCAATAATGATATGGAACAACTTATTATTTTTGTGTGAGGTATGGCATAGTGGGGTTTGGTAGAACAAAATGGTCATGCCAAATCCAACATTGACATTAATTTTCTTTTATTCGATGGCTGAGATCATGCACGTAAGTTCAAGGCCATTACTTTGTTGCATCAATTTTTGTTGGTTAAATCTATGTATCTATGCAACTACTCTTCTTTTTAGAATAGCAAATAATTGTTGAAAGGATGTTGTGGAGACCCAAATCAAGCATAGTGCACTTTATCACTATTGGTGAGGACAATTGATTATGAATCCTTTGTAGATATTTAATCATTGAAGTCAAAAAAAGGACAAACAGATCACTTGGTGAACGAGGCAAAGATGCTTGACTGTGCATCATTGATGCGAAGTGACAAAAGGAGCAAGGAGAGGTTTGAGGAATCTGCTAAGCTATTCTCCAAACTCAAAGCTCTATAAGACAAAAGAGTACATTTGGACCTTACTTATGTGGGCACGGTACAATCATGAGACTATGGTAATAATGCATGGCTGCCTTCTTCAAATAAGAACTTTAATAGTTAAAATATTCACCTTATAATGCTTTCTGTTAATAGCAACTCATATTTTCAAGTACCTACCATTTGTAAAAGACGTGATTTAATTAAACACAGTCGAAAGATTGCGATGCAGAGAAGACATGGTTTATAAAACTACAAGCGACATTACCAAACTCTTGTGATTGTTGTTCAAACTTGGCAAAGAACAAGGCATATGTAATTTAGTCTTCATCGTTTCGATAAGATGTGATGGATCATCGGTTTCACCATGCACTATATTTGGATGACTTAGAGTTGCAATTTCGTTATTTCCCTCAACATATCCCTCTGAGAATACAAAGAGACTTTTCTGTCCACATGCATGTTTGAACAAGCAATGCATGAATATGAATGACCATAATATAAGCACATAAGAAATGAGAGAACACAATAATATGTATATTCACAGCCTTAACTATATGAATGGGGACTCAAAAGGGAGTGAGGACACCCCATTTATCAGATGTCTTGTCAAATTATTGCATCTTGTGGACCTGAGCAACATGCATAGCTTTTTTTTTTTTTTAATTTTTTATAACAATGACAGAGCTCTATTGAGTTGGAATCTTATGAAGATATTTAGATCATTATAGTCTGAAAAAAGGAGAAATAGATTGCATGGTGATCGAGGCAAAGATGCTTGACAAGTAAGACATTGAAGGGAAGCGAAAAAAGGAGTGACAATGGTTCCAAGAACACATGCCACCATGAAGCAGCGCATGGAAGTTGCTTCACATGAGAACTTTAGGCCGGTTTTCATCTTGAGATATGTAGTCCAATTCACCTTGTCCATTCTGATTGGATGAGCTAAAGACAACATTGCATTTTAGTGATAATTGTTTCATTTCACAAGTGTAAAGCCAGAGAATCCAAACTATAGTTTATACACTGATTAGTGCAATAATGCTATGGCACGGCTTATTATTTTTTGCGTGAGGCATGGGATAGTGGGGCTTGGCAGGACAAAATGGTCATGCCAAATCGAACAATTGACATTAATTTTTTTATTCGATGGCTGAGATCGTGCACGTAAGTTCAAGCCCATTACTTTGTTACATTGATTTTTGTCGGTTAAATCTGTGTATCCACGCAACTACTCTTCTTTTCAGAATAGTAATAATTGTTGAAAGGATGTTGTGGAAATCCGAATCATGCGTAGTACACTTTCTCATGATTGGTGTGGGACAATTGATTATGAATCCTTTTGCAGATATTCATATCATTGAAGTCTAAGAAAGGACAAACAGATCACTTGGTGACTGAGGCAAAGATGCTAGACCGTGCATTGTTGATGCGAAGTGACAAAAGGAGCAACGAGAGGTTTGAGGAATCTGCAAAGCTATTCTCCAAACTCAGAGCTCTATAAGACAAGAGTACGTTTGGACCTCACTTATGTGGGCATGGTACAATCATGAGACTGTGGTAATAATGCATGGATGCCTTCTTGAAATAAGAACTTTAATAATTAAAATATTCACCTCGTAATGCTTACTGTTAATAGCAACTCATATTTTTTCAAGTACCTACCATTTGTAAAGACGTGATCTAATTAAACACTGTGAAAGATTACGATGTGGGAAAAGACATGGTTTATAAAACTACAAGCGACATTACCAAACTCTTGTGATTGTTGTTCAAACTTGGCAAAGAACAAGGCATATACAATTTAGTCTTCATCGTTTCGATAAGATGTGATGGATCATTGGTTTCACCATGCACAATATCTGGATGACTCAAAGTTGCAATTTCGTTATTTCCCTCAACATATTACTCAGAGAATACAAAAAGAGACTTGTCCGCCCACATGCATGTTTGAAGAAATGCATGGATATGAAAAAACCATAATATAAGCATATAAGAAATGAAGAACATAATAATATGTCTATTCACAGCCTTAACTATATGAATGTGGACTCAAAAGGAGTGGGGACACCCCATTTATCGGAAATATCTTGTCAAATTTTTGCATCTTGTGGACTTGAGCAACATGCATAGCTTTTTTTTTCAATGACAGAGATCTATCGATTTGGAATCTTATGAAGATATTCGGATCATTATAGTCTGAAAAAAGGATAAATAGATTGCATGGCGATCGAGGCAAAGATGCTTGACAGTAAGACATTGAAGGGAAGCGAAAAAAGGAGTGATAATGGTTCCAAGAACACATGCCACCACGAAGTGACACGTGGAAGTTGCTTCATAGGAGAACTTTAGGCCGGTTTTTCATCTTGGAGATATATGGTCCAATTCACCTTGTCGATTCGATTGGATGAGCTAAAGATAGCATTGCATTTTAATGATAACTGTTTCATTTCACAAGCGTAAAAAACCGAGAGAATCCAAACTATAGTTGATACACTTACTAGTGCAATAATGATATGGCGAGCTTATTATTTTGGTGTGGTATGGCACAGTGGGGTTTGGTAGAACAAAATGGTCATGCCAAATCCACGGTTGACATTAATTTTCTTTTTATTCGATAGGTGAATCATTCACGTAAGTTCAAGGCCATCACTTTGTTGCATCAATTTTTGTCGGTTAAATCGTATGCATGCAACTACTCTTCTTTTTTAGAATAGTAAATAATTGTTGAAAAGATGTTGTGGAAACCCAAATCAAGCATAGTGCACTTTATCACTATTGGTGAGGGACAATTGGTTATGAATCCTTTGTAGATATTCATATCATTGAAGTCTAAGAAAAGGACAAACAGATCACTTGGTGACTGAGGCAAAGATGCTAGACCGTGCATCGTTGACCTTTCTAGTTGCCCAGGTCGAACTACTTTGACCGTTGGAAGCATCGAATTTGGGAGAGTATTTCCGTATCTCCTTAAGAACTTTTTGGTAATCCCCCATTAACATAACTTAAAGTAAGTCCAGGGCAATTATTTATTGCAACTAAATCCAAAGTGCAAAAGCGCAAAGAAGGCGGAGATTAAAGAATTTTCACGTCTTATGCCACCAGCCAAAGAATAGCTTCCACAAGGTGGTGCCTGCGCTCGCTTAGATTGGGTCCATTTCAATAGTTGTTTGTTCACATGAAGTTGCATATGGGGCTTAGACGACAATTTGTTCAATGAGTCTCACATGAATGGGGCTTAGACGATCAACCACTGACATAGACTCCGCCTAGTGGATCTGGTACAGGAAAGAAATTCCCCGACACATCAATTGTTAAGACTCGTTGGATCCATAGATTGTGAAAATTCCAAAGCCTACTAAAGATAAGTGCTTGGATTCATTCAAACATCGGCATAACATTGGCTATTGATGAGATAAGCCAAGATTGACAGACAAGTCCAAAGCTGCGATACCTCTTCATTCAATTCGTACTCTACGATATTTGCAGTATCTCTCACTGCTGAGAGAAAGAATGATGATGATTCTCAACAAATAAGAAATGCTTTTTCATCTTTTCCCAATGTTGCTTGGGCTATTTACCATTGTTTGAATCTACCAAATCTGATGAGCATCATTCCATGAACTAATTAACACCCAGCAACGAAATTAACAAAAAGATTGGCTGCACTTACAAAGCACTATTTCCTTCTAGCAAGTCAATCTACTATATCAGCAACAAAAGTCACAAAGTAGCCAACTAAAGAAATACTCTGTTCTGAATATCTATGATGAAATATCGTTTGAGTTAATCCAGTGCAAAGATCATTCATACAAACCACTCTTTCAATCATGAAATTCTGATTAAAAAAAAAAAAACTGAGGTTAATGGAATTTAGTATTTGAATTTTTTTACAACAGGCAACGTTTGGGAAACATATTGAGAAATGAATCAACAAGACTGTATCACATCACCTGGTACTCATATTACAATGATGACTCGTATACTGAAAGTGGACCATAATTGGGGCCAAAGTCAAAGAGGAATTAATCGACCAAGAAGTTTGCGGCACTGGTCACCAGTAAGAGAGCGGAACAAATACCAAAAGTTCGAAAGAGAAATAAAGATGCCATATGTTCACAAAGATAATCCAGCAATCAACATCATTGCTCAAAAGCACATTAGTTATTCTAATTCGCTTCCATTTCCTGCAGAATAGAAATTCAGCAATTGTTGCTTGTTTCATTTTCACAACAAACTGTAGCCTGCGTCACTCTCTTCCTTATTAAGCTGACAAGTCAAGCAAACGTATTCTTTCATTCAGAACAACTGAGGCCAACGTTTCACAGCGGAACCTCCCCAGCCACCAAATTCACATTGCAGACAATCAAAACTTACCTTGGATTGTTACTTGGATTCATCAAACACACAATCAATAGAAAAGAAATCATATTAATCTCAATGGTCAGGTGATCCAATGTAAAAACATGAGAATAAATTTTAAGCAAGCGGGAGATAATGCTGAGAATTTCTTTCTCCTCCCAATAGAAGAGACTTGTACAGTTTACGGAACATTAATCCAGAAACCGCCAAAGAGAGCGACCCACGCTTAGCGATCTCAAAGTAACATGGACGTAGATGGAATCATCTTTGCAAGATTTTTGGCAGGAAGAACTAAACAAGTATCGACCATCTAACAGACAAACACGCATTGCAGTGAACGTTGATTTGTGATTCAGATTATTAATCTGAACATGTCACAGTGAGCCCTTCATGCGATGGATCATACAAAGCACTTATAGCGCGCACATTGACACGCCAGCAGTGAATTTGAACAACAAAAATCACACAAATATGCCTGGGTCTCTCTTCACGAAGCTAAGAACGAAGAAGGAAGATTATAGTGTTTATTTTATCCGATGCACGAAGGACGATCGGATCAGAGGAAGAGGTTGTGCGAGACAATGACGTAAAGGATCGGAGCCAGCGAAGGAGAAACGAACAAATTCAGAGCAGCCAAAGCAAACTGGCCGGAGAACGGTGCTGACAGAGCTACGGCCTGGTGGTGGAGCGATCCGGGAGGTCAGTTGGAGGTCACCAGACGAAGCAAGGAGCCAAGAGAGATAATTCTCTGGACGTTTAGAAATCTTTGAGCCTCCCCACCCGGTGTGATCTGTGCTGAGCGCGTTGAGTGTTGTCGTGGCCGGCGATGGAGGACGAGCGGCGGTGGCTGCCGGGGGGACCGAAGCGACGGAGAGGGAGTGAAGATTGAGACGCTTCTAGAAATGGGTTGACCCGATAGAGAAATTCTCTCTTGCTGAGCTCCCGTTCGTGTATTCCTCTTCCCGAATGCGCGCGCCAGGCCCATCAGAGTAAGCCTCGGCCCAGGAAATTTCCCTCACCGCAGCCCACGATCCACAGCTCTCTCTCTTCGATCGGCCGAGTTGCAGAAGATTCTCCAACTCGACGCCAGAAATCCACCGTCCGCCATGTTTTTCTCGGGAATTCTCGAGGCTTCTTCATCAGTTCTCCTTCTCCGTCGTCCTTCAGACACCGTTAGCAGCCACCGTAGCCGCTCCGCCATCGCCGGTTTCACTGCAACAAGGCCAGCTCTCGTTCTGCTCTGTTTTCTGGTCAGGATGGCAGAAAGTGCATGAACCTTGGTCGTTTCCCTTTGCCGGCCCCGATTATCGACGGTGGACACCGCCGGGAACTTTGTCACTGAACGAAAGAGAGCCAGTGAGCTTTAGCTAATGTTTGTGAGTTAATCAATTGCGATTGAAGCTCGATTAGCAATTCGGACTCATAATGTTATATTCGTGATGATCTGAAAGTGAATCTTTGCCTTGTATTTGCGTACGAGCACCTTGATCGAGATGCCTATCACTTGTTGGATGAAATGTTCGAACTAGATCAGTATGTAACTTCGATTCAATCCTTGAAATGCAAAATCATATTGCATCAATTCAATTTGTTCTCGACTTATCGAACCCTTATTATGGCCGAATTCGTTCGTATGCTCAACAAATGATGTCAAAATTGCTGTGTTGTGGCTTGAGGATCTCTCTGGTTCGAGTTAAAGTGTGAATTCTGTGGTGAAGGAGTGCGAGATCTGCATGGTCGTCTGCAAAGAATGGAGCGTCAGAATCGCCATCCATCTTTCTTGGGCGTTGTTCTCTTCCTCATTGTCTGCTGATGCGTGCACAAGAGGTGGAAAATTTCTGGAAATGTGACTTTTCTGATGCTGTGGTTTTCATTTCGTATCCCGTACTTAGAGGACTCATTGACGGAGTCAGATATCTTGGAATGGATATATTTGGGATACATTTGTTTCCGGATAAATTATCCTATTTTGTTTTGACTAACTAAAAAAATCAAAATAAAAAATAAAAATGAAAATTGTAGAGAAATGCAACTCTCGGTTAGGCTGTTACAGTTTAAAGAGTAGAATTTCATTTGATTCATGTCCTTCAAGATTAGGGAGTCATGTCTCTTCAATCTATAAATAAATTGAAATTTTACGTTGTGTTTTTCTCATATGAAATGGATAAAGAAAATAAAAAAAAATTAAATTAAATGATATAAAAAAATCCAATTTTTTTAATGTTAGGATTACATTTCAGGGTCACTTGGACGTATGTCTTCATTTAGGCTTAGGTTTAATTTTTGGACTCAACTCATGGAGTTTTTTGTCCCAAGGCTTGATGATGAGACAATATATATTCTTTAGCCAACACCGTATCGGATTAAATTCTTGGACGATACTTTCCATATTTTACTTACTTTCGATGCCTTGATTATGAGCTTGGTTTATTAGGTGATGTTTTCGTTTACTATATTTCGATTATGTGATTTAAATCCGAAAGCAGCCATTGTCACAAGGATTTGACCACATTGTTTTCTTCAAATATATTTGCCTTACCACAAGTTGTATTTAAATTTGTTGGCTGGTTCGAGGGCTTTGCACGCACCTAGCTCTTTTAGCTTTACCTGCATCAATTACAGATAGAACATGAGAAGAAAGCTTTCACTTTCTAGGCATACACCGATATGCGATACTCATAACTATCAATGTAGCGAACTTAAATTAATAGATCGAGTCTTTCTAATGGTCTAGCTTTTAAGGCCTATATGCACAACACCAATATCACTTTTAACACAATCAAATCCGGTATGACCAGTTCGTTTTGTTTCCGTTGGCATGACATTTATGGGATCCCCTACCACATAGATATGCACACACGGTTGAGCTACAAATAGGGAAATGTTATGAGGATCAATATGCTCTAACATAGTCTATCTTTGCCTAATGACGTGGGCAGTTTTTGTACTGAATTCGAATCAAACAAGAGAACAACACTGTCGTGGGGACTGGGAGAATGAGCTTGTAGATTAAGAGATTCACATTCAAAAATCTCACGACGAGCAATTCGAGGTTCGGTCTCTCCCCAAACTCCGTGCCGAAATTGATGCAAAATAGGGACTGCCATGAACTTCGCAAACTTACAAAGCTGAGGATGCTACTTAGGTGAATGCAATTCATTTACCCAAGACTTTAATCTCAGACCGGAGCATCATGGCCATCATCTTCCACCCTCAATGACATTCGACATTTGGTGGTGGATATTCTATATCGGACGCGGCTTATATGGAATACGATTTCATGGAAAATGGAGTCCCCCTTCTTATCTGGAGACCAAGAATTGGCCCTCATATATTCATTCCAACCCTTTGATAACTAAATCATCTCATCACATTTTTTTTTTCCAATTCCACAGCACACTTTCTCAGAAGCTTTTCACACTGAAGTTCGCCAGATAGAATGGTCTTGAAGCTATGTAGTGTCTTCGGCATGAAACATAAAATCATTTTCTTTTGTGGTCGATCATAAATTTTATTTCTCATTGAACAGTGATATAATGAAACTTCTGACAACTAAAACCATTTGAATCAGGTTGTAACATAAATTATTCGATTTTTAAATTTCTCAAAAATATCAATAAAGATTTCAAAAGATATATAATATTTTGATTTACAACCGGATACCTTCAATTTCATGAATCCGAATTTGTTGTTAAGTCCGATTCAAAGAGAATATAAAAGTATCAGGAGGCAAATCCATGCGCAAGATAAAATCTCCACATTTCATGGTTTAGCATGTTGAGTTGAGAATTGAGAATAAGGGATCATGGGAATTATTTCTCTTTTTAACTAATTTGGATGGAATTATCATTATTGATAGTTATATTAACATCTTATTTAATGCTTCAGTTATGCTAATAAGATAATTTCCAGTCAAAGCAAGGTAAACATGAATAATATATCAGAATAAAGATTTGATATAGTAAATGCTCGCATATTTTTTTTTTTTGCGGATTGGTTAATTAAATGCTTATGATTTAACATTAACAAGATCACAATCACCGAGTTAGCCAAGACAAGATGAATAACCTCAAGTTTATGGATATATTTAAACATAAATTGCAGCAGACGATCCCTTTGCGGCTGCAGCAATTATTCGAGATCATCAACAAGAATGAGCTTGCACCCGAGCTTCGCGGCTATATTTCACAGGCTCGACTTAACATGCGTTCGAAGAAGAACGGATCCACGATCTCGAAAAATCTGAAGTAGAATTGCATTATTCAATTGTAGAGTCAAGAGAGTGATCCTAGCAACTCACAACATCACAACAACCCGTAGAAAATCTAAAAATGAGCTAAAAAAAAGAGGACAAAGACACCTTTGAGGCAAATTTGCTTCCTAATCGGGGCTTAGGGTTTGACTTGCTGAGATTTTATCTCACCCCGTCGTGGGCTAACCTTTTGCAGGGCCGTAGCGTCGAGATCTGCCGAGTGTGGATGTGGTGGGCGCGAGATGCGACACCTTTTGGCTGGCCCTGCCATTAGCGAAGTTTAAGGTGACCCTGATCCCTGAGGTTTTTGAGAAGGTTGGTTGGAAGTTGTTAGTCTAAGGACTTGTAAATCATTAAACTTCCTAGGGACAACAATGGATAAATAAGTCGTGGTTTTTATGAGAAAATCGCAGTTGTGTTTTATTATCCCTATTTGTTTATTGGTCGGGTGTTTATTTAATTCGCTTCCGCATGTGCTTAATTGATAAGATAAAAAAAGAAAAGAAAAAAGAATGGGTCGGCGACGTGTCCCGGGACGTCGCATTTTCGATCGACCATCGAGGGATGTTCGCACGCTCGAGGTTCGGGTGTGACAACATTTATCTGATGTCTTATCAAATTATTGCATCTTGTGGACCTGAGCAACATGCATAGCTTTTTTTTTTTCCCCAATGACAGAGCTCTATTGATTTGGAATCTTTTGAAGATATTCAGATCATTATAGTCTGAAAAAAGGACAAATTGATTGCATGGTGATCAAGGCAAAGATGCTTGATAGTAAGACATTGAAGGCAAGCAAAAAAGGAGTGACAATGGTTCCAAGAACACATGCCACCATGAAGCGACTGGTGGAACTTGCATCATAGGAGAACTTTAGGCCGGTTTTCATCTTGGAGATATATGGTCCAATTCACCTTGTCGATTCTGATTGTATGAGCTAAAGACAGCATTGCATTTTAGTGATAATTGTTTCATTTCACAATCGTAAAGCTAGAGAATCCAAACTATAATTTATACACTGATTAGTGCAATAATGATGTGGAACGACTTATTTTTTTTGTGAGGTATGGCACAGTGGGGTTTGGTAGAACAAAATGGTCATGCCAAATTCAACAGTTGACATTAATTTTCTTTTATTCGATGGCTGAGATCATGCACGTAAGTTCAAGGCCATTACTTTGTTGCATCAATTTTTGTTGGTTAAATCTATGTATCTATGCAACTACTCTTCTTTTAGAATAGTAAATAATTGTTGAAAGGATGTTGTGGAAACCCAAATCAAGCATGGTGCACTTTATCACCATTGGTGAGGGACAATTGATTATGAATCCTTTGTAGATATTTAATCATTGAAGTCAAAAAAAGGACAAACAGATCACTTGGTGAACGAGGCAAAGATGCTTGAGTGTGCATCATTGATGCGAAGTGACAAAAGGAGCAATGAGAGGTTTGAGGAATCCGCTAAGCTATTCTCCAAACTCAAAGCTCTATAAGACAAAAGAGTACATTTGGACCTTACTTATGTGGGCATGGTACAATCATGAGACTATGGTAATAATGCATGGCTGCCTTCTTCAAATAAGAAATTTAATAGTTAAAATATTCACCTCATAATGCTTTCTATTAATAGCAACTCATATTTTCAAGTACCTACCATTTGTAAAAGACGTGATTTAATTAAACACAGTCGAAAGATTGCGATGCAAGAAAAGACATGGTTTATAAAACTACAAGGGACATTACCAAACTCTTGTGATTATTGTTCAAACTTGGCAAAGAACAAGGCTTATGTAATTTGGTCTTCATCGTTTCGATAAGATGTGATGGATCATCGGTTTCACCATGCACTATATTTGGATGACTTAGAGTTGCAATTTCGTTATTTCCCTCAACATATCCCTCTGAGAATACAAAGAGACTTTTCTGCCCACATGCATGTTTGAACAAGCAATGCATGAATATGAAAGACCATAATATAACACATAAGAAATGAGAGAACACAATAATATGTATAATCATAGCCTTAACTATATGAATGGGGACTCAAAAGGGAGTGGGGACACCCCATTTATCAGATGTCTTGTCAAATTATTGCATCTTGTGGACTTGAGCAACATGCATACCTTTTTTTTTTTAACAATGACAGAGCTCTATCGATTTGGAATCTTATGAAGATATTTAGATCATTATAGTCTGAAAAAAGGATAAATAGATTGCATGGTGATCGAGGCAAAGATGCTTAATAGTAAGACATTGAAGGGAAGCGAAAAAAAGGAGTGACAATGGTTCCAAGAACACATGCCACCATGAAGCGGCGCATGGAAGTTGCTTCACAGGAGAACTTTAGGCCGGTTTTCATCTTGGAGATATGTAGTCCAATTTACCTTGTCCATTCTGATTGGATGAGCTAAAGACAACATTGCATTTTAGTGATAATTGTTTCATTTCACAAGCGTAAAGCCAGAGAATCCAAACTATAGTTTATACACTGATTAGTGCAATAATGCTATGGCACAGCTTATTATTTTTCGCGTGAGGCATGGGATAGTGGGGGTTGGCAAGACAAAATGGTCATGCCAAATCGAACAATTGACATTAATTTTTTTATTCGATGGCTGAGATCGTGCATGTAAGTTCAAGCCCATTACTTTGTTACATTGATTTTTGTCGGTTAAATCGGTGTATCCACGCAACTACTCTTCTTTTCAGAATAGTAATAATTGTTGAAAGGATGTTGTGGAAATCTGAATCATGCGTAGTACACTTTCTCATGATTGGTGTGGGACAATTGATTATGAATCCTTTGCAGATATTGTGACATCCTAAATTTTTTACTCGTCCCGAATATATGAAATGGGCATCTCGTCAACACGCCGATGGTCCTTTTTCTCTAAGCTGATCACTCACGAGTTAACCAATCTATTGGGTGAAGCTGTTAAGGGATATAACTGCAGTAAAATCCCTAGAAGCTACCTAGTAGGTCAGATCGGACTAAAATCGTGTTCGGTCGATTTTAACCACGAAATTGAATTCGGTTTCGGGAATCGGATATTCGAGCATGTCACGGTTCATTTATAGGACGTCGTCTTGTCTTTCAGAAAAAATTCCGTTGAGTTCGGGATTTTTACAGAAAATAGATTCGGGCGGTTCGGAAAATAACAGAAATTCGTACGGGCCGAATTTAAGGGAGTTTTGACTTTCAAGCCGAGCTATTTGGTGATGAGGACTTGTAGAAATTTTGCGGCATTTTCTTCTACAAAATTGGACCTCAATTAGGGAATTTGTTGGAGAAATTGAAGCTTAAATGGAAAAAATTCGGAGCTATGGTTGGGGGGGTGCAACATTTGATATCAATTTGATTTATTTGTGGATAAAAGGGGCAAAAAAAAACAGGGGACATCGGGATATTTTTGCAAGCCAAAAGGGGGACCAAGCAATTTTTTTTTTTTTTTTGTTCCCGGGACCAAGCAATTAATGGAAGGGATATTTGTGTTGATTTTTCCTCCTTTTCCTTGGCTTGTTGAGCACGTCCCAGCAGCTGGCTTCCATCTCCTCGCGCGGACAAACCTGCATCGATGAGTTCAGCCTTAATCTTCCTCTTCTTGGCAACTTCATCCTTTCATTTCTCTCTCTCTTTCTCTCTGCCGCGCGTTCGAAGACCAGCCCCGCTCATTCCATCGTGTAGCCCAAAGCCCATGCGTCCGTTTCTTTTCCTCTAGCCTGCACTGCGGGTCAACACTCAGCAACAAACTTTGGTTTGTTGACCGAAGCCTTCTTGTGCATCCCGTGGAGTCCACCGAACCGAAGCCACCGAAGCAGCTCCTCAGCCTCACGTGTCAATTCCTCGGCAGCTCTCTTCGTCCACCAACGGCTGCTTCTCCAGTCAACGTTCAACAGCAGCTTGCACCGATCCACGCGTCCTCCAGCAAATCTCACGCCCAACTCAGTTTGTGGATCCATTCCAGCTGCATCAAATCGAATGAACGCCGCTTGCTCCCATCGTTCGTGTCTTCATCTCCATGCGTGCGTCTTCACTCCACGCCGCCAGCGAAACTGCTGCCCTCACGCCCACAAATCCAGCAATTTTGGTTAGCCCATCTTCACGGCCCGCTTGAATTCAGCCTCCTCCACTCAGCTGCTTGAAGTCCTGCCAGCACGCCTTCACCACCTGGCGTCTTCTTCAGTTGAATACCCAGCAGCGAAGACCTTCCATCGAAGCTGATCCGTGGCCGTGTCTCTCTCAGCTCGAGTCCAGCAACGCCGATTCATGCTCGAGCAGCCCAGCGTTGGCCTACGCTTTCTCTTTTCCAGCCAAGTAAATTCCAACAGTTGGGCCCGTGTCTTCAAGTCCAGTGAAGTCTTAGTCCAGTTGGGCCCATAAGCCCGCAACTTGAAGCATGACCCAATTCAGTGTTTCCAGCAGCCATTCCAGCCCATCTACAACTTGGTCCATTTAAATTACAGCCCACTTTCAGTCTTGAAGTTCAGCTCAACATTGGCCCAAGAAGTCGGCAGTCCAAGCCCGCGGCTTTGAGGCCCAAGCCCGTGAAGTCAAGCCCAGTTCAGCAGGCCCAAGCCCAAGATCAAGCCCAGCACTTGCTGTGGGCTTACAAGGTTTTTAGGCCCGGCCCGAGCGTCCGCCGATGCTGCCGAAAATTTGGATTTCGGCCGCCGTGTTATGATCTGGTCTTCGCTTTTCTCAAGTGAGTTTTGCTCACTAATGCTTTCTTAGTTTGCTAATTATGCCTAAGGGTTGATTAGATTTAATTAAGTGCAATTATGTGGTTATATTAGTTTAGGACAATTAAATTAGTGACTTAATGATGTATGTTAGGTGGCTAGACTTAGTCATTAGCTAGTAGAGAACTTCTAATATTTATTGAATGCATCTCGGGATTTTTCTCAACCCTTATCGAGTTTCAATTAGGCATTACAAGCCTAAAGTGGATTTTTAGTATTTATTTATTAATTTTCGAAATTAATTAATTAATTATTTATTTTTCCGAAAATTCAACCGAGATGGCCGGTGACCGGAATTTCGTTCTGATTGCAGTGGTGCTTTCTGTTTATTTAATTGAGCACTGGTTTGTGGAAATTGAGTGAGTTGATGAGTATGTGGGGATTTATCCCAAGATTGATCAGTGTTAGTGTGTAATTAGAAATTGACTATGAGAGGTTGTGAGTTGAACCTCAAAAGCCGCCAAAATATGGCTGTGCTAGTGGGGCCGAGTTTTGCCACCGAATTTGGAATCGATCGCGCCCGTTGGGCCGTAAATTGCCACCTGATATAGGTCGTGCTCGTGGGGCCGTATATTGCCACCGAATAGAGGTCGCGCCCATTAGGCCGTAATTTGCCACCCGATAGAGGTCGCGCCTAATAATGCCGTAATCTGCCACGTATTAAAGGTTGCGCCCATTGGGCCGTAATTTACCACCTAAAGATAGGTCGTGTCCTTTGGACCGTAATCTGTAGCCAAGTAATTTGATAGACTATGCTCGTCAAGCCCTGAGAAGATTTGAGACTGAATAAGTGAGACGACCGGAGAATGGTCTGATTGATATGTAATCGATTAGGTCGATTGATCATCACTTTGATAGGATGTTGTGACTTGATTGATTGAATGGAAATGACCGATAAGTGGTCTTGTTTACTTGTAATCGACTAGGTCGATTGATCGAGATATCGATCTTTGATGTGATTGTTAGGGTGCCTATTGAACTGTGCTAATATGCAAGTGGAATCTGAGGCCAAGATAAGTCCACTGACTCGTGTTGTACATAGGCAGCCCTATCGTGTATTGGTTTACTAATCGAGTCTTAAGGGGTAGAACTTGCTGAGACGTTGTCTCATTGGTTATTGAATAACCATTTCAAGTCCCTAGATGCAGTAGACTTGGATTTTGGAGATCTCGAAAGTCTGGTGCGGTCTGCTGAAGGCTCCAGTTGGAGTGTGGAGGATGATGAAGAGGAGGACGGGACCCATAGCTTGTAGAACCCCACTTCTGCTTGTAGACCTTGTTTTTAAACTGGCTTATAGTGAATTGAACTTATTAGTTCACCTTGTATATAAAAGTGAAGGTTTTTAAGAGTTTGAAATTTAGTCCTACTGTTCTATCCCAATGTTTTATTGTCTGGGGATTTTTAATTGCTTCCGCATGTGCATATGAAAATGAAAGGGTTGGCGATACGTCCTGGGATATCGCAAATTTTTAATCGACCAAGGTGAGGGATGGGCGCGTGCCCGAGGATCGGGGCGTGACAGATATTCATATCATTGAAGTCTAAGAAAGGAAAAACAGATCACTTGGTGACTGAGGCAAAGATGCTAGACCATGCATCGTTGATGCGAAGTGACAAAAGGAGCAAAGAGAGGTTTGAGGAATCTGCAAAGCTATTCTCCAAACTTAGAGCTCTATAAGACAAAAGAGTACATTTGGACCTCACTTATGTGGGCATGGTACAATCATGAGACTGTGGTAATAATGCATGGATGCCTTCTTGAAATAAGAACTTTAATAATTAAAATATTCACCTCGTAATGCTTACTGTTAATAGCAACTCATATTTTCAAGTACCTACCATTTGTAAAAGACGTGGTCTAATTAAACACTGTCAAAAGATTGCGATGCGAGAAAAGACATGGTTTATAAAACTACAAGCCACATTACCAAACTCTTGTGATTGCTGTTCAAACTTGGCAAAGAACAAGGCATATGCAATTTAGTCTTCATCGTTTCGATAAGATGTGATGGATCATCGATTTCACCATGCACAATATCTGGATGACTCAAAGTTGCAATTTTGTTATTTCCCTCAACATATCCCTCGGAGAATACAAAGAGACTTGTCTGCCCACATGCACGTTTGAAGAAGCAATGCATGGATATGAAAGACCATAATATAAGCACATAAGAAATGAGAGAACACAATAATATGTATATTCACAGCCTTAACTATATGAATGTGGACTCAAAAGGGAGTGGGACACCCCATTTATCAGATATCTTGTCAAATTTGTGCATCTTGTGGACTTGAGCAACATGCATACCTTTTTTTGTTTTTTTTCCAATGACAAAGATCTATCGATTTGGAATCTTATGAAGATATTCAGATCACTATAGTCTGAAAAAAGGTTAAATAAATTCCATGGCGATCAAGGCAAAGATGCTTGACAGTAAGACATTGAAGGGAAGCAAAAAAAGGAGTGACAATGGTTCCAAGAACACATGCAACCATGAAGTGACACGTGGAAGTTGCTTCACAGGAGAACTTTAGGCCGATTTTCATCTTGGAGATATGTAGTCCAATTCACCTTGTCCATTCTGATTGGATGAGCTAAAGACAACATTGCATTTTAGTGATAATTGTTTCATTTCACAAGTGTAAAGCCAGAGAATCCAAACTATAGTTTATACACTGATTAGTGCAATAATGCTATGGCACAGCTTATTATTTTTTGCGTGAGGCATGAGATAGTGGGGCTTGACAGGACAAAATGGTCATGCCAAATCGAACAATTGACATTAATTTTTTTATTCGATGGCTGAGATTGTGCACGTAAGTTCAAGCCCATTACTTTGTTACATTGATTTTTTGTGTATCCACGCAACTACTCTTCTTTTCAGAATAGTAATAATTGTTGAAAGGATGTTGTGGAAATCCGAATCATGCGTAGTACACTTTCTCATGATTGGTGTGGGACAATTGATTATGAATCCTTTGCAAATATTCTTATCATTGAAGTCTAAGAAAGGAAAAACAGATCACTTGGTGACTGAGGCAAAGATGCTAGACCGTGCATTGTTGATGCAAAGTGACAAAAGGAGCAACAAGAGGTTTGAGGAATCTGCAAAGCTATTCTCCAAACTCAGTGCTCTATAAGACAAAAGAGTACATTTGGACCTCACTTATGTGGGCATGGTACAATCATGAGACTGTGGTAACAATGCATGGCTGCCTTCTTGAAATGAGAACTTTAATAATTAAAATATTCACCTTGTAATGCTTACTGTTAATAGAAACTCATATTTTCAAGTACCTACCATTTGTAAAAGACGTGATTTAATTAAACACTGTCAAAAGATTGCGATGCGAGAAAAGACATGGTTTATAAAACTACAAGCGACATTACTAAACTCTTGTGATTGCCGTTCAAACTTGGCAAAGAACAAGGCATATGTAATTTAGTCTTCATCGTTTCGATAAGATGTGATGGATCATCGGTCTCGCCATGCACAATATCTAGATGACTCAGAGTTGCAATTTCGTTATTTCCCTCAACATATCCCTCGGAGAATACAAAGAGACTTGTCTTCCCACATGCATGTTTGAACAAGCAATGCATGAATATGAATGTGGCACCCCTAAACGGCCCCCGATCCGTTAGGGTCGCCACAATTAGCTTACCTTTCATTTGACCTTATAATATTTCACTCTGATACCATGGAATTGTAATGGGTCCATAAGTCCTGGGGGTTTTATATCATTTAGATTGGTCCCAGCGCAGTTCATATAATGGAAGCATAATCAAATCTCCCTATCCCATACTCCAACAGAATAATGCAATGCACACCAACTACACATCTTATATAAGTTAGAGCCGAACACTTTTATTTACATAACTTTGATGAACATCATGAGTCGGTACATCAAAAGGCCAAGGCTTTTCTAAGCTCGGCTATAACCAAAAGTACCCGACTCTACACTAGTCATGTACATCGGTCCATCATTTGGTTTCGGCAGTCCAAAAAACGTCATCTGCTGTCTTGACCCACAATCAAATCCGATCCGGTTCGTCGGCCGGTGGTGGCGGCAGCAACCCCAGCAAGCGGCCATCTAGTCGGACGAGAACCGAAATGAACTCCTGATGGACTGGGCCAGCAGAACGGCCTATATCAAAGGTCAGCAACATCATCATGCGTTCGAACACCAATCCATGCACTCCAAGATGACAGTACTCTGTCATCTCCCACTGCAGGTCAACCAGGAGCCCATAAAACGTACCGGGAGTCGGAGGCAACAGAGACATTTTCTTTCTAGTTTGAAATGTTAGTCCCCAAAAAGGGGTGAGTACAATCACTCAGCAGTAAAAGATCCATCAAACTACACAATGCATCAAGCAAGACAACTGAGATTTCAAGTGAAATGCACATACCATCTATGCAACCATGCATATAAATCCATAAGGTTCATCCCATGCCTTAATAACCACATTTTCAATGCCAGATGATACCAACTCAAAATTCATAGACAATTTCTGTACCATGCCATATGCACACACATATACATGATTGATTTCTCATTTTAATATTCAAAAGAATCTCATTTTCCCAAGGACCAATGTTTGCATCCCTTCGGGTTCTCGCACCCAACTTGGCATCGCGAGACTTCCGGCACACACCTCCGGGCATCTCGCATCCCAACTGGCATCACAAGGCCTCCGGCACACACCTCTGGGCATCCAATCGGCATCGACTCACTCGGCCCTATGGGCATCCCGACACTCCCGGGGCATCGTCGTCTCAGCCATCCGACGGTGTCATCAATGTCACAATATATGTACATATATGTCTCACTTGACAATAAAATTTGATGACATATGATATGCTAAATGTCACCGCATTCATTGTATAAATGACGATCCAAGGCATCACAACTCATAGAGCAATTCAATTGTTCTTGAAATAAACAGTTTTCGAACCAAAACAGAATGCACTCCACTAATTGAAATTCTGGAAAAATTAGTATACGATCTTAATAAATTCTGAAAATTTAACATGTTATAAACAAGGTCTAGGGGAAGAATTTTTATGAAGAACACCAATTTAAGAAAATTTCGTATAAATCGCAATGATCTGTGCATCATAGCCATAAAACTTCAAACATCACTATTGCACAGTTTTAATAACAAATTCGATAAAACCCCTAAAAAAACTCAGAAAATTCTGAAATTTTGATATGTTATAGATAAAACCTAGATGTAAAATTTTTGTGAAGAACTCGAAGTCGGATTCATGATAGATCAAGAGCTATAATCGCTATAATCACTGTAACAGTTTCCAGATCTAACACTTCCAAAGAAAAATCGTTTCACCGACCAATACTTGTCCGTTTCTTCTAGAATTTTAGTATGTTACTCCTCAAGATGTTATCTACAACTTTCATCAAGGACATGAAGTCAAATTTCAACTAGATAATTTCATAAAATTCACGGAGTCGCCAATGGTCAAGCTGTTTTTCCTTGAAACAGTTTGCTAGTCCTAAAGAACTACTTCTGTTCTTCCGAATTCCAACATCCAGCATCAAGTTCAAGCATCCCCAAAATCTACTACACTTCACACACAACCACAGCAAGTATAATATAGATCAATGGACTTCACTTGCCTTAACTCCAACGCAACCAAAGCAAGCAAAACAGTGACTTAAGGACTTCGGGCACGGCTCGATCGACGGCGAAGCTAGGCAGTGTCGACAGCGGCAGCAGGCGCACGCACGGTGGGGCTAGTCTCCTTCTTTCCCTTGCCAATGCACCCTCTCGAATCCTCTCTTTCTCTCGGTTACTCTCTCTCTCTCGATTACTCCCTCGTCCATTCCGCCCCCTCCTCTTTTCTTTAACTCTCATGATTAGCTAGTAATCATGAGGTTTTGCATGGAGCATCTCCGGTGAAGCAAGGGGTGGTGACACCTCATGTAGTCCCTTCGCCACTTGTCAAATTCCATGCAATTGAAAGGGCCTCACTCGGCTAGGCCTTGGTCGACCAATCCAAGAGGAAACGTGGGCCAGTTTGGGCGGTTTTTGGGCCTTAAGAAATCTGCCCACAGCTACTCCTAATATCTCACTTTAATCCCCACTTATAATTACATAATCACCAATATTTGCATGGCCATAAATATTACAACAATACACAAGGATAATTCAATCCATAGGGTTTACGGCCAAAATTTCTTATCAACCCATCTCATAGTACAACCTCGGTCTCACATGAGCATATGATAAATTTCCAACCAAGCATTAATCCATTCAATGATCGGCCTTGTTTAATTGTAATTCATTGGTCTAATGACTATAATATAGTCCGATGGTGCTTCCATCACTTAGTCATGGACCGTAGTGTATCTAGGGATCGTTATGAGATTTTTAGGATGCCACAATGAAAGACCATAATATAAGCACATAAGAAATGAGAGAACACAATAATATGTATATTCACAGCCTTAGCTATATGAATGCGGACTCAAAAGGGAGTGGGGACACCCCATTTATCTGATGTCTTGTCAAATTATTGCATCTTGTGGACTTATGCAACATGCATAGCTTTTTCTTCTTCTTTTTTTCCAATGACATAGCTCTATCGATTTGGAATCTTATGAAGGTATTCAGATCATTATAGTCTTAAAAAAGGAAAAATAGATTACATGGCGATCGAGGCAAAGATGCTTGATAGTAAGACACAGAAGGCAAGCGAAAAAAGGAGTGACAATGGTTCCAAGAACACATGCCACCATGAAGCGACGCGTGGAAGTTGCTTCACAGGAGAACTTTATGCCGGTTTTCATCTTGGAGATATATGGTCCAATTCACCTTGTCGATTTGATTGGATGAGCTAAAGACAACATTACATTTTAATGATAATTGTTTCATTTCACAAGCTTAAAGCCAGAGAATCCAAACTATAGTTTATACACTGATTAGTGCAATAATGATATGGCATAGCTTATTATTTTTGGTGTAAGGTATGGCATGGTGGGGTTTGGTAGAACAAAATGGTCATGCCAAATCCAACAATTGACATTAATTTTCTTTTATTCGATGGCTGAGATCACGCATGTGTTTGGCCAAATTCAACTAATGATTGCCCTATTTTGGTTACAAAAATATGAAGCCTTTAATAGAAATTTTAAGTGTCAACATTTGTCATTGGAAAACATCTATTGAGATGCAAAGGGACTGGATGATGTCTTTTTAGACCATAATATATATGTATATATGTATATATGTATATATATATTAAGGTGATTGGTTATAGAGTGAGAAACTTCCAATCTAGTAAATTGGAAAGTATCTTTTTGGAATCGGTTCCCAATTTTGAAACCAGATACTGAACTAATCGACTTTGGAATGTGCCTTTTTTTTTTTTTGTTTTATTTTATTAGATATACAATATGCATTGTGTCAAATATGAATACATGTCTTATAAACAGCAAATAGAATCAGAATTGGTAAATGAGAAGTAAATGTTCATAGAGCACAACTCCTTTGAGGTAATTTATTGTGGAAGAGAGATGTGAGATCAAAGAAACCTACTAAAGTGAGAACTTTTCAAGAGGGAAAAGATCAAAGAAATCGAGTATTAGTGATAGAGAGAGTGAGACCGCTGAGAGTCTGTTTGCGTGCGTGTGCGTGAGAGAGAGAGAGAGAGAGAGAGAGAGAGAGAGAGAAGTAGTCGTGCGAAAAAGTTCCCAAATTTTGTGTTGGTTTTGACTAGTTCTACCCTAGAACCAGCCTTGACAAGTTTGGTTCTTGGGTAGAACCGACCATTACAATGCATAGAAACCATACCTATCAAAGTCAATTTCCAAATTTTTTACAGAGGCACCAAACTGGTCTTTTATGAATCGACCAAGATGGACTGGTTCCAAGATTGAATAGGTCGATTACACGCCCCTAATATCTATGACTTTCTATGTTGGAATTTAAGTGATTCATTCTAAAATAACACTACAAAAAAAAAAAAAAAACTCTCACAACATCATACACGGTATCAAAGGAAGATTTTTTAAGTCAAATTATTTAAAACCCCTTATTTGTCTTTTTTATTATATGTTTCCACTCTTAGCCTCAGGATGAGGGCATTGTAGGCCCTCCCTATTGCCAGGAAGAGTCATTAATCGTTGCTGGGGCCCAAGTTATTTCGCTGGCTAGAAATCCTATGAAGGAAAAAGAAAAAAGAATAGAAAAAAGAAAAAAAAAGAAATTTCATAAAACTTATTAAAATATTACAAAATCATCATCATCACTTTTGGTATAACCTGGAATATAAAAAATGGGAGGAAATAATTGTGAAATTTCTATGTATTTTAATGTGTGTAGAAGAAGAGAACATAAGATAGGCTTTATTAAATGACTATCTAAAATAAAATAACAATCAAGGATATGCATAATCCAAATGAAATATAAGCACAATCTTGAGAGATGAGGATAATCAAAAGAAATATCCTAATTAACTCTAACAATATGTTCGATTAAAATGTGCACATCAAATCCAAAAAAGTGAAAGGCACACACCTGCAGAATTTCAATAGTTGAAGCATGGACAGTTTAGTAAAACAACTGGAGCATGCCTATTTTTATGTGCGCGAGGGTCGACAGGTCTTCATGCAATTTGGGTTCCATGTATTTATTTATTTAATACAAGATGCATTAAAAGGAGAAATTGACTTTGAAGACCCAGTTCCACTTTTACTCCTCGTTTTATAAAATTGAAAATTCATAGCGAGGAATTAATGTTAGTCCCTCATTAAACATATATAATGCAAATCATGCTTTGCAGGGTAATAATCATGAAAATTACTTATTTTGGGAATAATGAAAGCATTTCCTACAATATGAATATTGGACCTTTTGTTCAATAGCAGCACTTGGACAATTGTAGCTATATCTAGGGGTGAGCATGGTCCGGGTTGGGCTGACCCACCCCATAATCCTAGGACCAACCTGCATAGTACTGGTCCTCAATTTTTGGGACTGAGGATCGATCCTATTGAGCTTGAGACTGAGGACTGAACTAACCCAGTGGGTTTGGTTCGGTTCCAGGATCAACCCGGGACCAACCGATAGTTTATTTATTTCATTTTTTGTACTCTCTGAAAAAGCAACTGAGGATCGGACCGACCCAATGGGTTTGGTCCGGTTCTAGAGTCAACCCGGGATCAACTGATAATTTTTTATTCCATTTTTTGTACTCCCTAAAAAGGCGAGCGAGGACCGAACCGACCCTATGGGTTCAGTGATGAGCGAGGCCAGCTAAGAGAGGTGAGCAACGAATGACGAGTGGGGTGACTCGGGTGAGCATCGAGCGTCGAGCAGGAAGCAACAAGCTAGGCGAGCATCGAGTGGAAAATGACACGAGTGACCCAAAGCTAGTGAGGTGAGTGTTGAGTGGCGAGCGGAGAAGTTGTTTCTTTCGATTTTGGTAAATTAAAGATTAAGAGGACAAATAAGATAGAAGAGAACAAGTAATGGAGGAGGATGCCGTGAGGAGCTATTTATACCCTTTTGGAACGTCGTGAGGACTCCTCACAAAAACATTCTTCTCCTTTGTAAATTATGGTTGTTGATGCCATAAAAGACATTAAAACATCTAAGTTATTAAAAAATAGTGTAAAATTACTTGAACTCCTCACGAATGAGCTATTTAATGTTGTCGATGCCGTTTATTTTACGGTTTTCTCTATATAAAAAAAAATTATAAATAATATATTAGATATAATATATATATATATATATATATATATATAATTAGGGTTGGTCCGGGTTGGATCGACCCTTAACTCCCAAGACCAAGGACCAACCCGCACAATCTTTGGTCCAGAATCCCAAGACCAAGGACCACCCCGATCTCCCTAAGAACCGAACCAAGACCGGTAGGGTTGGGTCGGTTCAGGATTGGTCCAGGGTTAACCCTAGACCGATGCTCACCCCTAGCTATATCTCTTTGGTTCTCAAAATTCTAAAACTCTTGGAAAGAATAAAACTTATCTTGGAGAGTAGATTTTCAAGAATATGAACCCATCAACAAATCATATTATTAAATCACCTTTTTTAAGAGTTTAAATCAATAAATTATAAGTCTACTAGATTTATTAACTACTCAATCCCTCTTCAATTAGCCGATAGGGAATTTTTCTCTATGGTACGCTCACACTTGTACATTAATGAATACCTAACATGGATGATGACAACCCAACAATACTCTTCCTAATGCTAAAGATATATAGATAGTGCCTAAAAAATGGTACTTTACCAAACACTCAACACAAACCCATTTATTCACAAAGAAAAATAGCACACACACCACGCGTGTAAAAAAAAAAAAATTACACGAACTTTCTATTTGCCCCTACCTGTGTAAAACTTTCTTACGTTACTATATGCTATGGCCACTCTTTCATAAATTGACTTTTTAATCTATAAGATTCCCTTTTTTAGAAAGTATATCACTTCATTGATGGAAGCATGTCATATAATACAACAAGCACAAGGAGCGCAACATCACTATGCTAGTCTTACTCAAAATTAAGAAAAAATGTTAGCTACACAAGTTGTGCTAGCGCCACAAAGTAGATGCCCATCTATTAAGCGACTTGTCCACGAATGGCCCATTTGTCAGATTTTTCTCTCATTCTCTCTCTCCTCTTGCAGACTCGCACCTCCATTTCTCTTCTTCTTTGTCGTTTCTCCCTTCTTTTTTATTTTCTTTTTTTCACTTTCTTTTCCTTCCACAACTTGTGTGGTTAATATTTTCTCACACAAATGGCCTCATATGCCCTTAATTTACTCTTAATATCCGATCAATGGTGTACAAAACCACATGCGTAGAACTTTTTTTCACATTACTAGTGTATGTTATGGGCGCTCTTTCATAAATTGACATTTGTATCTATAAGATTCCCTTTTCTAGAAAGTACATCACTTTATTAATGGAAGCATATCATATAAAACAATAGGCACAAGCAGTGCAACGCCACTGCGCTAGTCCTACTTAAAACCAGGGGCGCGAAAACTAAGCTTCATATACTCATATCCATGGATGAGACTAGAACTTGCTTTTCAGCGTGAGCTCATGCTGAATCAACTTCGAGAAAACATCCATGGCGTCGCGAGTAAGCGCCAGAGACACAACTAACTCGTCGCTCTCCCTGCTCCGGGAAGCGACCAAGATGAGGTTGTCGGGGACCGTCGTGGGCGCCACCTGGAACGGTCTCCCGAACCCGAAATCCATCTTGTAGAAAGGGAGCCGGCTCCACTTGCTGATGCAGCAAGCGCTGCCCTCGCAGTCAACTAGGACCCTGTTCAGCTCGACGTGGTCGATGGCCGACCTTATGTAACTCTCGGTGACAGATGCGAGCGCCTCGTGCACGGTCCTGACAGCGAATGAGAAGGGATTGCGGGTCAATTCACCCGCGCTGCACTCAGCACAGGACCAAGCGATGCCGTTCCCGAAGTAGCCACTCGGCAGCGGGGGGTCGAACTTGGGGCGTCCGTCGACTGCAGTGAGTAGCTTCGTCGTCTCGTGAGGACCGATTCCGAGAGCTTTGGTTCGCGAGATCCACACGAGCGCCGATATGACTTCGAAGGACGTCGGGACTACGGAAGAGCCATTTTGGGTTGTGATTCTTGACGCTTTCTTGAGCTGAATGAGAGTGTGTGGCTTGAAGTAGAAGGATCTGTAAACGAGGGGCTTGGTTTGGGGGTCGACCACGTACCCGGGCCGCCGGTCTCTCGGAGCATACTCATGGTGGGGGAAATCGATGTGCGGAGGTCGCCTTGGGCGCAACACCGATCGATCGAGAAAAGGAAGAACTGATGGCGGCTTGGCTCGAGCCAGGTCTGTCCAGCAAGCTATGAAGTCCATGAGGGCTTTCCCGTCGACAAGGACGTGATTCATGACGATGCCGATGACGATCCCTCCGCACTTGAACGTCGTCACCTGGATTTCATGATAAACTGTAAGTGGATATCTAATTATGTGTGCTAAACTAAATAAGACCGTCAGATCTAGTGAAACCCACCTGCACCGTTAGCAAAGGTACTTCTAATATGGTCAGGGCTCCGTCGCTATGCTTCACGAGTTTTCGCAGCATGACAGGATTGATGGCGCTGATATCGCCCAACACTGCAATGTCATCCTCCGACGTTGCTTCGACGAACGGGACACCTTCTCCAATGCATCTCACCGCCATCCTCCCGTCACTCCCCATGACAAGTCTGCCCGCAAACGGATAGAACTCGACCAATGACTTGGCCAGTGACTCTCTGATTGTCTTGATCGCGGTAGGACGCCTTCCCCTCCCTTCGCCCTTGAAAGTGATCACGTTCTCAATCACGTACGGGAAGGTGTGGTCGAGGTTCGAGAGAGCGTAGAGCCCACCAAACGTTTCCCTCGCCGGAGAAACATGAACTACGTTCGCGATCTTCACATCAAGCTTTCGCGTAGCTCCGGCGTTTCTCGGCTTCTCATTTCCTGCTTCTTTGCACAGAATAATCGAAGCTATATTTATTTATCCACAGGCTTTGGGCGATACCATGGTAAATGTACGACTTGCTAATTGCTACAAACAACCCTGACCGTAATAAAAGGGTAAATTATTATATCAATTAATATAGTCCACATTAGGAAAACTCTTACACTGATCAGTCATATACGAAATTGACCAGCCATATTTGTTTATATTGGTTGCATGAAAAATTACATGATCTTGTCAATTAAATATAAATATATTATTATATATTTGAATAAATGCAGATTAAATTCAAAATGCGCATGCTACGTACCGTTCTTGCTTTCATCCTCAAATGACTCAAACGTCCCTCTGAGAATTGCGGTACCCATCCTGTGGATAACAATTATGAAACATTAAGAAAATTAACCAATTAACCAACAGAAAATATTATTATTATTAGTAACAATCTATATCTATAGATTATCATTAATGATGAAAATATTTTCATCACATTCATTATGCTAAGTGATACAAGCAATCATTTTAAGAAATTTTTTCTTTTAAAAGTGTTGATTTTCTATGAGCATCGTACATTTTGCAATCAAGTTGCCTCACTTTGATTTTTATTATCGGCACCGAACTTTTATTTCTTCACAATTGATGGCACTTTGACTGGGATCTGACCAGCTTTCCAGTCGAATTTGACTTGATAGAGTCATAGACCAATTTTCTCGCTTATAAGTATCACTATAGATGTAATATTTAAACTCATGTCGATTTTTTAATATAAAAAAACTCTAGTTAAAATTAATCAAACTTGAATGCATATTTAATGTGCAAGATAAAAAAAAGGCACATACCTGCAGCAATTTCAACTTTTAAAATTTTCGAATGTTGAGTTACAGCAATTAGAGCAAGTCTGTATTTATATGTGCGAGGTTTGACGGGTCTTCGTGGCCAAGCCCTGGGTCAGCCCAGCTATGTGGGTTCCATGCATTAATAATTTCAATACAATATGCATTCCAAAGAGAAAATGACAACCTCTTCTTGCTTCCTTCGCAAAATTTCAAGATGTGATCCTCATAAAACACATGAATCACACGTAAGTACTGATATCTTATTCGGGACAGTGCTAAGCCTCTTACCTCCTGAATCTAAACCTGAGTCTTGATGCTCTGCTCACTTTCATTAACCTGCTTGCAAGCCGACGGTAGGCATGTCGTGCGATCCCTATTTACCAGCTCGCCATTGCGGGCCCCATGGCCGCATCAGTAACCGACAGAGCTTTGGCTTTCGACGTCGCAGTATGAAGCCGTCCAATGCCAAGTTATCGACCCACTTGATCAAGAATGTCTGACTTTGCACCCTCAAAGGGGTTTAAAGGCTTGTACATGTTGGAAGTTTGGCCCCGTTTGGTTCGGTTTTGGGAATGGGCTTTGGGACTCTAAAGTCCCTTGGCCAAATGCAAACGCATTTGGTTTGATTTTTTGGACAACTTTGGCAAGATGCAATTGCATCTCCAAAGGACTTTAAGGCGCCCTTACCCAAAAAGCAGTCTAGAGATCCTTTGAGAACTTGCGTTTCTGAACGCAAGTTAAGGTTCGTTCATCTTCTCCAGTGAAGAAGCCGATCAATATCCAACGAATCTAGCCAAGGGGTTGTGCGCGTCGATGACACGCCGGCGACCGCTGCCTAAGGGTCGCTCAACCCCGGCAACCGTCGCCGGACCTCAGGCAACGCCTGGATCACGCAACCCAGGTGACTGATGGCCTGAATCACGGGTCTTCGTGGCCAAGCCCTGGGTCAACCTAGCTATGTGGGTTCCATGCATTAATAATTTCAATACAATATGCATTCCAAAGAGAAAATGATTTTGAAGACCCAATTCCAAAGAGAAAATGACAACCTCTTCTCGCTCCCTTCGTAAATTCCAAGATGTGATCCTCATAAAACACATGAATCACGCCCACAAGACAAGCCCACAATCGGCACTGACGCCCACCATATTTGTAGGCATGCATGCAGATCGTGCATGTGCATGGGCACGCATTTAATGAGGCGGAAGAGATGAGTGATAATAGTCAAACAAACGTGTGCCTATAATCCTTGAAGATAACCGTGAAATGAGGTGGGCCGCCGTCTTTGAATTTCTTGTTCCCGGAGAGAAGGAAGCGTTATAGGAGTTTTCTTCATGCATTTGCAGCAGGTTGTGGGTCCCTTTATTTAATGCAGAAGATTGTGGATGCCTTCCCTTTCGGCTGAGGCAAATCACTCTTCTTTGACTTCACTTGCCCACCTGAAAGTCAAAGAACTTAAACAACTCATGCGGCTTTCTTTGGCTTCTTCCTTCTACGCATGGAGATAGGATTGATGGCAGAGCAAAATTTGAAGACATCACAAAGTCTTTTTGGCCGTCTGGCTTCTGCCTTTTTACTGTGTCTTCATTAATGGTCGTTCGGAATGTGATGCTCGTTTGGACTCTAACGCGATTCGATCGCCCCCCTCTCCCTCCTTCTTCGCGTGGTTTCGTGATTTCATCATCCCTCTTGATTTTTTTTTTTATTTCCTTCTCGAATATGACCCTCCGAAAAAGGAAGCGACTGATTAAATTAAAATTCTTGGAGTCGCTCTCGAATTTCTTGGCTTTCCTCTTCTTCTTTTTTTTTTTTTATTTAAATTTTGGGGGAAATATTGAATTTTTTGGCAAGTGGTTTTTGACCTTGGGAGGATTATGATTGCGATATGGAAAGAGATAGAGGGAGAGCGAGAGCGAGGGAGCGGGGCGCGGATCGATGCGACAGCCGAGCCGATGTGACAGCGCAGGGCGGAGAGCATTGCCCCCTCTCTCTCCGTCCGTTTTACCCAATTGCCCCTCCGTTCCCTCACTTCATTTTTCTTCTTATTTTCGAAATAAAATCTTTAACCCCAAAATAAGCCTGGAGGAAGAGAAATGCTTTTCTATTTTTGGACATGAAATAGAAATAAACATTCCTTCCGTTCTCGATTGAAAAATATGTATATCGTTATCAAATATGTATATCTACTCAAACATTCGTCTAGGAAATAAACATTGAAAAATTTATCTACGGCTAAAATTATTTCCACAAATATAATTATTATTATCCGCACCCTTCTTTTCTCGATTGCTCGTCGGATTTATTTCCTTTTGTTCCCAATCCCAGATAAGGGCAACAACTTTTGACACAACGCTATAATACAATTCAAACACGACACGGAATTGGCAAGTTCCTCCTTTTTTTAGATTGGCCGTCACTAATTTCTTAATGCAGTGTGTTAGTTACGTTGCTTTGAGTAAATTTCCACGCAAACTATCCACTCCATGACGACAATGCATTCAAACTTATTTCAGTTTGATCTTATGGCGGTATCAACATGAGCACAGAAAAATGAGATAATTCAATGACACATGCTCAATATAATAACGTTGGCACAGGATAGGACGATTGTTATTACACTAATTTCAACGGCTTGTAATATTTGGTATTAGCCTCAGAAAGCTTCACGTCTCCTCCGTCCTTTTCCTACCTTCTTTCGTTTGAAAGGGTAAGCAATCATTCGCAAATTTTGGACAAGCCTCTCTCGTTCCGTAATAGCTTTGCTATTCAATGACTCTTTGCCCTCATAAACTTTGGGTGACCTATCATTGCATAGCTTAAACGTTATTCTTTAAATTGTCCCATTTGGTAACAAGTGTAATTAGTCGATGATTCATCTTGTCAAATTTGATTTGTTAATCACGTGCTCTACTATTGTAGGGGTTGAATTAATTACCTTGGGTCTGCTTTGCTTCATGGTTATTAACATCAATATTATGTGCTATTCATTCTGTTCTAACGCAGGGTAGGAAATGGTGAGCTCCGAAGGCTCACTCCTAGGCAACTTCTTCGTTGATGATAGGCCATTTGCTGCATTTGTTTTTGTATACATGTATCTTATGACAGGCGGATTAGCATAAGGACTCTGGAAATACAAATCATGGAGATCTGAGGTAGTGTCTTTGTGGATTTCGACACCAAATGTGGGGAAGAAAACGGACATAGTTATATGGAGGTACCGAGCACGAGTAGTGATAAGCACATAGTCACTTTTTGCTTCTCTTGAATATGTTGCTTAATGAATCCATCTAAAATACTCTACACATTTACATGTTTGAATGACCGAGCTATGAAATTATATAAGTGAAATGAGAAATCCAAAGATAAAATTGGAGGGCAAAGAGTAAGAACGTAATGATTTGAAGTTAAAGAAATCCAAGGATAAATTTATCCGTTTGAAAGTGCTTGAGGATGAAAGAAATTAATAGCTAACATCATTTTCTAATACATGTTATTAATGAGTATCATTTTAGTATTCTATTGGATTATATATAAACACAATACAGATGAAAAAAAAAAAAAAAAAATCTCCAACAAGTGCACATCAAACACTAAAGCGGTCATGGTATTGTAAGTGCTAGCAACCATAATTGAGCTCTAGGTATACCAGTGATGATTTAAGCTCAAGATCTTACCAGACAATTCATATAAGATGCGGGATCACCATTTTGAAAAAGTAATGAGAGGTCTTGGAAGTGTAAGACCATGAAAAACCAACTCAGAGTGACTCAATCTACATAGAGACTACTTCCCATTTCTATAATAATAGAAATAGTAAAGTTGCTCCTTCCATGTTGGGGGACTTTCTTGTGATATCATATCATTTGGCAGCATGGCCGAGGGCAAGGGGGTGACTAGAAATCCATTTTCTATGGTGGAACTATGAGGAATTTAAGCTTTGTTCATTTCGTGAAAAATAACTTTTAGAAAAATATTTTCTAGATTTTCTAGCGTTCGTTTCATAAAAATGAACTAGACGGTGAAAAAAAGTCTTCTAAAATAGAGGAAAATATTTTTCACTTTTTAAGTTTGGGAAAATATTTTCCTCTCTCTCTCTCTCCCTTATTATCCTTCCTATCTTTATTTTTTATTTTTTTCTTTTTCTTTTTCTTTTTCTTTTTTTCCTTGTGTCTTGGCCGGTTGTCAGCAACCAGCCATAGACAAGCTTAGGGCTCCCAGTTGGCGAGCTATGCTCATCGCTCATTGATCAAGCAAGCCTTTGCTGAGTAGCAAGCTCGCTCGCCATTCTAGCGAGGCCCAAGGCCTTGAGCTTGAGCATCTCTAGGTCGGTGAGCGTGAGCCTTTGGCTCACTAGCTTGCCGATCCGGTGAGACTCAAGGCCTTGAGCTTTTCGGCCGTCACTGTGGCCAAGATGATCAACTAAAGAAGGAGGAGGAGGAAAAGAAAAAAAAAATACAAGGAAAAAAATAAAAATAAAAAGGTAAAAGAAAAAAATTGAAAGAAAAATGAAAATAAAAAATTGAAATTTTGATTTTTTAAAAGATAAAAAATTTGTTAAAATGAGTGCTCAAAGGGAAATCATATTTAAATTTTCCAAACCGAATGGTGGAAAATATTTTCTAATTCATTTTTAAGTTTCAAGCAAACACCAGAAAATATTATCATTTTCCTAGAAAATGATTTCCTACAAAATATTTTCCAAAAACGCAATATTTTTACGAAACGAACGAAGCCTTAGTAGATGTTGGCGTAAAAAATTGTTAGATTGACTAACCATGAATAGATGTTTGCTTTGCCATGCGTGTCGTATGAATGCTCTTTGCAGACAATTGTGGCTGTAAAGAAGAAGAATTCAAGAGAAATAAGATCATAAAGCAGTGAAGCTTTTCAAAATTGAAATAACGAAAGATACAATAATAATCATCCGATAAATTTTCTTGTGATAATAGTCCAAAAGTTTTGCTAAGTCAAAGTTGCCAAGAAGTCTTCCTGCAAATCTTTCAAGTCTAGCTTCTCCATTTTCATCTAGCGAGCTTCCTTTACGGAGAAAAAGAAAAGTGTTGATTTTGCTCCATAAGTTAGGGCATAAAGTGGCCAAACTAGCCTTAAATTAGGGTCTAAGCTTGTGTGCTGGCCACCGGCTGACATTTTCTGATGACTTAAATAATGGTAATTCTGTCCAAAATTTATAATTTGGTAAAATTTCCAAATGAATTCCCTTATGATTTCACGTTTTTTGGTCCATCCAGTCACACTTCTTGGAAACTCCTCCATTTCTTCCTCTCCTCCCTCCCACGCCAAGGTCATTGCTACCGCCCTCGACACGACCGTCACCGCCGTTGGCAAGTCCGATCTCCGACTTATCCGAGGATCGAGGGCCATCTCGGCAATGCCACCGTAGTCCCAACAGCAAGCCGTTCCTCCTCTTTTCACCACATCGCTCCTCCCCCCTCCTCTTCCTGTCAATTTTCTAAAGCCGCTTCCGATGCAAAATTGAGGTCTTGGAGTTTGACATTTGTCAATTCACTTTCGATCGATGCTAGATTCAAAGTGATGACTTTGCCGTAGGATTTGACATCAGGGTTGCTATGAAACCAAAGTATTAGATCAGATCATATCAGTTGAATGAGAATAGTTTTATAGCTCATTCTAGTGGCTTCACAAGTGAACCACAATGGTTCTTGATCTTATGTCCAAGGCTAGAAAATTTTATTTTATTCAATGCAGAATCCGTCACTCTTGAATTATTATGCTACCCACCAAGGAATGTATTGTATCCATAGTGGAAATGAAATCTAGTAGGATTTACAGTTTTGGCTTTTAACCAGCTTGTATCTCATTGTCTTGATTTGGGCTTCTAGCTACAACATTTTCATCATCATTTCTCAATATGTAAATTCTATGTATTTAGAAATATTAGGAGATGCAATCACTTTTGGAGCTTGCTTTAGAACGAATCATGTGATGCTTTTGCCTTTCAAATTTATGGTTAAGCCTTTTCTAGTTCAACTTGGCAATCATTGACTTGGCTTCTGCACTGAATGATCTTAATATATGTCCATGAGTGCTAAGTTTCATTGCAACTGTAGAAGAAAATAATGATCAGACTCCACTTAAACAAGCTTTCACGACGCACTCTCTCTCATCCTCATGCCCAATTTTTGTCCTGGTTTTCGTGGAAATATGTAATCTGATCATTAATGTTTAAGGAGTTTCATACGTTAGTTACTGTTTAGTTTCAAACTACTTCGCAGGTATCAGAGCTAAAGATGAGTTCGGAAGAAGATGGGGGAGTAACAATTTAACAAAAACTTTTCGGTAATGCCGACATAGAATGTAATTTTGATTTGATAACTCTATGAAAATAGAGTTATTTTACTTATTTTAGGCAACAATTAATGCAATATCTATTAGAAAATATTTGAATTTCCTTCTGATCATTCGAATTTTCCTCATTTATGCAGAATAATGATATATGGAGAAGATAAGGAAAAGAATGGCAAAAATCAGGAATTCAAATCAAAAAGCAATGGAAGATGGATATCAAATTAGGGAATCCTTGATTTTATTTCCTAATGTTATCTGCAAGCGTTGGGAGATAGATATCGGGGATATATCCTATAAATAAAGAGAGAGAGAGAGAGAGAGAGACAGAGAGAGCAGCTAGGTTTAAGCTAGTTTTTCCGTTAGATCGTTTTTTCATTATTTTTAGAGTTTTTCAAGTATTTTGAAGAGAAGACAACAGTGGTGACAGAATTCTTGTTCTTTGATTCAAGATATTGAGTTTCATTTATATTTTATTTTTTCTTCTACTATGTTCTAATTTTCTTTTGTTAGGGCTACGATGTAGCCTAACCATGATGATGTGAATTTCATGATTTTTATGTTTTACAATTAATTACATTCATGTGAGTTATATATTATTGTGCATAATGCTTTTGACTGATTAGCCACCACTTGAATGATCTGATGTGCATGTTTAAGACTGAGAAGTGATAATATGCAATTGTTCATTATAATATATAACCATGAATTGAATGTCGATAGAAATATATCGCGTTATTTGTGTAGCTTTCGGTGATGAGGTGATCTAAAAGACTCATTGTAAACGGGGAATGTTCATAGTTTTTAATGCACTTATGTTTATTTTAATTCACATAGAGATATAGTGGATTAATAAACTGAGTAGGTTTATTATACCTAGAGATAGGATAGTAAATAGGTTAGGAAATTCCGCTATCATATGTTTGATATCGTTTTTGTACCCACAACAATCTGAAATTCATATTTAGTGGTTATGGTGAAATCGGATGCTCTAACATATTTATCTGATTGATTTACTGCATTTAGTCTACAAATTTTGTTTTTAATTTATTCTCAATTATATTTTGATCTGTTAGATAAATTTTAGAGTTAATCGATTTTAGTATTTAATTAGTTTATTAATCATCGATCTCCGTGGGACGATAGTTTATCTCATCATTATATTATTTGTTCGACACATTTACTTGCGTTTAGAATTTTACGAACAAGTTTTTGGCGCCGTTGCCGGGGATCGTTTGTTTAATACTAATTAATATTGATACCAGATAATTCTAAGTTTAATCTAGCTTTCGTTTTTTTTTTTTTTTTTTTTTTTAGGGTGTACATCGGTTTATGACATGTAGCCAACAAGGGAAACTTGCTGAGCTTGATCCAGAAATCGAGCACACATTCAAAAGGCGACCGAGAGAATAGAGAAATCACTCTAAGAAGATGGCAGACGGTGATAATGAAAATCCACATAAACTCTTAAGAAATTATGATGCACCAACAGTTCAAGGTACCACATCAAGTATCAGAAGACCTGTAATTCAAGCAAACAACTTTGAGATCAAGCCGTCACTCATTCAAATGCCTCAACAATCAGTGCAATTCAATGGGCTACCAAGCGATGATCCAAACACTCACATCGATGCTTTTCTTGAAATATGTGACACCATTAAATATAGCAGAGTTACAGATGATGCTATTAAATTGAGATTATTTCCATTCTCTCTTAGAGACAAAGCTAAAAGTTGGCTTTCTTCTCTTCCTGCAGGATCAATCACTACATGGAATGATATGGCTCAAAAATTTCTTAATAAGTTCTTTCCACCTACAAAATCTACGAAGATGCGTAACGATATTACTAATTTTATGCAGATGGATAATGAATCATTATATGAAGCATGAGAAAGATTCAAAGAATTTCTTAGGAGATACCCACATCACGGACTACCCGTATGGATGCAAGTACAAATTTTTATAGTGGCTCTAGTTCAAATCTTCGTTCTATAATTGATGCAGTTGCAGGAGGAACTCTATAAAATAAAACACCAGAAGAAGCCTACACTTTATTAGAGGAGATGGCGTCAAATAGTTATCAGTGGCCTACTGAGAGACTACCAATGCGAAAAGCGAGCGGAGTTTACGAAGTGGATGGTTTTGCTGCAATTGCTGCACAATTTGAAGCACTAAACAAGAAGCTAGATAATATGAGTGTTTCAGCTATGAAAATTCATTGACTTGTGATTTTTGCGGTGGAGGACATGTTAGCACAGCGTGTCAGGTAGGTAATACTTTTAAACAATCTAGTGAAAATTCTAACTTTGTTGGGAATTTTAACAGGTCACAAAATAATCCCTACTCCAACACGTACAATCCGGGATGGCGCAATCATCCAAATTTTTCATGGAATAATCAGAATGTGACGAGACCATAGGGATTCAAACAATTAGAAGAGACAGAGTCAAATTTGGAAGATATAGTCACCAAACTTGCCAATATGACTAATGACTTCATCAAAAGCACGGATGTGAGATTTCAAAACCAAGAAGCTTCAATCAGAAATTTAGAGATGCAAGTGGGTCAGTTAGCAAGCATGATGTCAAGGAGGCAACAAGGTTTTTTACCTAGCAACACAGAGAAAAATCTAATTGAACACATAAAGGCTATTACCCTGAGAAGTGGTAAACAAGTGGGAGAAAAGAGATTGTTAGAGACAAGGAAGAGGTGATCAATAAACAATCAAAGGAGACAAGCAAGAGTAAACCTTTTTTAGATAATCCCAAGCCATATGTGCCGCCAATTCCATTCCTCGGCGACTCCAAAGAAGCACAAAATAGATAAGCAATTTTCTAAATTTCTTAATGTATTTAAAAAATTGCACATTAACATTCCTTTTGCATATGCTTTAGCGCAAATGCCCAATTATGCAAAATTTTTAAAGGAGATTTTGGTAAACAAAAGGAAACTGGAGGATTATGAAACTGTGAAGTTAAACGAGGAGTGTTCAACCATCCTACAAAACAAATTGCCTCCGAAATTAAAAGATCTAGGGAGTTTTACTATTCCTTGCACAATTAGGGATTCTTACTTTGAAAAAGCATTATGTGATTTAGGTGCAAGTATTAATCTGATGCCTTATTCAGTTTTTAAGAAATTAGGATTGGGCGAGGTAAAAGCAACCACAGTGTCACTTCAAATGGCTGATCGATCAATAAAATATCTGAGAGGTATTGTGGAAGATGTTTTGGTAAAAGTTGACAAATTTATCTTTCCTGCAGATTTCATAGTTCTTGATATGGAGGAAGATTTTGAGATACCACTTATCTTAGGTCGACCTTTTTTAGCAACGGGAAGAGCTCTTATTGATGTACAACAAGGGAAGTTGATTCTTAGAGTTCAAGATGATCTTGTTTCATTTAATGTTTTTAAAGCAATGAAATATCCATCTGATGATAATTCTTGTTTTAGAGTTGAGACAGTTGACAAGTTGGTGAATAAGATTTTTCAAGAAAATATTTTTAAAGATCCACTTGAACTATGTCTGATTCAACCAAGGACAAAGATATTCAGAATGAGGAGATAAATGAGTACGCAAATTTCATGGAGGCAATTCTACCATATTCAAGGCAAAAGGAAATTAAATTTGAGGAGTTGGGACAACAAATTACAAAGCCTAAGCCATCAATTGAAGAGCCTCCAATTCTTGAACTCAAACCCTTACCTTCTCATTTGAAATATGCTTATTTAGATGGAGTTTCTTCTTTACTAGTAATTATATCTTCTTCTTTGACAGATTTGATGGAGGAGAAACTGCTCAAAGTATTAAGAGAGCATAAGGGTGCAATTAAATGAAAAATAACTGATATTAAGGGAACTAATCCTTCAATTTGCATGCACAAAATTTTGATGGAGGAACAATATAAACCCACTATCCAACCTCAGAGGCGTTTGAACCCGAAGATGCAAGAAGTAGTGAATGATCAACATTTGAAGCCCTACTTTGAAGGTGGTTACAACAAGCAGAAGACCACCATTGAACTTCATCCTCCAGACTAGCAACATCTGAGATAGTTAGGCTGAAAACTATAAAGCAAGCGCTTCTTGGGAGGCAACCCAAGCATTTTAATTATGTTTTTCTTTTATTGTTAAGTTTATGTTTTTCAAAAAAAAAAAAGATTAACTTTTCTCTGTTTTATCTAGATTAATTTTTTAGAGATCACATTTCAAGAATTTAATCATCAAGGTCATTTATGAAGTTATCCTACAACCAGGGGAGTTTTCTTCTTCCTAATTCTATTTTTTGCATTGAGGACACTACTTCATTCAAGTTTTTTTTTTGGGGGGGGGGCAGACAAAATTTTTGGCTACTAAATTTTTCTATCATGATTGCATTCCTTGTTGTGAATTTTTGCAATTCTTAGGAAAATTTAAATTTAATTTAAACTTCCAATTGATGTGTGAGTTAATTTTAATTCTGATTATGTTGATCCACTTATTGAGCACTAAAAGTCCTTAATTTTTTAATTGTGTGTAAATCTAGAGAACATTCATGTGAAGTATGTGATTTTCTTAGATTTCACCCAAATCTTAGAATTTGTTTGATGTTCTCTTGAGGCGAAATCTTAAGCTAAATCTAACTGAGAAAATGATTTAGGCAATTTTTGGATCAATTGAGCCTTTCAAGCTAACCCTGTTTTTTTATCCCTAGTCACCCCGTTGAGCCTTAATTATTACCCATTTTTTCATTGGCACCCATATATATTTAGCCTAGCCTTTATCAAATTACACTTTGATTTTCTTTTAGGGATTATTTGAGCTTAATAGAAATTTGGGATGAATGATGTGAGTAAAAAAAAAAAGAAAAAAAAAAGTGATCACTATGGTTGTTTGAGGTGTATTATTAAAAAAAAAATTGCTTTTATGGTTCCCTATCCAACTTTCAATTGAGTGAGCCTTTTGGATACTCAATGGGTTGGAAGTTTTCATGTTATATTATGAGGGACTTTGGGAGAAACTCCACCATAAAGCAATTCAAAAGAAAAAAAAAAGGGAATAATGATATATGGTGGCAGAGAAATTATCTTGAAGGAGTGAAATTGGACAGTGACATTGGCTCTAATTAGATCCTAGAAATCAATGTGTTGATGGGTGATTTGAGCTTAAAATTACCGTTATCTCACCTTTAGCCCAGCCTTACATTACAAACCGAGAAAAGTCCTATTGAGTTTTGGTTGGATAATTAGCTTACATTAGTGGAAAGAGAAATGAAAAGCAAACCTATGAGATTTGGTCATAATTATTGAGAATATTTGAGAGGTTGCATATCAATGTGAATTTATCTGGATTGCATATAATTCGGAAAAGATAAGGACTCTCACACACAACTTGGATCACATAGTTAGAATTGGTCTTGACATATAAATTAATTTCAATGTTTGGATGAAATTTGTGTTTTTCTTTGAATTGTGAATTTGAGCAACTATGAAAAGATTTCATGGATGAGGTTGTTAGCTTAAGTATGTGTTATGTTTTGATTTTGCTCGAGGACTAGCAAAATGTTAAGTTTGGGGCTTTGATGACTTTATGAAAATAGAGTTATTTTACCTATTTTAGGCAACAATTAATGCAATATCTATTAGAAAATATATGGATTTCCTCTGATTATTCGAATTTTCCTTGTTTATGCAGAATAATGATATATGAAGAAGATAAGGAAAAGAATGGCAAAAATCAGGAATTCAAATAAAAAAGCAATGGAAGATGGATATCAAATTAGGGAATCATTGATTTCATTCGCTAATGTTATCTGCAAGCGTTGGGAGATAGCTATCTAGGATATATCCTATAAATAAAAAGAAAAGAGAGAGAGAGAGAGCAGCTAGGTTTAAGCTAGTTTTTCTGTTAGATCGTTTTTTCATTGTTTTGAGAGTTTTTCAAGTATTTTGAAGAGGAGACAAAAGTGGTGACAGAATTCTTGTTCTTTGATTCAAGATCCTGAGTTTGATTTTTATTTTTATTTTTTCTTCTACTATGTTCTAATTTTCTTTTGTTAGGGCTACGATGTAGCCTAACCATGATAATGTAAATTTTATGATTTTTATGTTTCACAATTGATTTCATTCATGTGAGTTATATATTATTGTGCATAATGCTTTTGAGTGATTGGCCACCACTTGAATGATCTGATGTGCATGTTTGAGACTGAGAAGTGATAATATGCAATTGCTCGTTATAATATATAATCATGAATTGAATGTCGATAGAAATATATCGCGTTATATGTGTAGCTTTCGATGATAAGGTGATCCAAAAGACTCATTGTAAACGGGGAATATTCATAGTTTTTAATGCACTTATGTTTATTTTAATTCACATAGAGATATAATAGATTAATAAACTGAGTAGGTTTACTATACCTAGAGATAGGATAGTAAATGGGTTAGGAAATTCTGCTATCACATGTTTGATATCGTTCTTGTACCCACAACAATCTGAAATTCATATCTAGTGATTATGGTGAAATCGGATGCTCTAACATATTTATCTGATTGATTTATTGCATTTAGTCTACAAATTTTGTTTTTAATTTATTCTCAATTATATTTTGATCTGTTAGATAAATTTTAGAGTTAATCGATTTTAGTATTTAATTAGGTTATTTAATTTTTTTTAATTTATTTTCAATTATATTTTGATCTGTTAGATAAATTTTAGAGTTTAATCGTTTTTAGTATTTAATTAGTTTATTAATCATCGATCTCTGTGGGACGATACTTTATCTCATCATTATATTACTTGTTCGACATGTTCACTTGTGTTTAGAATTTCACGAACAAGTTTTTGGCACCGTTGCCAGGGATCGTTTGTTTAATACTAATTAATATTGATATCAGATAATTCTAAGTTTAATCTAGCTTTCGTTTCTTTTTTTTTTTTCGGGGTGTACATCGGTTTATGACACGTAGCCAACAATGGAAACTTGCTGAGCTTGATCCAGAAATCGAGCGCACATTCAAAAGGCGACTGAGAGAATAGAGAAATCACTCTAAAAAGGTTTCATTTTCCTGTTTGGTTATCTTAGAATGCATCTCATCTAAAAAAAAAAAAATCTTTTGCATGCATTTTTTATTTTAAATAAATAGAAAAACTGAAAATTTCGTGCTTGTCATTTGTTAATGATTGTTCAATTTTATGTTAGGATGAACATTTCTTTTTACATTGACAATGTTTCTTGGTTCATGGATTGCATGTAAATTTATAAGATACTGCATATTGGAAACTGCTTATTGTGTATTTGCATATCTCGAAAATTTATATCTAGGTATCTAACTGTATTTCCATTTGTACATGTCTAGGATTTTGCATATCTTGCATATTGGGATAGGACTTCGCATAATATTTGTGTCATGACTATTATCATGTTAGAATAATTAGGATGGATTTTGCATGAATGACTGTTTTAGTGCACATCTAGGATATCTAGATTGCATTGTTTAAATTGCCATATTCACACGTGACAAAACCTTGAGCTGTGTTGGGCAAAAATTATAGCCTTGTTATTACTTACGCCTAGGACCGAGCCTGACAACCGAACTAGGCTAGACCGAACTGAGCAGTTCTAAGCAGTTTCCAATTCTAAGTGCAGAATGAAACCACCCAGATCGGGCCAAACTACTATGTTATTTCTTTTAAATTTTTCCTTTCCTTGTAAAGAGTAGAAAGAAAAAAAAATGGAATTGTCAAAACCCTAAATCGGACTAGGACAAACCAATCCGATGCCAATTCCGATTTTAGTAATAGACCCACCCCAAAAACCAATCACCCCTAATTACGCCTCGAGATTTAAACCCCGTGAGCAGTAAATGGAAAGTCTAAAAGTACACAAATAGGCTTAGACGAATGTAACAAAAGGAAGTGAATATGCAATTGTGATATGCTATGTTATTCAATATAATAAATAAAGTGTTTTCCTGAAATGAACCTTAAACATGGAAATTGAATTTAAAATAATGCAATCTAAAATGCCATGCAATACTAAGAGAATGAATCGATTGGTATAATATGAATATTCAAACTCCCCTAAATGCACTCCTAGACATATTTTTGTGATTTTTTTAATGAAGATGCAATCTAAAATTACTAGCATGCAAGATATGATTTTTTTTATATTTTCATTTTATGACATGTGATTGTGGAAAGAAACGTGCGAATATGGATATTAAATAATGCACGCTAGATATCCTGGATCTGCACTAATACAATTATTCATGCAAAATACATCCTAGTTATTCTAACATGGCAATAGTCATGGCACAAATATAATGTGAGATCCTATCCCAATAGGCAAGATATGCAAAATCTTAGACATGTACAAATGGGATTACAGTTAGATACGTAGATATAAATTTTCTAGATATGCAAATATACAAGAGGCAGTTTCCAATATGCAGAGTATCTAATAAATAAACATGCAATCCATGACACAGGAAACATTGTCAATGTAAAAGGCAATGTTCATCCTATTATGCAATTGAACAATCATGAGCAAATGACATGCAAGAAAGCACTTTTATGTTCAGTTTTTCTATTTTTTTAAAATAAAAGAAAGATGCATGCAAAAGAGTACTTATTTTTATCACATGAAATGCATCCTAATGACAACCAAACAGGAAAAACGAAACCCTCTTTTTTTCCTACTTTCACCTCAGACAATCAAAACAGGAGGAAAAACAAAATCAAGCACAAAATTAAGCACAGCAATGATTGACGGTCAATAAATTTTGAATATGCACGTGATCTGAATTCTGAATATCAACATCACTAGTCAAATGGGTATCAAAAACACTTTAGGACCACTGAAGCATCCAAGAGATTTCACATATCAAAAAGCACCCATTTTAAGCCCAACAGCACACGCAGACATATCGAGAAAATTTCACGAATCATTAAGTATCCAAATCTGGACAACACGTATGACAAACTGCACTCAACAAGTCGGTTGCCTGAACGACCGTGCAAGCGAATCGACAATCTTGATGCGGGCCATGTCTCCAGGAGGATGGTAGCAACTGGTTGTCTTGATATGGATTCAGACGGATGGACACAGCTTTTTGGTGAGGACTAGGACTTGGAGCGAACAGATCGGCATAGAGGACGACCGCCCCTCGTCACTAAGGAACAATCGTATGGACTGTCCGATTCCGGAACCACTTGAGCAGCGTATGGGATGGAGAGAGAGGCGACAACGGCGACTCCTTAGGTTTTCGGTTGATGACAACTGTTGACACTGACTTCACATTTTCGTAACTAAACTAGGAGAATCATTGGTCGCCAACCAAATGAGGGATAAAAGAGCAATTTTATTTGCAATATGTATTGCCGGCCGTCTAAGGGATTTGATCGTGATGAGCACATGAAAAGCAAAAAAAAAAAAAAAAAAATCAGCTATTCAAAAAATAGGAAAGTGGAGTTTTGACCAAGAAATTCAGTAAAAACTACAACTACAAATATCAGCCACTTTAGGAAAGCAACTTTCAGCAGAATAAAATTGAAATATTCTGCATATTTCGCCCGAGTATGGGGGGATTTTTCTGGACAAGAGACGGTTAAAAATTCGTGAGTTTTAGTAAGGGTACAGGATGAGTTAGTTCCCACTCTAGAATTAGGAACCAAACTAGGTAGGGTTAGTTCACCAGGAACCACTGTGCACTTGGAAATTAGCGGGTTGGATAGGGACCGACTGTAAATAACTTTTTCCTTTTACTGTTGGGAAACTCCCACTTGTTGGGAATAGAAGAAACCAAAATAAAAAGAGAAGAAATCATTGGTTCCTGGACCGATCTAAGAACTGAACTGGATCAGATGGGCCGGTTTTCGGTTCCACAAACTGAGAACCGATTCCATCTAGTCTACTTCCAGATTTCAAGGTGAGAATTGACGCTCCTTAGAACTAATCATCTCTTAGACGGATCAATACGACAAGGTGACTACGTCGTGCTAATTGTAGTCTGAGTCGCGGTCTAGTTCGACTCGCTTCTGTTGGGTTCTAAGTTAATATACGGCCGAGAGAATCGCCATTGCCCGCCAATAAGAGTTAAAGCAAGTGTGGGTGGGTACCGCCACAAAAATTTGCCCCAAATATTTAAATGTTTGTCGCAATTTATCAGTTATTTTTTACTTCTATTTATATGATTTTCTCTTCACAAATGAATATAAAAATATATATTTAAATTTCAAGACATTAGAAAGGGATTATATAAGATTTCAATTTCGTGTCAACTTATATATAGTGCAAGCTGGTGAATATACAACCTTCTCCGTCGGAAAAATTGCATTATAAAATGAGAAGTGAAAACACCCAATAAAAACAGAAGAAGAAAAAACCACCGATGCACACTTACACGGCTCTAGTTTAGAAAATTAGACGAAGAAAATTACACTAAAAAAAAAAAGAAGAAGGAAAATTAAGGCATATTGGTCCAGTCCGGTTCCTTTGCAGAATCGAGAATCATACTAGTTATTGCTGGTTTCCATTTTGGAAACTGAGAACTGTTCAGAACCGACCAGCCTATTCTCGGATTAGATCGGGACCATGCTCATCCCTAAATTTCAGGGCATAAATTAAGGACTATGCTCACCACAATAGGACTCTGTTTGTTTCACAAAATTAAATAATTTGGAAAATATTTTTCTAAAAATAATCGTTTTCATCTCTTGAAATAATTACTTAATGAAATATCTTTTCATCATTGACAAAAATTCATATACAAATATTTACGTAAAAAATGGAATCATTCTTTTTGTTACTCATTTTTGTAATCGATATAAATGATCATTTTTAAAAAAATATTTTTCAAATCATTCATCCTTCACCAAATAAAACGCTCTAAAAGATCGGGGGTACTTGCGGTTAGACTGATCTATCTCAAGCCACTACGTTGCCCGGGCTGTTCCCGAGTTTGACAGCCCATAAAGCAGTTCCTCGGCGACAAGGCATCGTCGTCACCTACACCGATCTGTTCCCTCTTAGTCCTTGTCCTCACAGCAAAGTTGTGTCCGTCAATTTGAATTTGATCAAGACAACGAATCGCTGCCATCCTCTTGAAGGCATCGACCACTTCGAGACTGTTGATTACCCTGCGCGGTTATTCAGGCAACCAGTTCCTTGGCTGCAATTTTCGATACGTGTTGTCCAGGTTTGAATACTTAAGTATTCATAAATTTTCTAGATATGCCTTGCATGTGATTTAGAGCCTAAATAGTTTCATTTTCTGCAAAATAAATAGAGATATGCTCACATGTGATGTAGTGCCTAAGTGATTTTATTTTCTGCCAAATAAATAGAGCCTGAGTATCCACACCTGGACAAATTGCATTATCGCTGAGGATTAAGAGGGAACAAATCAACAATGCCTTGTCGCTGAGGAACTGCCGTCTGTCTGGGCTATCAAAATCAAGAACAGTCAGGCTACATAGTGGCTTGAGACACTATGTTGGGAGTGCGCAGCAAAGATACTTCAGCTGGGAGATTACCAAGAAAAGGCCCAAGTTTGAGCTCGTCAATCTATCCAATTAGATCAACTTCCACTCAAAAGTTTAAGCTAATAAGTTATAAGTCAACTATAATACATTAACATCTCTACATCATATCAATTCTTCTATGTATTTTCATTCAAAGCTTAAGTCGATGAGTTATGAGCCAATTATCATACATTAACCGCTCTATACTAGACCAATTCTCTGACGTGGGACTTCTTTCTAACAGAACTCACACATGCACCTTAACAAGATGGACCCACGATAATGGCAACGTGAATGATGCAGCCAGTATCTTCTGGTTGAACATGTATCCCTCAGTACCGTGCTCCCTCCTTTTCTCTACGCTCTCTTTTTATGCGGTAATCCCCCGTGAGTGCGTGTCCCCGCCTTCTAATTCTGGAGAAGACTTCCTCTGTTTATGCCCTAAAACTCACGGATTTTTAGCCGTCTCTTTTCCAGAAAAATCGTGATCTCCGTCTCCTATAAGAGGGCGAAATAATGGGATATATCAATTCAGTTCTGAAAGTTGCTCTGCTAAAGTGGCTGAAATTGGATTTATAATTTCCACTTAATTTCTTGGTTAAAACTTCACTATCCTATTCTTTTAAATGGATGGTGCTCTTTTCAACCATCCTTCAGTTCAAACACTCCCTTTTACAATACTTTGATCACATTATCCTTGTGTGGCCCACCAAGTCAAATTGACGTCTCTCTGTTTTCTTTTGCTTTCTTTTTTTATCTTTTCCATTACAGACAATTCTCTTCTTTCCACGCCTTTGCGTCTAATGGCAAGGATGCTCTTGATGTCCAACGTACTTAATCAAAAATAATTCAAGACAAAATGTAACCTTTTTCTACAGCAAAACCACAGATTGATATCAATGGCTTGTCCTGCAGTGGTGTGCAAACTTAAAGATCTAGTGATGATAATGGCAAGGCAGCCACCATGCTACGTATAGAGGCGAATAGGCTTTAAACGGTTCAAAGACCCAAGAAACCAACAGACAAAATGAGAGGAAAAATCTGAACAGACGAACAACTAAAAAAATCAATAGGAATAGAAATGAACAGACGAACAACTAAAAAAATCAATAGGAATAGAAATGACTTGATGGTGGCTTTTGTGAATCAAAGATGGTGATAAAAATTAAAATATTTGGGTTGGTGCTTTCTGGTCATGAGTGTCTCTTGTGCGTTGCCCATAATTTCTTTTCTGGTCTATAATATGTTTTCTTGGTGAACTCTCTCCGCCGTCCTCTTATGTGGGTCCTCGTTGTCCAATCTCTGAGCATATATAATGTGGCACTTCCTTTGCTAAAAGACATATGAATAATGGTATTCCTTACTGAGCAACTACAGCCTTGCATTTCTCACTCATAACACCGGAGGCTCCAATAACTTAGTTGACTTTAGTGATGACAGTCAAATACTCACCGTTGGAGCAATTAGCGAGAACCCTGTATCTGTGAATGCTGAAGAGATGTCGGCACAAGATCCGCTTGCTTTTGCCATAATGAGAACACCACCCATACCCTTTTTGTCAGGTTGAAGGATCAAACATGTGCTCCCTTGCATATTGACTAGGTTCTACCCACCAAACTCAATTTCATCTCCCTCTTCTTCCATAGCACTACGACTCCACCAAAACGAGAAAACCTTCAACCAGCCCTTGATCGACAATGCTCTACCGAATGGTATCGTTGTTGGTAGACACCAAGAGGATCCACTGTATGAATGAGAACAGAGAGAAGTGAGTAAGAAGGAAAGGGGGACCGCAAAGAAAAAGAAAAAGAAATAAAACAAAAGGATTGACTTCACTTGACCAACAAGAAGAGGGGAACTACTTTCTTTGGTAAAGTTTAATTGAAACATGCTAAATGGTGGGCCAAATAAGAGGTAATGTCGCCAATACACTAATAAAATGGAGTCTTTAAGCCAAAGGAGTGAAAAAAGCATGACCAAAATAGCAAAAATTTCTTGCTTTTCATGTGTTGATCACGATCAAATCCCCTTGATGGCCGGCAATACATATTGTGGCTAAAATTACTCTATCATTTGTTTGGCCAAATTCAACCAATGATTGCCCTAGTTTGGTTACAAAAATATGAAGCCCTTTAATAGAAATTTTAGGTGTCAACATTTGTCATTAAAAACATCTATTGAGATGCAAAGGGACTGGACCATGATGGTGTCTTTTTTCGTGGATATATATATATGTATGTATGTATGTATGTATGTATTAAGGTGATTGGTTACAGAGTGAGTAACTTCCAGTCTAGTAATTTGGAAACTATCTTATTGGAATCAGTTCTCAATTTTGAAACCAGATACTAAACTAATCGACTTTGGAATGTGCCTTTTTTTTATGTGTGTGTGTGTGAGAGAGAGAGAGATAGAGACAGCCTTGACAAGTTTGGTTCTTGGGTAGAACCGACCATTACAATGCATAGAAACCAAACCTACCAAAGTCAATTTCCACATTTTTTACAAAGGCACTAAACCAGTCTTGTATGAACCGACCAAGATGAGCTGGTTCCAAGGTTGAATAGGTCTAATTGCATGCCACTAATATTTTGTGGCTTTCTAAGTTGGAGATTTAAGTGATTCATTCTAAAATAACACTACAAAAAAAGTCTCACAACATCATACACGATATCAAAGGAAGATTTTTTGAGTTCAAATTATTTAGAACCCCTTATTTGTCTTTTTTATTATATGTTTCCGCTCTTAGCCTGAGGCCCTCGCCTAAATCCAAGAGAGAGAATGAAGCCTTTGCCTATTGCCAGCAAGAGTCAATAACCATTGCTGGGCCCAAGTTATCTCGCTGGCTGGAAATCCTACGAAGGAAAAAGAAAAAAGAAAAGAAAAAAAGAAATTTCATTAAACTTATTAAAATATTACAAAAATCATTATCATCATCACTTTTGGTATAACTTGAAATATAAAAAATGGGAAGAAATAATTGTGAAATTTCTATGTATTTTAATGTGTGTAGAAGAAGAGAACATAAGATAGGCTTTATTAAATGACTATATAAAATAAAATAACAATCAAAGATATGCACAATCAAAATGAAATATAAGTACTATCTTGAGAGATAAGGGTAATCAAAAGAAATATCCTAATTAACCCTAACAATATGTCAGATTAAAATGTGTACATCAAATCCAAAAAAGTGAAAGACACACACTTGCAGAATTTCAATAGTTGAAGCATGGATAGTTTAGTAAAACAATTGGAGCATGCCTATTTTTATGTGTGCGAGGGTCGACAGGTCTTCATGCAATGTGGGTTCCATGTATTTATTTATTTAATACAAGATGCATTAAAAGGAGAAATTGACTTTGAAGACCCAGTTCCACTTTTACTCCTGGTTTTATAAAATTGAAAATTCACGAGGAGGAATTAATGTTAGTCTCTCATTAAACATATATAATGCAATTCATGCTTTGCAGGGTATTAATCATGAAAATTACTTATTTTGGGAATAATGGAAGCATTCCCTACAATATGAATATTGGACCTTTTGTTCAATAGTAGCACATGGACAATTGTAGCTATATCTCTTTGGTTCTCAAAATTCTAAAACTCTTGGAAAGAATAAAACTTATCTTGGAGAGTAGATTTTCAAGAATATGAACCCATCAACAAATCATATTAGTAAATCACCTTTATTTAAGAGTTTAAATCTATAAATTATAAGTCTAGTAAATTTATTAACTGCTCAATCCCTCTTCAATTACCCGATAGGGAATTTTTCTCTATGGTACGCTCACACTTGTATATTAATGAATACCCAACATGGATGATGACAACCCAACAATACTCTTCCTGATGCTAAAGATATATAGATAGTGAAAATGCCCTTAATTTTGTCATGATATCATATTAATGGTGTACAAAACTACCTGTGTAAAACTTTCTTATGTTACTATATGCTATGACCACTCTTTCATAAATTGACATCGTATCTATAAGATTCCTTTTTTTAGAAAGTACATCACTTCATTGATGGAAGCATGTCATATAATACAAAAGGCACGAGGAGCGCAACATCACTTTGCTAGTCTTACTCAAAATTAAGGAAAAATATTAGCTACACAAGTTGTGCTAGCACCACAAAGTAGATGCCCATCTATTAAGTGACGTGTCCACGAATGGCCCATTTGTCAAATTTTTCTCTCCTTCTCTCTCTCCTCTTGCAGACTCGCACCTCCATTTCTCTTCTTCTTTGCCGTTTCTCCCTTCCTTTTTTATTTTCTTTTTTTCACTTTCTTTTCCTTCTACAACTTGTGCGGTTAATATTTTCTCACACAAATGGCCTCATATGCCCTTAATTTACTCTTAATATCCGATCAATGGTGTACAAAACTACATGCCTAGAACTTTTCTCACATTACTAGTGTATGCTATGGGCGCTCTTTCATAAATTGACATTTGTATCTATAATATTCCTTTTTTGGAAAGTACATCACTTTATTGATGGAAGCATATCATATAAAACAACAGGCACGAGCAGCGCAACACCACTGCGCTAGTCCTACTTAAAACCTGGGGCTCGAAAACTAAGCTTCATGTACTCATATCCATGGATGAGACTAGAACTTGCTTTTCAGCATGAGCTCATGTTGAATCAACTTCGAGAAAACATCCATGGCGTTGCTAGTAAGCCCCAGGAACACAACCAAGTCGTCACTCTCCCTGCTCTGGGAAGCGACAAAGATGACGTTGTCGGGGACCGTCGCCGGCGCCACCTGGAATGGCCTCCCGAACCCGAAATCCATCTTGTAGAAAGGGAGTCGGCTCCACTTGCTGATGCAGCAAGTGTTGCCCTCGCAGTCAGCAAGGACCCTGTTCAGCTCGATGTGGTCGATGGCCGACCTTATGTAACTCTCGGTGATGGACGCGAGCGCCTCACGCACGGTCTGGACAGCGAACGAGAAGGGCTTGCGGGTCAATTCACCGGCGCTGCACTCAGCGCAGGACAAAGCGATGCCGTTCCCGAAGTAGCCACTCGGCAGCGGGGGTCAAACTTGGGGCGGCCGTCGACTGCAGTGAGAAGCTTTGTCGTCTCGTGAGGACCGATTCCGAGAGCTTTGGTTCGCGAGATCCACACGAGCGCCGATATGACTTCGAAGGTCGTCGGGACTACGGAAGAGCCATTCTGGGTTGCGATTCTTGCCGCTTTCTTGAGCTGAATGAGAGTGTGTGGCTTGAAGCGGAACGATCTGTAAACGAGGGGCTTGGTTTGGGGGTCGACCACAAGTCCGGGCCGCCGATCTCTCGGAGCATACTCGTGGTGGGGGAGATCGACGCGTGGAGGTTGCCTCGGGCGCAACACCGATCGATCAAGAAAGGGAAGAACTGATGGCGGCTTGGCTCGAGCCAGGTCGTTCCAGCAAGCTATGAAGTCCGTGAGGGCTTTCCCGTCCACGAGGACGTGATTCATGACGATGCCGACGACGATCCCTCCGCACTTGAATGTCGTCACCTGGATTTCATAATAAACTGTAAGTGGATATCTACTTATGTGTATGTCAGTCTAGGAAAGTCTAAATCCCCTTGCACGAGTCCAGAAGAACATGCTGCTCCGCAAGCGGTTGAATGATAAAAAAAAGCAGTGCAGAAACGATCTCTTTCTGTTAGATAAATTGTTCAAAAGCACTATGTTGCTCCTTCTATCTTGCCCCAAAAGAAAAATCTCGCACAAAGTAGCCATAATTCTCGTACAATCTCTCGAATATATGATTCATCGATGAACTAATGCAGGGGCACGCCAGAATCAGCACGACCAACATGTTCAATAGTATTTACCTGCACCGAAAGCAACGGTACTTCCAATATGGTCGGGGCTCCGTCGCTGTGCTTCACGAGTTTTCGCAGCATGGCAGGATTGATGGTGTTGATATCGCCCAGCGCTGCGATGTCATCCTCCGACGTTGCTTCGACGAATGGGACACCTTCTCCCTTGCATCTCACTGCCATCCTACCGTCGATCCCCATGACAAGTCTGCCCGCGAATGGATAGAACTCGACCAATGCCTTGGCCAGCGACTCTCTGATTGTCTCAATCGCAGCGGAACGCCTTCCTCTCCCTTCGCCATTGAAGGCGAACACGATCTCAATCACGAACGGTAAGGTCTGGTCGAGGTTTGAGAGAGCGTAGAGCCCACCAAACGTTTCCCTCGCCGGAGAAACATGAACCACGTTCGCGATCTTCACATCAAGCTTCCGCGTAGCTCCGGCGTTTCTTGGCTTCTCGTTTCCTGCTTCTTTGCACAGAATAATCGAAGCTGCATTTATTTATCCGCAGGCTTTGGGCGATACCATGGTAAATGTACGACTTGCTAATTGCTACAAACAACCTTGACCATAATAAAAGGGTAAATTACAATATCAATTAATATATTCCACATTAGGAAAACTCTTAAACTGATTAGTCATATACGAAATTGACCAGCCATATTTGTTTATATTGGTTGCATGAAAAATTACATGATCTTGTCAATTAAATATAAATAGATTATTATATATTTGAATAAATGCAGATTAAATTCAAAATGTGCATGCTACGTACCGTTCTTGCTTTCATCCTCAAATGATTCAAACGTCCCTCTGAGAATTGCGGTACCCATCCTGTAGATAACAATTATGAAACATTAACAAAATTAACCGATTAACCAACAAAAAATATTCTTATTATTAGTAACAATCTATATCTATAGATTATCATTAATGATGAAAATAATTTCATCACATTCATTATGCTAAGTGATACAAGCGATCATTTTAAGAAATTTTTTCTTTTAAAAGTGTTGATTTTCTATGAGCATTAGTAGATTTTGCAATCAATTTGCCTCACTTTGATTTTTATTATCGGCACCGAACTTTTATTTCTTCACAAGTGATGGCACTTTGACTGGGATCTGACCAGATTTCCAATCGAATTTGACTCAATAGAGACATGGACCAATTTTCTCGCTTATAAGTATCACTATAGATGTAATATTTAAACTCACGTCGATATTTTAATATAAAAAAAACTCTAGTTAAAATTAATCAAACTTGAATGCATATTTAATGTGCAAGATAAAAAAAAAAGGCACATACCTGAGCAAATTCAACTTTTAAAATTTTCGAATGTTGAGTTACAGCAATTAGAGCAAGTCTGTATTTATATGTGCGAGGTTTGATGGGTCTTCGTGACCAGGCCCTGGATCAACCCAGCTATGTGGGTTCCATGCATTAATGATTTCAATACAGTATGCATTCCAAAGAGAAAATGACTTTGAAGACCCAATTCCAAAGAGAAAATGACAACATCTTCTCGCTCCCTTTGCAAATTCCAAGATGCAATCCTCATAAAACACATGAATCACGCGTAAGTACCGATCTCTTATTCGGGACAATGCTAAGCCAAGATGTGATCCTCATAAAACACATGAATCATGCATAAGTACCGATCTTTTATTATCGGCACCGAACTTTTATTTCTTCACAATTGATGGCACTTTGATTGGGATCTAACCAACTTTCCAGTCGAATTTGACTCGATAGAGACACGGACCAATTTTCTCGCTTATAAGTATCACTATAGATGTAATATTTAAACTCACGTCGATATTTTAATATAAAAAACTCTAGTTAAAATTAATCAAACTTGAATGCATATTTAATGTGCAAGATAAAAAAAAGGCACATACCTGAGCAAATTCAACTTTTAAAATTTTCAAATGTTGAGTTACAGCAATTAGAGCAAGTCTGTATTTATATGTGCGACGTTTGATGGGTCTTTGTGGCCAAGCCCTGGATCAACCCAGCTATGTGAGTTCCATGCATTAATAATTTCAATACAATATGCATTCAAAAGAAAAAATGACTTTGAAGACCCAATTCCAAAGAGAAAATGACAACCTTTTCTCGCTCCCTTTGAAAATTCCAAGATGTGATCATCATAAAACACATGAATCACGCGTAAGTACCAATCTCTTATTCGGAACAGTGCTAAGCCAAGATGTAATCCTCATAAAACACATGAATCACGTGTAAGTACCGATATTTTATTATCGGCACCGAACTTTTATTTCTTCACAATTGATGGCACTTTGATTGGGATATGACCAGCTTTCCAGTCAAATTTGACTCGATAGAGACACAGACCAATTTTATCGCTTATAAGTATCACTATAGATGTAATATTTAAACTCACATCAATATTTTAATATATATAAAAAACTCTAATTAAAATTAATCAAACTTGAATGCATATTTAATGTGCAAGATAAAAAAGGCACATACCTGAGCAAATTCAACTTTTAAAATTTTCAAATGTTGAGTTACAGCAATTAGAGCAAGTCTGTATTTATATGTGCGAGGTTTGACGGGTCTTCATGGCTAAGCCCTGGGTCAACCCAGCTATGTGGGTTCCATGCATTAATAATTTCAATACAATACGCATTCCAAAGAAAAAATGACTTTGAAGACCCGATTCCAAAGAGAAAATGACAACCTCTTCTCGCTCCCTTCGCAAATTCCAAGATGTGATCCTCATAAAACACATGACTCACGCGTAAGTACCGATCTCTTATTCGGGACAGTGCTAAGCCTCTTACCTCCTGAATCTAAACCTGAGTCTTGATGCTCTACTCACTTTCATCGACCAGCTAGCCAGCCGACGGTAGGCACGTCGTGCGATCCCCGTTTACCAGCTCGCCATTGCACGCCCCATGGCCGCATCAGTAACCGACAGAGCTTTGGCTTGCGACACCGCAGTATGAAGCCGTCCAACGCCAAGTTATCGACCCACTTGATCGAGAACGTCTGACTTTGCACCCTCAAAGGGGTCCAAAGGCTTGTATATGTTGGAAGTTTGGCCCCATTTGGTTCGGCTTTGGGAATGGACTTTGGGACTCTAAAGTCCCTTGGCCAAATGCAAACGCGTTTGGTTCGATTTTTTGGGTAACTTTGGCAAGATGCAATTACATCTCCAAAGGACTCTAAGGGCCCTTAGTCCAAAGCAGATCTAGAGGTCCTTTGGAAACTTGCATTTTCGAAATGCAAGTTCTGGTTACTGTTCATCTTCTCCGGTGGAAAAGCCGATCGGAGCCGACAACCGCCTGCCAAGGGGTCGTGCGTGCCGGCGACGCGACGTCAACCGCCGCCTGAGGGTCGCCCAACCTGGCGACCGTCGTCAGACCTTAGGCGACTGATGGCCTAAATCGCAGGTCTTCGTGGCCATGCCCTGGGCCAACCCAGCTATGTGGGTTCCATGCATTAATAATTTCAACACAATATGCATTCCAAAGAGAAAATGACTTTGAAGACCCAATTCCAAAGAGAAAATGACAACCTCTTCTCGCTCCCTTCACAAATTCCAAGATGTGATCCTCATAAAACACATGAATCGCGCGTAAGTACCGATCTCTTATTCGGGACAGTGCTAAGCCTCTTACCTCCTAAATCTAAACCTGAGTCTTGATGCTCTGCTCACTTTCATCGACCTGCTTGCTAGCCGACGGTAGGCATGTCGTGCGATCCCCGTTTACCAGCTCACCATTGCGTGCCCCATGGCCGCATCAGTAACCGACAGAGCTTTGCCTTGCGACGCCGTAGTATGAAGCCATCCAACGCCAAGTTATCGACCTATTTGATCGAGAACGTCTGACGTAGCCGTCCAACACCTACGTTTTAAGAATGTTTTTTTTTATATACATGTCAATTTCAGAAGAAATGAGTGTGATCATTTTCGAGACTTCTCTCTGAAAAAACTACAGCCATATTTTCAATTGTTTCCTAGAGAGATTCTAGAGAAATACTAGAATTATTATCTAGTACTCTCATTTGAGACTTTGTTGTATCCTAGAGAAAATTTGCCAGTGACCATTAGCAACTTTATGAGGCAAATAAATCCTTAAAGAAAATGATATCACGCCTCAAAATCCGACTTCATTATTTTACCCAATTCGAAGCCATATTTTCCCAACAATACATACGTCCATTGCAAATTTTGTATACCAAGGTGTATGCGATGTACTATGTTGTTTCTCCTCTAGGCTAAGTGCATTTTGGAATTTGCTAATTAGGTTGGCTAAGGCCCTGTTTGTTTTTTTTTTTTTTTTTTTTTTTCCCTGGAACAAAAGTTTCTATTCTTTTGTTCCGGGGAACAAAAAAAGAACAAAAACGCGTTTGGTAAAACTTTGGTTCCCAGGAACAAAAAATCATTTTTTTTTTGTTTCCGAGAACAGATTTGGAACAAAAACAAGGAGTAGAAGAAAGTTGTTTGCTGTTCCAAGGAACAATTCTGAGAAACCCTTCTTTCTTCTTCTTCTTTTTCTTCTTCTTTTTCTTCTTCTTTTTTTCTTTCCTTCTTCTTCCTTTTGGCCGGTCGCCAGCCTCGGCCATGGCAAACGACTGGCCGTCGAGGGCCAACGACCTCGCCGGAGTGTTGCCGGCCCCTAACGAGGCCGACCTCATGCCGCCTGGGCGAGGCCAAGCCTCGCCGGTGGCCTCGATGGCCAAGCGAGGTCACCGGCGAGGCTCGACCTCGCCTAGGCGGCGCGAGGTCAACCTCGCCTTGGCTCGGCGAGCTCGAGCCTCGCCCCGGCCGGGCGAGGCTCGGCCTCGCCTTGACTGGGCAGCTCAAGCTCGCCCAGATCTAGCGAGGCCAAGCTCGCCTAGCCATCTGCGAGGCTCGGTCTCGCTGGGCCATCGCTGGGCGACGCCGACCTGGCGGTGGCCCGACGAGGCAGCAAGCCCTCGTCGACCAGTCGCCGACCATGGCCGAGGCCTGCGACCGGCAAAAGGAAGAAAGAAGAAAAAAAGGAAAAATATAATAAAAATATTGAAAAATTAAAAGAAACAAAAAAATTACACAAGTTTACCAAACGCATTTCTATTCTTGGAGTAGAACTTTTTTGCAGTTAGCAAACACATTCTTATACTCAGAAATTGTTCCCTAGAACAGAAACAAATAAAAACTATTTCCGTTCAAAAATTGTTCCCCGAAACAGAAACGTTACCAAACGCGCCCTAAATAGGCTTCTCGAGGGAGTCGATCTTTCTTGGGTCAGGCGTCACCCCCAAAATTCCATTTTTCTTTTAGCTTGTGGGTGCGATGTCGTTATCTTGTTTTACATATGTCCAATTAATTAATACTTTTTCTAATTCAGTATCAAAACTAACTAATGTCATTTAAATCATAAAAATATATGACAAGTCACTCGTCCAATCCTCAACAAGATTAGTTCTTGGTTTCATTAAATGTTATAGTAATCAAATTTACAATGTGCAACATTTGACGAAAATAGTACTTCGAATCTATCTAAAAATGCCTTCTGTGTGTATGAGCTGGAGACTTTGCATTTAATATTTTTTTAAAGTGATCTCTTGCGATAAAGCCTCTACAATAGAGACATACTCTTTGCCTTCTCATCACTCAATGCCTAAATGAGAATGACACAATTTTCTAAGTGAGTAAGCCATGTTACCAATTGATCTTAAATGGCATCGAGTAAGCAAGGCATGCCAAAAAAATCATATGATATAATGATATACTTAATAGAGACTTCACATTGAGCCTAATTTGAAAAGCTGAGATACTTGATTGACCACAAGATTTGAGTACAACATTCTAAGGGGGAAGAAAGTTCAGGTACTTTTTTTTTTTTTTCGGTCCTACTCTACTCATATTCTAACTCTCACTCGGACTTTTCCTCGCTCCTGCGGGCGTGGAAATCAGAAACCCACTCCCGAAAACTTAGTTCCCACCCCAACCCCCATGAGAATGTGGGGATTCGAACCTCCACCTCCCCTTCCAAGTTGAAAGGGTGCGCCACTGCAGAAACCATTATTTATTGTGTTATGCACTACTTGCTCCAATACACAAAAGAGTAGCGGCACTAGAGGAGCATGAATTTTTGCCTCCTTCATTATCACCTGAACTTTTATCCTTGTTCAATCGAGTACGAAATGTGACTTGAACTAGTAACTATGTTAGAAGAATTGTCACATAATGTGTATCAACATGGCCTGCTTGCTCACATGTGACTCGCCTATTCAGCAAAAGTGTTGAGAAGGATTACCAAAGGAAACTTGAATAAATTAAAGGATGTGCTTTTCTATTTTTCATTTTCATGTTCTCTTTCCTCATGAGTTTTGCCAAACTCTTTCTCCACCACAAACGCTCCATCACCTTCTTCCTTGTTGCCATCGTCTGTCATCGTCATTGTTTGCAGCGGGACCTCAATTAACAGTCACAACCTTCGTTCAAGGTCAATCAACAAAGTTAAGCAGTGGTGGTTGTCGGCAATAGGCAGGGATAGTCTTGAGAAATTATTGGGGGTACAAGTGGGATGCCTCATTTTTATGTAAGTCCATTTAAAGAGTGACACGTGTCAGAAATTTTGAAAGCCCCCCTCTCTCGCTTTATCTCTTTCCTTTCTTATGCAGCTCTTGTTTCTCTTCTTCACCATTTCTTCCTTTATTTCCCTTTCCTTTTTTGTCCTTTCTTTCCTTTTGGCTTGCGGCCAGTGCTTGGCCATAGTCGGTGACCGACCATGGGTGAGGGTTGCTTTTCCTGGATTCGGCGAGGGCTCAATCTAAATCTAGAAGTTGTGGAGGGAGGTGATGACATCGGAGCCATGAGGGACCTCAAGGATGTAGGGGCTAAGAGAAGGCTTGGCGTCGCAAACAATAGGGGGGCTTGGGCTTATTCTTGGACCTGTGGGGCAGTGGATGACCTGTGGAGGAGGGGATGATATTGGAGCCGCAAGGGACCTCGAGGAGGCAAGGGTTGAAGGAGGGCTCGAGGTTGCAGGTAATGGCAATGGGAGACTTGGGCTTGTTCTTGAACCCGGCGGGTGGCCGTAGGGGCAGTGGACAACCTCAATAGTGGAGCCATCGTCGGAGTGGGGATCAGTGGATGAAACGATGGTGAAGGCAACTGACCAGGGCGTGGTTCGCAGGAGAGGGGGAGAGAACAAAGAGTAGAGGATCGCATGAGAGGGAAAGAGATAGAAGAGAGCATTTCTCACATGTGGGCTCAAATAGGAAACGTGTTGCTCATTAAATGGACTTGCGCAAAAATGACATGGCCCAAGTATTTTTGTCTAATGTATATTTTTTTTTTTTGGGGGAGGGGGTGGGGGAGGAAACAGAAAAGTAAAGTGACTTGTCAAAACCAATGGTCATTGTATCAGCATAATGTATCATCACTTATGGAGTAAGTGCCACATCACAGCATAACGTATAATCACTTATGGAGTAAGTGCCACATCAACACTTCCCAACAAAGAATTCAATGGATGGATCACATCGAGCACAATTCACAAAGTTGAAACTACTTGATAGAAACAAAAAAGTTTACCTTTCTATCGTGCAAGTTTCACATACTAAAGTTTTCAAATCCCCAACCTCTTTAATCTTTAGAGCTCTTCAAAACTCCAGCCTTCTACGTTCCTTCAAGGAATGCCTTCTGGAATCTGAACCCATCGACATATAATGTCATTTGATTACTTTTATTTAACAGTCTTAAGTAATAAATTATAATTCAACTACATTTTATTAACTGGTCAATCCCTATTTAGTCGCCCAAAGATGGAATATTGCTTGTAATATGCTCACATGTATACCTCAACAGATAATATATAGCATGAAGAAAAGACAATCCATCAATACTCTTCCAAACGCTAAAAATATATAGATAGTGCTAAAAAAGGGATTACGAAAATAATGTGGTAAAATGGATGGACAAATAAATAGGGCATATTGAACACTCGAAAGAGTTGGCCTTGTCATGTAGTGAATTGATTATTTTATAAAAAGAAATGGAGCATAGACCATCAATGTGTTTAGATAATTTTACACAAGTGGATACGTGAAACCTTTGGCTATAATGTAATTAACATTGCCTTTTTTAGCGTATGCTGTGGTTGCCTTTTCATGAATTGACGTTTGTTTCTCTAACATTCCCTTTTTTCATTGATGGAAGCGTATCATATAATACATTAGACATAAGCAGCCCAACAGGCTCTGCGATAGTCCTCCTTAGACTTCACCCATGTCTACCAAAACGAACACATGTATTCATTTTCATATATGAGGCTAAAGACTTGCTTTTCAGTGCGAGCTCAGACTGAATCAATTTTGCAAAAACATCCATGGCATCGCGAGGAAGCCCCAGTGACGCGACCAACTTATCGCTCTCCGCGCTATGAGGAGACCTAGACGACATTGTGGGGTACAGTAGCTGGTGCCACTTGGAACGGCCTCCCGAACCCGAAATCGTCTTGTAGAAAGGGAGCCGACTCCACTTGCTGATGCAGCAAGTGTTGCCCTCACGATCGACCACGACCGTGTTCATCTCGATGTGGTCAACGGACGACCGTATGTAACTGTCGGTGACGCATCGGAGCGCCTCTGCACAGTCTGGACAGCAAACGAGAAGGGCTTGTGAATCAGTTCACTCGCTCTGCACTCTGCACAGGACCAAACAAGGCCAGTCCCGAAGTAGCCGCTCGCCAACGGCGTGTTGAACTTGGACCGACTGTTGACTGCAATGAGAAGCTTTGCTGTTTCATGAGGATCGATTCTGAGAGCTTTAATTCACAAAATCCACACGAGCGCCGATATGACTTCGAAGCTCGTAGGGACTATAGAGGAGCCATCGTTGGTTGTGATTGTGGACGCTTTCTTGAGTTTTACGAGAGTGAGTGGCTCAAAGCAGAATGATTTGTAAACAAGGGGCTTGGTTTGGAGGTTGACTATGCATTCGGGATGCCGATCCATCGGAGCATACTCGTGGTGGGGGAAATCGATGTGTAAAGGTCACCTCGGGCACAATACCAATCGGTCGAGAAAGGGACGAATCGAAAGCGGCTTGTCTCGAGCCACATCAGTCCAACAAGTTATGAAGTCCGTGAGGGCTTTACCATCGACGATGACGTGATTTATGAGAATGCCGAGGGTGATCCCTCCGCACTTGAATGCTGTCACCTGGATTATACGATAAACTGTAAGCGGGGATGTGCAGAAGTAGGTCATATTCAAACGGGCCCTCTAATAAAAATAAGTTACTCAGTGAACCAGTATTATAAAAACATTACCTGCACTGTCAGCAAAGGTTTTTTCCAATATGGTTTGGGCTCCATCGCTGTTGTTCATGAGTTTTCGCAGCATTGGCGGATCGATGATGCTGATGTCGCCCAGCATTCCGATGTCGTCCTCCGACATCGCTTCTACGAACGAGACACCTTCTCCCGTGCATCTCACTGCCATCTTCCTGTCACTCCCGCGATGAGTCTCCCTGCGAATGGATAGAACTCGACCAGTATCTCGCCCAGCGATTCTCTGAGCATCTCGGTCGCAGCGAAATGAAGACGAGCAGACGCTGGGAGGAAGACGAAGCGACCAGATCTGGCCATGGCGGAAGACGAAGACCAACAGACGCTGGGAGGAAGATGAAGCCATAAATACTTTCTCCCCGAGCGGTGAGGTGGTCGGGGAGAAAACTAAAAAGTAAAAAGTAATATTTTCTCCCCAAGCTACCATGGTGATAGCAGGAAGACGAAGCAACCAGATCTGGCCGGTGACCCGAAGATGAAGACGAACAGACGCTGGGAGAAAGACGAAGCCGAAGACGAACTGAGGAAGATGACGGAGAGGGTGACTCGGTCAAGCTGGTGGTGTGGACGAAGGAGGAACAGAGGGAGAAAATATTGGGTGGTCCGGGACCGCCACGTCAGCGTGGTCCCGGACATTCGAGAAAGTCCCCCACGCCCCTCTCCAATGTTCCCCCTCTCTTACGTTGTTCAGGTCCTCATCGTCCGGCTCGGAGACGGCGAACGAGCGGGCGAGCTCGTGACAAATCGGGCTATATGGTATGCCGCCTTCGTATCTTCGAGCCGAAATCCTCGGGCAAGGGAGGTTCGAACCGAAAAAGAAACTCACCGGCGACGCAGAGATTTGGGAGCGAAAGGTGGTGTGCTCGAGGGCGTCGGCCAGAGGTCGTCGGAGAGGGTTCGGGCGTGGCAGAGCTGAACTCCTTCTTAGTCTCGAGTTTCACTCTCCTCCTCAACTCTCGCTCGGATCTCCCTCTGTTCTCCGAACCTTCCTCGTTTTCTCGCGGCCGCGCGAGAGAGGACCGCACTTGACCAGCCCCACCTCCGGTCCTTCACCGCCGCGACGTCACGTCCTCCGCCGCCGGAACGCTGCCACCGCCGAAGATGTCGAGAGCACAGTCGGTTCTCTCTCGCTCTCTCTTTCTCCAAGAACCAGCCTCCCTCTGGCTCACCCTCTCTCGAGCCTGCTCTTTCTCTCTGTGTGGCTCCCACGAGCAGCTCTCACCGTCTCCTTCTCGAGCAGCGCTCGCCGTCTCTGGTTTTCAGCCGATCAAGAAGCCCTCTCGAGCTCACTCCCTCTTTCTTCCCCCGCTCTCACTCACCGGATCTCTCTCTCTCTCCTCTCCTCTCCCCCGGTTCTCTTCCGAGCTCGAGGGAATATTCAGTGGTTTGCTCTCGCCACGTCATCAGCTGACGTGGCGAGCATTATTTTGCTTCCATCCAATGACAGCTTGACACATATTTGCTGATATGGAATTAAATAAAAATAGAAATTATCTCATTCCACCACTGTCTCCCTCTTCCTCTGTTCCGAGAAAAATCAGAGATTTTGGGCTGACCTCTAGGCGATGGGATTAGTGGGCGTTGGACTGGAGGTGAAGCTTGGCAAATGTGGGCTGATTTTGGTATTTAGTTGAGCTTGGGCTCAGTATAATTATTTCAAAAGGTGGGCTTAGATCAGTTTGAAATTGAGCTTGTCGAAAGCCTGGTTCGCCAAACCCACGAGGTGTCAGACGGCAGCCTACTTTTTGACGGGGCCTTAGGGCCCAGCCCGAGTCCTTATTTTCGGAATAAAAAATTATTTTTATTAAATATTTCGAAAATGTAAAAATATAATAAAAAATTAGAAGAATTAAAAATTTGAAAATTCCGAAAATTCAAAAGCTTCTAAAAAATAGAATTCCTTGGAAAAATCTTTAAAATAGTCTCTTGAGAAGTCTTCTCTTAAAATGGTGGAAAATGATTGATAAAAAAAATCATGCTCGATATTTGAACAAACTCTTAGAGTTTTGCGATAGGGTTTCAATATTTCCTTTTTTTTAGATGAATTATCACTTGATTACGTGCTTTTTAATATATTGATTGTCGTTTACCTTAAGTCTAGTTAGGAATAGTATATTTCTTGTTTATTAGCATTAAATGCTTGCTTTGCCATGCAATTTATATATCCTTGATTGCTGGTTGTTATTATAATAATTGCGCATCCGCATGATCATTTCACATATTAGTGGATATGTTTAAAATCAATTCAAATTGCCTAACAAATATCTGTGTGTGAAATGAATAAAATTAGATACCAAAAGTGCACCAGTTGATTAATTAAGAGTTTGTTCAAATATTGAGCATGATTTTTTTATCAATGATTTTCCAACATTTTAAGAGAAGACTTCCCGAAAGACTATTTTTAAGCTTTTTCCAAGGAATTCCCTTTTTTAGAAGCTTTTGAATTTTTGGAATTTTCAAATTTTTAATTCTTTGGAAATGTTTGCTTTGCCATGCAATTTATTTGATATCCTTGATTGCTGGTTGTTATTATAATTATTGCGCATAAGCATGACCACTTCACATGTTAGTGGATAGGTCTAAAATCAATTCAAATGGCCTAAAAAATATCTTTTTGTGAAATAAATAAGATTAGATACCAAAAGTGCACTGGTTGATTAATTAATGCAACCAAGTCCTCGACCCTATAGTCTCAAGCCTATGGTGGAGTTGAAGTCGTCGCTACTTTCTATGGTCTCAGGCCTGTCATGGAGTTTACGACATTCGATTTCGCTGTGCAGCCGATTGACTACATTATAAATTATCCCACAAAGATGAACTACATGTCGGCTGGCGATATGTCAGTCCCTATAGTTCAAGAGGAGCTACAGCAGGAGTCGATGCCCATCACTCCCAAGCACAGCAAAGATGTTGCCATCCAACCTAGGGGAATCTTTATCGGATTTGGCCTCGTTAGATCAAGTCATCACCCTCAGGATCACACACGAGAATCGTCCGTGGCATGCAAAATGAGAGTTGCTCATGAACTGTGTAACATCTCTGGTATATTCCTCCAACCAAAGTGCTTCCTCATCCTCTGCTTTTTTCAGTTTGGCAGTCACTAATCTCTTAATGCAGTGTGTTCGTTATGTTGTTTGAACGCATTGTCATCATGGAGTGGATAGTTTGTGTGGTCACAAATTTACTCAAAACTTCTTTTCAGTTTGATATTTTGACGGTATCAACATAAGCATAAAAAAATGCGATAAATCATTGACACATGCTTAATATAATAACGTTGGCGCAGGATGGGGCGGTTGTTATTACACTAATTTCATCAACTTGTAATGTTTGGTATTAGCCTCAGAAAGCTTCATGTCCCCTCCCTCCTTTTCCTGCCTTCTTTTGTTTGAAAAGGTAAGCAATCAGTCACAAATTCTGAACAAACCCGTCTCGTTTCGAAGTAGTAATACCTAATCAGTGACTCTTTGCCCTCGTAAACTCTGATGGGTGACCTATCGTTGCATAGGTGCTGTTCTCTAAATTTTCGTTCCATTTGGTAACGAGTGCAATTAGTTGATGAATCAGTCTTGTCGAATTTGATTTGTTAATTACGTGCTCTACTGTTCTGGGGTTTGAATTAATTTATTTTGGGTCTGCCTTGCTTAATGGTTATTAGTATCAATATCATGTGTTTTTTCATTCTGTTCTAATGCGGGGTAGGAAATTGGTGAGCTCCGAAAGCTTACTCCTACGCAACTTCTTCGTTGATGATAGCCCATTTCCTGCATTTGTTTTTGTATATATGTATCTTATGACGGCATTGTCTTACTGGATTTTCGACACTAAATGCGGTGAAGAAAAAACACACAATTATGTGGAGGTACTGAGTCACGAGTAGTGATAAGCACGAAGTATCGAGAAGCTATTGCTGCAAAGAATGCAAGCCTTCAAGTGATTATCTTTGTTCATCCACTCATGCAGACATTTCCTACACGTAGATGAGTTTCTCTCTGAAATGCACATCAAACAAAAGAATAGGACAGAGACAGAGCCCCTCTTATGAGTCTATAGCTCCTAATGCCCTTCATTATTGGAATACCTAGGAGTTGTTCTTTGCTTCTCCTGAATATGTTGTTTAACGAATCCATCCGGAATACTCTTCATATTTACATGTTTGAATGACCGAGCTATGAAGTTATATAAGTGAAATGACAAATCCAAAGATAAAATCGGAGGGCAAAGAGCAAGCAGGTAATGATTTGAAGTCGAAGAAATCCAAAGATAAATTTATACGCTTGAAAATGCTCGAGGATGAAAGAAATTAATAACTAACATTATTTTCTAATGCATGTTATTAATGAGTATCGTTTTAGTATTCTATTGGATTATATATAAACACCATATAGATGAAAAAAAAATCCCCAACAAGTGGACATCAACTACTAAAGCGGTCTTGGTATTGTAAGTGCTAGCAGTCATAATTGATCTCTAGGTATACCGTTGATGATTTAAGCTCAAGATATTACCAAATTATTCATTTAAGATGTGGGATCACCATTTTAAAAAAGAATAGTTATAAATCGAATTTGCAGGCTAATTTAGGAGTAATGAGAGGTCTTGGAAGTGTAAGACTGAAAAACCAACTCAGAATGGCTCAATCTGCATATAGACTACTTCCCATTTCTATAATAATAGAAATAGTAAAGCTGCTCCTTCCACGCTAGGGGACTTTCTTACGACATCATATCATTTGGCAGTATGGTCGAGGGTAAGTGGGGTGACTAGAAATCCATTTTCCATGGTGGAATAATGAGGAATTTAAATTTCATTTATTTTGCGAAAAACAATTTTCAGGAGAACTTTTTCGGATTTTCTAGCGTTCGTTTCACGAAAAATGAACTGCACGGGAAATTATTTTCCATCTACCGAAAAAAAGCCTTCTAAAATAAGGAAAAATAGTTTTCACTTTTTAAGTTTGGGAAAATATTTTTCTCATTTACTATCTTTTACCTCACACCCCTTTTATCCTTCCTATCTTTCTTTTTTTTTTTTTTTTTTTAAATGAATTTTTTTTTCCTTTTGCCTTGGCCGGTTGCCGACGACCAGCCATAAGCGAGCTTGAAGCTTGCTAGCCTCAGGCAAGCTTAAGGCCTTGGGCCTCACAAGATCGACAAGCCAAGCTCATCACTCACCAATCAAGCAAGCCTATGGTGACGATCTAGCAAAGCCTAAGCCCTCAAGCTATGGCCTCATTGGGTCGACAAGTGTGAGCTTCTGGCTTGCCGATCTGGTAAGGCTTGAGGTCTTGAGCTCGCAGGCCGTCGCCATGGTCATAGTGATTGATTAAAGAAGAAGGAGGAGGCAAAGGGAAAATAAAAGGAAAAAAATTTAAAAAAAAGTACAAAGAAAAAAGTAGAAAGAAAATTTAAAATTAAAAAAAAATTAAAAATTTTGATTTTTCTAAATAAAAAATTTGTTAAAAGGAGAGCACAAAGGGAAATCAAATCAAAATTTCCAAACCGAACGTTGGAAAATATTTTTAGTTTATTTCCAAGTTTTAAGTAAACACCGGAAAATATTGACATTTTCCCAAAAAATGGTTTATTAGAAAATATTTTTTTAAAAAACAATATTTTTCGCGAAACAAACAGGTCTTAGTAGATAATGGTGTAAAAAATAGTTTAATTGAATAACCATGAATAGATGTAGCATAGATTGATAATTGCATTGCCATGCGTATCATATGAATGCTCTTTGTAGACAATTGTGGTTGTAAAGAAGAAGAAGTCAAGGGAAATAAGATCCTAAAGTATCGATGCTCTTCAAAATTGAAATAATGAAAGATGAAATAATCATCATCCAATTTGTTTTCCTGTGATAATAGTCCAAAAGGTTTTCTAAGTCAAAGTCAAGAAGTCTATCTGCAAATCGTTCAAGTCCAGCTCCTCCATTTTCATATAGAGGAAGCTTAAAATCAAGAAAAAGAAAAGTGTTGATTTTGCTCTATAAGTTAAGGTATAAATCCACCATATCAGCCTCAAATGAAGGTCTAAGCTTGTGGGCCGGGCCACCGACGGACATTTTCTGGCAACTTAAACAAAGGTAATTTTGTCAACAATTTGTAATTTGGTAAAAAACAAAGAAAATCCCCGAATGAATGGGGATTGGTTTTTCCTTTCCAATTTCACGTTTTCTAATCCGTCCATTTCTTCCTCTCCTCTCTCCTACGCCAAGTCGTTGCTACCACCCTAAAAACCACTGTCACCACTATTGGAAAGTCCGATCTCCAATGTACCGGAGGATTGGCAGCCACACGACAATGCCATCATAGTCCCAACAGTAGGCCGTTCCTTTCCTTTACACCACACGGCTCCTCCCCCCTCCTCTTGTTGGATTTGAGGACATGAATGGATCGCATTAACCCTCCTTTTGATTTAGGAAAAAGCCCAAAACCCCAAACTTTCGCCGAGTGATTTACCCCAAACTGCTTTGTTTTGTGACGTGAAAACCCCGAACTTTCAGAACCGTGACACATTTACCCCATTAAGGGTATTTTCGTCTTTTTCTTTATTTTTTTCTTTTTCTTTTTTTTTTTTCTTATTCTCTCTTCCCTCCGCCGGAGCGGCGGAGGGAAGCCGGCGTCCGGCGAGGGCAGCCCTCGCCTCAGGAGCGCTAGGGCCGCCCTCGCCGGCGTCGGGCGAGGGCGGCCCTACTGGCCGGGCGAGGTGCCCTCGCCAGATCTAGCGAGGGAGGCCCTCGTCCGACGCCGGCGAGGGCCGCCCTCGCGACGCGGCGAGGGGTGCCCTCGCCGGATCGGGCGAGGAGGCCCTCGCCCGACGCCGGCGAGGGCCGCCCTCGCCCGCGGGCGAGGGTGGCGAGGGCCTCCCTCGCCGGATCCGGCGAGGGCACCCTCGGCGGCGGCGTCGGGCGAGGGGTGCCCTCGCCGGCGTCGGCCGCCCTCGCCGACGTCGGCGAGGCCGCCCTCGCGGGACGCCGGCGAGGCCTCCTCCGCCGGCGAAGAAAAAAAAAAAGTTTTTAAAAGTAAAAAGACCAAAATGCCCCTATGATTTAGGGTAAATGTGTCACACAAATGAAAGTTCGGGGTTTTTGTGTCACAAATAAAAGTTTGGGGTAAATGTGTCACAGTTTGCAAAGTTCGGGGTTTTTCACGTCACAAAATAAAGTTTGGGGTAAATCCACTCGAGAAAGTTTGGGGTTTTTTTTGGCTTTTTCCCTTTGATTTAAGGGAAGAAATTTTGCAAGCAAATACCTTTTAAAATTATACATCTTTTAAAATCATCGTTTTGTGCATATAATTTTAATTGAAAATAAGAAGACTTCAAGATAAATAAGATTATAAAGTATCAAAACCCTTCAAAATGGAAATAAAAAAAGATCAATAATCATCATCAAACAATTTTTTCTTTGATGATAGTCCTAAAGCTTTTCCAAGTCGAAGTCCACGAGTTTTTATGCAAACCAGCTCCTCCATTTTCCAGGGAAATTTAAAATCAAGAAAAAGAAATGTACGGAGATTTTCACCTCATGTGGATAGGCAGCAATGATGGGGCCCACCATCAGAACCCCCTTACGCTTTTTACATTTCCGAGGACGGCAGAGAGCCAGCGTCCTTGCGCAAGGGCAGGATCACTACGCCTGCAGCATTTTCCGCTGCTAAAAATAGCCATTACATAATTTAAGAAAAATTTCAAATAGAGAACTGAAATTAAATCATTTATTTATAAAAAAATTCAAAATACATTTCGTTTCGAATAAGATCATGAGATGATCCAGTTCATATCAAACAAAGATCTTTGACGAAAAGAAATTATCAATTACAGATTTGACCTCGTGTATGGGCCAAATCTTCGTATGATGCGATCGACATTTTTCATTATTTAAATGAGGCAATTTTATTTGAAATTTATAAGTCAACAAAATTAAAGAAAATTCCTGGATTAAGTCTTCTTTTCCACTTTCCTGTTTTTCGGTCCCTTCCTCGCTCCTCCATTGCTTCATCTCCCTCCTCTCAAGCCCAAGTCATCAAAAATTGAAATAACGAAAGATCAATAATGATCACGCAACGAGCCTTTATGCAAATCTTTAAAGTCCAGCTCCGCCATTTTTGTATTGTCAAGCTTCCTTATGCCCACCATAAGAACTCCCTCACCCTTTTCATTTTCATGTTCGAGGACTGCATGAGCTAGCATTTCTCGCTAAAATAGCCATTACATAATTTGAAAAAAATTTCCAATAAAGATCTAGAATAAGATCTTTTTTTTTTTTAAAGAACAAGTTTATAATGAATTTCGTTTTAAATAAGAGTGTGAAATAACCAAATCAATATCAAATAAGAATTTAAACTCATCAATCGATCAAATATTCACCGCAATCGACATTTTCTAGCAATTTAAATTGAGGCAATTTAAAACAATAAATTTGTTGGATCACATAGGCATGTTCTACTCAACTAAGCAATCATTCAGCTTTGCTGTCCATCTAAGGCATGTTCATTAAAGCAGTTTTCTACGTGTTTCTCATTTGTAGACATAACTTTCCCGCTGAATGCTACATGTTACGGAGGCTGGATTACATATATCATTTATGGCTTTTCAGATGTTCTAGGTTTGCAGTCTAGGTGAACTTCTTAGCTATGTTGGTTTTACCTCATTGAATATTGGAACATTTCCTAGATATACCTTCTATAGTTCTCTTCCTTGTGCTGTGCAGGCACTAATGATACTGGCCTTGAAGTGCCCTTGTGGTTCCTTCTTTAGTAAGGATGTCCCTTTATATGATGTTTTCGGTTGCTTCATGACAAAGTAATGAGCGTACTAACAATGTAGGTACGACATTGGATTAGACAAAATATCACCATCCAGAGGGACCACAGGTCTATGCTCGCTCAGTTTCAAATACTCTTAATTGAGAAACTGATATAAATAGGAAGATAACTCAAGCAAAGAACGGGGTGGAAGTGCGGAGGGAGAAGGATGCTTCAGGGGGGAGCTAATCGAAGTAAGTAAGCTTTTATCCCTAAGCTTTTATCCCTTTTGTTTATGCAAAATAAAGGGCACCAATTGTAGCAGCCACCCATACCTACAAGAACCAAAGAAAGAGAGAATGAAGTACTAGCATATATAGTACGCATCTTGCGACAAAATTGACATTCACTAAATTGATAGTTATGGATAGTAGATACCAACGATCAAAGCACCTAATTTGATACACAATGCAAGAAGTGAAGCCACGCTAAAAATTGAAGAACTACTGTTCAGCAAGTCCGAAAATATTGGAGCATGCAACACTGCAGTTGTATCGACACAGCAGAAAACTTTTCAATCCAGCCAAAATGGGAAGAGAAAACAAAAAGAGTCCGTTCACAGAAGTTCATGTAACTTAAAAAGAGGCATTAATTAGAAAGTGGGAGACAAACATAATCACATAAAACAATCATAGATGAAGGAGTTTGAAATGATATAGAAAGAAAAAGAAAACTGTAGGTATGCTAGCGAATATCCATTAATCACATTCTACTTTAGCTTGATAGATGTTAAAATGAGAACAACAAGAAGTGCTACAGCACCTTCTTTGAGAAGCCACTGCATCTTGTATCTTGGCACTAGTTAAAAATCTGGGATTGCACACAGGTTAAAACAACAAATTTTTAGCCACCGGTCAAAAGATAGAGCTCTTCCGAGTACTTTCTCTAAACGCTTAAAAGGAAAAAATATATATAATTTTTACGCTATCATTTCTTCTATTTTCTCCTAGACCTATAATAGGAGAAATCACAGCTTGCACTGAGCTTGTTTGGTTTCCCTAGATTTCACATGAGAAAACCCAGGCAAAACACTTGCACGTAATCAACTCTTGATTTCAACTTTGCCCACAGCTGAAACTTCAACAGTTGAAGATGGATACATGAGTAGCTCATCTCTCTGATATACAAAGTCAAAAACTAACACTTACGATTCCAAAGCAGAAGCAGAGTGTGTAGTCCTATATCAAATGATTTCAGATATTTATTCCCCATAAGTTTTCAGCTCAACCTTCAAAGACTGAGCCAAAATGGCCGCAAAATTCAGCAGGTTTTCATTCGACTGAAGATGGGGAGAAGGTGGTGATTGCAGCTACAAGGGGCCTCTCGGTTGAAGGGGAAAAGGAGATCGATTGGGAATTTTGCCAAAGTTTGATCGGATGAGGCTAGGCCAGAAGTTAAAGTGTGGACTTGTGTTGGAATTGCGTTATATATCCAAAAGAACACAAATATAACTATTACTTCCTTAAAGAACAATATTAAACGCACTAAGACTGACCTTCAAAATGTGAGACCTACTTATTTAGGGTAAATCAATTCTGATGACTGAATTATATAGTGCATTTTTGCAATCAATCATTAAATTTTCATTTCAATTGCGGAATGAACTTCCGAATTTGTAACTAATCGAAACCGAACCAAATTATGGCTGATCCATGGATGCATCTAGAGATTTTTCTTAGTGGGTGCAAACTTCAATAAGTAATGATTATTTCAGTAAATAAACCAATGCCCTTGAGCGTTAAAATATGTGATAAAATTACCATCGTGTCGGTAAAAATATGTGACGAAATTACCGTTGTGTTGGTTTGGCTCGCTTATGGCAACTAGATTTTTCATGACTCTAAAATCGCTTATTGACCTTCATCAATTTGAGGCGCAAATTGAAATGAAAATAGTCATTATGGACTCAGTTAAAGAAATCTTTAGAAAATCCTATCAGGATAAAAAAGGATTTAGATACTTATGATCACTTTAGCTTCCTCCCGATCAGGTTATGCCTTGAGAACCTCCCCTCGTAACACAAGGGCCACGTAACCCTCTTTTTTTTTAACTTTTTGTTTTTGGCTTTTTTCTTAATTGAGACCCATATGGCATTGTGTTGTCGTAATGGCATCTCCAATCAAATATGTAAGACACCACGTCAATAATGCATAGAAAAATTGTTCGAAAAGTCTTCATAATTGATTGATTGCATAGGGGGGAAAATAATGTTAGTGCATCAGGCAATTGAAATCAAAGTTTAGTAACTTGATTGTACAAAAAGACAACATGATGGGAAAAATCTCATTTGCATGCCAAGTTGGTAGACCGATTGTTTATACCTAGCACTTTTCGTACCATCGACCGCATTACGCAACTCCATGGTATTCTCACATATAGTAGAAAAGATTATTACATTGTAGATGGATTCCATATAGAATGTGAAGCTAGCTTAGCACGGAAAATATTGAGACAAACTACTAAAATTATTTGAGGAAATGCAAAAACTTATGTTCCGAGGTTTCCTCAAGTCGAGATTTAGAGAAAAGCATTAACCGAAGGACTGATCAGGAATGGCTAGTAAGTCACCCTTGCACCACAACTAAATCCAGAAGTAACTATAGGATAGGATGCCAAAAAACAGAGGAAAACGGAACCATTGTTTGACCGAGCTTAACTCTACACAACTCTTGCTCGCTGTGGCGATTTCTCACGACGTTTTCAGTTCAATCTTCGCTCGTTTCCAAGTGGTCTCGGATTCACGATTGGAAACAAGGAAAAAAGGGAAAAAAAATATGACATGAACTCCATTGATGAGCAAAATGACAAGAGCATTAAACATCGCTCGAGGCCACCAGATTGAAGCCTCTGTCGAAACACGTAAGAATCCACAATACGAAAACGCAATTTAAACCGGAAGAAGGAAAAAAAAAATTATCACCGAAAGTTTCTAAAGACGGCGAGGGACGGAATCAATCACGAGGCTCGCACTGGAAAAAGGTGAGTGCAACTCGGTTTCAAGGCAGCAGTAGACAGTGAGGGTGATGGTGGAGATCCGACTTGTGAAGCGAAGAGACGCGGCAATGGCGTCAGTTCTTGAGCTAAGGGGGAAAAGATGGCTGGGTTGTGGGATGAATCAGAACCGGCAGGAGGGCAGGAGGGGATAGTGAACCCAAAGAATCTCATCCTTCAAATCAGTGGATCCTATACACCAGCCCGACATCCCCTTTGTGCGCGACGTAGACGGGCGAAACGAAGGACGCGAGCGACGGCATTTGGAATCCGAAAGGCGGCGATGAAGTGGGAGAGAATAGAACGAAGCAAGAATCGACAAAACGTATTCTGGAATGAATCGAAACTGGGCTCGGAAGTTCAACCGGATAGGAAACGACCCTGATGGAGGAAGACTTGGTGAAGAATGAAGATGGACACAGAGAAAACGATGCATGGCGAAGAACTTGACACACGGAGTTTCCTGGTCATTGAATGTGCTGCGTCCTCTGAGCAGAAGGTGTTCGTTGAATTGCGCTTAGAGAGACAGAGAAAGTGAAACGATTCTGTAACAACAGACGGAGGAACGAAGATCGCACCATAAGAAATATCCATGGACAGCCGGTTCCTCGCTAACATTCGGGCGATCATGATATATGTTAGATCGACGGTCGTACTTATCACCAGGTCATTTCATCTTCGATTCGATTCTAGAATTAATTTCGACATGTTTTGACTCCGTCTGTTGATATCTGTTTCCATTCGTTTTTCTCCAATTCTCTCTTGCCGTCTTCCAAAGATCCATTGCCGTCGGTTGCACTGTGGAGGAGGGATCGAGTTTGCAAGGAAGGTGCTCGATGGAATGACGAATTGCATCTCTTCTGCAAGTCTTCCTTTTGACCGATTTCTCGTGGGCACTCTATTTTTTCCCTTCGTCTCTTTTTTTTTTTCTTTCTTTTTCCTTTTTTTTTTTTTCAACACTTTATTTCCTTCTCATCCAAAGAACCACCATCGGCTTCACCTCGTTTGTCCCGTTTTCCCCACAATCCCCACGCAAAATCCAAATCATCTCCATCCGCTGCTTCGCTCCTTTTTGTTCTTCGTCGTTTTCTCTTCGTGCGCATCGCCGCCAATCTTCACGCTTGGCATATCGTCTCGGATGATGATGATGACCCAGATTGGCCTCGGCTGCCACGGTCGATGAAGCGAGGCCGTACTGGCGGGGGAGCCGAGAGCGAAACCCGAAGAATCTTATCCTTCGAATCGGTGTATCGTATCCAGATGATGATCATCCATCCAACCTCAGCCTTGGCAATCGGATAAAGTTCTTGTAAACAGTGAACGCACCACTCAGCATCCCCTTTGCGCGCGGCATAGATGGGCGAAACGATGGAATTGAAAGACGGCGATGAAGTGGGAGCGGAACAGAACGAAGCAAGAGTCAACAGAACGTACTATGGAGTGAATCGGAATTTGACTCGGAAGTTTAATCGGACATGAAACGGCCCTGATGATGGTTCGGCGGCGATGGCCACGTGAGCTTGAGATGGCCCGGCGACAGACATGGGTAAGGACAGGAAAAGCGACGGCTCGAATCAGAGTGGTCACGACTGGAATATGAAATCTGATGGTGTGCTTCACCGTGGGCATGATCTGAATTGGTGGAGATGAATCAGGGGAATCCAGAGCCAGCGAGAGAGAGAGAGAGAGAAAAGACGCAAAAAAAATCTGGTCGGACAAAATCTGGAGAAAGAGTCCAACCGCAAACAGAGCACCCGCCAGCGATTCATCAAGATTGAATTCTTTATGATTGTTGCTTCCAGCACCGACTGAAGCACAAACAGCGTCCCTACCGGTTCGAAGATACCAGTTGCCTTGCAGCCACGACGGCGGAACTTGACCACGGAATTTCCTTGATCAACAGTCACAATTACCGGGACGTTCCATCGCCAGGACGTTTCGCTTTTGTTTTCCCCCATCCTCTTGCTGTCTCCCGAATTTCCATTGTTGTCAGTTGTGCTTTGGAGGAGGTATCGAGTTCTTGCAAGGAAGAGAGAGAGAGAGAGAGCGCCGGGATGTTGCCGATTCTAAGGCGAAAAGCCACTGCTGGAGAGAGAGAGAGTATGGGGAAGAGTCGTGCCGCAGCAACGCAAAGACGCCAGTATATTTGCTTTGTCATGCATATCAACATTTAGTTAATATGAAAATAAAAATAAAAAATTCCCAAAGCCCTTCACATGAGAAGAAACTGACAAACTTCAATTTGCGCCCACATGCGAAAAGACTGAACACGAAATCTTCAAAAACCAGAAAGAGACGATGAAAAGAATTTGATGTAAGTTCACCGGAGCTTGTAAAATCATGGTTACGACTTGAAATTCAAACTTGGTACAGGGCACCAAATTTGAAAGATTAAGAAATGGTATTCGATGTTACGACCATTTACAATTCTAAAGAAGAACGTTCAAAACCATTCCATCCATTGGAACAAAACTCGTACTTTTATCTATTTTGCCGAAGCAGAAGCAGAATTCAGCCTAGCAATTCTGTATGTTCGATTCTCACCAAAAGTGAACTAAAAGCAATGCTTCCTTTGCTGCATCCTATCGCATAGTATTATTATACACCCAAGTCTTATCAGTGGTTCCAAAGATGGATACTCTGAACACAACATCGTCCCTTTCAATAAAGCTCGAACACACACGTCTTCCACCTTCAGAGAGGTCTCGTGAATGCAGCCCAACGGGCAGATGACTTTCCATAATGATCGTGGCTGATGAGCTTCAACGGCCATGATTTGTCTTGAAATATGAGAGCCATGGTCTGCGGGCTTTTCTTAACGTGTCTTTGGGAATGAACCAGGAACTCTCTGCTCAAGTAAACATTGCACAATTTTGTCATCAAAATGAAGAAAACAACCAATGATTTCTGAGGAAGACAGTATGAGGTTGCTTTGTGTGATTTAAATCCAAGAGTTGTCATTATCACGAGGATCTTACCACATTGTTTTTCTTCAGATGTATTAACCTCACCGCAATTTCAGAGAAAGGACAATCAAGTATAAATTTGCTGGTCGGTTCAAGAGCTCTGCACAAGCCATACTTTTTCAGCTTACCTGCAGCAGTCACAAACAGAACAGGAAGAAAGCTTTTGCTTTTTAGGTGTATTCTGTTCTTGTTATGTAAAACTCATATCTGCCGACACAGCAACCCCAAATCAATCTGAGTCTTACTAATGGCCTAGCTTCCCAAGGCCTATATGTACACCAATACGATTCTCAGCACAATCAAATCTAATATGACTGGCTCGGCTTGTTTCCATTATTTATGAGATCCCCCAACACATGCATATTCACACATGGGAGAACTATAGACAGAGAAACACTACAAAAGTGAATTAGCTCTAACACACTTTCTCTTAGCCTAACGATGTGGAGAGTTCCTGATGGAATTCGAATCAAACACAAGAACAACACAGTCGAGGGGAGAATCTGCTAATATATTACAGATTCACACCCGGAAAATCTCATGATGAGCAGTTTGAACTTCTGTCCCTCCCCAAACTTTTTGCTAACGAATGTGCATGGGAACTGCCATGAACTTTGCAAACCTGATCAAATTCCATTGCCATACAAAGCTAAGGACACTTGGCTAAATGCAGTTCATCCCCCAAGACTTCAAGCTCAACCAAAACATCATGGCAATTGCCGGCACATTTAGTCCCAACACAAAAATATGCACACATGGGAGATCTAGAGACAGACAAACGACTAAGAGAATGAATTAGTTCTAACACAGTTTCTCTTAGCATTAACTCTAACGTAGTTTCTCTTAGCCTAACGACATGGACAGTTCCTGTACGGTATTTGAATCAAACACGAGAACAACACACTCAAGGGGAGAATTAGGTAATAAATTAAGATTCACACCTGGAAAATCTTGTGATGAGCGGTTCGAACTTTTGTCCCTCCCAAACTCTGCTGATGAATGTGCATAGGAATCACCATGAACTTTGCAAACCTGATCAAATTCCATTTCCATACAAGACCAAGGACACTTGGCTGAATGCAATTCATCCCCCTAGACTTCAAGGTTGACTGAAACATCATAGCAAGCAAAGGCATCTTCCACTTTCAGCAAGACAGTTCCACAATTGCTGAGGCTCGGTTCCTCACATCAACATTGATTGATAGATATTCTATCTCGGACATCCTTTCATCAATTATAGTGACATGGAAAATGGAGTCCCCTTCAGATTAGAAGACAAAAATTGGCCCTCACAGTAGTGCTTTGCAAACTCATTCCAACCCTTTGCTAGCCAAACCATCTCATCACATTTTTCCAATTCCACAGGCCAAATAATTGCACCATTCTCTCAAAAGCATCCTCTCGAACCTTTTTGGTATTCCCTGTAGGAAAAATAAAACCCATAATCTTAATAAGCCTATGAGACTTGATTTCAAATTAAAAACGAAGAACAACATAACAATAATGCATAAACCAAAAAGGGCATCTTGAAGCACATACTTTTGGTTCATTCAGATTTGGAATGTGGCATTAATGAGTGTGCATCTGGATTATGATCAACCTCATAAAACCCAATCAGCATAGAAGTACACTTCCTTGATTCCTCAAGACTATATAAAGGAGTTATTATTTGGACTACTGAATTCATTTTGGACCAGCAAAAGTGACAATTCCAGAGTTCATCTCGATCAAAGTAAATCAAGTCCTAACCAGCACGAGTGAATATGTAGACTCTGAACACAAAATCATCCCTATCGATAAGTTTCTACATGCAGATGAGTTTCTCTTGCAAATGTGGGCCAACCAAGTGAAAAGAACACACCCAACCCCCCAAAAAAAAAAAAAAAATATATAAAAATTATATATATCATCTACAACTCCTTAGCTTCACCATCCATGACCTATCCGAATACCTGAGAGTCGCAATTTGCTTAATTTCCTGAATATGTTGCATGATGAATTGAATAGGAGTAGACTGCCCATCTACATGGTTGAAAAACCAACATATGGTGAAGAACAAACCAACATAAGCATACACTAATGAGAGAATCAAATCGTACACAACGTGAGTTCAAGGCATTACTTGCTAGTTTCAAGAGTTTAATAGACTGTAAACCATATAACAAAAGCCATTAATCCAAAGTCAAGGTCAAATCTATGCTCTCAGAAGGCAATAGGGTACACATTCAGAAGAAGCCTTCCAATTCCTATATATATTTAAAACATATCAATTTCAGCCACACAAATCACAATCACAGGGGAAAAAGCAAATAAATTGATAACTGGAACATGGATAGAATTGATAATTTAAACTTAAGCTGTTTGATTCTTTCAATCGCAACTCAAAAAGGTTTTATCAAACTCTTGGTTCAATTTGACAAAGTAAAATAATCTTTTTTCCCCCAAATCTAATTAATATAACAAAATACAACAGTATCTCCCATTTGAAAACAAAATTATCAATCATTAGATCTACAATGAAATTTCAGAATCATAAGAAGGCACCCCCTTATCTATCAGGTCTTTCTCTTTAGTTATGGAGGCAGCAACATTCTTTGCAATTTGCTTGTCCATATCAACTAGTCTCCTGGTGCGATTTACATAGATATTCTACGTTTACAGCATTGAATAACATTGTCCAATTTCTCCATATTAGAGAACTTGGATTCTATTCTTAAGACATTTTAGCAATTACTTTTCCAGCAGCATCTATCCAATAAAAAAAAAAGGAGACAATTGTCAAGAACTTCCAACAACCAGCTTATGTCCAATAATTGTCCTTTCATCTTTTTCCCTACTTCAATTACTCCAATGTTAAGATTTTTATACATGGTTTTAAACATACACCCACAGACACTTCAAGGAAAATAACATATCATGTGGTATACTACACAATGAAGTAAACTTGGAAATACACTAGAGTATAAGCAAAGATCTAAACAGCATTGATGTATTTGATTTTCAGACATTGCCAGTCTGAGTCAATAAGCGTGAGATCATACCAAGCCATACTTAACATAAGAAGGTCTCATCACCACCTTGAAAAAGGGATACTCCATTGGAAAAATTGTCGGCCGACTTAAAAGAAGTGGGCGGCCTTGGGCACATGGGACCATAATAAACCAGCTCAGGATGCCTCAATCTGAGGCAATTGAGGGCCAGGGACAGACTCCATACCAGGGAATCCAGAGAGAAATCCGGCTTTAGCTGCAACAGCAAGAAAATATAAATGTAAATTCATCTTCATCATCCGCATATCCCTAATCCTCTACAGACGTGATTGCACGTGCCTCGCGATTTTACCACAAAAAACCCAGTGCAATTCAAGAAGTGCAAGTGCATACCAGATTCTTCAATCATATCAGAAGCTGTGCAAGAATAAGACAAGAAGCTTTACTACTTCAGTGCATACATCCCCAACCGAAACACCGGTTGAGGTTGTTTTTCTTGAAGTGCACCATGCATATTCGCAGCTACACATGATTCTACTCGCATCAGCATCTTTTCCCGCAGCCAATGAAACGAAGCACACGCCTTACATGACCATCCTAGTTGCATGGACTTCAAAAAGGGCAAACGATCAACCAATAGGACCACCTAACTCTAGATGCATCCACCCGCAAAAGCTTTCTGTAATGGATGCAATCTGAAAACACAACCTTATCCTTCTCAACAGTAGAAGCTCAAAGACACCTTTCACTTTTTCAATAACCATTCCCCCAACAAAAAAGACGAACACCAGGAGTTCCCTCCCATTGACCAGACATGCGGAATGCAGAAGCGGAATAGGTACGAATCAAATTCAAATATGCTCAGCAGAAACTACTCTTTGAAAGGAACCGAATGAAAACTGAAGCTAAATCCATGTTATTGCTCTACATAAAAGAAACGCGAGACAACGACGGCGCCTCAACTGTACCTGGATTGGACCACAAGAGGATGGCGAGCAAAGCAGCGAGACGGACAGTTCTGTGAAGAGGCAGTTTAAGCACACTTCATTAGTTTGACTTGCTATGAAAAGATTTAGCATAAATTGGAAACAGATTTTATTATTACAGCATCACGTAACCAATCAAGAAAAAGAAAAAGGGCTTCTTAAAAATTATTCTAGAATTTGAAAAGAACAACGGGAAAAAGAGTTACACAAGCAGAAACAAAGACACGTTAAACCGCAAGAAATTCTCATGAGGATGAGCAGTCTGGAGTACATTGAGAACAAGGCGTAAAAGTGACCCCCTCATATTTTTGACAAGGCATGGAATTCTCTCTTAATATTTTCGAGTTTCATGATGCTCGAGAGATATCTCTCCCTATATCATCTCCATCGATGAGAGCTCAAACACACAGAAATGTCCTACGCAGATGTGTTTCTCTCGCCAATGCTCGCGAGGAAAGTACGGAAGATGTGGGTTTAGGGGCAATAAAATTGCTAGTTTGAAGAACAGAGCCCTAGCTGAAGAAGAAGAAGGAGACGAGGATTGAGGAAGGTCTCTACGAAACCAACTTCCGGCTTCAAACTAATTCACGCGCAATAAGACACCAAAATCGGAAGAACTTACGAGTTTGCTTGGTTCAAGGGCGGAGGAGAGAGAGATTACGATCTTCTCTCCAGCGACGGCGACAACGATAACACTCCATCTGGTTGAATCTCCCCCTCTCTCTCCCTACTTGGCTCCGCTCCGCTAAGTGCAGCAGCTTCGCCTCTCTCAGTCCTGGCATTCCCGACGCTTCGTTTGACGCCTATGGTGTCAAGAAGGAGAGCCCTGCTCTGCTTCCTGCTGTTCAGCGAAGGAGGAGGCGAGATCGATCGATAGACAGAGTTGATGATGCGCTGATTGGACGTAATCAGTATTAGAAAAGTTACAAAAAAAAAAAAAATTTAAAATTTTACGGTGCTACCAAAAAAGGAAAAAGAAAAAAGAATGGAAGAGAGAATGAGATCAATTGAATCTTACTGATTCTATGTGCATTTGTTTATGCTGATAACTTTTGTATGGTTGTATTGAGATCATTTTCCTTCCCCCAATTCATGTCTCGCCACTTGTATCTGAACAGTGTGACAAGATATAGTCGTGGTGTGCTTAGCGTACCCTTAGAAAATGTCTTCATCTTTGGGCACTCTTCTACTTTAATACTCTGTAAATGTGGAAACCTGAAGATGCAACTCAGGATGGAGGAGAAGCATTCTAGGTTTGGCAGATTTTGGAGTGTCAACCCATTAAAATTCCTAAAAGAAATCACTTTTCCTTCTCCGTCTCCATCATTTGCCACTATTTCTTTCATTCTTTCACATCCTATTATAATCATCCATTTGAGATGCACCAAATTTGTGACCATTGAAGCAGTTACTAGATGTACCAATCCAAAGGAATTCTTCACCACCAATTTTGTTAGATTCTTAAAGGATGTCACGGTCGGAAATATTGTTGTCAAACAAGGACAATCCCAAACCTCAAATGTTTCGATGCTCTGAAGAATTTTCAACACTAAAGAGCCTTCTCTCCATACACTCTTTAGGTTGTGTAGATTGTTTAACTTAAGTTCTCTTAAACTTTCAAGCACCGGATGTTTATCATTTTCAACAAGTCCTTCATCCAGAATATATCTTCAAAGGAGCTACAGAAGACCTCGAGGCTTTGTAGATTCTGAAATCTCTCTAGGAGGAATTTGAGAGGAAAAACGGCATTTTCATCATGAAAGCATGCCAATGTTAGTGCTTTTAGCTTGCCAAACATGTCCTCTAGAAAATTTCCGTCTTGTATCATCTGAATATTGTTATCGACTAATAAAATTCTCTCCAAGTTGGGAAAGTCCTGTCAAATTGCCAATACAACAAGAGAAGTAAATTCAACAAAGTTTCGACAATAAATCATGAGCTGTAAAAAGTAAACCTATTAAGATGATTTGCATGGAAGGTGGCCATCTTCTTAAAGTTCATTATATCTCAAGAGCCCTACATTCAAGCCTCAAGCTTTTAAAAGTCTCGAATAGAGGTTGGTATGGTTAAGTTTGTAGAGTGAATCAAAATTCAAGATCTCTCCAAGCTGAAACAAATTCAACTTTTATTAGAAATATCTTATCTCATCAACTAAAATTAGTCATCTTTGGAAACTTATGTAATGGGATGCATGGATGAAATTACTAAAACGTATGGGTCCACAAACTTAAAAGTGTGCTTAAGATATAATAAAATATCTTATTTGTCTTCAAATTCATAGGTAAGGAATTTCGGGTTGTCTATAGTAATACAACAAGATGACTATGTATAAGACGAGATCAATTAAGGAACACGGTAGAAAATAGTGCATTGAGGTACTAATGTTATTTTTGTTAAAATTGTTTATATTGATCTTTTAAAGAGTTTTTAGAAGATGAAATAGAGAAGAAAAGTTCAAATGTGCAACATGTGTCAACAATGAAGAGGGCCTCATGTCAAATTTTCATTGATTTCCCCAAGGAGCACCACTAGACTAGATTAGGAATATATTATGCTTTCAAAAAAAAATTGTAATTTTGTTTGTAATTATAGGTAATCAAATATCTTATAGGTGTCCACAAATTAAAAGTATACTTAAGATATTAGAAATATTTTAATGTTGTCAACAAACTAATAAGTGAGGAAGATCATGTTTTCTATAGCAATATAACGTGGCTTGATTATGTAGCGGTAGTGGATATGAGATTAGTGATTGCTTAAAGAACAAAATAGAAACTGAGGGAGAGCAGCTGAAATCATACTCTCTCAAATAAAGAGTGAGCTTCTTGGTCTGAAAGGCCCCGTTGATAATCTTGTTGAGCCCAATTGCTCATAGATGCTACAAAAGACAGCATGTTCACTTTATCACAGTGAGTCACTCGCAATTGCTTCAAGAATGGCCATTTCAAAGTGGGCAAGTTGGTGCAGAAGTTCTTGAGTTGTGGCATATCATGTAACACCAAAGAGATTAGTTTGGGGAAAAGGTCTTGAGTAGTATTGGAATGTGGAGTCTCATTCCCACTAGCGACTATTTCCTCAATCCCACAAGATTCCACTTGAAGTTCCTGAATTTTGGTTAGACTTGTAGCCACCCAATGCGGAAACACATTTTCAAGACTCCTACAATTTTTAACCTGCATTTTCCATAAATTCTCAAAGGTGAGAGTTTCTTGAGAACCGTCACTCCATATTTTGCTTAAATTGTCCATATGGGAGAGAACCATCCTCCTAAGCTGGCGACATTGTACCTGGCATTTTGAGAAAAAAAATGACGTAATAAATGTAATTACAGTGAGTTATGATCTCAAAGAAAGAATTTCTAAACTTCCCTCACTCGTGCAAATCATGAGAATGCGAGAGCTTGTTAGTGACAAAAAAAAAGGGAGTGGCTAATCAATGCTTTCATTTAAGTTGACTAATGACTAAGGCCAAGTATATTGCATTGCAACAAGTATGCAATTATAAATACATTTATAATCAATAGTACATTGAGTATCTGACTTTTAAGCGCCTTAATTGACATCTAATATTAGCAACGCCTTATCCCTTTAATATTTGGAAAGTTCAATGATGAATACTTGGATTCTCCAAATTTCAAATTTGTTTGCATTGATCATCATCAAAGTTGCTTGCACTGATCTTTTGATAATGCAACATTAGATAAGGTAAGAATTTCTTAAATTTACTTAGTTCAAGGAATGAATGTAGCCGAAGCACGGTTCAAAGAAGCTTTGATGCACGTGCTTCATACTACAATCCTATCGAGATATACATACATATCATTCCTCTCTCTTCCTTATGTTGGCTCCAATGCTGCGCTAATGGGTGCAAGATTATAATGCTCCAGCCATAGGTATAAGCTGGTTCTACATATATTTCTTATCAATTAAAAGAAATTAACTTCCCATTTTCATCTCTAGTAGATTTAGAATAATCCAAAAATTATTAGCAAAAGTGAATTTGTAGCATGGACATTGATGTTTATTTGTATGGAGGTAAGAAATCTTGTATAGTGATGCTTATTTGCTTTTCAATAGCATGGACTTGGAAGATGATTATATAAGCATGTCCATGTATATATGGAAAGGATGGAGAAACACTACCCCCATTTTTTCGCCATATGGTGCCTCAATCATCATCAATCATTGATGCATTGAGTGATAAATTCCAGAAATAATTTTTTAAATAGATCAATGGCTGGGATCAACAAGCCATGGAATGGGAGCACCAGTGAGATTTGTGCATCTTCACTTACAATTGATTGGCAACTTGAGTCTGACACTAATCAAATGTGTCATCTTGCGACAGAGATTATTTCCTCTATTTACTATTAGCACCACTACTTATTCAACATTAATACCAATTGCGAACATTACTTATGGATATTCAATTAATAAAGTTCACTAATGAGAAGCGTCATGCAAATTAGATGGCGAACCGGATAAAAAAAATAATAACTTCAATTGTTTAAAGTTTTTCTTTATTATATGCAGAAATATTTTTGTATTGAAAGAAAATAAATATGTAATAGGCACAGGCAATATAATGATTGGAATAATTAACATATATTATGATCTCATAAAAAAGCAAGTTGGGTCGACGTACTAGTTCTACATTGGACCATTAATAACTTTACTTGAAATATTATTTATTCACTTTTGTGGTAGAATCTTGCAGTGGGCCAGTGGTCCAACCGCTTGCAAAAAATGGTAACCAATTTCTTATCCTTAATAGATGCTTTGTGTTGAGGATTTTGAAGTTTTGTTTGGGTGTTGGAGGCCAAAAGAAAAGTTAAAAAAAAAAAAAAAAAAAAGTGGATGACCACAATATGTTTGTTTGGAGAAAATCAATCATGTTTTTTTTTTTTTTTTTTACCGTGTTATGATCTTTGACAGAATTGTCCACTAAGAAGCAAAGTATTGATAATTTGGTTACAATAAAATTAACGCAACTACAACTTTTCACAACCAGAAAAACATATGAGTTTCCACACTTCCCTTAATCTATTAATATTCTTAATTGAGGATTTTGATGAGTATTTGAAATTATCTAACAATATGGGAGTAGACTATTATTACAGACATATCATATTTGACACAAAAATGAAATTAACACTATCACAACTTGTTACTACCAAAAAATCATGACTATTTTTATGCTTTCCCAAATTTATTAGTATTCTTGATTCAATGTTATAATGACTTTTTGAAATATCCTCAAAATATGGGGATACCTATTATTACATGACAACTTATACATGCAAATGACATCAGAAGTAAATAAATAATTAGCAATAACTCTTACGATAAAAAAAAGTAAACAAATGTATAGATACTCCCCATGATTAAACATTCTACGCGCAAGCAACAATAGAAAGAATTACGCAAAAGTATTAGAATAAGGAAAAACACTAGCATTTCCTCCGTCATGGAAAAAAAGAAGCAATAACCGAAACTTGCATGGAATCTATAATAGAAAAGGCCAAAAAATCGTATTTGGGCCAATATCGCGCATTTTCAAGAGCCTTAGGATTCGACCCAAAAAAAGAAGTACCGGAGGAGGTCGTTATTTATTGCCTTCAGTATTCAAATGAGGAGAACTTCATGAGACGGAACGGAAGTGTTTACTCGTTGATTGATTCCTATTATTTTTAATTTTTTATGTAGCTACGACATTGACTAAATACTGGGGCTTTTTTTTTTTTTTTTTTGTCAGATGACTTAATATAAAAATCTCAATCCACCTCACTTTCCCCCTCCATCTACGCTTTCTCCTCCATTTCCAGCCATACTGAACCCAACCTTCCGTCTCCCTCCGCCGTCGCCACCGGCGGAGTTGCCGCCGCGTCCAAGGCGACCATTGCCGGGCGTCCAACCCTCTCCGTCGTCTTTGTGGTCTGCCCGTCCATGACACCGTCTCGTCCATGGCAGCGTTCAAGCTCCGGCCATCTCATCCATGGCCACTCTTCCCTGACATGTATTCCTCTGTTTTTCCTTTCGCTGTTTGATCTCGCAGTCCATGGCTGTCTGGATCTCAAACTTGCCATCAAGGCTCATGGCCATGGACAAGCTGTGGTCCCCAGATCTGTGGAGGAGCCCCTCGTGAGCCATGGGCGAGCTAGGCTTGCATCCATGGACAATACCAGATCTGGAGGCACGACTCCATTCCAGATCTGGAGGGGCAACGACTACGAGCAGTTGTGACGATGAAGGGGTGGCTCGGCCATGGACAGGGCCGACCACGAGCCGACCGCGGGCGACGACAGAGGGGACAATGGCAGTCCATAAGCCGTCGTTGCTCGCGACGGGACTTCCAGATCTGCGACCATGGCTCCAGCGACAGCGGCTCGTCCATGGCTGCGAGCGACGGTGGTCGACTTCTAGATCTGCAACTCCGTCGCTATGGACGGCCAGATTTCGAGATCTGTAGAACGATGAGAGGGACAAATCAGAGGAAGCCGGCCATGCTCGACTTAGAAATAGCAGGGGTCAGCCTAATCAAGGCGCCGGTGACTCCGCCGTTGGCGACAGCGGAGGAGGGGCGGAGGTCGGGCGGCTGTGGACGAAGGAGGAGGAAGAGAGGGCTGAAGAGAATATTTTTTAATTTTTCTTCGCCGGAATCAACGCCCCGACCGAATCGACGCCGAAATCGCTTCCGCATCGGAGATCCACTTCGACCCACCATAACCAACAAGCTCCGGTTCGCGTAATCGCTCGGAACCCATGGAAGCACGCGCACAGAGAGGAGGCGAGCTTCAGAGAAGCGATTCCGAAGCTTCCGATTCAACCATTGGACAGACCACCCAATCAATCGCCCCAAAAAACAGAAGGTAAGAGGATGAGGGGGAGGGGGAGGAAGAAGAGTTATTGTTACTTGACTCGCTCTGTAGATTTGGTTCACTTTTTTTTTCCCCTTGTCGCGAAGAGGAGGATCAAGGTGAAACGAAATGACTCAGAGCGAACATTTCTTAGAGGGGGAGAAGCTAAATCATCAAATAGACTTTGTCTAATTTCTTCCTTTTTCTGTTTTCTTTTTTCTGTTTTTCCCTTTGTCTAGTGAGAGCACCGCAACGGCACTGCAACAGACGGAGGCCAAGGCCACCGAGGAAGGAAAGAGAGAGAGAGAGAGATAGAGGGAGGGAGCAAAGCCACACCAGAAAAGAGGAAAGAGAGCTTTCCAGTGAGGGGGCGTTATTGAAGGGAGGAGGAGCAAATATTTTGATCGTTCAACTGATAGGTGGGCCCAGCTTTACCACATGTCGATTTACAGATGATTCAATATGGATCCTACATTGTGTATTTAATGCACCCAATATTTTCACTTCAGTAGTGTTGTTGATTGGATAATTTATTTCGATTTTTTAAAATTTTATTTTAGCTAGGACATTGACTAAATATTGTCATCTAGTTATGAAATAAGACTCGCAATGCCGGCAACCACCCATGGAATTGCTACTATTTATTGTCCAGCTGTCCTATTCTCTTTTATTTTTTCCTTTTTTTTGCCATTTCCTTTTTGAAAAAGCAATCTGCATTTTCTCTTGCCAAGCATAGATCATGGGCTATATCACAGTAATTATCACTCAATATGATAATTTAGAGTTAATATTTATTCTATAATGCAGGTACGTAATTTGATCGGTTGTTGAAATATAGCGATTCAAGTATGATTTACGAACAAAGAAGATGGACAACGTCACGCATATTGGCCTTTTTATTTTTGTTTATTTTGTTGTCAAGAGCCAACTCAAGCACCGGTGATTATTAAGATATAAAAAAGTTGATTGCACTGATCATTATCGAAGTTTAAAGCACTCCAATGAAAAGACAATTCTTTCTAAGTCCTCGAATTTCATTGTTTGGGAAGATGATTATGTTATAGCTAAGCAATTTGTGAACTAGGCTTTTATAATTATGAAGTTTTCTTTTCCCTTTTCTTCATGTTTTATAGAATGACGCCAGTTTGCTTTTGTGCAAGAAAATATGAAGTGGGTGATACTTCATATTTTTTTGCCATTTTTAAATGCTATTCTATGTTTATTGTTTTGTTCTTTATAGTTGAAATTGCAAAAAGTAAATGTTTTCATATGGTTATTGTCATAACTTTTTAAAATCCCTCTGTAATCAATTTTGAGGTATTGCACACAATATGATTTTATGAGCTCACAAAAATAAAACTTCTGAAAATATATGGAGATGGAAAACAAATACTTATATTTGCTGAGGATTAGAAAATTTTTAATCCTTTAAGTAAATATTAATAGATTATGTACATAGATTTGTATAATTAAATGATTTTAAAATCACACATAATTATCAATGTCTGAATTGTTTTGCATTAATACTTTATGGATGTGATCCTGGATTATTGTGGGAAGGCAAATATTTTGGTCATCTTTGTTTAGTTATGAAACACAGTCCCGGTTAAATTTGAACAAAGCATTGATGATTGATATTACAAACAATTATATCTAGCACTTTTGTCTGCATACCATGCATTGTCCAATTATAAACGAATGAATATGTTCAAATGAAATGCCAAAAATGCATTTATTTGAGAGACTAACCTGTGGAGTGAAAAGTGAAGGGGTGCCATTGTAAATCTCCATCGAAGATTGCCAAGTTAGACTTCTCATCTTGGGGCAGTGGGCAATGCTTAGTTTTGACAAAATAGGGCATTCTAGCGTATGATTCTTCCACAAGAGCAAACTAGTCAAATTGGGCAAGCATTCCAAAGTTATCCAACTAAGTTTTGGGAATGTAATCTCCTCCACTGCTCTTTCTTGCCCTTCTTCATCTACCATCACTCCTTCCATTTGATCACACTCCTTTATTTCCATACGCTGTAGATTTGGAAGGCACCGAGCCATTGATGGAACAAAAGCATGTCTCAAGTTACTACATTTATAAAGGCTAAGATTTTAGAGAATTGAAGCACATTGTTCCTTGGAGATCTCTATTCCATAGTTGCCTCAACTTTGGTAGATTGACCAAGTGCAGATCCTGTAGCAAAGGCAACACCTGAGTGCAATCCGTAGCTTCAAGCCCTTCAAGATTGAATATTTCTTCTAGAGCCTCGCAATCGCGCACTTGCAAGCTTGTCATTCTCTCTAAAACAAGCATCAAGTTGGATGGAATAACATTAATAAATGATGGACATTTATCCACCACTAGTGATTCTAATGGCCAAGTTGACATGATGGGATTAAGTTTGCCATGCCATTTTCCAATCAGCTCCGGGAACTCAAACAACCGCATATACTTAGTCCCAGCAAATGTAGCCTATCAGAAAATGCATCATTAAACGTAAAATTCTAGTTAGCAAAAAGGAAAAAAAAAAAAAACAAATACTTTATTGGTGATAAAAAAAATCAAATTGCACAGAATTTAGTAACTGAAGCATACCATTTCTTCCAACATATTTTGGATGGTGTGTTGAGGTTTCCCTTCCAAAAATTCTGGTACTCTGTTGCTCCATATTTTTTATTCAAGCCTACTTGTGCTCTCTCCAGCTTTGGCACCTCCATTCGTCCCTCATAGAAGAACTTCATCTTGGGACATCTATTCACAATGATATCTTCCAAGAGAGGGAACATCAAAGTGTATCCATTTGAGCTGAAACATCTCAACCTAGTCAACCCATCAAGCTCCATATACTTCAATTGATTGAAAGCCACTACATGCCCCTCCCTTTGCTCCCTCATCACTAATGACTTCTGTCAATATTTCACATTTACTAATCCTCAATTTTGTCAGTCCCACCAAATTTTAGCCATCGTCAGTGTGAACATATTTGATAGCCCATGACAATGTGACACATCTAGAGTTTTCATATGCTGAAAATAACTTGGAAAGGATGATGCTACTTTTAGCTCATGACTTGGGCCTTCTATGGCTTCCACATTGATGCTCAGCTCACTTAGTCCTTCCTTCTCGATGAGTTCCACAATGCTGCATTGATTGATCTCCAACTCCTCAAGTTGGATTAGATCTCTGGCTATTGACGTCGAAAACAAAGAGGTGAGCCTAGCGCATCTCCGAAGGGTAACCGAACGTAGACACTGGAATTTAATATGACGGTAGAGTTCCTTATCCCATACACAGTTTAGCATTGATAAGTCTTCTAACTCAGCTCTTTTAATGGAGAACAAGCAGCACTATTTCCATCTAGAGGATTTGGTGGCTGGAGTTTAAAAACAACATCAAGGGAATCACATCCTTTTGCCGTCAAAGTTTCCAGGCTCAAGAGCCGTCCTAGAATGAAAGAAGGTACAACGTTCACAAGCTTTTTGCATTCACTAACTAAAAGCAATTTTAGCTTAGAGAAGGAATCCGCATGAATTGGATCGTGCCATATCATCTCGATGTTATCCATGTCCTTGATATATAAATTCTCCAAGTTAGGAAATGCAACCTGCATACTCACGGAATGGGTGATTTAGTTAAATTACGAATTCATGAACTTCCAAGATGTAAATAAAGAAGAGTGCCAAGACGTAAATTATGAATTCATGGAATTGTTAATTCTATCTTAAGTTGCACAAAAGAAAAAAAGAATAAAATGAAAATAGGAAAAAAAAAAAATCTCCATACTAATGTTGATGACTCCAGAACGAAAAGGCTATTGGAATATACTGAGACAAAACAAAAAGTGCTAAGTAGGAATTCTGACCAGAATGTGTTAAGCATAGGCAAAATGGTAATTTGGATACAATCATGTACAATCATCTAATGACATTAGTGTTTCATAGATCCCAAACTCAAATACAATCTCCCTTTGAACCTTTTTGGCCAACCCAAGAATGAAATAGCTACTATACTAGCAATTGTTAAATCATTTAGAGAAGGTCATTTAAGTTCCAATACAAATGAAATTCTTCAGTGAAATTGCACCATTTCGTAAATTAATTAATAATGAGGAAGAATTTATTTAAAGAAACAAAAAAGCAAGTCAAACGGGTAATCCCCATTAGAGAACTGAGGGATTGCTTGAGGAAGAATATTAGCCATTAGAAAGAAAATGATGGAGAGATTGGGATTAAAAGGCAATAGATCAGCCATCAAATGGTGCACTACAGTAAGAGATATGATTTTATCTAATACCGAATGCCTCGAATCAACATTAGGTCACTCTAAATAAACTAAATAGTTAGGCTAAGAGAAAGCGATTAAAAAAGGAATCGCTTAGGTCAAATGAACAAATCCTACTCACATCATTCCACACTTCAAACCACTATATATACTTAATCAATTGAAATTTCCTTTTAAAATTGTTTTTCTGTTAATGCTGGAAGGTTAGTTATATGCGAATGACAAATCATATACATATACTTGAGTCAAATTATAGAAAACAGTGCTAAATATCTCATTATAATAGATTAAAAATATCTAAGAAGGTCAACGTATTAATCCTGTGGGAGGGCCCATTTGTACAGCCTATCTTGGCTGCATAAACAACATTTTAGGTGAACGGCCTATATTGCTTTTAGTTTAGTCAAAGTCAACCTGCCCGTACATTGCTCTGTTTCATTTTCAACGGAAACATTCTTCCACTATTTGCTCGACAATTCAGATGACTCAGCTGAAATGGCCAATTTGCAAAATGTATTTTATTTCTTTGATAAAAGTTCCATGAGAATGGTCTTGCAGTTCATGTAAAAACTAAGAGAGTTGATATCTGAAGCCCAAGACCCGAGAGGTCTTCCTCAGTTAGGCGACGGAGAAGGCTTCGATTCCTTTTGCTGGTGCAGTTTAGAGAGAATAAAGCTCCCTTCAACAAGGGAAAAAAATTAGACCTTGTAAGTGCAAATGAAGTCAAGTGAGTATCTTAAAGGCCCTTCATCTCCAGCCTCTTAACCTTACAGTTCACTTTCCTCTCGATTGTTTTTTCAATCGCTTTCAATGTACATGCGTGCAATGTCTAAGCCATACATGTAAGGTTGTTCAGAGTTTTAAGTTTCTTGTGAATATTGGAAAGCTTTTAGAGATCCTATCCGATGGTTGTATTACTTGTTCATGCTTTGTGCAGCTACCATAAGAGATGTTCAACCATCTTTATGGAAACTATTTCTAGAGAAATTAAAAGTAAGAAATTACAACTCATACATGTCACCAACTCTGAACACTTAAGATTTTGCTCCATCAATGGCTTGGTATCGAATAGCCCTTGTATTACGATATAACAAGGGCTGCTATTACGATTGGGTTTTGTTTGCATTTTACTAGCAATAATTGCAATCATCAATAATTCGCACTCATTCTGGTCACTAATGACGATCAATTTATGCATGAAATATTTTTCTAATTGTCAAATTATATCGATTAGATGGAGATATATATAGCTTATCTCCCATTAGTCACAAGCGAGATTGGGCCTTCTATATATTTCATGTACATATGAGCCCAACTCAAAAATTAAACCTTGGGCAAACAATGGTATACGAATATGACTCATGGACATAGGGAATTGATAGCCAAACGTGACATCATTCCCCATCCATTTAGGTCAGGAGGACCTTTCACACACTGCTATTGCCTGCTTCCTTGATAAAATCCAATAAAACAGGCATTTTATTGTCTTTTTCTTCTTAGATGTCTCCGATTTCTTCAACTTTATTAGGCAAAAAGGGACTAATTTACCCACAAAACAAGATGAAATTAGACACGTCAGCAATTGGGATATTGCAATAACTGAGTAGTCACTAGTCATCGCCACCGATTGAGATCCCAACTATCCTTGAAAAATAGTAAATAACTTGAGATTATTTGGACTTCTCTTTTCCTATCTTTTGCAAATTACCTTGGGTATTCCTTTCAAGACAGATGCATATGTAGCCTATCCTAATTAAGAATTCTTGTTGTCGTAAATTCCTTAATCAACATGTCCAAAAGGTGAAGAGACCAGTGGTCCCCATAACCATGGAAAGCTTTATTTACCTTTTTTTTTGGGTAAAGATTAACTAGTTTTTTTCCAAAAGCTCATTGCTACAACTCTAGAAAATCTTTCGTCTGCCTAGTTACTCTCAATCTCCCATCTATCTCCCCATCACCCCTCGCTTCTGCCTATAAAACAAGTTTAACTTTTTGGTGTTTCGTTCATTAATCTATTGTCATGCCTGGCAAGCCTTAGACTACCATTTTTGTATGCTACCACCGTTTTATAATGTCGGAGGATATTTATTACAGTTTTAGGAAGCATTTCATTATAAAATCATGAATCTTTGCATATCTAGATTTTACATAAAAAATAAAAATAAAAAGAAGTACTAAGGCAAGAGTAACTCTTTTACGAAGAATTAGATTCCTAGAAAGTTAAAGTTCCAAAGACTGCTGCAAAAAAAAAAAAAAAAAAAAAAAAAAAAGCCACAAAGTCTCGTTGCAAAATTTCCCGATCTAGTTCCGTTATATTTGAAAGCAAGCTCTCTCCATGGGAGCTCAAAGCATGGGTTGAAGAAAAATCACATTCTAACGTCACAACCTTGCGGGACCCACCACTTATATCTCTACCGTTATGTATTAGCAGGGGAACTAACGAATGGCATGGGCCTAGGGCCCGCACCACCATGAAAGAGCAATATTGTCTGGTCAAATGAAACCCCCCCCCCCAACCCGCCAAAACAACAACTTGCAACGGTTTTCTACCATATAAAATATAGCCATGAGCTTTCTTTAATTGGGCAATTATTTATACTTAGTTTACTGGTTCTCTTTCATGTTAGTAAATTACGATCCGTAGAAATGCATATAAGTGCATATCGAGGCCATGAAATTTATCTACCACGGCATAACATCACTTTCGTTGGTAAAAACCAACAACAAAGCATTTTTCACCTGTAATTGCTCCCCTTTTTGAACTTGCATGATTTATCATCTTCTTTAAACTTGGTGTAAAGATTATACCAAAAGGATCTCCTATTAAATGTTATCACTAAAGCTACTTAAACTGTTAACTATGTTTCCTCCACCTACTAGTCTAGAATTTTATATACTACAAATAATCGCCCTCAATTTCAAGTGAATGCCATTAATTGTTGTTGTGACGATCTAATTTATCAACACTGTAATTGCTACCGTTTTTGAATTTGATATATTTGTCATCTTCTTTAAACTTGGTATAAAGAATACCAAAATGATCTAACATACTATATTACGATGTAAAAAAAAAAAGAAGGCAAAACCGCAAAGGCCCTTTGCAAAATTTCTCCAATCTAGTTCCATTATTTTTGAAAGCAAGCTCTCTCCATAAAAGCTGAAAGCATGGGAAGAAGATAAGTCGTACTGAGACACAATAGCATGTGGGACCCACAACTTATTTTTCCACGACTCTTTACTGATGGGAATACTAATCTATTGCATGAGTCTTGGGCCCCACCATATAATTCAATGATAATTCCGCGACTATAAAAGGGCAATCTTATTTAGTCAACTAAAAGGCTCTACTAGCAGTAAATTTTCCCATATAAAATGGCCAATGTGCTTTTAAAATATTTTAACCAAAGAACGCTTTGTAAGGTAAGTATTTAGTTAGTTCTTATTTTGGCTATGCTTTGTCTTTTGCATATTTAATACTTTTGTTATATTTAATATTTTGATGTAGTGTTAATCATGTACCTCTCGATTGAATAGTGCAGTGGAGCATGATTTGATGCGGTCCCGACTCTGAGTTTCTCGTGAACCTGTCATTGGTTTTTCATCAGATTGAAAAGATTATCATCATTTGTATTGCAAAGATAAATCTATTTAGAAGAAGATATCTAGTGATGAAAACAAAAAAGAAAAATCAATCTTACACTTTCCATGAGAGAAGCACATCAAACTTTCCAAATTTTTAAGTTTAATTTGGTTAACATCGGGAATGCCGAGTTTCTGACATTTCCAATCCCAACCCTTCTTCCTCCATAATGATCGCCTCCATCTTCATGCAATCACTTATGTCTAAATATCTCAGTTGTGCAAGAGATTTAATCATGAATGGGAAAAACAAAACCTCAACATTATCCAAGCCATTTATTTTTAATGTCTCCAATCTTGAAAAGGCAACCTGCAATATAGACGAGTGCAAGGAGAGAGGGGATTATTAAGTTGCAGAAAAGTAAAAAAAAATAAAAATAAATAAATAAATAAATAAAAATAAATAAAAATAAAATGAAAAAGGAGTAATAAAATCTCCATACATCTTATGTCTGACTTTCCATCTAATGGTGCCCCTTTTTGGGCTGAAAATTACAAGATACAGAATCTTTCTCCAATCTTTACTTGGAAAAAGATTGCAGAGCTTAATTTGACTAGTGAGCGAGTTTTATTCCTTTTGAAGAATAACTTACAATGGAAAGCCTTATTTAGTTAGTTCTTATGTTGGCTATGCTTTGTCTTTTGCATATTTAATACTTTGGTTATATATAATATTTTGACATAACGTTAATCATGTACCTCTTGACTAAAGAGTGTAGTGCGGTATGATTTGATGCAATCCTGACTCGGAGCTTCTCGTGAACCTGTCATCAGTTTTTCAATGGATGAAAAGAATGTTGCCATTTGTATTGCAAGGATGAATATATCTACAAGAAGATATTTAATGATAAAAACAAAAAATCAATCTTACACTTTTTGCGAGAGAAGCACATCAAACTTTTCAAATAATTTAAGTTTAAGCTAGTTAACATTGGGAATGCCGAAGTTTCTGATATTTCCAATCCCAACCCTTCTTCCTCCGTAATGATTGCCTCCATCTTCTTGCAATAAGATACTCGTAGATCTCTCAGTTGTGTGAGAGATTTAATCATGGATGGGGAAAACAAATACTCTACGTTATCCAAGCCATTGACTTCTAATGTCTCCAATTTCGAAAAGGCAACCTGCAATTTCACTCATGGAATTGGTGATTTAGTTAAATCGCGAATTTAGGAACTTCCAAAATGTTAATATATACGTGTGCCAAGAAGAGAGGGGCATTATTAAGTTGCACAAAAGGGGGAAAAAGAATAAAATAAAATAAAAAGGAGTAAGAAAATCTCCATACTACCGTCGTTGCTAAACAATATAACGAATCTTTCTCCGATCTTTACTTGGAAAATGATTGTGGAGATTAATTTGATTAGTGAGCGATTTTTATTCCTTCTGAAGAATAACTTACAATGGAAAGCCTTATTTTATTTTCTCTTTTTTTTTTTTTGGCAAAGAGTAACTAGTCTTCTTCAAAAGTTCACCGCTTAACTTGAGAAAATCCTTTCTTCCGCAACATTACTCGAAATCTCCCATCTACCTTGCCATCACCCGTTGCTCCCATCTATTACGACAAGTTTAACTTCTGTGTGTTTCTTTGTTCAACTACTGTCATCCCCGACAATCCAACCTTCCACTGCTACTTTCATAGACTCCACCTCTTTACAACGTTGGATGAGATTTATTACAGTTATTAGAAACGTTTCATTATATTCCATAGATTTATGCAGCCCTAGTTTCTACACCCAAAATGAGAAGGCATCAAGGCAAGAGTAAAATTCTTTATCGAAGATTTAGAACACTTGAAAGTTAAATGCCCCAAAGCCTCTTTGCAAACCCTCCCAATCTAATTCCTCTTGCATGCGAAGTAGAAAAGTCAAGGTTGAAGTGGAGATATTTAGACACGCTACCTTAAGGGACCCACCATCAACTTAAATCTCCACGACTCTTTACTGATGGGGAAACTAACATATGGCGCGAGTCTTGGGCCCCACCATCTAACTTCAGCTATAATCGCGCCACAAATAAAGGGCAATCTTATGCAGTGAGCCAAAAGGCTCCACTGGCAGCAACTACTTCCCATATAAAATAGCCGCGCGCTTTATAATTGGACAATTATTTATCCTTAGTTCACTTAACTTCTTTTAATGTTAATAAATTGCTATCAATAACCAATTTAACAGGATATTAAACACAAACTGTGGATTTGTATACAAATGTATCCATACATACTTCAAAGTCCAAATGTGAAGATATTTAGTTAAAACACTCAGTATTTTGGTTTGTAAATCACCATGGAGAGAAATCGCAATGGCCACATATGGTCCCACAAGACTGGGCGACCATCGGTCTTTCTTGATAAGATATCAAAGCTACATAAAATTCACAATCTAAATTGGATGGACTCAATAAAAAGAAAACTCAAATTGTCATTTCTTTTTTGGTAGCAAGGTCAAGAAGATTTGTCACACACTGAAATTGTCTACTTCTTGATAAAATCCTACAAAATGGGCATTTTTTTGTCTTTTACGTGTCAGATGTCTTCAATTTCTCTTAACTTATGAGGCAAAATGGGACTAGAAAACAACATGAAATTGGGCATGTCAACAGTTGTGATATTGCAGTAACTGAGTATTCATTAGTCATCGTCACCAGTTGAGATCCCAACTTTTCTCGAAATATAGTAAATTTTTTTAGATTATCTAGACTTCTTTTTTCCTATCCTTCATAAATGACCTTGAGTGTTGCTTTAAATTCAGAGGTGTACATAGCCTATCCTAATTAATCATACTTGTTGTCGTATTTCCTTAAGGTGAGTCTAAATCCACAAGCAACATGTCGGAAACCATAACATTTGAGGTGAAGGGACCCAACTATATCTGATGACAATGGAAAGTTTTATATTATTTTTCTTCTTCTTCTTTTTTTCCCCAAAAGTTCATTGCTATAGCTCTAGAAAATCTTTCATCTGCAAAGTTGTTTGCAATGTCTTAGCTATCTCACCGTCACCTCTCGCTCCCACCCATAAAACAAGTTTAACTTTTTTGTCTTTCATTCATTAGACTATTGTCATCCCCGACAAGCCAATCTTAGGCTACTACTTTTGTAGGCTGCTGCCACTTTATAATGTTGGAGGAGATTTATTACAGTTTTAAGTGACATTTCGTTGTAAGTCCATGGATCTTTGCATATCTAGGTTTTACATAAAAAAATAAAAATAAAAAGAAGTACTAAGGCAAGAGTAACTCTTTGATGAAGATTTAAAATCCCAAAATTTAAAAGCCCCAAAGACTACCGCAAAAAAAAAAAAAAAAAAAAAAAAAAAAAAAAGGAAAGCCACAAAGGCCCGTTATAAAATTTCCTGATATAGTTCCATTACATTTGAAAGCAAGCTCTCTCCATGGGAGCTCAAAGCATGGGTTGAAGAAAAGTCACACTTTGACGTCACAACCTTGTGGGACCCACAACTTATATCTCCTCCGCTCTTTATTAACAGAGAAACTAATGTATGGCATGAGCCCGGGGCCGCACCATCATGAAAGAGCAATATTGTCTAGTCAAATAAAACCCCCCTACTTGCAACAGTTTTCCACCATATAAAATATAGCCATGAGCTTTCTTTAATTGGGCAATTATTTATACTTAGTTTACTGATTCTCTTTCATGTTAGTAAATTACCATCAGTAGAAGTGTAGATAGAGGCCAAAAAATTGATCTGCCACGGCGTAACATCACTTTCATTGATAAAAACCAACAACAAAGCATTTTTAACCTTTTACCGCTCCTCTTTTTGAACTTGCATGATTTGTCATCTTCTTTGAACTTGATGTAAAGATTATACCAAAAGGATCTCCTATTAAATATTATCACTAAGCTAGTTAAACTGTTAACTATGTTTCCTCCACCTACTAGTTTAGAATTTTATATACTACAAATAATCGCCCTCAATTTCAATTGAATGCCATTAATTGTTATTGTGATGGTCTAATTTATCAATACTATAATTGCTCCCCTTTTTGAATTTGATATATTTGTCATCTTCTTTAAACTTGGTATAAAGAATACCAAAAGGATCTAATATACAATATTACGATGTTAAAAAAAAAAAAAAAGGCAAAACCGCAAGGGCCCTTTGCAAAATTTCTCCGATCTAGTTCCATTATTTTTGAAAGCAAGCTCTCTCCATAAAAGCTGAAAGCATGGGAAGAAGATAAGTCGTACTGAGACACAATAGCATGTGGGACCCACAACTTATTTTTCCACGACTCTTTACTGATGGGAATGCTAATCTATAGCATGAGTCTTGGGCCCCACCATATAATTCAATGATAATTCCCCAACTATAAAAGGGCAATCTTATTTAGTCAACTAAAAGGCTCTACTCGCAGTAAATCTTCCCATGTAAAATGGCCATGTGCTTTTAAAATATTTTAACCGAAGGACACTTTGTAAGGTAAGCATTTAGTTAGTTCTTATTTTGGCTATGCTTTGTCTTTTGCATATTTAATACTTTTGTTATATTTAATATTTTGACATAGTGTTAATCATGTACCTCTCGATTGAATAGTGCAATGAAGCATGATTTGATGCAGTCCTGACTCCAAGTTTCTCGTGAACCTGTCATCGATTTTTCATCAAATGAAAAGATTGTCACCATTTGTATTGCAAAGATAAATCTATTTAGAAGAAGATATTTAGTGATGAAAAAAAAAATCAATCTTACGCTTTCTATGAGAGAAGCACATCAAACTTTTCAAATTTTGTAAGTTTAACGCGATTAACATAGGGAATTAGAGTTTCTGATGTTTCTAATCCCAACCCTTCTTCCTCCATGATGATCGCCTTCATCTTCTTGCAATTACGTATATATAAATATCTCAGTTGTGCGAGAGATTTAATCATGGATGGGGAAAACAAAAACTCAACATTATTTAAGTCATATATTCTTAATGTCTCCAATCTTGAAAAGGCAACCTGCAATATAGACAAGTGCAAAGGAGAGAGGGGGATTATTAAGTTGCACAAAAATAAAAAATAAAAATTAAAAAGAAGTAAAAAATCTCCATACTAATATCGTTTCTAAACAAGATAAAGAATCTTTCTTCAATCTTTACTTGGGAAAATAACTTTGCATTACAAAGCTTGATTTGATTAGTGAGCTAGGTTTATTCCTTTTGAAGAATAACTTACAATGGAAAGCTTTATTATTTTTTATTTTTTTATTTTTGGTAAAGATTAACTAGTCTTATTCAAAAATTCAATGCTTCAACTTTAGAAAATCCTTCCTTCACAAAGTTACTCAAAAGCTCCCATCTACCTCGCCATCACCCATTGCTCCCATTTATTACAATGAGTTTAACTTCTCTGTGTTGCTTCGTTCGACTATTGTCATCCCCAACAAGCAAACCTTCCATAGTTACTTTCGTCGGCTCCACCTCTTTACAATTGTCAATATTAGAAGACATTTATTACAGGTAAGAGAAATATTTCATTATAATCCCATAGATCTTGGCAACTCTAGTTTCTATGCCCAAAATGAAAAGGGCATTATGGCAAGAGTAAAATTCTTTAACTAAGATTTAGAACCCTTGAAACTTAGAAGCCCCAAAGCCTCATTGCAAAACCCTAATCTAGTTCCTCTATTGCAGGGGAATGGGAAGTGAAGTGGAGATACTCGGACACGCTGCCTTGAGGGACCCACCATCAACTTAAATCTCCACGGCTTTTTACTAATAACGAAACTAACATATGGTGCAAGTCTTGGGCCCCACCATCAACTTCAGCTATAATCGCGCCACTATTAAACGGCAATCTTATGTAGTGAGCCAAAAGGCTCCACCAGCAGCAACTACATCCCATATAAAAGAGCTGCGTGATTTCCTTAATTGGACAAGCATTTATCCTTAGTTCACTTAACTTATTTTAATGTTAATAAATCACTATCAATAACCAATGTAACAGGATATTAAACGCAAACTGTGGATTTGTGTACAAATGTATCCATGCATACTTTAAAGGCCAAATGAGAAGACATTTAGTTAAAGCATTTGGTATTTAGATTTGTAAATAACCATGGAGAGAAACCGTAATGACCACATATGGTCCGGCAAGATTGGGCAATCACCGGTTTTTCTTGATAAAATATTGAAGCCACATAAAAGTTACGATCTAAATTGGATGGACTCAACAAGAAAACTCAAATTTCGCCACAAATTTTTTGAAAATTAAATTGTGGAGCACTTGAAGCTTTGGAAATTAAACTAAGACATACTAAGTCGCTAAATTGAAATGCAAGGCCCTCGAAACATTTGAAGTAAGTCTCTATAAAATTATTTGGACTTTAAGATAGTGGATTTTCCATTAAGGCATCAAGTTCCATTATTTGATATTGTTACAAACTTGGCCTTATTCATGTGACCCAATCTCCCCAAAGGAATATCTATGGGTGATCACAAAATAAGATGATCATTTTAGGTGAATTTGCGAGACATTCTCTAGTCGACGTAGGATATGGAGCTATATAAAAGTAATTTCTTTCACCACAGGGGATTTCAAATTCTGCTGTATGGAGTAAAGAAATGGTAAAGATCACTTTGGAACTCCAAGAACAAGAATTCCAAATTTGCAATGACAATTTAGTTGTGACATAATGAAAATCATAAATTGCCAATGCCTACTTTTACTATAATATATATGTATAAAAATATTTTTATAAATAAAAACTACGCAAAAAATTTTGTACTCTTACAATTATGGGGCCTATGCAATGATTGAGTGTTCATTTAAACATGATACACAAAAGCATGCATCAATTAAATTAGCATAACTACTTTTATTTGAAAATTCAATCCTCCTTCCCGTTCTTTGTATTGTTTTTAAGAGAGTCACCTATATAATACATTTTGTGCATAATAACAAATTTTGATAATAAATTCAATGGAAAGCATTTCAAAAGATTATAAATTACTTTACTTATGGAATTACTTTAATGCCAAAATTCCCTTCATTTTGTTTTGATGAAACCCTATTAATATAAATATACTTGCAACATTTAAATTGAGATAACTCGGAACCTATCACAAACTAAATTTGCAAGGATTTCATATAATTAGTTTGATAACATATTTCTTTTGGATTGGGAGGTCCTTTCATTGTCAACTACTACAAGGATGGGATTGAAATGTAACGGACAAATCCATCAACATAGCATTTACAATTACAAAGGACAGTAAGGAATTTTACGTGATATAGCAGGTATAATAAATGGTTACCGAAGAAATTTATAAACAAGATAATGAACAACCTTTAAGATAATTTTCGCATATATGAAAATCAATGATAAAAAAAAAGCTAATCTATGACCTTAAAAGACAACTAATTTTCTTTACAATATGAAAAGGGATGTTATTACAAATGCATTTTGTTTGCATTTTACTAGCCATATCAAGAATTGCAATCATCAAGAATTTGCTCTCATTCCGGTTACTAATAACAATCAATTTATGCATGAAATATTTTTCTAATTGTCAAATTATATCGATTAGATGGAGACATATACAGCTTATGTCCCATTAGTCTCAAGTGAGATTGGGCCTTCTATGTATCATCTAGTTACGAGCCCAACTCAAAAATTAAACCTCGGGTGAACGATGGTACATGCATATGACTTACGGACATAGGGAGTTGACGGCTGAACGTGACATCATTCCTCATCCATTTAGGTCAACAGGACTTTTCACACACTGCTATTCCCTGCTAACTTGATAAAATCTAACAGGACGGGCATTTTATTGTCTTTTCCTTCTCAGATGTCTCCGATTTCTCCAAATTTATTAGGCAAAAAAGGACTAATTTATTTGCAAAACAACATGAAATTAGACACGTCAGCAATTGGGTTATCGCAATAACTTAATAGTCACTAGTCATTGCCACTGGTTGAGATCCCAACCATCCTTGAAAAATAGTAAATAAATTGAGATTATTCGAACTTCTTTTTCCCTATCATTTGTAAATTATCTCGGGTATTCCTTTCAAGTCAATGCATATGTAGCCTATCCTAATTAATCATCCTTGTTGTCGTAATTTTGCTAATCAAAATGTCTGAAAGGTGAAGAGACCCATGGTCCCCATGACAATAGAAAGCTTCATTTACTCTTTTTTTTTTTTTTTTTTTTTTTTGGTGAAAAGTAACTAGTTTTTTTTCAAAAGTTCATTGCTACAACTCCAGGAAAGCTTTCATCTGCCAAGTTACTCTCAATCTCCGATTGCATCTCGCCATCACCCCTCGCTCCCACATGTACGACAAGGTTAACTTTTGTGTTTCGTTCATTATTCTATTGTCATCCCTGACAAACCTTAACTACTACTTTTGTATACTACCACGGCTTTATAATGTCAGAAGAGATTTATTACAATTTTTAGAAACATTTCATTATAAATCCATGAATCTTTGCATATCTAGGTTTTACACAAAAAAATAAAAATAAAAAGAAGTAATAAGGCAGGAGTAACTCTTTTATGAAGAATTAGAATCCCAGAAAGTTAAAAGCAGCAAAGCCACAAGGGAAAATTTCCCAATCTAGTTTATATTTGAAAGCAAGCTCTGTCCATGGGAGCTCAAAGCATGGGTTGAACAAGCGACACTCTGACATCACAACCTTGTGGGACCCACCAGTTATATCTCTAGTGCTCCACCGCTCTTTATTAATAGGGAAGCTACGTATGGCTTGAGCCTTAGGCCGGCGCCAATATAAAAGAGCAATCTTGTCTAATCAAATAAAACCGTCTTGGGAGGGGAGGGGGCTGCGGGTATAAAATATGGCCGTGAGCTTTCTTTAATTGGGCAATTGTTTATCCTTAGTTTAATTATTCTCTTTCATGTTAGTAAATTACTGTCCGTAGGAATGTAGATAGGACCATAAAATATATCTACAACGGCCTAATATCATTTTCATTGATAAAAACAAATAACAAAAGATTTTTCACCTGTAATTGCCCCAATTTTTTAATTTGCATGATTTTTCATCTTCTTTAAACTTGGTGCAAATATTACACCAAAAGGATCTCCTATAAAATGTCATCACTAAAGCTAGTTAAACTGTTAACGATGTTTCCACCTACTAGTCTAGAATTTAATATACTACAAATAATTGCCCTCAATTTCAATTGAATGCCATTAATTGTTGTTGTGCTGAGCTATTTTAACACAACTTTGTAATTGCTCCCCCTTGTTGAACTCGAATGATTTGTCATCTTCTTTAAACTTGGTGTAAAGATTATACCAAAAGGATATACTATACAAGCTTACAATGTAAAAAGAAAAAAGAAAAAGAAAAAAGCAAAGCCATAAAGGCTCTTTGTAAAATTTCTCCAATGTAGTTCCGTTATCTTTGAAAGCGCTCTCTCCATGGAAGCTCAAAGCAGGGGAAGAAGATAAGTCACACATCAGCGTGTGGGACCTACAACTTAAATTTCCAAGACTCTTTACTGACGGGAAAGCTAATCTACTGTGTGAATCTTAGGCCTCATGATCAACTTCAATAATATTGCGCCACTATAAAAGGGCAATCTTATCTAGTCAACTAAAAGGCGCTATTCGCAGCAATTCTTCCCCATTTGAAATAGCCATGTGCTTCTGTTCAAAAAAAAAAAAAAAAAAAAAAATAGCCATGTGCTTTTCTTAATTGGGCAATTGATCATCCTTAGTTTACTAACTTCTCTTTACCTTTAGTAAATCACTGTCAATAACCAATTTAATAGGATATTAAACACAAATTGTGGATTTGTTTTTGTGATATCAAAAGTACGTACAAAGATATCTATGTATACAATATGTATGCATGAACATGCACAAAACTCAGTACTCTTATAATGCATCAATCAGATTAGCATAGTTGCTTTTATTTAAAAAAAAAAACCCAGTCCCCTTTCCCATTTTTCGTATCAGTTTTTAGGAGAGTCACCTATATTATGATAAGTAAATTCAATAGAATCTATTTCAAAAGATTTAAAATTACTTGTGGTATTACCTTAGTGCCGAAATTCCCTTCAATTTTGCTTTATGAAACCTTATTAATATGGATATACTTGCAGCATTTAAATTGAAAATAACTCAAAGCCTATCACAAACTAAATGTACATGGATTTCATCGGATTTCTACACAATAAAAAGAATTGCAGAGAAGGCATGAACGGATAAGGTTATTAGGAAAAAAAAATGAACTGAAAATAACAAAATGAATAAGCAACATAATATGTGTTGCATCTAATTAGCAAAGGTAGGAAAAAGTAATCAATATTATATTCTTTTGATAGAAAGTTACCTGTTGCCCATTGAAAAATGTAATTTGAGTGCCAACTTGGTCCTCTGATGTACTACTCAAAAGAGCTGTCCCGGTGGTGAAAAAATTCTTGATATTTGGTAAGTAGTGCAAGCTCATTACACGCAAATTTTGCAACTCTACTTTGCCACAATCATCAGCATCTACAATCCCATGCATTAACTTGCAAAAGACAACTCGAATCTCTTCCAGTTGTGGAAGTCCTCTTAGTAATGAAAGAGGAAACAAAACTTCCATCTTGTCACAACTTTGGACTTTAATTACTTTTAATCTACTGAAGGACTTGGAGGAGGAGATATGGCTAGAGCATATCTTTGTCAAGTTGATAAGCCTATAGAGATGTAGCGACTCCAACATCTCAAAAGCACTAAAGGAGTGCCATTGGAGAATGTGATGGATAGAAAGACCACCATCGACCAGTAGATGCTTTAATTTTGGAAAGCCTTCTTGATATAATGCGCAAATACTTTGCTCGCTTCCGTTCAACTCAGCCAAACACAGATAGTCTGTTTTGCTTAGGAGACTTTGCATGCATCCTTTTCGAAGAACATCACTTATTGGATCCAACTTGAGGTCCAAAATCCTCGATCCTCCGGCATTGATCCTGCGTGTTGCATTACCTATTCGGATTTTGTATGTGGTTAATTTCTTGACATCTAAGTCCTCTGGGAGCACACTTGGATCTGGAATGGAGACATGTAGAGTGCGAAGATACTTCAAGTGATTCAACTCAATCATACTGGCATTACTTGGTTGAGTTTGCTCCACGAAATTCCATTGATTAAAGCTATTCTCCATATACAACTCCTCCAATTTGATCAATCTTCTAAGAACACCCGGTTCAATTATTTGAAGATGCGAACAATGGTTCAAATCCAACACCCTCAGCTCTGTTAGTTGCCCAATTTCTTCCGGCAATTGTTGAAAGTTGGAATTCACACAACTGAGAACTTGTAACCTTTTTAGCTTGCCCAGAATGGCCACATCCTCTAGTGAACAATGTTGAAGACACAAAGTACATAAGTTCTCCAAGAACTGAAATGGCGTCGGTGAACGAGTGAGACGTACCTTAGTTAGATTTAGAACCGTAAGTTTCTTCATAGAGTTGAAATACGAATCTGGAACTTCAAGAGATTCATTGTTGTTGAAAAGCAAAAAGATGCGCAATTCGGGACAATCTAATTCTTTGGGAAGCTCCTTCATATCAATATAGGGAAAGCATATCGCCGAACAACTTTTGAGCCTCTCATTCTGCAATTGTGTTGCCGACACGTCTTTATCTTTCAACATGAGAAGAGGACGATCTTTTAGAATGAACTGAGCAACAAAGTCGCGAACCAAGTCATGTATCTTGAAAGCATTGGCACCTCCATTGTCCAACAGAAGGGAGGAGGCTTGAAGAGTGTGGATGAGTGTGCTCACCTCATCTCTAGCATCTTCCATGCTGCTATCTTTTGGAAATATCCCTAAACCATAGCCATACCTCACCAAATTTTCAACAGAGGGATTAGAGGCGCCACAAGCAACACAGAGTTGTAACAAATTTTTTGCCTCCTCGCTTTCTAAATGATCATAACTTAATTGCAACATCATATTGATCATTGCGCTTAGCCCTTTGTTTGAACACCGCTCAATTTGATTTAAAGCATTCCTCCATTCAGGTGAAGGACCGCATCTGAAATGTTTCGCCATTGTGACAATTAACAAAGGCAAACCTGCACATTTGCGGAGTGCTTCATTCACCATGGGTCTGAACTCATCATTATGAACTTTATCTCCTACCATCCTCTCAAACAATATTTTTGCCTCTTTCTCCCCCAGCCTATCAAGAAAGAAGTCCTTGTCGCAGCCCATTTCCCTTTGTAAAACATTTCGGTCTCTCGACGTCAATAACAACTTGCATCCCATGACTTTGTTGTCATGCCCGCACGGAATTCCAACAGATTTCAAGTCAAGCCCTTTCCATAGGTTGTCCAGTATTATGAGGACCTTCTTTTCCTCATTTCCCAACCTCTCGTGCAGACGATCCGCTCGCAAGCTCTCATACTCATAATCCTTCATGTCCAGGCCTAACACATGGGCAATCACACCTTGAATTCTCTTGATGTCAGGATTTTGTGACACGTCGGCCTTGGCGACCAGATCGAACCGCTTCTCTTCTCTTATTCTGATTACCACATCGTCCAAAAGGGTGGACTTGCCGACCCCACCCATCCCGTAAACCCCGACCACACTATTGCTGTTATCGGCAAGAGCGCCCATTATGTCCCTTATGATCGCAGTTCTGGATTCGAAGACGCCATCCTCACTAAGCTCATTTGACGGTGAGGCAGAAGAAGCGGAGGCCGTTGCGGTGATCGACTGGACGACATCTTTGCCTTCTCTCCTGGCTGGATTCGTAGCAGTGACATTTCCCGGAGCAGGATCGCTGAAGGAGATGTCGTTCAATTCCTTGAATTCTCTGCATTTTCGAGCGAGTCGCTTAATGACCTCGATCTTGCCCTCGGCCTTCCTGCTGAACTGATAGCGACATTTGGCGTAGGGAAGAGTCCCGTAGCAGCAAGTCTTGCTCGCCTCACCAATGTCGCCCAACAGGTCTTCCGCCTCCTGCAAGGCCTTGTCAGCACTTTGCTGCCACTCTGCAAAGTAATCATAGAAATTCCGAAGGTTGTTTCGGGCCACTTCTGCCAAAATGCGGACCCTCTGAGCCTCCTTCTCCAGGTTCCGGACTTCCTCCCGAAGATCGTCAGCGAAGCTCTTGGAGGAGATCACGTATCTGAATCGACGCTTGACGGGATCAACTACATAGCTTTTGAAGACATCATACGCAATAGCAACGACAGAATCGACCGACATTTTTTCTTTGATTTTTTTTTCCAAGAAAGAAAGAGAGACACAGAGAGAGAATGATGAAAAGAAGGAGAAGATACTGAAGAAAAGGAGGAATAGGAAGAATGATTGTGCTGAGGAGAAGAAAGAGTAAAACAGAGCGAGAGACGAACGAGGCGAAGAGATTCGAGCGCGAAAGAAGGACGAAGGAAGGGGAGCGTCGAATAGCGATGAATCGAGGAAGAAAGAGATGATTATCAGCTGTTCAAGTAGCAGTAAACAAATGAGTCGACTTAAACAGTGTGTCAGCACTGATATAATAAAAGGTAATGAATAAAGAAAATGAATGGACAAGGACTGGCCACACCCACGTGACTTTACAGTCTGCCATCAACTCAATTTTTAACGTGGACCACATGGCCAAGGCAGAAAAGCACAAGTGGTCCCTCGGAAATTCCAGAGTACTCCAGAAAATACATGAAAACGGCATCTATATTCTTTCTCAGAATAAGTCCTCCTAATGGTTTTTTTTTTTGGGAGGATTGTCCGATGGTAATTCGGTAAGCTTTTAATGTCAGGAAAAATGCCCCGGAAAACAACTTTTTCCGACTAATATGCAGTACAATAATACTCTCTACCTGATAATATCTCTTTCCTAAAGGATGGTAAAATCTTTTTGCTTGGACTTACCAAATCTCACTAATAAATTATTTCGGTCATAGGTGAGACTCATAATGTTCAAAACATGTGATTGACCTGGATAAATTAATGATTTTTTTCCTCATTATATTTAAATGGTAGACAAATTGAGTCATTTTAATAAATTGATTTGACTAGGAAAGCATCTATATATCTATATATATATATATATATATATATGGTAAAACTCTCTTAAGGGTTGAGCCAGCACAATCACGTGTAAGCTTTATTCAACAATTCGATATCGATGATAACTTTAACAAATCCCAAATTCCTAAACATATGTTTTTTATTTGAATATCGGTTCTATTTTGCACTTTAGCAAATTGGTTTTGAAGATCACTTTAACATATCCCCGTTAATATTTTGATTTACAAATTTTGACAAGCTCTCGAAGGAGTTCAATAATGCATGGATACCCACTTTATATATATAGGATTCACTACATGACTTTAGATATTTCAAAAATAAGATATAACTAAGTGTACAATAACTTTCGAATTTTATAATTAAATAAATGTATGGTTGCCTTTTACAGACGGACCAAAAGGAAGGAAATCGGCTTTATAGCCTGAGGGCCCCCAAAGAACATGATTGCTGGGTCGTGCTATGAAGATGCTTCGGAATCTTTTTTGATCGCTCGTTCGACGTTGGGCACCCTTCTTCAGGTATATCATTGACAAACTTTTAGAAAAATTACGTGATGTGATAGCCAATATATATAACAAATCGACAATATACATATTTATCATGTATGTGATAAATAAGATTCTTAATGTAGAAACATCTTTTATTCCATGATTGTCTATATTTGACAAATATATGATATTAGAGAATTCAAAAAATTATCTATCATCATAAAAACGAAATTACAGTACAGGCTTTGCAATAAATATTAAAAAGTAAAAGAAACAACTGATAGCAAATCAATAAGAGAAAAAACTATCCCTTGTTACAAAATTTCTATAGAATGAAAATTATAAATTTTTAGAGGGTTATATTACGCGGGAATGTATTTATCATAAGTAAATATGACTAAATGCATAATTATTAATGACACTATAAATATGGTGCATAAGTCAAGTCGCATCACAACATGCAATGCATGACAGGTCTACAACCTTCCATGACGAGAGTTTGGCTTATGTAAATATGTAAATGAACTTAGTTGTTGCAGGATACTAAGCATTTTAGTCATTATAGTAGTGAAAGTTGAGTAGCATGCAATACAAAATTTAGTCCATGACCTTGTGCTTTCACGTTGAGAATTTAGCCAACGGATATACTCATGTAAAGCTAACTTTCTAAATTAGCAAGCACACAAATAAGTAGCTAGGAACATATCATTCAATGTGTAAATCCCATATGATTGGTTGTACATTTTATGTAATATGTTGTACCATAATTGTTAGAATAAAGATTGTATTTAAATCACATGATAGTCGCTTAATTAGATTTTCTTTAGCCAGATGTATAATTGTTTACACTGAAAAATGATAAAGTTTTTGTGAACGACATAATGTTGATATAAGTGGGTATAGAGTTTGTGACAACTGATATGATTTTTGGTAAGTTAAGGACAATAGAAGCGCATATCAATGACAATGGACAGTAATTATCGACGGTTGAGAGATACCGTTGTCGATGTACCACGATGACTGGTTAACAATTATCAACTAAGAAGAAAGGAGATAGTGAAAATGTCGACTAAAGATAAGGGCATCAAGCAATGGTTAACCTAGTGACACTTAAAGAGTTGTAACAGCTTGTGAATAGGATTGATGTGCAGATAGGAGTCCTAAAATCTCGGGAATGCAGTTACAACTGCATCTAGTATGGTTAAGTCTTAATAAGCGGTTATGATTAGCGGAGTATAAAATGGCAACATATAATTATTGCAAGGATCATCATGATTACTAATATTTTTTGATGTACTTTTATCAATTTTAATGTCATGTTAATTTCCAACATTTACTATCACCTTTTACCTTTAAATTCGTTGTTCATCTTCATTATCATGCCAATTGCAACTCATGTTTAAAATCGCCACTGAACCCCTTTCATAAAAATAAAAGATATATCTTTTGGTTGAAGATAGTTCACTACTCAGGTTGGAATCCATTTCTGAGTTAAACAACGATACAATCTGTGGATGATAATTCTAACATGATTGATGATATTGAATGTAGACTGACTCTAGGATACACGGTTCATTTTATAAATTTGATTTTTAAAAATACACGAGAAGCCGCAAGAGTCATTCCTTGTTATATCAATAATAAATATGAGTTCATCTCATTTTGTGAAGTAGTTTTTTACTGGGAAGGAAAACCCAACTCGCAAGACTCATGCATGATCCACTAGTCACGTGGACAACAGACTTTAGATCTTAGAAAAATCTAATCTTAGTTGAGGCCATAACTAAACACCAATATATAACTTAATTACGGCAGTTGTCCGTCACATCACAATTGTGGAGTAAATTGATTTCTTTGCATTATTTGTATTGCACGCTCATTGAAGTGGATTAAAAAAATAAAATACGAATGATTACCAACTTCTAAAGTAACAAAATGATTTGACTAGAATTATATGAATACTTTATAGCCTGTCAGATTGGTATAACAGAATGTAATTAAGAAAGAGCAAGAAGTAGCAAAATAGGTGGCGCCCACTTGATAAGGAGAGGCCACACCAACCCATGCACTTGACAAATATCATCTTTAATCTGGTACACATGATAAATTAATCACAAATTAATTTTTTTACTACAAAAAATCTTAAATTGGTACACTTATAATAAATTTATAGAAAACTAATTTTTTGACTATAAAAATTTCTAAACTGATAAATCTATAAGAAATTTACTATCTGTTAGTTTTCGTTAAATTTTCCAGTTAGATTGCTGATTTAGATGACATGTGGTAGTTGACAAACGTACCAATTTGAGATTTTACCCTCTATTTGTCATAGTGTATCGGTTTTGTAATTTTTATGGTATTAATATAATTTAACAGGGGGTTTATTTGTCATAAATGTATCAACTTATGGTTTTTTATGGTAAAAAAATTAGTTTGGAGTAAATTTATCACATGTGTACTAGTTTGGGTTTTTTCATGATTAAAAAATAGTTTGGAATAAATTTATCATAATTGTATCAGTTTGGGGGCTTTTTGCGATAAAAAATTAATGTGAAGTAAATTTATTGACATGTGTATCAGTTTAAGATTTTTCGTAATATTATCCCTTAATCTCGTTCATAATATTAATATTTTCATCAATATTTGTATGTGGGCACTTTTGTGAATCAACATGGAGTGACGATTAGAATCCGAATCGTATATAACACCTTCTATCAAAACGCAATTATTAAAATGATTGGATTTAAATCATCGCTCATGTATAATAGGTACTTTATGTAGTTTGTCATTCTTCGCTATAGCAAATGTAATTAATAAAGAGAACAAAAGGACGAGGACGGATCAAAACCCACGTGACATGTAGTTTCATCCAGAGGTGGCAGTATGTATCTGAAACCCATTATCAAAATTATGGTGCGACACTTGAAATTTTTAAGCCAGTTGAAACGATATGAAAAAAGCATCACCAATTCCACGTGAGTCTACGTGGGTCTGCACCAGACTCATTTTCAACCCATTGTGAGTCTAGCAAAATAAGCAAATAAATTATTACTACTATCATGGGTGATATCTCCTTTGAGTGTCCCCCAAAGGAGAAATGGTTTTCTTGTTTCTTAACTTGACCAATCATCATTACCAATGGGTAAGTTTCCGCATCCTTTAGCTCCAGCATTAATGGAATTGATCAAGTACTAGTCCTAAAGTCGCTCCTTGTGCGAATCAATGAAATCATATTTAAATACAGAAGTAACATTGTAATTAAGCAAATTGTTAGATTATAATGTCAATTGTAATCGTTACCTTAGACGTAACTTCAATTGGAATTGTAGATCAAAACTTCTAAGTAAATTAAACTTTTGCCATTCTTTATTAACATTTTAAACCAATTTATTTTCTTGAGTATTGCTACTCGTTCGAGATAAAATTAATATGGGGAACGATCCCGAGTCACCGCAAACATTATTTTGCGTCTCTCTTGTACCTATTGAAGTTTCGCCCTTTTCTTTCAAATGATTCGGTCTGTTTGGAGTATTTTACATTTAATATTTATTTTTCAAATATTGCAGTTATCACAAATCGGTCCTAAAATATTCAAAAATATACAATTATTGACAAATAAAGTTATGTGGCTTTTGATAATTTATAATCCTAATTTTTCTTTCACTTTTAATTTTTTTGAGGGACAGGGAGCATCAGAAAACAGCAACATCTTGCTGGAAAAGTTTATAATAAACGGCTGAGTTTTAACACTAGCTATCCAGCAATTTAGAAATTTTAGAATGACTCAAAAACCCAAGGAAGAAAGAGGAGATAGGATATGAGTGGAGCTCCACTTGGGAAGTTGAGTGGTGAGCAGACTACCCCCACGTCGTCGCTGCCAAATAACAAAAATACAAAAAAGGCCGGTTGCTTCATCAAGACAAGAACGATAATAGACAGATACACAATCCAGTGATAGAAATAGATGACTCATAAAAAGTATAAGTGGGGGAGGGGGAGATAAAGATAGAGTAATTGAGGGTAGTTGCCGGAGCTGAGATGGTTTTCGGCATCTTACCGTTCCTTTACTCGACCAATCTCCATCATTCATGTCTAACTCCACGTCCTTTCGTCCACCACTATTGGACAAACATCTAGGTATTCGCAAATGCATGAACTGACTGGGTGCCCTCACTTGTCTGGCCTCTTTTCTTTTACAAACATTGCTTTCCCACTTCAACCCTACCGAGGCAATGATCCATTGAGCAAAAGAGTTACCAATTATTAAGCTAAAACTGATAACTCTCTTGATGAGGCTCAATGAACAAACTTTTCCCTTCACTTCAGTTAACTCTTGTTGTGGGAGGATATGTGATGTTCCTTAAAAGTATAAGAGATGAGCGATCTAGATGATTGATAGCAATTTTTGATGTTATTCTCCTTATTGACACATTAGACTTTAGCTAACTTAGAGCCTTATGTCTTAACTAATATTAATCATTAGTTTAATAGTCTTGACTTTTCATGTATTATTTTTCACAAATTTGTTGATAGAAAGCCCCTCTACGCATCTCTTTTGGTGAAAAACAGAAAAAAAAAAATTCAGTTCACAAAATAAAATTGAAGTTGTTTAATTTTTATGAAAACCATAATTATCATATTAGAATGTGAAATAAATATCATAAAATTGCCATATGATGATATGGTTAGAATTTTGTGAATGTCTCTTTGTTCTTGCTCTTTCGAAATTACTTCTTGATATGAATTCAATGTAATTTTTCCTATTATTCTCAAACAGCAACATCATTTTTTTTTTTAACGTAAACAGCAACATCATTGATCGACAATTTTCGACTTTTCTTCTGACAAAGAGAGCGATTCTTACACCAATAATGCACAGTGGACTCAATAATACAAGCTTCTGGGCCATCGTGCAAGATGCCTTACCCACACACACTGTGGTGCTTGTGTTCACTTGAAGTACTTATTGAGCTGTCAAATCATTTGTCTTTTTCTCTTTGAAATTTCCTGGCTGGATGTTCCATTTCCCATTCTTCAAAAGTCTGTCCCCATGGATTCGGTAGAATTATATTATTGATCTTTTGAATATCCTCAATGCACTCGAATGGTAGCACCTTTTGAGGATTCTCGGAGAAACGCATCTTCTTCGGCGAAGACTGATAGGAACTTGAAGGTACATCAACGAAGCTCAAAGGGACATGTGTTGGCATTGGCCCACAAAGTAGAAGTAGTTTGCAGACTACACATCATGCACGAATCAATAGGGCAACATGTGAAACAAAGTTGTTCTAGATACTTCATCACCAAAATGTGTGCACCTCAAATGATGCTCATAATATCTAGTGAGTTGCTATGCATATTTTAGCAAAGACCAATAAAAGAAATGGTTCTCCTTCATTGCATTTTTCAAAAAAAAAAAAAAAAGATGATGGCTCAAACTAGTTTTGGAGTTGGATTTGATAATTCTTAAGGGATTTAGGCATCGTAGTAATTGAATTTTTTTGCAAAAATTGTCGGTAGGTCTTTAAACTCTTTTTTTGCCAATTGTATATGTACATTGTGTATATATATATATATATATATATATATATATATATATATATTGTTCTTTCAAATCCTTTTTGTCAAACATGCAAACAGAGTGGATGATGATGTGGACTATATACACGAGATGTAGATCGTCTATTGCGAAATGTGTCCGCATCGTAGGTCCATCTTGCCATTAGGATGATAGAAGGAAATAAACTTTGTGATGTCCCATTAAAAGTTAAAGAGATGGGTGATCTCGATGATATGCCCATGTAGAGATTATATATTAAATAGCAATTTTTGATAATTCTTCTTATTGACACATTCGATTTTGGTTAGATCTTTATATCTAATTAATATTAACCATTTGTTGAAAAAAAGTCTTGACGAAAATAAGTCTTGACTTTTCATGTATTATGTTTCACAGATTTGTTGATTGAAAGCTCCTCTAGGTGTCCCTTTAAGTGAAAAACAACAAAACCCATTTCACAAATAAAATTGAATTTGTTTAATTTTTATGCCAATTATAATTATTAGTTTAGAATGTGAAATAATTATCATAAAATTGTCATATGATGATATGGTTGGAATTTTGTTAATGTCTTATGTTCTTCCTCTTTTAAAAGTTACTTTTTGATGTGAGTTTAATGTAACTTTTCCTATTATTCTTAAAAGGCAACATCAATCGATCCACAATTTTCGTTTTCTCATGAAAAAGAAAGACCGAGTCTCACACCAACAACGCACAGTGGACTCAATAATACAGACTAGTGGTCAAGAGCAATGATGATTATGTGGGCTATATACACGGGATGTAGATCGTCTACTGCGAAATGCGCGCGCGTCATTTGTCTGCCGTGCCATTGGGACGATGGGGGAAGAAGGAGTGAAACACAACAAGAACGAAGAGAGATGAAGAAGGCGAAGAGGTTTGAGGGCAAAAAAGAATTAAGGGCGACATCAAAACACAGCAACTTTTTGCTGGAAAAATCAATAACATTTGAGTTGTTGCATGCTGCATGAGGCACGCTTGGACCTAACAATCAAAATTTCATGATACCTCTGCATATTTTGTTGCCAAAGATGTCGTTATAGCCATTTTGAATTATCATTAATCTATTGATTTATTTCTACATTGTAGCCAAAATCTCGTGTTTGATGCTCCGCTTTAGTCTATTTAGCTTTTTCAAAAAGCATCTTGGACTTGAGAGGGAGATGGGACATCCCACTATTTAATGTCAAGCTAAATTATTGCTTGTTCTGGCCTGAGCAACATGCAAAGATATTTACCAACGACAGAGCTCTATAAGACAAAAGAGTAGATATGGACCCCACTTTTGCATGCATGGTTCAATTATGGGATTGGGGTAATTATGCATTGCAACCTTCTTGGAAATAATAACTTTAACAATGATGTGATAGAAAACGAAAGTATAGAGTAAGAGAGCTGAATGCTATCATCAAATCATTCGCCACGTAATGCCTATCATTAATAGGAACTCATACTTTTAAGTACCTACCATTTATAAAAGATGTTCTCAAGTTAAACACTAGTTAAAAGATCGGATACGGAAAAAAAGAATGGCTTAGAAAACTACATGTGACACCACCAAACTATTATGATTGTAGTTCAGACTTAGTAGAGAACAAGGTAAATGTAATTTAGTCCTCGTCTTTTTGACAAGGTGTGATGGATCCTTGGCTTTAGCATACACGATTTGTCTTAATAACTAAGATTTGTGATTCAATTATTTTCCTATATATCCCTTCAAGAATGCAAAGAAAATTGTCTTCCTGCAATGCATATTTGCACAAGCAATATATGAATATTAAAGACCATAATATAAGCACTTGACAGTATTTGCTAGATTCAAGAGTTATAATCTACAGCCTTAACAATACGATAGGGTGCATCATCCGAAAGTCATCTATCTTAACTTGTCAAAATCAGTGCTTTTAGACTATACATTGTATACATAATATAATCTTAAGTCTTATCTCAAGTTTTATAAATTAATTCTTATAATTGTAGTATTACTTTTTTTCTTGATAATATTCAAACAATTAAAAACTCTTGATAGGTGCCTAGTCAGAGACAAGCTTACTCGAAACTCTAGACCGAGAAGACATTACAATTTCACAAATAGGAGTACTTGAAAACATGAGCTATTTCAATTCAAACGACTGTAAAAATAAGAAAAATAGAAAAGATTGGCTTGACTTTGATTATAAGTGAGGCTTAGGAATATCCATCACGCGTGAGTGAAGGTTGCTCATTGTTACCATCATAACCAAATTTTGAAGAAACAAAATGGTTTTTAATGGGAGAAGGACACTAAAAGTGCTGTAAATTATGTACGGTGCTCACTTTAGTGCTAAAATTTTTCGCCGGCTCGCCTAAGTGCCAAAATCAGAAAAAAGATCACTTAAGTACCTCCAGCAAGAAATTCTAGCTAGAGAAATCACGTGGGGGATTTATAATTAAAATTTTTATCTAAGGTGGCACTTTTTTGACACTGAAATGATCACTTTTTCGTGAAGATTGGTATTGGAGTGATTATTTTTTTACAACGATTGTCACTGAAATAATCACTTTTTAACTTGCTACACGACTTCATTTGGGGGTTATATGCTCACTTTGGGCATGCCAATGAGCCATGTGAGATCGAGAAATTAATAAAATATGGCCACATCGGATTTCCGATGACTCAAATCAAAGTCGGCACTCAAATTATTGTTTTTTTCAAAAAAAGTTGCACTTAAGTGATCCGAAAAGAACTTTTGGTACTAAAGTGAGCACCATACACAACTTATAGAATTTCTAGTGTCCTTCTCCCGTTTTTCAATTGCACGAACCCAATCCTCTGGAGCATAAATGATCTCACTCTTTGTATTACGTGATTTTCACCAGAAACACAAATTATAAGCATCGAAACACAAATATCTTCCAAATATCACTCCATCTAATATTTTTAATAGTAGGGAGTTTTAACAGGTGGAAATAGAGTTTCATGATGAAGGGAGGACAAAAAATTAGACTATCAAAATTGACAAGAGCAAATTATCAATTTACTCAAGAAATTATGAAATGTACGACGTTAAGATCGTGTCATGATCAATATGGAGACATATACATGAGTCTTCTATTTTCATCAAAGTTCGAGGTACTAGTATTTTAGTATTGTTCGAAAAATTGCACAATCAATATTAAACAATATGTATAGAATGTATTTGACTCATAAAACTTTTAATTCGACCAATCAAGTCCTAACTTTTTGACGAAAGTGTTATCAAAGTCTGCTTGGTCAAGTTTTGTTTGATTTATATGACGTGTCAGCTTAATCATTGACACCGGAGAAAGTGTAGAGAAATAGGAGGCAACGCAAGTGAGAACTAAAATGGATAGATTGCTCGCCACTCGTGAGAATCCATCTATGAGATAAGAGCAAAACAAGAATTCCTTCTTATTCTCAAGCCAAAGGCTAAATGAATTATCACTTAAAACAAGTCTGCCATTTTATTCGTCGTAGCATGCTTATATAAATGAGCTTGGAACAAACCCCCAAGCAATGAGTAATTATTAAGACTCTCTGGAAAGATAAAGGACTCATAGGGAGGACAAACTAGTTTACTAGAAAACAATGACAATTAAATAAGGACTCTAAAAACCTCAAACGACATTTACTAGACCTTGAAAATATAAGAAATAAATGTTATTGGATGCATGTCTCCAAGATTTACTTGATCCAATGTTACCGACTTAAAGGCCTCTGAGGAATGCGGACACCCTCTAGACGCAAAGTTACCGAAGTAGACTTGGTATTGGTAACTATGCAATCGGTAACTTTCTCGTAGAATCGACTCTGTCTAGGAATGCTCTGGCATCAATCATGCCCATTTATCTAATGTCTAGTCAAATTATTGTATCCTGTAGGCCTGAGCAACGTGCATAGCCTTTTTCCAACAACCGAGCTCTATTGATTGATTGGGAATCCTTTGAAGATTCTTTTGTACTCTGAGTGGTTGATGATTAATCGGAGTGGTTGCATGCTACATGAGACGTGTTGGACCTATTAATCAAACTCTCATGATTCCTCTGCTTATCATTAGTTTCTTGATTTGTTTCCACGTTTGTAGCCAGAATTTCTTGAGTTTGATGCTCCGCTTTCGTCTATTTAGCTTTATCAAAAAGCATCTTTATTAAAGATGGACTTTAGCGGAAGACAGGATATCCCACTATCTAATGTTCAGTAAAATTATTGCATCTTTTGAGCTTGACTTGCATAGCCTTTTTCCCCTGACAGAGCTCTATCAGACAAAATAGTACATATAGACCCCCTTTTTGAATGCATGGGATTGCGATAATAATGCATCGCTACCTTCTTCAAAATAATAACTTTACTAATGATATCAAGGAAAATGAAAGTATAAGCTTAGAGTTTAGAATACTATCATCAAATCACTTGTCATGTAATACTTATTGTTAATATAGACTCATATTTGTAAGTACTAGTCATTTACAAAAGCTGTGAATTAATTAAGCACTAGTTAAAAGATTGCGATGTGAGAAAAAAACACGGCTTATAAAACTACAAGCGACACCACCTAGCTCTTGTGGTTGCAGCTTGAACTAGACAAAGAACAAGGTAAATGTAATTTAGTTCTCATCTTTTTGACAAGATGTGATGGATCTTCGGCTTCACCATGCACAATTTGTCTGAATGCCTTAAGAGTTGTAATTAGATTATTTCCTCAATATATCCCTTGAAGAAAGCAAAAAGAATTGTCTGCCGGCATGCATATTTGAAGAAGGAAGGTATGAATATGAAAGACCATCATATAAACTCATAGAATGAGAAAAATAAGAAAAGATAGAAAAGACAAGCTATTTCGACTTAAGCAATTGTAAAGATAAGAAAAATAGAAAAGATCGGCTTGACCTTGACTATAAACATGGTTTAGGAAAATCCATCGTGGACGAGAGGAGGATGTTCCTTGTTGCCATCGGAGCCAAATTTGAAGAAACAAGATGGTTTTTAAATTGCATGAACCCAATCCTCCTGAGCCCAAATGATCTCCCTCTTTGTATTATGTCATTTTGACTTGAGATCCAAATAATAAACGTTGAAACCCAAATATCTTCCAACCATCACTCTATCTAATTATTTTAATAGCGGAGAGCTTTTAACATGTGGAAATAGAGTTTCACGACGAAAGGAGAACATCAAAATAGACGATCACAGTTGACAAGAGAAAAATATCAATTTACTCAGAAATTACAAAATCTACAAGGTTAAGATTGTGTCATGATCAATATGGAAAAGAATCTTCTATTTTCATCAAAGTTCGAGGTATCAGTGTTTTAGTATTGTTGGGAAAATTGCACAATCAGTATTAAACATATTGTATATGATGTAATTGAGTTTTAAACCTTTCGATTAAACCAATTCAGTCTTAACTCTCTGAGGAATAGTATAATCAACATCTCAGGCAAGTTCTACGTCATTTATTAGACGTATCAGTCTAATTATACTCGATTATCCTATATGTAAGGACTATGGTGTAATGTGAACTAAAATTACATGAAATGACGCTATTTGACCTTAGATAAACGTTATCCTTGTTTGGTTGAGCGGCTAAAGTCCCAAATTTTCAATGGATATGTAGTAATAGCTCAGCCACATCTTTATCAAATGTGGACTCGACAAGGAGTGGGGACACCTCGATATCCAATGTCTAGTCAAATTATTGCATCTTTTGGACCTAAGCCACGTGCATAGCTTTTTTTAATGACCAACAAAATAATATATGACACATAGCCTCATTTTTGAAAAAATGGTTCAACCATGGTATTGGAGTAATAATGCATGACTGCTTTTTTTTTTTTTTTGGAAATTAATAAATTTAATAAGGATGTCATAGAAAACAAAAGTATAGACTAAGAGTTCTGAGTGTTATTGTCAAATTATTTTCCTACTTAAGGAACAAAAATTGTCAAGATCTCATGATGACCAACTTGGCTTATCGTTTATCTATTGATTTATTTCCACATCGTGGCCAAAATCTCTCGTGTTTGATTCTTTGTTATATGTTAAGCCTTTTTTGAATAATCAAGGCTTTTGTTTTTGGCTTTTTCTAAAAGCATCTTTGTTAAAAGTGAACTCAAGATGGAGATGGGACTTCTCACTATCTAATGTCTAGTCAAATTATTGCATCTTCTGGACTTGGTTTTGTCACTCTCTTATTATTAACCCTTTTAAGAGTAGACGATCTCAGGGTAAGCCTGAGCATTGTCATAGCTTTTGTTATGAACGACATAGCTCTATTAGACAAAAAGAGTACCTATGGACCCAACTTTTGCATGCATGGTTCAATCAAGGGTTTGTGGTAATAATGCATGACTGCTTTCTTGGAGATAATAACTTTTAGTAAGGATGTCATAAGAAACGAAAGTATAGACTAAGAGTTGTGAATGCTATCATCAGATCATTCATTATGTATGCTTATCATTAATAGGAACTCATATTTTCAAGTACCCCCTATTTGTGAAACATAGCTTGTAAAACTACAAATGACACCACCAAACTCTTGTGATTGCAGTTCGGACTTGGCAGAGAACAAGTAAATGTAATTTAGTCCTCATCCTTTTGATAAGGTTTGAGTGCCTAAGAGTTGCCATTTGAATATTTCTCTTAATATATTCCTTGAGGAGTCCAAGGGGAATTATTTGCCCGCATACACATTTGAACAAGGAATGTATGAATATGAAAGACCACAATATAAGTGAACAAAATGAGAGAACACACAAGATTTATATTCACGACACTTAGTAGCATTTGCTAGTGTGAAGAATTATAATCAGCAACCTTTGACTATATAATATATTATGAAATCTGAAAGAAATCAATCTTAACCTGTGAAAAATTGTGCTCTTAAACTACACATTGGCTACATGATATAATCTCAAGTCAAAGCCAGAAGAATAAAGGATAAAGCAAGCAAAGTGAAAACTCAAAAACAAACTAAAAATATGAGGTGGGTTTTCCAATTTGAAGACATGCCACTAATGAGTTAAGCTTGGGACCTTTCCACGAATCTGTTCACATCATATGGCCGCATCATCACTTTGGAAGAGCCGATGGTCCGATTCAAATTTCTTGGCTAATTGAATCCTACTAAGAGTAATACATTTGGAAATGATTGACGAAACAATGTGATAGTTTGACCAACTTATTCACATCACTTTGATAGACCTATTTTATGAATTAATTCTTATAGTTGTGGTACTACTCTTTCTTGAAAATATTCAAACTATATGTGTGAAAATATTAAGAACTTTTATCTTGATTGGTGCTTGACTAGACACAAGCATACTCTAAACTCCAGATCAAGAAGACAGTTACAACTTAAAAAATAAGAGTACTCGAAAAAGATGAGCTATTTTGACTCAAACAATTGTAAAAATAAGAAGCATAGAAAAGACCGGCTTGACCTTGAGCATAACCATGGCTTCAGGAAAATCCACCACGCATCAGGGAAGTATGTTCCTTGTTGCCATTGAGCCAAATTTTGAAGAAACAAAATGGTTTTTTAATCGCATGAACCCAATCCTCATGAGCCCAAAGGATCTCACTCTTTGTATAACATGAATTCACTTAAGACCCAAATAACATTTGTTAAACCCAAATATGTCCCAATTATGACTCTATCTAATAAATTAATAGCATGGAATTTTTAACGTGCAAATATAATTTCACGATGAAGAATGTAGCTAAAATTAGACAATCAAAACTGACAAGTGCAAATTATCAACTTACTTGACCAATACCGTCATTATCAATATGAGACATACACAAGAACCTTCTATTCTCATCAAAGCTCGGGTTGCGGGTGTTGTAGTATTGCAAGAAAATTGCACAATCATTATCGAACATATTGTACAGAATTAACTCTTTGAGAAAAAATGTAATCAAGTACTATCAGGCAAATTGTCTAATTTATCTAATGTATTAGTTCAATCAAGTTAGGCTGTCCTACATGTGAGGATGATGGTGTGACGTGGACTGAAATTACATGAAAAGATGCTGTTTGTTCTTAGATAAACAGCTTCGGTTCTTGGTCGAGTGACTAAAACCCCAAATCACCAAATCTGTAGCTATAATGTTTGACTTAAACAAAAGGGTTGACGGTATATAGTAGCGAATAGAAGCAAGCCCCGTCTGAAACGAGACTATTACACAAGTACGCTAGAACAAACTCACCACAAAAGAGGCACAAAACAAAACAAAAATGATTTCAATGGCAAAATTAAAATTACTGACGAACACCCTTTTTTTTTTTTTTTCATTATCAGCTAATTTGGTTTATTTCCACATTATAGCAAACTCTCGTCTGTGATGCTCCTTATGCTAAGTCGCTTTGGTCTTTTAGCTTTTTTATAAAGCATCTTTATTGAAGGTGGACTTGAGAGGAGATGGGACACCCCACTAACTAATGTCTATTCAAATTATTGCATCTTTAATTATGGGATTCTAATGATTATGCATGGCTACTTTCTTAGAAATAATAACTTTAATAAGGATATCATGGAAAATAAAAGTATAGACTAACTTCTCTAAATGTTAAGGTGCTTTACCTTTTCTTGCTTTGAGTTGCGTAAGGAAGAAGTATTATCAAAATAATCAACACTTCCGTCTTTTCAGCTTCTTTTTATAAAGTAACTTTATTAAAGGTGGACTCGAGAGACTGAGGGAACGAATATAATCAACGCTTTCATCTTTTTAGCTTTTCTTAAAGCATCTTTATTGAATGCGGACGAGAGAGATATGGGATATGCGATCAAGATAATCAACACTTTCATCTTTTGAGATTTTTCATAAAGCATCTTTAGTAAAGGTAGACTTGAGAGCGAGATGGGAGACCCCACTATCTAATGTCAATTCAAATAATTGCATCTTTGATGATGGGATTTCTGGTGATAGTGCATGGCTACTTTCTTGGAAATAATAACTTTAATAATTATATCATGGAAAGCGAAAGTATGGACTAAGATCTTTGAATGTTAAGCCACTTTACCTTTTCCTGTTTACTGCTTGCTTTGAGTTGTGTAAGGAACAAGTACCGTCAAACCCAGACCTTAGTATTCATTTTTTTTGCTTTTTTGCTTACCCTTGCCTTTTGACTCATTGCTTTGCCGGTGATTGCCAAATAGAGACTCCGTTCATGTTGTAAATTAGATAATGTTTGATATTCTTCTTCTAATGCCATAATCAACTAGAAATTTTTATCTTTATTCACTTTAAATTTCAGAGCAACATAAATTTCTAAATTAGCAATAAGTAAAACACTCCATTAAATATAAACAGCCATGTCATATATCTATATTGGATAGCAAATTTCAATAATGTGCTAGCTATGGACGTACTAGACTTAGGCTAACTTAGACCTTTACATCTAATTAATTTTGACCATTGATTAAAATAAATCTTGCATTTTTATGTATTATCTTTCAATTTTCACGCATTTGTTGACAAAAAGCCCTCCAAATCATCCCTTCAAGTGAAAAAAAAAAAATCAGTTCATAAGGAGAAATTGAAATTGTGTAATTTTTCTGCCTACAATAATTGTAGGATTAAAATGTCAAATTATTCGTATATCTGTTATATGTTATGAGTATCTAAAAAGGTTATGACTAATTTCCAACAAAAAAAAATGTTATGACTAAACAAAAATTTCGAACTTGAATAGTCTCACGTTCCCATTCTTTAAACGTATTTTTCCACATTTTTGCAGATAGGACTTTTACATAGAACCAAAATTTTGTGAATCGGATCGATATATGACCCGACTAAAAATTTCATGCAAGATTTTTAAGCCATCGGGGTACAGAGTTCATGTGATTTTTTAATAAGGCCTAGCATGCATGCGAAGCCTTGGCCCATTTCGGTTTGAAGGTTAGGTCGGAAAGCCCTGTTGAAGCCCGGCTTCTCTCTCTGTCTCTAGCATGGAATCATCCCACTTGAAAAGAGCATGATTCCTTGCACGATTCCTTGCCACCAAGGACAACTTTTAGCAAAGTAAGAATCAAAAGGCATTCGTGGAAGGTCGGGACTTCATCTAATCCTGATTTTCCATCAATCGTTCTTGATACCTGGGACGTTTTCTTTGGCAATTGTAAGAAGCACCGTTCAGCTTCGTGTCCAGGGGATACTCATGGTGAATCCTCCATTTTGAGGAAGAAAAGGCAGAGATTCTGGTATTTTGGGAAGGATCTAGAGGAAAAACAACAGAAGGAGATTGAGAACTTCCTTTAAATCGTTAATTTAAAGTCTATCCAGTGTCCTTGCATTCTTGGTAGATCGAACACTTGTCTCTTATTGATCAGCTTTTCGCGCATAAAGTCTACGAACTTCCTTCGAATCATGACCGTCACTGAATAGAGCCAAAACTAGACAAAGCCTGATTCATGAGCAGAACTGGGCCTCGCCCACGATGGAGACTTCCTCTAGTTCGTTGCCGACTTGCGCCCTGGTTTGCCACTGGGCCTAATTTGATCCATATCTAAAAATTTCTTACTCGCCATTTCTCTATTGGTAATTGTTATGAAAGTTTCGTCTTCTTCGTACCTTGATTAATTTTTTTTTTTTTTTCATATCCCTATCCGCCTAGTCCATATTGTTATTTTTTGACATACTAATATGACCTTTCAGGGAAGTGAAACTGAATGATGGGGTGCCATAATTTTGGAACTACATGTCAATCTAGGCTAATCTCACTTAATAAATCACTGACACCATGCCAATTTTTGATTGAATTTATGAATGTATTAAGTAGCCTTTGGAACATTCACAATTTCACCGAATTGCATGCTTAGTTTAAATTAGTTATTGCATTTTTTACAATTGTGTACGAAGCACTCTCCTTGAATAATACTAGGTAAAAAGATGAGGTCCCTTTATATTTGAAAACCATGAGGTGAACATGCCCAATGTTGTAATGCTCCGTGAATCCCCAGCACCCTTTTTCACAACAAGAAGATGTTATTGTTTCACTTTTACAATTCTATAGTCCAGGTTGAACAAGCCGGAACCTTGGAAGCACCGAGTTTGAGTGATCCTTTCTACAGCTTCTCAAGGAACTTCTTGGAATTAATTTTCTATTAAAAAAAAAAAAGATTAAGGCTACAAGTCCATAACAACAACTCATCATGGTCAAACGGAAGTGCATAAAGAAAAGAAAGAAAACATGAAGTTTTAAATTTTGCAACATGGATGCAACATCAGTTTCCATAAGTAGTTTCCTGAGCATTGAATGTATTGATAGTTGCTTCATTTCACGAGTGTAAAGCTAGAGAATCCAATCTATAGTTTACCCACTGATTAGTGCAATGGTGATGTAGCACTGCTCATGATTAGTGCAACAGTTAACATCAATTTATCTTGATCATACGGTCAAGATGCTTTATCATCCAACAGTTGACATCAGTTTTCTTTGATTCGATGGCTGAGATCGTGCATGTAACTTAGAGTGCTCAGTGAGGTTACATGATGTATGCTCTGAATTGATAGACTGACCAGTGACTATTTTGGTCGAATCTGTTGGTTGTTGCTCAACAACAAATGCTGCGATGAAGCGACACACGGAAGTTGCTTCATGGAAGAATTTTAGGTCGGTTTCCATCCGGGAGAGATAGCAATTAATTTGCTTATCAAATTAATTCAGTACACCACTAGTCTTGTATTCCATCTATTAATATTTTCATTTATTAGTTTAACTATGAAAATAAAACAAACAAAAATGATACTAGATATAGTTATATCACTGATGTAAAATTCATTTAAAAAAAAGTGCAATTAAGCAATGCGTAAGTACTAACTAATTCATACTTTCAAGTGGCACAACCAATTTCTAAATTTTGTTTAAAAAAAATTATCAATTACTTCCCATTATCTCCTCCATTTCAGTGAACAAAATATATCGTGGTATTCCAAAAAATTTGTCAGTTGAGATTGATAAGGCACCAAGTAATTGTTAATGTGGTGCCCTAAATAGCTACCAAAAAAAAAAAAAAAAATGGTGGTGCCATCACCACCGTTACTTCGGCGTTCGGCGAGCGCAAACACGCCTCACCGGGCTCCCACAAGGGCTTTTTTTTTTTTTTTTTTTGTCTGAACTCTGAGGGTTACTTGCTCTCGCCTTCATGTGCCAGTGGCGCACCAATAAACACAAGGACCTAAGACCAGCCAACCTCTAGGTGTCTGACTCTCGTCACTAGTGCGCTACCACTGCACGAGGGCGAGCGGCGGCTGTCGTCAACCCTCACCATCACCTAGCTCTAGGCAAGGGTTTGGTTACACTTTGCCTGGAGTGCTTTAAGAATGTGATGTTGAGGAATGATCTGCAAAACAAGACTGTAATTAAAATCAATGTTTAGGCAAAAGCATCAAAATTCCATTATTAAAAGCTGACACCGAGAAAAAGTTAGAAGCCTTCCGTTCTTTACAAAGACAAAGAAACTCCGAAGATCCTAATCTTGGAAAGTAGCAAATGGAGGATGGAAGAAAATATTAATTTTGCTCTCAAGAAGATTCTGCATAATTGACTTGCCTGCCTTTTCCAATCGGGATGGCACAAATTTGAAGATTCCGACGAATGTAGAAAAGCTATCAACAGAAAGGAATTGACATTGCTTGTGCTTTCATGTTTCTTCTCGATTCATAGCCTGAACGTATATTATATTTCGATAAGTATTGCAATTTGATATCTTGCTAGTTGCTTAATATAGGGGAATTAAAAAATTCTGGGAACTTAAAAGTTGCACGATGAAGATCGCAACCAAATCGTGATAATGAGATTTCTCAACAAGAACCTTGCACTTGAGTTCTACACGGAAGAATTCTCAACTGCTTTGATGAACCATGTTGGCTCCAGTTAACCGAATCGAGTGTCAACAAGGCTGGAATTTAAGTGTCTAAACTGGTCACCCAAGTCAAGATAGACTAAAACTCCCATACTCAGTTGTTGGAAATCGATTTGAGCTCAATTATGGAGATTGACTCAAATAAAAAGTCAGGGTACTATTGTGTTCTATGCATATATCTAGGCAAAAGTATATTATAAGTGTCAAAACTTGGCACATGTGGACACTTAAGAGCTAAAATTTTCAAAAGGTACACTTAAGTGCATATTTTTTTTAAAAAAAAATTGGATACTTAAGTGTCAACTCCAGCAAGGCTAGCTGGATATCCCATGTAGCATTATTTTATTAATAAAAATGGTTTACATGGCTCATTGAAATGACTACTCAACAATCAATGTACAAAAAGACGTCATTTTGCTCCCAAATTTATTAATTAAAATTAAAAATTTTTTTTAAAATAAAAAGAAGGAGGTAACATTCGATGAGGGCCTCCATAGCCCTTGTCGCCGCCATTGCCCCACCATTACCAGATTGGGCTGGCGACGGTGAGGCGGCAACGAGGGTTGTGGAGGCCCTCGTCAAATGTTGCCTCCTCCTCTTCCCCTTTTTTTTTTCTTCTAAATTTTTTAAACTTAATTTAATTAATATCTATATTAAAAATGAAATTCTGGAGCAAAATGACGTCGTTTTAGGCTTATAGTGCCATGTGGATAATGTTTTTTTAAAAGAATTGCCACATCAACAAAAAATGTCGTAAAAAAAAATCACATGAGCAATTTGGTTGAAAATTCTCGCCATTGGCACTTAAATGTTCTTTTCTTCTCTTATTTTGGCTCTTAAATATACCTTTTGGAAGTCTTGGCATTTAAGTGTCCACCTATGCTGAGTTTTGGCACTTGCAGTGTTCGGCACTCCATATATGTACATGTGTGGTTACGGATGTCAATGTCTAATTTTATAACTATTAATTTTTTTGAATTAGACTCACAAGCTTGTTGAGCTGAGTATTAGTGACCTCAAGTTCAATTTGACAAGATACTCAAGTAATTCGTGCAAAAGCTTGATTAGAAATTAGTCGAGCCCTTCTCAATACACATCAACCCAAGACCTGACAACTTATGAGAGGTCGACTTAGTTTCACTCTGAGTAGGTCTCCGAGTATGCCCATTGTGAGAGGAACTAGATATACATTAGGGGTAGGTAGCAATTTTCCTAACTTGATTAGCATGACAAGGAATCATATCTTACCAGCACAAGTTGGCTATTATACATGAATTCTCATTTTAATATGCAATATTCGAGAAAGTATGGTTTGCAAGGACGTCAACGAACTTGTATTTTATAGTATATATGCCAAATTCATCGGTTAGACAGAGGAGCAAAAGCCTCCTGATCCAAGGAAGATTCCACCAAGATCTTAAGAAAGACTCTTGACTTAGTAAATTAATGATTGAGGACCCAATGAGAAATGAGGCCTTTTTATACCCAACTCAATTCCTGATTTTTTGTATTCTAAACAAAAAATTAGAGGGAAAGACCATCTTCATGTTTGCAGCACCGACAATCGCAGTTCTGTTCATAGTACTTTCACAGTGTCTTTGCATCATTAGAAGTGACCCGGAGATGATTTCTGCGGAAAAGGTTGGAATGGAGGGCAATTCTACGAACGGGGACGATTATTCCTCCGGATGGGACAGCGTCTTGGTCGATTTGAGGTTTGCCACCGCCGAAAAAGGAGTTTGACTACTACAACCATGCATCTTTTCGCCATGCCAATTGCTTCGGCCACGGTGTGTACAATGATGTACTGACACATGTGGATTGTATTACCTGCATATATTCCGCCCACAAGGAAGTCAAGAGAGTGTGCCCGTATAGTATTGGTGCACAGTTTCAACTTCGCGATTGTGGAGATAGCTAGCAATATAAGCTCAGGGAATAACCTAAACTTATACTAGAAAATGTCCACTATCATAATGGGGGCACGTCTATCAAAATCTATAAATTCAATAGGGCACGTCTTTCAAAATCTATAAATTCAATAGGGTATAATCACAGCGTGGTCTAAATGTGGAATGTGAGTGGCTTTGCCTGCGCCATTGGTCTTTATATATATTTGAATTGATTAATTGTCTACAAGTTTGGATCAATTTGATTTGACAATGTTTGAGCTTGACCCCACAAGAAATTGGCAGTGTCAGATCTTGACAAGTACAAAGTTATCTCAATTGAATAGAAAATATTCAACATTGAAAGTGTACAAATATTGTGACATCCTCGATTTGAATCCCTATCTAGATCGCGAGAAATGGACTAATGATTGGTACATCAGTAATGATGATAGGCTGCTCAATCCTAGGAATTGTTCACGAGCTAACTAACCGATTAGGGATAAGGTGACTCATGATCAAGGTAGTGATAGATCAAAGCATTCAACCACAAAGGACCATTCAACCATAAGGATCATTGTGGGCAATCACGTGCCATTGTGAGTCAATCAATGAATGGGTATAAGATCGATTCAGCTTGAGTATATAATAGTCGTGGGTGCCATGTTTTGTTTGCGAACAACACTAATCCGATCCCGAACAACCGTGAGTCAAGGCAAATTGATTGACCCTACTCAATTACATGACAACCGAGGATCATTCATGGATCCACTAAGCTCAAATAAAAATCACACATAAGACCTTGAACATGCGCATCAAACTCATTGTGAATTTGGACACGCGAGCACCACCAATGCTACCCAAATTCGCATAGGTCATGTTAAAGCCGTTTTCGATCTAAACTTAACCACAAACCTAGATTTGATTACGAATATTAACTGTAGATGTTATCATGACATTCTTATCCAATTGAAATAATATTAGTGAGCCCGTTAGTGCATTAATTGGAGAAATGCACTAATTTGTGGAACACAGACTTTGGTGGACCTAGAGGTGAGACCAATTTAGCTTCTTGAGATTTAATTGAGATGAGACAAAATTTTGGGAGGCCATTCAAAGGATGTAGGCACCACTTTAGATAAAGACAAGGAGGATTGGACCATTTTAGCCCTCTTGTATCTGGCTAATAATTGAGAATTGAAGTGGAAATCTTGGCCATTGATCTTGGATGACAAACTTGGCAAGGTGAAGGGCTAGGATTGCTTCTTGCCAAGCAAGTTTAGGGCTATCATGAAGGAGCAACAATAATGCAAGGATGCATTAATTGCTTGATGGACAATCATCTCTTCTCATCTTCTCCTTCTACTTTAAGTTTTTCTCTCTCTCTCTCTCTCTCTCTCTCTCTCTCTCTCTCTCCATTTTCCTCCCATTCAGCTCACCATCACTCGCTCAATCACCTACCGTCCATCTACCCCTTCCCGTCGTTGCATCGCTGTCTGTCCGCCATGCTGCTGCCATCACCATCCTTGCGCCGTTTCATTGCTATTATGCCATCCTCTAGCCATCGACTGCCCCTTATCCTTGTCTTGGTTATTTGTAAGTAGATTTCCTAAACGTCGGCTAGGCCGTTGTTACGTAACTCGAACTTAGGTCCGTTTTTAGTGTCGTACAGCTATCCTAGGTAGAGGAGCTCATGTGAATAATTTTATATGATTTGCTCATGATATACTTGGCCTATAAGGCTCGAGGATGAGCAAAGAGTGAGTATGTGATCGTCGAGATTGTTCGGGTTGATGTGATTCGTGGAAAATAGATTGTTTAGGCTTAGATTATTGCTTGTGTTAGGAAAATTGTCATGATTGTTGCTTATGGACCGTTTGTTATTGTTACCTACACTTAACCTTCATATTTGATTGCTATGGTTGGTTGTATAAGGTTAGGTGATGTGATTTATTGTATGTTATGACTATTGTGACTAAATTGTCCATTTGTGTTGCTATTAGATTTGATCTTCAAGGATTAAGATTGCAATATGAATGTAGTCTTTGTATATAGAAGTTCATAGGTTATAGTTGATGCTTGAGTTCACATCAACCTCTGAAGCTAGAAAGACATTGGCTCTTGGACGTGCATGGAAGTACATCGAGCCGGATCACTCGCGTGGTTCGGCGATATTAGGGTATATCATTTGATTTGGGTTTGGCCTAGACTAGTACTCGAACGTAACAAGTCAAACGACGATTCTAATTTCATGCTTGACATATTTTATTGACGCATTTTCATTAAGTTATGAGTTACACATCACTTGGCATGCCATTGGGGCATTTGTACTTTGGACTAAGATGAAATATAAAATCAGTTGTGCTTGATCCGTATGGTCACATGAGAGATTCCATAACTGAACATTTTGAAGGATGATGCCACCACCGATAGACATCAATGGGTGATACCCAGAGGGTTCTAGATGCCAATCATTGGATGTTATATCATAATGATGCTTTAAAGAATGCCCAATGAGGGTTTGGATGCTGTACTCAATAGGGCAAGACAACATCTTGAAGGTTTTCGGAAGAGCCGGAGGGTTCGACTATGTGAAATTAATAATTGGATTCGAGATAACATAATAGTATGGAATATTATGTGAATCTCGAGGTGCTAAACGTGTATGGAGCATTTGAGTGTTATGTGCTTACTTTGGAAGCTATTTTATGACTTGTGCATGTTTGATATGATCTTATATGAGGTGAGTGAGACATGTGCATTATTTAATTATCATTTTTAGTGACTTGGAAGGTACACGAATGCTATAATTGTTGTTATTTATGACGTGAGAGGCATGTGATTGTTTTGAAGACCGTTAATTGAGTCTTGAAGGCTATGGTATTATTTTAGATATTAATATTCAACACGTGGGAAATATTATTGGCTATTAATTGCGCTAATTGTAGCACGTGTGGATTTATATGCCTCTATTTAGGACTCGAGGAACTTATGTATGAGATTGAAGTTGTTACTTGATATGTTTAGAAATGCTGTGAATAAGGGATTCTCGTAGTTTTTGATAGGATAAATTTCCAGGTAGAGGATAGGTTCCCTTATGTATATAGTTAAGGCAAAGCATAGGTTTTGCTATTAATTTGCCATGACATGTTTGGATTAGGTAATCGTAAGGTTCCGATGCGAGGCATCTCCCTGTAGAAGGTTTAGGTTTTTTACTTATTGAGTTTTCAACTCATTTGTTGTTATTTAACCCTTTTCAGGCCCATAGGTATGGATCCTCTGTCTCATCGTATCATGCACTTTGGTGTACCCATGAGCATTGAGGTCACCATCATGGATGTGTTTAGGGAGGACATTGCTTTCCAAAGGATTACCACCATTGTTTGGGTTGATGAGGGGTAGTGCAAGCTTGTTTCACATTGCTACCAATCTTGGTATGCTTGGTTCGATGGGGATCTCTTTGAAACCCTCCATGGATTCCGTAGTCCATCAAGATCGAATGAGGAAGCTGGCTTGCCAAAAAGTTCAGTGGGTGACCTTAGGGAGTAGGTCCTCGTAGGGCAGCCACTTTGAGTGTGTCTCACTAGAGGAGATAGGTCTTGAAACTTGTAAATCCCTCTCCCATATCTTTTTTTGTCGGGATGACTAATCGAAATGGCCTTAAGGATTGGCTTGTAAATGAAACGTTCCAAGTATATAAAGAAAGCATGAAAGTTATGTAGTATGTATGTGTGATTTCCTTACAATCTCTTATTGTTGATGATTTGGTGATGAAAATTGCATGCTTTCGCATGTGCTTAATGCTAAAATAAAATCAATGGGACAACAACACCCCTTGGGACGTTGTAAAGTGATCCCGACATGGCAGATGTCATGTTCTCGTGGCGAGGGTAAGGTCGGGGACGTGACATCCTCCCGTATTTATTGGTATTAGAGCCGGATTAATACCTAGAGTGATAAGGTATGTGGGAATTAGGATACTTAGTTAGGAAAACACCCCATGCTTGTTATTGTTGATTGCTTTTTTAGCTAGTGTTATCAAGGTCTAGTCTTTTGTTGGAACTTGCTTGCAAGTTTTCCCTAGAAACCCTACAGCTGCAACATAAGTGCTTAGGAACCAAGGATTCAAGAAAAAGGACTACTCGAGGCCAATCAAGCTCAAAAGGAAAGGAAAAAAAGGACCACGATTAGATGAAATTTTGCAAGCCCTGGAAACCATAGGTAATATAATGGAACAACAAGCTCATAATCAAGCTGTTGTTGTCCTTGTCAATGCCCTAGTAGCTGGAAATGGGTTTGGTAATGGGAGTGGCGAACGACCAATACATATACTTGTCGAACAGTTCTTGAAGTTACGACCCTTAAAGTTTTCTAGATCAAGAGATTTTGAAGAGGCCACTACATGGATCAACGAACTGGAGAAAGCTTTTGCACTGCCGAGCTGCTCAAGCAAGGATAAGGTCACATTGGCGGTGTATTAGCTACAAGGTTACGCCAGACACCGGTGGAAAGCTACTAAGGAAAGGGTATTTCTCGAGGGTATTGTCCCGACCTGGAATGCTTTCATTGAAACATTCAATGGAAAGTACTTCTTTGAGTGCGCTCATGATCAGAATATGGCGGAATTCCTACAACTTTGCCAAAATCACCTAACGGTCGATCAATATGAAGCAAAGTTTGCAAAGATGCCAAAGTATGCCCCTAGATTGATTGAGAACCTAGTGGATAGGGCAAAGAGATTTCGAGATGGATTAAAGCCCGATATTTGAAGCCAGTTAGTGTCGTTGAACCTCAAGGATTACAGCGAATTGTACGAGTGAACCTAACTGATAAAAAGGGATTCGCTAGAGCGGGCTGCTGTGACAAAATCGCCATATCTGTCCCATCGGATCAAGCAACGCATGAGCAAGAAACCAATGGTAGGAGGTAAACATTGTTTTTCATCTTAAGAAGAATAACCGTGGGAAGTTGATGTATGCTCTAAATGATTTATGCCACATTTGCGGAAGACGGCATGGGAATGCACCGTATCTAGCTTAGACCGAAGCCTATTATGGGTGCAGCCAACAAGATTATCATATAAGGAAATGCCCCCAACATCAGCTAGAGATGGAAGTGCAACATCAGCAAGTGAGGCCACAAGGAACTACACCATAGAACAATCCCAACCAACCGCTAGCTCAAGGAAGAGTTTATGTCCTTACCTAAGAAGAAGCTGAGAACTTGCAAACCATGACCACAGGGATGGATTGGCTCGCTAGGCAATGAACCATTGTAGACTACCATAGTAAAGTGATTCAATTCAACCCACTCGGCCATCCTATTTACAAGTTCATAGGAAATGGAGGAGGACTCTCCATATCCTTAGTTTTGGCACTCGAGATAGCTTAGCTTCTGGAGGAAGGTTGCCAAGGTCATTTAGTGATAGTAATGAATATGTCCGTTGAGGAACCAATGATGGAAGACATCATAGTAGTGCGAGATTTTCCCGATATCTTTCCAAAGGAATTACTAAGATTGCCCCCAAAGCGAGAGATATAGTTTGTTCATTGAGTTAGCTACTAGAACGGAGCCGATTTCCAAAGCCACCAAATGGAATTGTTAGGATTAAAGGAACTAAAGGTGTTGTAAGAATTGCTTGATAAAGGGTTCATCCGCCCTATTGCATCCCCATGGGGTGCATTACTCTTGTTTGTGAAGAAGAAGGACAGATCGTTGTGTCTTTGTATCAATTACAAGCAACTCAACCAAGCTACCATCAAGAATAAGTATCCATTACCAAGGATCGACAATTTGTTTGACCGACTTAAGGAGCTTCAGTGTTCTCCAAGATAGACTTGAGATCGGGTTATCACCAATTAAGGATCAATAATGAGGATATTTCGAAGACAGCATTTCAAACAAGGTGATGGCAAAGGCAACTGACGAGGGCATGGTTCGCCTGAGAGGGGGAGAGAGAGCGGAGAGCAGAGGATCACATGAGAGGGAAGCAGATAGCAAAGAACATTTTTGACATGAGGGCTCAAATATGACATGTGTCGCTCACTAAATGGCGTTGTGTAAAAATGGCATGGCACAATATTTTTGATCTATTTTTTTTTTTTTGGTTTTTGTTTGGGGGAGGGGAAGAGAAAAGTAAAGTGACTTGTCAAAATCAATGGTCGCCATATTAGCATATCAACATCACGTATAATCATTTATGGAGTAAGTGCCACATCAACACTTCCCAACAATGAATTTAATGGACGCATCATATCAAGCACAATTTGTAAAGTTGAACTACTCGATAGAACCAAAAAAGTTTACCTTATTATTGTGCAAGTTTCACATACTGAAGTCTTCAAATCCCCAGCCTCTTAAATCTTTAGAACTCTTCAAATCCCCAGCCTTCTAAGTAATTCGGGAATATCCTTCCTTCAAAGAATGCCTTCTTGAATATGAACCCATCGATATATCATGTCATTTTATTATTTCTATTTAAGAATTTTAAGTAATAAATTATAATTCAACTAGATTTTATTTACTGGTCAATCCCAATTTAGTCGCATAAATATGGAATTTTACTTGTAATATGCTTACATGTATACCTCAACAGATAATACATAGCATAAAGAAGAGACAACCCGTCAATACTCTTCAAAATGCTAATATATAGATAGTGCTAAAAAATGGGATTATGAAAATAATGCAGTAAAATGGATGGACGAATAAATAGGGCATACCGAACACTCAAAAGAGTTGGCCTTGTCATGTAATGAATCGATTATTATATAAAGGGACAAGTAGAACATAGACCACCAGTGTGTTTAGATAATTTTACACAAGCAGTCTCGTTTGCCCTTAAATTATTGACTCTCTCTGGTCAATGATGCGTGAAACCTATGGCTCTTACACCTCGGCTGTATACTATGATTAACATTGCCTTTTTTAGCGTATGCTGTGATTACTCTTCCATGAATTGACATTTGCTTCCCTAACTTCCCTTTTTTTTTAATTGATGGAAGCATATCATATGATACAATAGGCGTAAGCAGCCCAGCAGACACTGTGCTAGTCCTCCTCAGACTCACCCATGTCTACCAAAACGCACACATATACACATTTTCATGGATGAGACTAAAACTTGCTTTTCAGTGCGAGCTCAGACCAAATCAACTTAAAAAAAAAACATCCATGGCATCGCGAGGAAGCCCCAGCGACGCGACCAAGTTGTCGCTTTCCTCGCTCTGAGAATAGACCAAGACGACGTTGTGGGGGACAGTAGCTGGTGCCACTTGGAACGGCCTCCCGAACCCGAAATCTGTCTTGTAGAAAGGGAGCTGACTCCACTTGTTGATGCAGCAAGTGTTGCCCTCACGATCGACCACGACCCTGTTCAGCTCGACGTGGCCGATGGCTGACCTTATGTAACTATCGGTGACGCATCGGAGCGCCTCGTGCACAGTCTGGACAGCAAAGGAGAAGGGCTTGTGAATCAGTTCGATCGCTCCGCACTCTGCACAGGACCAAACAAGGCCATTCCTGAAGTAGCCGCTCGGCAACGGCGGGTTGAACTTGGGCAGACTGTCGACTGCAATGAGAAGCTTTGCTTTCTCGTGAGGATCGATTCTGAGAGCTTTCGTCCTCAAAATCCACACGAGCGCCGATATGACTTCGAAGCTCGTAGGGACTATAGAGGAGCCATTGTGGGTTGTGATTGTGAAGACTTTCTTGAGTTTAACGAGAGTGAGTGGTTCGAGAGCCATTGGGGTTGGCTATGCGTTCGGAACGCGGATCCATCGGAGCACACTCGTGGATGGTTCGACGTGTGGAGGTCGCCTCGGGCACAACATCGATTGATCGAGAAAGGGACAAATCAATAGCAGCTTGGCTCGAGCCACATCAGTCCAGCAAGTTATGAAGTCCGTGAGCGCTTTACCATCGACGACGACGTGATTCATGAGAAATCCGAGGGTGATCCCTCCGCCCTTTCACCTGGATTATACGATAAACCATAAGCGGGGATGGACAGAAGTAGGTCATATTCAAATGGGCCCTCTAATAAAAATAAGTTACTAAGTGAACCGGTATTATATTAAAAGAGGAAAAAACATTACCTGCACTAGCAATAAGGCTGCGTTTGATAGTCAAAATAAAATTTGGGATAAGATATATTTTATTCTATCCTACGTTTGATGAAAGCTCAAGATGGCATAAAGTCAAATATAAGAGAGATATAGGCAAGACAAAATTGTCCCATGGGAGAGGTGTAATAAAGGTGGATATAATTTTTTTTTTGGTAAAGAAGGTGGATAGGATTTTTAATGTCCATAAGAGGGAAGTTATTTTTCTCGAATAACAAACTTATTAAATTAACCAAATTGAAGTGATATTTCAATCTAAATAATATTTCAATTCTACTATAAGAAATTAAAAATTAAAAATTAAAAATTATTTTTAAAATTTAATCTCATTTTTTTATATATTCAACTTTAATTCTATATTATAAAAATAAATATATATTTATGTTTATTATATATTTTAGGTATTTGTGATTTTAAGTATATTAGTATAGTTTACTATTTTAAAAATAAAGAATGATGGTAGGAGAAAAAAAGAAATAATAAATAAATAATTTAAAAAGAGAGGAAAAATAAAATAAAGCAAATAAAAATAAATTAGAGAATATTGTTGCGAGGGATTTTCAGCATCTTCATTTATAAACTTTTAGGTTTATTTACACTAATATGTCGTTTATACAAAAAAAAAATGTACATAATATAATGTGAATATATCCGATTTAAATATTGCAATTTACCAAACAACGTTTCGGATATAAGAAAATCCTAAGATTTCATATCCTATCCTATTCAACCATATCCCAATCAGAAATCCGGACGATCAAACGTAAAGATTTTTCCAATATGGTTTGGGCTCCATCGCTGTTGTTCATGAGCTTTCGCAGTGTTGGCAGATCGATGACGCTGATGTAGCCTAACATTCCAATGTCGTCCTCCAACACCGCTTCGATGAACGGGACACCTTCTCCCCGTGCATCTCACCGCCATCTTCCCGTCACTTCCCACGACGAGTCTCCCTACAAATGGATAGAACTCGACCAATACCTCGCCCAGCGATTCTCTGAGCATCTCGGTCGCAGCCAAACGCCTTCCCCTCCCTTCGCCTTTGAAGGCGAACAAAATCTCAACCATGTCAGGGAAGGTCTGGTCGAGGTTCGAGAGAATGTAGAGCCCGCCAAACGTTTCCTCGCCAGAGAAACATTACATGCATTCATGATCTTCACATCGAGTTCTCGGGTAGCTCCAAGGTTCGTTGGCTTCTCTTTTCCTGCTTCTTTGCACAAAATCACGTATCATAGAAATTAAATTTAATTATTTGTAGGCGTTGGCGATACAAGAGTAATGTCTATTTTGTTTATCAAATCTACATTCTTTTTAGTTTGCCCTAGAGGGAGATTTACATTCTCCGTAGGATATTGGAGTCATGCATACCCAGTCAGATTCAAGATTTACGGTGTACATGCTACGTGCCATCTTTGCCTTGATGCTCAAGTGACTCAGATGTCCCGAGGATTTCGGAGCCCACCCTGTGAATAACATAGATGAAACATCGAAAAATATCAATGAATTATTCCAAAGTCCTAAATAAGGTTATTTTATCATACACCTTCACACTCCAAAGTTTGAAAAAATAACCATGCGCAATTTTTAGTTTTGGTTAATATCACGAAAATTCTAAACCGGCACACCAATGATAAATTTATTGTAAACTAATTTTTTGATCAAAACCTCAAACTAGTACACTTGTGATAAATTTATCCAAGATTAATTTTTTATCACTAAAAATCTCAAACTGATACATCTATAAAAAATTTTCCTTGAACTAATTTTTGACTATTAAGAATCTTAAACCGATACATTTGTGATAAATCTACCATCCGTTAAATTAGATTAATACCAAAAAAAACTCCAAACTGACGCACCTATGACAAACAGAGAGCAAACCTAAAATCGGTACACCCATGAATTATCACATGTCATCAACTTAACAATTTGAATGTAAAATTTAACGAAAATTAACGAAAGTAAATTTGTCATAAGCATACCAATTTGGGGTTTCTCATTGTCAAAAATTAGCTTGAGGTAAATTTTTCATAGATAATACCAATTTGGGGTTTTTTTCTCAAAAAATTAGTTTTTGTTAAATTTGTTACGGATATAACAGTTTGGGATTTTTCGAAGTATTAATCTTTTAATTCTTATCCTTAGATTCTAGATTAAATTACTTTGATATTACTTCAAAGGAGAAAAAATATTATCAAAATTACTTTCAATAGAACGGGGTAAATTCTCCGAATGGTCATGGAAAATGAATAATTTAGAGAACATATTCATAAAAATGATTGTTTGTATCGTTTTGAAAAAATAGTCAATAGAAAATGTTTTTATTATTAACAATTTATTAATAATGAAACTATTTCTAATTTATTAAGTGATACAAGTAATTATTTTTAAGTAGGTTTCTAAATTATGAATTTTCCATAAATAAATGCATCTATAGAAATTTCAATCAAGTCCCTAAATTTTGGTTTTACTGCTGGTATTAAACTTTCCTTTCTTCACCACCGATGGAAGTTTGAACGGGAGTTGACCAACTTTCCTGTCAGAAGTTGACTTGACAAAGAAGCAGCCAATTTTTCTGGATGTCATTGCCCTTACCTTTTTCAACAATCTTTCCTTCCCACTAGGAAGATTGAACGTAATTGTAAATATACACACTCTTCCAAGGGGTTGCTATGAGTGTTAAGATTTGCTTACCCGGGTGTCAAACCATCAAGGTAGGGTTGCCAGGGCCGACTAGGCATCCACTTGGCTGACATTGCATTCGCGGTGGCATTAGAGAGCGGGATCGCGGCGGCAAATTTCGACTTGAAAATGGAGATGATTGAGAATCAAGAAGTTTTCTGAAAAAAAGTGGCGATACAGAGAGAGAGAGAGGGAGAGTGGACGAATGAACAAAGCGAGAAGTTTGCACTAATTATAGGAGAGAGCATGTGAAACATGGACATGGGAAACGAGTGGAAGGGAGATGTTTGTATTAATTGTAGCAAGGGCATGTGAAACAAGTGGAAGGGAGAAGTCCGTACTATTCGGCGGACTTACTTAAAGGTCGCATTTACTCATTACCATTGAAGATGCAATGGCATAGGGCTGCTTGTCTTTGGTCGATCAACTATGGTAGGAAAAAAAGCACAACAAATATCATAACTTTCATACAACGCCCACTATAGTACCATGACTATTCCATCAACCACTTAAATGTCAACTTTTGAAATAACGTTGAAATATTGGACCAAAAAAAATGTTGAATTTGGTAATGTGACAATTTCAATGGTAAAGGACACCAGAAGTACCACAACTTGTGTATGGCGCTCCCTTTAATACCAAAACATTTTTTTGATCACTTAAGTGCCAATTTTTTTAAAAAATGATCTTTTCAGTGCCAATTTCGATCTGTTGGCTAGAAATTTGACATGGATTTTTTTTTATTAATTTCTTAAGCGGATGTGACACACTAAAGGGTCCAGTCAACATCTAAAGCATAAATGATGTCGTCTAGTAGCTTTCACAAGTGAATATTTTGGTGTCATAAGTTGTAAATATGATCAATTGAGTGTCAAGTTTTGCTAAAAGCGATCACTTAAATGTCATTCGTGGTTAAAAAGTAACAACTCGTGCTACACAAGTTATTAAAAAACGATGTGTTGGTTTCACTTTTTTTGTTTCACTTGCAGTGCACCAGCACATTGCTAGTGCTTCTTGTACTTGCACTAGCACTAGTTCTGAACCAACACATAGCTGGTGCAATCACAAAATACACCAGCACTAATTTTGCACCAACACATAATATAGATTAGGTGGATGGGGTTGGGTGTGACTATATGACATCGGTTCTGCACAAAAGTATGTGAGATGGCTTTGCTTGTTTGTTTAAGTTTAATTACAATTTTGATTAGTGAGCCATCACAAGGTTTCTCAACTTAGACCATTTCACTAGATCACTGATTATGTCCAGCTTCCTAATAACTCGACAAAAATTCCTCTTTCACGTCTACCCAATAAGACTAGTTATTGTCTTCCAACCCATATTCCACTTCAGTGATTTATCACTCACAACCCATCTTTCTTGGCCCGCTATCTGTTTGCTAAAACAACAACAACCCCAGTCCATCCAACTGATCAGGAATTCTGTCTTTCAACAGAATGAATTCACATCTTCTATTATGTGTTATGTTTTTAGTCTTGATGATCAATGTGACTCAATCGCAAGGCAACGATGACTTGCAGTTTGTACTCAAATTGCAGCAACTTGTTCAACTGTGGGAACATCCAAGGCGTGGATTGCCCTTTTTGGGGTGAGAACCAATCCAGCGATTGTGACTACCCAACGCTACAACTTGCTGTGAGGACAACTTTGCCAATATCATGAAACAAGATCACCGAAAATTAAAGTATTTCGAATTATTTAACAACACGCCCTGAACTTTCGAATGAACAATAAGCATGCCTACAACAAATCACATAAACAAACTTTCCAATAATCACCAAAGTTAACTTCATCTAATCAAAACACAGAAAAAAGATGAGCGAAAGTCACTCTAATTCAGAGTATAAGAAAGCTTTTACTCAAACAGCTTATCAGAACTCTCAGTGAGCTCCCATCCATATTATATTTGCTGGAAACCACTATCAATCTAAGAGCTCAACTTGGCAACCGAGCAAACATTGCAACTAATAGACTTGATTCCTTACCATCCGAGGAATAAAGATATGGAAAACATAGCAAGTTCCATGTACTTTGATTAAACATTTGATCATTGTAGACAAACACTAATGAAGGCAACACTCATATAACTCAGAATCAATCACAAAAAATTCACATCTTCGATAAAACTAAATCAAACCAGACGAAAGTTGGGGTTAAATAATATTACATTTAGGAAGAACAGGATCGTAATTCATGAGTAGTCAAGGCAAGCCCTTGCACAGAAGAAGAGATATAAACAAACTGTGGTGATTGGTTAGATTGACAACATCTTCCTCTGACTACAGATACATAGAACTTGAATCCATAGCCTACAAAGTACAACCACCAGTAAGAGCTGCTATAGATATAAATTCAGCAGCCAGTAAACAGAGAAGAAGGGCCAAACTAGAGCAGATCAAATCTGATACCACTTTTACTACAGAAGATATATTAGAATCGAACTTTGGCATGAGTGAACAAGATTGATTTTGTGTAATCAGGTGTCATGCTACCACCTCCAAATCCAATTTTCAAGAAAGAAATTTGACACAAAGTAAATGAAAACAAAGAGAAACATTATCAAAGTCGAACAAAAACATTCAACTCAACACCTAACAAAATCAACCCCATTAATGTCTGCATCAACACTTCTCTTCCCTAGGCCAAGACACTTCGCATCAAGGAACCACTGTTGCTGCTACTGCTACACTTCACCTTCTTGATCTCCACTCCCATCTTGTTCAGGCCGATCACAGCCTGCCTCCTTTTATTGCTCCTGATCCCGCACTCACTACACAAAGACTACAAGACCAAAGCATAGATCGATCACAAGTTGTGTCAACATCAAAATAGTGATCAAGTGATGGACAAATAAGTTATTTTAGGGCCAGCTGGAACGCCTCACCCGAGAGGCGTCTTGGAGGTCCTTCAATCAGCGTAGCTCTTCTTCCCCTTCGTCAATCCATGCAACAATAGTGAACCAAATCAAGCGATTTCAATCACCTGAACAATGCAAGAATCCCAAGATCTCGATAAGATAAGGTCACATGAAGTCCTGATCAGCGTGACCACTAACCTTTTCACCAGATTCAACATTTGCATCAACTCTCAGTAAGATCTAGCAATTCTTCGAAGCTGGCAAAGTACGACAAACCCTAGTGATCATTGAGAGACGACCCTCGAGCGTTGAGATCAGGACGAAGAAATGATTGCACTGTGAGATCTACTCAACTGTAGTAGGAAGAAGGAACTGAAAGCGAATCTAACCGAAATGAGAGAGAGAGAGAGAGAGAGAGAGAGAGAGAGGTTAGTGATGATCGTGAGGAAGCTTAAATGGAGTCGACAAGCGCACACGAAGCAAGAGAGAGAGAGTTGAGACTTTATAGAGAGGGGCAAAATCCATGTGCATTGGATTTTTATTTTTTTAACCAATATGCCAACTCAGCTTATTTTTTTTAATTATAAAAGCCATGAAATCACTTTGGCCGGAATTTCTTGCCGTTGACACTAAAGTGATTGTTTTTCTTCAATTTGGTACTTAAGTGAGCTGGCGAAAACTTTTGGCACTAAAATAAGCGACATACACAAGTTTTGGCACTTCCGGTGTCCTTTTGTCCATCACCTGAGTGTTGGAAAATCTGACATGATATTAAAATTTATAACACTTGTGTTGTACATATTTTAAAAGTTGTAGCACTCAAATCATCGCTTGAAAAGCTATGTCACTAAAGTGAATGAGTTTTAAAAATTCTGGCATTTAAATGATTGATTAACAAGTTATGACACTTGTGGTGTCATTTTTCCACTTTGGTGTTATGTGGAACTTTCTTAGGGATACATGTATGGCTTTTTCTATGGTGGATATTTAAGGTGGATTATATATATATTTTTAAACTTTTACAAAATTTACATGGTATTAAAGCATGGGATCTCAAGTTCAAATATTTCCAAGCCCTCATTTATCTTCCTTATTACAAATTTTCATGCTTAGTGATAGGCCAAAGTCCAATATATACATGAGAGGGAATGTTAAAATAGTTAAATATTGAATTGGACATTTATATAATAGTTTAAGTCTTTTCAATAGTTAATAGTGATTTCGTAAAATTTTATAATTGCTCCATGCCACGATATCATCATTTCCCCAACGGACTGATCGAATTCCAATGAAAATGCATCCATTTAAAAAATTAGAGATCTTACATTGATTGATCAAGAGACAGTTTTATGACCTTTGATAGTACACTAAATTTCAATGATCACCCGTAAAACTCACCCATTCTAAAAGGAGCTTTTATTAGTAAAATGGCAGCTAGCTAGAGAGAACAAGAGTATACATTAGAAATTAACTAGGACACTTGCCTATGCGGGTTTATTTTTCCAGAATTATTGAAAAAAATTATTTGTTAAAATTGTTTTTCTAGTCTTGCACCATCGCTCTCTATAACAATAATGTATTTATAGAATTTTTTTAGAAAGTGACAATAATCATCAAGTTGAATAGGCATAAGGAAATATCACATGAATGCAATGCATATCACTTGGTTGATAATTGAACTTTATGAATTCATTTGCCTTACTTATGAATTTACTTTACCGTTATCAAATATTTCTTCTTATTTTAAAGGATTGGATTATCATAGGCTATTTCTATCTAAATCAACTCAAGTTTTTCAGTCACTTTTTTAAGTAATTATTTTTATCCAAGAAACATTACTCCGATATTGCATTTTACTAAATGTTGTATTGGATGGAACCGAAATAGTTGTGCTCTCTATAGTGAATGGTATTTGTCAATTTTTTCACTCTATAGTAACTACTGAATACATTATTAGATATTTTCTGTAAATACACCACATAACATGTCATGCACAACAAAGCCGATCATACCTAGATAGACACATTATTTTCTGATTCTCATAAAGAAAATTCTACTAAAATAATGCACTATTTGCACTTTATACAAAGAGTATCGAATTCTTGGTTTTAGGGTTCCTATGTTGTTGCCACGTCGTCTTCGGTGCTCCAGATACACAACCTTGAATTCAATAGGTACATTGCATGAAGAAAGAGAAAACCCATCAATACTCTTCCAAATGCTAAAGATATATATATATATATATATATATAGATAGTGGCTAAAAAATGTGCTTACAAAAATAATGCGACACAATGGACTGTCGTATAAATAGGGCATAGCAAAATCTCGAGAGAATTGGCCTTGTCACATAATGAATTGATTATTTCAAAAAGGAAAAAATAGAACATAAACCGCCCATATGTTAAAATAATTTTATGCAAGTGGTCTCGTATGGCCTTAAACTACTCACTTTGTCCGATCAATTATGTGCGAAACCTCTGGCTTTTGCACCACTAGTATATACTATAATTACTCTTTCATAATTTAACATTTGAATCAATAACATTCCCTGTTTTAGGAAAGTACATCACAATATTGATGGAAGCATCTCAAATAATACAACAAGGCTTAAGCATCCCAACACAGTGACATGCACTGTGTTATTTCTACTTGAAAACTAGAGGCGCAGAAACTAGACTCCACACATCTACCAAACCACACTCATAATCCTCAATTCCGTGGATGAGACTAGTACTTATTCATCAGTGCAAGCTCAGACTGAATCAACTCTGAAAAAACATCCATGGCATCACGAGGAAGCCCCAGAGACACAACCAAGTTGTCGTCTCCCCGCTTTGGGAAGCGACCAAGACGAGGTTGTGGGGAACCGAGGTCGGCGCCACCTGGAACGGCCTCCCGAACCCGAAATCCGTCTCGTAGAAAGGGAGCCGACTCCACTTGGTGATGCAGCAAGTGTTACCCTCGTAGTCGACCACGACACTGTTCAGCTCGACGTGGTCGATGGCCGACCGTATGTAACTCTCGGTGACGCATCGGAGCGCCTCTTGCACGGTCCGGACGGCGAACAAGAAGGGCTTGCCGGTCAATTCGCCTGCACTGCACTCGGCGCATGACCAAGCAATGCCGTTCCCAAAGTAGCCGCTTGGTAACGGTGGGTCGAACTTGGGCCGACCATCGACCGCGGTGAGAAGCTTTGTTGTCTCGTGAGGATCCATTCCGAGAGCTTTGGTTCGCGCAACCCACACGAGCGCGGATATGACTTCGAAGCTCGTAGGGACTATGGTAGAGCCATCGTGGGTTGTGATTGTTGACACTTTCTTGAGTTGAATGAGAGTGTGTGGTTCGAAGTTGAATGATCTGTAAACATGGGGCTTGGTTTGGGGGTCGATCATCCTTTCAGATGGCCGATCTGTCGGAGCATACTCATGGTGGGGGAGATCGACACGTGGAGGTCGCCTCGGGCACAAACCGATCGATCGAGAAAGGGAAGAATCGAGGCTACCTGCCTCGAGCCACATCGCTCCAGCAAGTTAGGAAGTCCGTGAGGGCTTTACCATCGACGAGGACATGATTCATCACGATGCCGACGGTGATCCCTCCGCACTTGAATGTCGTCACCTGGATTATACATACACTATAAACGGGTGTTTACATCAGAAAACGAATCTCTGGAAACATTACCTGCACGGTGAGCAAAGGTTCTTCCACTATGGTTTGGGCTTTGTCGCTATGCTTCACGAGTTTTCGCAGTGTCCCAGGATTGATGACGCTAATATCGCCTAGCATCCCGATGTCGTCGTCCGACATCGCTTCGACGAACAAGACACCTTCCCCGGTGCATGTCGCTGCCATCTTCCCATCACTGCCCATGACAAGTCTGCCTGCGAATGGATAGAAGTCGACCAATACCTCAGCCAGCGACGCTCTGATCGTCTCGGTCGCAGTGGAACAGCTTCCCCTCCCTTCGCCTTTGAAGGCGAACACGATCTCGATCATGTGAGGGTAGGTCTGGTCGAGGTTAGAGAGAGCGTAGGGTCCGCAGGCCGTTTCCCTCGCCGGAGAAACGATGACCGCATCCGTGATATTCACGACGAGTTCTCGCGTAGCTCCGATGTTCGTTGGCTTCTCATTTCCTGCTTCCTTGCACGAGTTAAATTTAATTATTTGTGGGCTTTGGTGAAAACAGGGGTAGTTTATATATATTTTATCAGTTCTATATCCCTTTTAGTTTCGACTAGAAGGAGATTTGGAGACAAGGCTCAAATCTGGAAAATAGTTGTTGGAATTTATTTTTACAATGCATCCGCTTGTTGTACAATTTGCTTGTTAATGCAAACAACTTCGACAAAATCAATATCTACGTCTCAAGCTATGGAGCTATTTGGTCATGCGGATTAGTTTAAAATCTCATTTTTCTGCGTTATTTTATAAAAATGATGGCGACATTTTGACCACGAGTTTCTTTCACAAGTCCATGTAATTGGTTGGACTTGTGGAGGAATCTAATGTCGATTGTTTCTAGGGTCAGAAATTTCGCCTTTTTCGATTGTTAAAACATGATTAGTGAATCAATGACACTTTTTGGTCAAGGAAAATATCTATACATAAAATTAGAAAAGCGAACTTATAAATCTAAGAAGATGAAAACACTTTTCATAATTGTTCATCTTGAATTTTTTAATATTTTAATTTTATTTTATTTAAAAAATCAATTTTTTTCTTTTTCTTTTTCTTTTTTCTTTCTTTATTTTTGTTTTTCTTTTCTTTCTTTCTTCTTCGCCAATCGTTGGGCCTCAGTAGCAGGCCACAAGTGTAGGCCCGTAAGGCTAGCCTCGGAGAAGGCTTGAGCTTGCCAAGACTAGCGAGCTCAACCTCACTACGGCAAGCTAGAGCTCGACCTTGCCCGAGGTCAACCAGGTCCGCCCTTGTCGGGCCTCAGCGATGGTGCCAGTGGCCTGTTGCGGTTGTCATTGAGGCCTGGCAACTAGTGAAGGAGGAAGAAGGAAAGAGAAAGAAAAAAATAAAAACATATTTAAAAATGATTTTTTCATGAGATTGAAATCATTTTTCAAATGAGATCCAAATATTAAAAACAGCTTTGATCACATATCACCAATTAAAGGAAAATCAACGATTTTCCTGAAAAATAAATTTTGAAAGTGTTCCCTTTTCATGAAATTTTCTCCCAAACAAACACACTCTTAGTTTGAATTATATTAGTTAAGCGATATGTTAATTGAGATTGGGGTTCGTTGTCTAAACTTATCAAAAGTCAAAAATAACTTTTTAACTTTCCAGTCAAATCAAAAATAAAAATATTCAAATTTAAAAGATTATGCAAAAATCATTTATGAATATTCGTGTCAATAATTATCTATTATTTCTTAATTGCATACAAACTATTTTAAGTTAGAGTCATTTGTATAAGTCAAAGGCGTCAATCCACATGGCTTGCAAGTACTCCATGGGCTTCCAAGTAATTGAAAGTGTACTCCTTCATTATAACCCAAAAAAAAAAAAAAATTATCGGTCTCTTTTGACTGTCATTGCACAGTAATAAGCATTACTTGACTTAAAATCTAATATTCATTTGTCTATATATTTACAAATTTTCACTTTCTAAGTACATTGGCGTGCAAAAAGTTTCTCCACAAGGAAAGTCAATATCCCAACACGTATTCAAGATATAATTTTGACAAGTGAATTTTCTTAAATGATGGATATTTTTCTTTCATGGCTGCAAGTATGAAAAATGTTTTACCTCAATGATGTTCGTAATTGAAACCCTACGTATATTTTCTTTTGCAATAAAGATGTTTAAACATTTTTACATTAAACATAAAAAAAAATTATATTGTTGTTCCAAATAAGTGTCTTTTCATTTTTTATTTTTGTTTTGACTGACTCATAATTTTTTCTAATTTAAAAAATCCCACTTAGCTGGGTAAAACATATGTATTCACCATCACCCATAAGAATATATTCAGATTCATAAGTATCTACAAGTCCATCCGGTCAAACACAAGATACACAATGTTCACACTACGTACCGTCCTTGCTTTCATGCTCAAATGTTTGTTCGAGAACTTTGGAACCCACCCTGTGGATAACATTGCAAAGAAAAAAAATCAGTAAATTATACCAAAGTCATAAATAAGGTTATTTTATCATAAACCTTTTCATTCTATAAGTTTGAAAAAATTAACCACATGCAACTTTTACTATCTATCCATAGATTCTCTACTAATCATTTCAATATAATATTAGAGGAGAAAAAAAAATCATCAAACTACTTAAATCAAAACGGGAGTAAATTTCACAGATAGCTATTCAAAAATTAATAATTTTGCAAAAATTAATAATTGATTATATCAGTTTGAAAAATTAGTCAATGAAAAATATTTTCATTATTAAAAACAAAATATACCTAGACATTTTCATTGATAATGAAAATATTTTTTGTTCATTCATTTTTGTAATCAATAAAAGCTATCATAGTTTTCTCAACCGTGGATTTATAACAAAATAAACGCAACCATAGACTTTGCAATCAAGTTGCTGAACTTTGATTCTTATTGTCAGCGCTAAACTTTTTATTCATTCACAGTCGATGGCACTTTTAACGGGATCTGACCAACTTTTCAGTCAAATGCTAACTTAAGACACATAGCCCTTGGATGTACCATCATTACCTTTTTCAACTATCTTTCTATTACATTGGGAAGATAAATCGTAGTTAAAACACTCTTAGAACGGGTTGTTATTAGTATTAAGATTTGATTTACCTGGGTGCCAGGTTGCCAGGGTTGGGTGGCTGGGGCTGACGAGGCATCCACTTGGCCAACATGGAGAAGCGGGATGAGGCATTTACGGTGGTGCTCCGAAGTGAGACTACGGTGGCGAATTTCGACTTCGAAGAGGAGAGGTTGGATGGGAAGGAGGTAATGGAGATGCCATAGCTCATCAGCGCTTTGGCGGCCATTCTGAAAATGGAGAGATTGAGAAATTCTCTCAGAATGGGGAGAGAGAGAGAGAGAGAGAGAGAGAGAGAGAGAGAGAGTAAGTGAAGTGGAAGTGAGAAGTTTGCACTATTTGTAGCAGAGAAAAAGTGAAACATGGAGATATCTGTCATTATGAATAGGCTGTCATTAGCTCATTACCCATGGCTATGGCAATGGAATTGGGCCACGTATCTTTGTTCAATCTCGCGCATGAGATGACCAACAAAAAGCCCCATGACTTCATTTGAGATTATGCTAAAATTCAATTATCATTGGTGAAATCCACCGATTCTAGACAGGGCTAAGATGCATTTAGTTAATCACACTGCACAGGAATAATGCAATGTCAAAAGTATACCACAATTTTCTGTCCTAGACCTACAGGGAAATGAACAAACTCAAGATTTTACTTCTTCCTTCTCTTTACGGTCAATGTGCATTCCGAAATTAGGGTTTGCGAAAAAGCTGCATCAGATGGTACAGTACCCCAAAATAGCTATCGATCGGTCGATAGGACAAACGACATCTGACCTAAAAAGGAAAAGATAGGGCGAATAATAAAAGTCGTGGCCCCATCTAAAATTTTGGATTATTGACAAAAATCACGTGAATTGCAATTTCCATGGGGTAAGTCTTTTTTTTTTTTTTTTTTTGCTACAATTTTTGTGGAGAAAATATTGCGGACAAAATATCTGCCACGTCTTTTTTAATATGGACCATTTACTTATCGCCACATGTCCAAGTTGGGCTCACTTTCAGATTTCTTCTCTCCTCCGTTATCCCCTCTCTCTTCCATTTCATTTCTTCTCCTTCCGTATACTCCTCACCATGCATGGAGCTGTCCAAATTTGACGCAGAATCCACTTCCAGCCGCTTTAGATCTAGCCACGACCGGCTCATCCATGGCCGTGACTGCGAAGTCAAGATCCGGACGGCCACGGGAAGCCACAGTAGGCAGCTACTACGAGCTTAAAAATCAATAGGAAGAATAGAGGAACCAGATCTGAGCCCACCGTCGAGCCGTAGCCACCGCGCCCACCGGGGACCACCTTCCCTCTGCCTTCCAGATCTGAAGTCTCTCCTCCAAGTGACCCTCTGGCTAGGAGGGAGTCTATGGCCTTCAAAGAAGAGGATGGACTTGGTGAAAGCATTTATGTAGTTGTAGCGAAGCAAGGATGGTGGTGCTTTAATGGGAACTGGCATTGCAAAGAAACACAAGCAGAGTGAAAGGGTAGAGGAAAAAGAGTAATTTCAACTTGGCAAATCTGTTAGAATGAATATGACGATCAGTGAATGGTCTATTTTAAATATGACGTGGCAACTAAGTTAAACGCGTTCCAATAAATTATTTTCAACTTTTCAGCAGAATCAACAGATACACTTGTTCTTTTATTGTCTTAGCTCTTTGAGCACAACAAATACACACGTAGACGCTGCAAAAATTAGGCACAAACATAGAACACAACTGCAAATGTCATAGATGTAATAAATTTTGCGGTCGAACATAACCTCCAATAGAAAATGGGTTCACTCATTTTACCATTATATTGTCTGCCGAGAATGGACTTATTGGGTCGGGATTGAGGGCATCATATAACTCCTCCAAATTCAATTTTATGGCTAGCCCATCGTGATAAGAGTTGTGGAGTTTGAAAGAGGAAAGTAATATCAAAACAGAGAGATTTTGTACTCTATTAATGGCATAGATATAATTTCTACTATAACTTTGTAAGCCCTAAACTCCTGTTGTATATTGGATTAATATATGTTGTAGTTTTAACTTATAGCTTTAAAACTAATAGTGATAGTAAAGAGATTGTTCAGTGCGGTACCATAGTTTTCCTTTTCTGATTTTGAAAGGGTTTTCCACGTAAAAATGTGCATGTCTTCTTCTCTATTTTTCTCTTCAACATTTCGCATTCCTATGGTATCAAAGCCTCATTCAGCAAAATGGTGGGGTGATGAAGATGGACAAATGGAAGATGAAGATCGATCGGTTCCATGGCAAGGACATTGGTTTATGGAAGATGCAGATCGAGCATTTGCTATATTAGAGGAACTTGAATCAGCCTCTATCAGAAAAGAAATCAAGTTCAATCAAGCAAGAAGACTGGGAATTGTTAGATCGGCAAGCCTTAACTGTGATTTGTCTTACATTGGTGCAAATGTTGCCTTCAACGTCGCCAACAAGAAGCAACAACAAATTTGATGAGGGCTTTGTCCAACATGTATGAGAAGCCCTCTACATCAACCAAGGTATGTTTGATGCATTGGGTTTCTATCTAAAGATGGACGAAGGTGCTTCTATGACAAATTACATCAACGAATTCAAGGAAATCACTATTAAAATGAGTTTACTAGCAATCATATTGAGGGACGAGGTAAAAGCTTTGATTTTCTTATCTTCTTTACTTGAAAGTTGGAGTACTATTGTAACTGTGGTAAGCAGCTCCTTTGGTTAAAAAAAACATAAAGTTTCAAGAGAATGGAGATTGCACCTTAGCGAGGATTTTCATTGAAGAGAATCGAATGAATATTCAGGTGTTGACTTAAGTAGTAAAGGCAGAGGGAGAAGCAATCAATGAGGTTATAAATAGAACTATGGTAGATTGAATTTCACAGGAAGAAGCAAGTCAATACCTCATGGTGAAATAATTTACTAGAATTGTGGTAAGAAGGGCCATCTCAAACAAGATTGTAGAGCCCCAAAAAAGAAAATTCGGTATCGAAATCAATAGGAGAAATTTGTTAATGCGACCTTTAAAATAACGCTTGCCCATGATGCTTAACATTGATTGCCAATAGTCCAATTGAGTCTTGGATTCTAGACTTGAGTGCATCATTTCAATCAACTTCATGCAGGGGATAAATGTATAATTTTGTTGCCACAAACTTTGGAAAGATTTATCTTGCTGATGATGAAGCTTTGGATACTGTGGACAAATGAAATGTTAAGATAAAGATTGTGAACGAGTATCAATGGGAGTTGCAAAATATCAAATTTGTTCTTGGCCTCAAGACAAATCTGATCTCTATTGTTCAATTAGACAACATGAGATACACATTTTTGGGGACTGCTCGTGGAAGGCACAAAGAACAATGTTGGGAACACCATAGATGACTGAAAGTAGCAGAGCAATAGTAGCACTTGTTGACTTAGAAGCTAGTTCCAAACTGTTGCACCGCATGCTTGGACAGATAAGCAAAAAAGGGATGATGGTGTTAGCATCAAACAGAAAACCGTCTAATTTGAAGTACATAAATATCGGTCTATGTGAAGATCGTGTTCTGGTAAGTAAAAATGCGTCAGTATTTTGAAAATTGAAAGAAAGCCAAGAAAAGGAAGATGAGAGCTGGTACATACAAATGTTTAGGGGGCCAGCCCCTATGCATTCCCTTAGAGGGTCATGCTATTACGTCACATTCATTGAAAACTCAACTAGAAATGTATGTGTTATTTTCTGAAAGATAAAATTGATGTGTTTGCTACTTAGTCAAAATGAGATTGGCTTAAATATTAAATTTCTAAAGTTCAACAATGGTAGTACATGTAATTTTGTGCAAGAATTGAATTAGGATAACAAGAATAGTTCCCAACATATCATGGTAAACAAAGTTGTTGAGAGGATGAATAGAATTTTGAATGATTGTGCAAGAAATATGAGTATGCATATAGGATTACCGAAAAAACGAAAAAAAAAAATGTAGGATTATCCAAAACATTATGGGCAAATGTAATTAACACAGCAACAAATCAGAACCGTTCATTCGCTTCCACGGTTGTTCAAGCTACCAATTTCTTGAGTGCAATTTGTCAAACGTGTGGTCCATTTTTTTTTTCGGTCAAAGTGTGGTCCAAGTTTGGATACTTAATTATTCATGTATTTTCTTTATACGTCTACTTGTGATGTAGGGCCTAAGTGGGTGCTCATTGACACGTGAAGTCTGTTGGATGCTTTAATTCTCCTTAAGTGCTATTTGATATCAAGTTGGGTATAGAAGTGTTATTTGAGTAGTGATGTTGATATTTAGAATTCCAAGACGTGCATATTCAAAATATATTGACCTTCAATCATTATTGCTATGTGAAATTTTACGCTTAATTTATTATTATTTCTTTTTTGTGTGCTTTGATAGTCTGACGTGAAAGTAAAAAAGAAAGGTTTCGTTTTCCTGTTTGGTTATCTTTAGGATGCATCTCATCTGATAAAAAAAAAAAGAACTATTTTGCATGCATTTTTTATTTAAAAAAACATAAAAACTGAAAATTTCGTGTCATTTGTTAATGATTGTTCAATTGCATGTTAGGATGAACATTGCTTTTTACATTGACAATGTTTCGTGGTTCATGGATTGCATGTAAGTTTATAAGATACTCTGCATATTGGAAACTGCTTATTGTATATTTGCACATCTAGAAAATTGAGATCTACGTATCTAACTGTATTCCCACTTCTATATGTCTAGGATTTTGCATATCTTGCATATTGGGATAGGACTTCGCATTATATTTGTGTCATGACTATTGTCATCTTAGAATAATTAGGATGGATTTTGCATGAATGATTGTTTTAGTGCACATCTAGGATATCTAGATTGCATTGTTTAAATTGGCATATTCACACGTGACAGAACCTTGAGCTGTATTGGGCAAAAACTATAGCCTTGTTATTACTTACACCTAGGACCGAGCTCGAGAACCGGATTAGATTAGACCGAACTGAGCAGTTCTGAGCAATTTATAGTTTTAGACGTAGAATCAAAACATCCATATCGAGGCAAACCGATATGTTTTTTCTTTTAACTTTTTCCTTTTCTCATAAAGAGTAAAGAAAAGGGAATTGCCAAAATCCTAAATCGAACTACAACCAACCAATCCAGTTCTGATTCCGATTTTAGTGTGGAATAGACCCAACCCAAAACCAATCACCCCTAATAATACCTCGGGATAAAAACCCCGTGAACAGTAAATGGAAAGTCTAAACAGGCTTTAGACGAATGTATCAAAAGGAAGTGAATATGCAAATGTGATATGCTATGTAATTCAATATAATAAATAAAGTGTTTTCCTGAAATGAACCTCAAACATGGAAGTTGAATTTAAAATAATGCAATCTAAAATGTGATGCAATACTAAGAGAATGGACCGATTGGTATAATACGGATATTCAAATTCCCCTAAATGCACTCCTAGACATATTTTTGTGATTTTTTTAATGCAGATGCAATCTAAAATTACTAGCATGCAAGATATGATATTTTTTATATTTTCATTTTATGACATATGATTGTGGAAAGAACCGTGCGATGGATATTAAATAATGCACACTAGATATCCTAGATGTGCACTAAAACAATTATTCATGCAAAATCCGTCCTAATTATTCTAACATGGCAATAGTCATGGCACAAATATAATGCGAAATCCTATCTCAATATGCAAGATATGCAAAATCCTAGACATGTACCAATGGGATTACAGTTAGATACGTAGATATAAGTTTTCTAGATATGCAAATATAAAAGAGGCAGTTTCCAATATGCAGAATATCTAATAAATAAAAATGCAATCCATGAACCACGAAACGTTGTCAATGTAAAAAGCAATGTTCATCCTAACATGCAATTGGACAATCATGAGCAAGTGACATGCAAGAAAACACTTTCATGTTTAGTTTTTCTATTTTAAAAAATAAAATAAAAGAAAGATGCATGCAAAAGAGTACTTATTTTTATCTGAAAAGCATCCTAATGACAACCAAAAGGAAAAACGAAACCCTCTTTTTTTCCTGCTTTCACTTCAGACAATCAAAACACCCACAAAAAAAAAAAGGCGCAAAATTAGACACATCAATGATTGGCGGTCAATAAATTTTGAATATGCACGTGATCTGAATTCTGAATATCAACTTACGTTTTTATAACCAACTTGGATATCAAAAACAATTTAGGACCACTGAAGCATCCAAGAGATTTCACATATCAAAAAGCACCCACCTTAGGCCCTCTATCACATGCAGACATATCGAGAAAATTTCACGAATCATTAAAGTATCCAAATCTGGACAACACGGACGACAAACTGCACTCAACAAGTCGGTTGCCTGAACGACCGTACAAGCGAATCGACAATCTTGATGCGGTCCATGTCTCCAAGAGGATGGTAGCAACTGGTTGTCTTGATGGATTCAGACGGATGGACGCAGCTTTTTGGTGAGGACTAGGACTTGGAGCGAACCCTTGTCACTAAGGAACAATCGTATGGACTGTCCGATTCCGGAACCACTTGGGCAGCGTATGGGATGGAGAGAGAGGCGATGACGGCGACGCCTTAGGTTTTTGGTTGATGACAATTGTTGACACTGACTTCACATTTTCGTAACTAAACGGGGAGAATCATTGGTCGAGCGCGGCCAACCAAATGAGGGATAAAAGAGCAATTTTAGCTGCAATATGTATTGCCGGCCGTCTAAGGGATTTGATCGTGATGAGCACATGAAAAGCAGAAAAATTCAGCTATTCAAAAAAAAGGAAAGTGGAGTTTTGGCCAAGAAATTCAGTGGAAACTACAACCACAAATATCAGCCACTTTAGGAAAGCAACTTTCAGCAGAATTAAATTGAAATGTTCTGCATATTTCGCCCGAGTATGGGGGGATTTTTCTGGACAAGAGACAGTTAAAAATTCGTGAGTTTAAGTAAGGGTATAGGATGAGTTAGTTCCCACTCTAGAATTAGGAACCAAACCAGGTAGGATTAGTTCACCATTTGTGGAACCGGGAACCAGTGTGCACTTGGAAATTAAAATGATCGGTCGGGTTGGATTGGCACCGACTGTAAGCAACTTTTTCCTTTTACTGTTGGGAAACTCCCACTTGTTGGGAATAGAAGAAACCAAAATAAAAAGAGAAGAAATCACTGGTTCCTGGACCGACCTAAGAACTTAACTAGATTGGATGGGCCGGTTTTCGTTTCCACAAACTGAGAACCAATTCCGTCCAGTCTACTTCCAGATTTCAGGGTGGGAATTAAAGCACCTTAGAACTAATCATCTCTAGACGGACAAGGTGACTACGTCGTGCTAATTGTGGTCTGAGTCGCGGTCTAGTTCGACTCGCTTCTGTTGGGTTCTAAGTTAATATACGGCCGAGAGAATCGCTATTGCCCGCCAATAAGAGTTAAAGCAAGTGTGGGTGGGTACCGCCACAAAAATTTGCCCCATATATTTAAATGTTTGTCGCAATTTATCAGTTATTTTTTACTTCTATTTATATGATTTTCTCTTCACAAATGAATATAAAAATATATATTTAAATTTCAAGACATTAGAAAGAGATTATATAAGATTTCAATTTCGTGTCAACTTATATATAGTGCAAGCTGGTGAATATACAACCTTCTCCGTCGGAAAAATTGCATTATAAAATGAGAAGTGAAAACACCCAATAAAAACAGAAGAAGAAAATACCACCGATGCACACTTACACGGCTCTAGTTTAGAAAATTAGACGAAGAAAATTACACCAAAAAAAAAAAGAAGGAAAATTAAGGCATATTGGTCCAGTCCGGTTCCTTTGTAGAATCGAGAATCAGACTAGTTATTGTTGGTTTCCATTTTGGAAACTGAGAACTGTTTAGAACCGACCAGCCTGTTCTCGGATTAGATCGGGACCATGCTCATCCCTAAATTTCAGGGCATAAATTAAGGACTATGCTCACCACAATAGGACTTTGTTTGTTTCACAGACATTAAATAATTTGGAAAATATTTTTGTAAAATTAATTGTTTTCATCCCTTGAAATAATTACTTAACGAAATATCTTTTCATCATCGACAAAAATTCATATACAAATATTTACGTAAAAAATGGAATCATTATTTTTGTTACTCATTTTTGTAATCGATATAAATAATCATTTTTAAAAAAATATATTTTTCAAATCATTCATCTTTCACCAAATAAAACACTCTAAAAGATCGGGGATACACGCGGTTAGACTAATCTATCTCAAGCCACTACGTCGCCCGGGCTGTTCCCGAGTTTGACAGCCCATAAAGCAGTTCCTCGGCGACAAGGCATCGTCGTCACCTACACCGATCTGTTCCCTCTTAGTCCTTGTCCTCACAGCAAAGTTGTGTCCGTCAATTTTAATTTGATCAAGACAACGAATCGCTGCCATCCTCTTGGAGGCATCGACCACTTCGAGACTGTTGATTCCCCTGCGCGGTTATTCAGGCAACCACTTCCTTGGCTGCAATTTTCCATACGTGTTGTCAGGTTTGGATACTTACGTATTCATAAATTTTCTAGATATGCCTTGCATGTGATTTAGAGCCTAAATAGTTTCATTTTCTGCAAAATAAATAGAGATATGCTCACATGTGATGTAGTGCCTAAGTGATTTTATTTTCTGCTGAATAAATAGAGCCTAAGTATCCACACCTGGACAAATTGCATTATCGCTGAGGATTAAGAGGGAACAAATCAACAATGCCTTGTCGCTGAGGAACTGCCGTCTGTCTGGGCTATCGAATTCAAGAACAGCCAGGCAACATAGTGGCTTGAGACAATAAGTTGGGAGCGCGCAGCAAAGATACTTCAGCTGGAGAGATTATCAAGAAAAAGCCCAAGTTTGAGCTCGTCAATCTATTCAATTGGGATCAACTTTCACTCAAAAGTTTAAGCCAATGAGTTATGGGTCAACGAGAATACATTAACATCTCTATACCATATCAATTCTTTGATGTACTTTCATTCAAAACTTAAATCAATGAGTTATGGGCCAATTATGATACATATTTTTTTTTTGGTAAGGATCAATTATGATACATTAACTACTATATACCAGACCAATTCTCCGATGTGGGAGTTCTCTCTAACACAACTCACACATACATTTAAACAAGATAGATCCACGATAATGGTGACGTGAATGATGCAGCCAGTATCTTCTGGTTGAACATGTATCCCTCAGTAGCGTGCTCCCTCCTTTTCTCTATGCTCTCTTTTTATGCGATAATCCCCCGTGAGTGCGTGTCCCTGCCTTTTTATTCTGCAGAAGACTTCCTCTGTTCATGCCCTAAAACTCACGGATTTTTAGCCCTCTCTTTTCCAGAAAAATCGTGATCCCCGTCCCCTATAAATGAGCGAAACATGTGGGATATATCAATTCAGTTCTGCTAAAAGTTGCTCTGCTAAAGTGGCTGAAATTGGATTTATAATTTCCACTTAATTTCTTGGTTGAAACTTCACTATCCTATTCTTTTAAATGGATGGTGCTTTTTTCAACCATCCTTCAGTTCAAACACTCCCTTTTACAATACTTTGATCACATTAACCTTGTGTGGCCCACCAAGTCAAATTGACGCCTCTCTGTTTTCTTTTGTTTTCTTTTTTTTTTTTTGGTAAGGTAAGATACGTATTAACTTTCAATTAAAAGAGCCTTTCTTTTTTTTATCTTTTCCATTATAGACAATTCTCTTCTTTCCACGCCTCTGCGTCTAATGGCAAGGATGCTCTTGATGTCGAACTTACTTAATCGAAAATAATTCAAGACAAAATGTAACATTTTTCTACAGCAAAACCACGGATTGATGTCAATGGCTTGTCCTGCAGTGGTGTGCCAACTTAAAGATCTAGTGATGATAATGGCAAGACAGCCACCAAGCTACGTATAGATAGAGGCGAATAGGCTTTAAACGGTTCAAAGACCCAAGAAACCAACAGACAAAATGAGAGAGGAAAAATCTGAACAGACGAACAACTCAAAAAATCAATAGGAATAGAAATGACTTGATGGTGGCTTTTGCGAATCAAAGATGGTGACAAAAATAAAAATATCTGGGTGGGTGCTTTCTGGTCATGAGTGTCTCTTGTGCGTTGCCCATAATTTCTTTTCTGGTCTATAATATGTTTTCTTGGTGAACTCTCTCCGTCGTCCTCTTATGTGGGTCCTCGTTGTCCAATCTCTGAGCATATATAATGTGGCACTTCCTTTGCTAAAAGACATATGAATAATGGTATTCCTTACTGAGCAACTACAGCCTTGCATTTCTCACTCATAACACCGGAGGCTCCAATAACTTAGTTGACTTTACTGATGACAGTCAAATACTCACCGTTGGAGCAATTAGCGAGAACCCTGTATCTGTGAATGCTGTAAGAAATGTCGGCACAAGATCCGCTTGCTTTTGCCATAATGAGAACACCACCCATACCCTTTTTTCAGGTTGAAGCATCAAACATGTGCCCCTTGCATATTGATTAGGTTCTACCCACCAAACTCAATTTCATCTCCCTCTTCTTCCATAGCACTACGACTCCACCAAAACGAGAAAACCTTCAACCAGCCCTTGATTGACAATGCTCTACCGAATGGTATCATTGTTGGTAGACACCAAGAGGATCCACGGTAGGAAAGAGAACAGAGAGAAGTGAGTAAGAAGGAAAGTGGGACCGCAAAGAAAAAGAAAAAGAAATAAAACAAAAGGATTGACTTCACTTGATCAACACAAAGAGGGGAACTACTTTCTTTGGTAGAGTTTAATTGAAACATGCTAAATGGTGGGCCAAATAAGAGGTAATGTTGTCAATACACTAATAAAATGGAGTGTTTAAGCCAAAGGAGTGAAAAAAGGCACGACCAAAATAGCTCAAATTTCTTGCTTTTCATGTGTTGATCACATCCCCTTGATGGCTGGCAATACATATTGTGGCTAAAATTACTTTATCATTTGTTTGGCCAAATTCAACCAATGATTGCCCTAGTTTAGTTACTAAAATGTGAAGCCCTTTAATAGAAATTATAGGTGTCAACATTTGTCATTGGAAAACATCTATTGAGATGCAAAGGATTGGACAATGATAGTGTCTTTTTTCATGGATATATATATATATATTATGGTGACTAGTTACAAAGTGAGTAACTTCTAATCTAGTAATTTGGAAACTATCTTGTTGGATTTGATTCCCAATTTTGAAACCAGATACTGAATGAATTGACTTTGGAATGTGCCTTTTTTTTGTTTCATTTTATTAGATATACAATATGCATTGTGTCAAATATGAATACATGTCTTAGAAAACACCAAATAGAATCAGATTTGGTAAATGAGAATTAAAACTTCATAGACCACAACTCCTTTGAGGTAATTCATTGTGGAAGAGAGGTGTGAGATCAAAGAGAGAAACCTACTAAAGTGAGAACTTTCAAGAGGGAAAAGATCAAAGAAATCAAGTATTAGTGATAGAGAGAGTGAGACCTGAGAGTTTGTTTGCATGTGTATGCGTGCGTGCGTGAGTGCGAGCAAGAGAGAGAGAGAGAGAGAGAGAGAGAGAGAGAGAGAGAGTCATCTGAAAAAGTTCCCAAATTTTGTGTTGGTTTTGACCGGTTCTAGCCTTGACAAATTTGGTTGTTGGGTAGAATCGACCATTATAAGTCATAAAAACTGAACCTATCAAAGTCAATTTCCAAATTTTTTACCGAGGCACCAAACTGGTCCCTGTATGAACCGACCAAAATAAGCTAGTTCCAAGGTTGAATCAATCTGATTGCACGCCCCTAATATTTGTCTTTTTTATTATATGTTTCCACTCTTAGCCTAAGGGTGAGGGCATTGTGGGCCCTTGTCTAAATCCAAGCCGAAGCACAAAGGCCTTTGCCTATGGCAAGCAAGTCATTAACCGTTGTCGAGGTCCAAGTTATCTCGCTGGCTAGAAATCCTACAAAGGAAAAAAGAAAAAAGAAAAGAAAAAAGAAAGAAAAAAAAAAGAAATTTCATAAAACTTATTAAAATGTTACATAAATCATCATCATCACTTTTAGTATAACGTGAAATATAAAAAAAGGGAAAAATAATTGTGAAATTTCTATATATTTCAGTGTGTGTAGAAGAAGAGAACATAAGATAGGCTTTATTAAATGACTATCTAAAATAAAACAACAATTAAGGATATGCATAATCAAAATGAAATATAAGCACAATCTTGAGAGATGCGGATAATCAAAAGAGATAGGATTCCTAATTAACTCTAACAATAGATTAGATTAAAATGTGCACACCAAACCCAAAAAAGTGAAAGGCACACACTTGCAGAATTTCAACAGTTGAAGCATGGACAGTTTAGTAAAACAATGGGAGCACGCCTATTTTTATGTGTGCGAGGGCTGACAGGTCTTCATGCAATGTGGGTTCCATGTATTTATTTATTTTAGTACAACATGCGTTAAAAGGAGAAATTGACTTTGAAGACCCAGTTCCACTTTTACTCCTCCTGATTTTATAAAATTGAAAATTCACAGGGAGGAATTAATATTAGTCCCTCATTAAACATATATAGTGCAATTCATGCTTTGCAGGGTAATGATCATGAAAATTACTTATTTTGGGAATAATGGAAGCATTTCCTACCATATGAATATTGGACCTTTTGTTCAATAGCAGCACGTGGACAATTGTAGCTGTATCTCCTTGGTTCTCAAAAGTCTAGAACTCTTGGAAAGAATAAAACTTATCTTGGAGAGGAGATCTTCAAGAATATGAACCCATCAACGAATCATATTATTAAATCACCTTTATTTAAGAGTTGAAATCAATAAATTATAAGTCTAGTAAATTTATTAACTGCTCAATCACTCTTCAATTACCCGATAGGGAATTTTTCTCTATGGTACACTCACACTTGTACCTTAATGAATACACAACATGGATAATGACAACCCAACAATACTCTTCTTGATGCTACAGATATATATACCTAAAAATTGGTACTTTACCAAACACTCAACACAAACCCATTATTTCACAAATAAAAATAGCACTCACACCACATGTGTAAAGAAAAAATTTACACGAACTGTCTATTTGCCCTTAATTTAGTCACGATATCATATCAATGGTGTACAAAACTACCTGTGTAGAACTTTCTCACGTTACTATATGCTATGGCCACTCTTTCATAAATTGACATTTGTATCTAGAAGATTCCCTTTTTTTAGAAAGTACATCACTTCATTGATGGAAGCATGTCATATAATACAACAGGCACAAGGAGCGCAACATCACTATGCTAGTCTTACTCAAAATTAAGAAAAAAATATTAGCTACACAAGTTGTGCTAGCGCCACAAGGTAGATGCCCATCTATTAAGCGACGTGTCCACGAATGGCCCATTTGTCAGATTTTTCTCTCCTTGTCTCTCTCCTCTTGCAGACTCGCACCTCCATTTCTCTTCTTCTTTGCCGTTTCTCCCTTATTTTTTCTTTTTTCACTTTCTTTTCCTTCCACAACTTGTGCAATTAATATTTTCTCACACAAATGGCCTCATATGCCCTTAATTTACTCTTAATATCCGATCAATGGTGTACAAAACTACATGCCTAGAACTTTTTCTCACATTACTAGTGTATGCTATGGGCGCTCTTTCATAAATTGACATTTGTATTTATAAGATTCCCTTTTTTGGAAAGTACAGCACTTTATTGATGGAAGCATATCATATAAAACAACAGGCACAAGCAGCGCAACACCACTGCGCTAGTCCTACTTAAAACCAGGGGCTCGAAAACTAAGCTTCATATACTCGTATCCATGGATGAGACTAGAACTTGCTTTTCAGCGTGAGCTCATGCTGAATCAACTTCGAGAAAACATCCATGGCGTCGCGAGTAAGCCCCAGGGACACAACCAAGTCGTGCTCTCCCTGCTCCGGGAAGCGACCAAGATGACGTTGTCGGGGACTGTCGCCGGTGCCACTTGGAACGGCCTCCCAAACCCGAAATCCATCTTGTAGAAAGGGAGCCGGCTCCATTTGCTGATGCAGCAAGCGTTGCCCTCGCAGTCGATAAGGACCCTGTTCAGCTCGATGTGGTCGATGGCCGACCTTATGTAACTCTCGGTGACGGATGCGAGCGCCTCACGCACGGTCTGGACAGCGAACGAGAAGGGCTTGCGGGTCAATTCGCCGGCGCTGCACTCAGCGCAGGACCAAGCGATGCCGTTCCCGAAGTAGCCACTCGGCAGCGGGGGTTGAACTTGGGGCGGCCGTCGACTGCAGTGAGAAGCTTCGTCGTCTCGTGAGGACCGATCCCGAGAGCTTTGGTTCGCGAGATCCACGCGAGCGCCGATATGACTTCGAAGGTCGTCGGGACTACGAAAGAGCCATTCTGGGTTGTGATTCTTGCCGCTTTCTTGAGCTGAATGAGAGCGTGTGGCTTGAAGCAGAACGATCTGTAAACAAGGGGCTTGGTTTGGGGGTCGACCACGCGCCCGGGCCACTGGTCTCTCGGAGCATACTCGTGGTGGGGGAGATCGATGGGCGCAGGTTGCCTCGGGCGCAACACCGATCGATCGAGAAAGGGAAGAACTGATGGCGGCTTGGCTCGAGCCAGGTCGGTCCAGCAAGCTATGAAGTCCGTGAGGGCTTTCCCATCGACGAGGACGTGATTCATGACGATGCCGACGACGATCCCTCCGCACTTGAACGTCGTCACCTGGATTTCATGATAAACTGTAAGTGGATATCTACTTATGTGTATGTCAGTCTTGGAAAGTCTAAATCCCCTTGCACGAGTCCAGAAGAACATGCTGCTCCGCAAGCGGTTTTTTTTTTTTTCGGTCAGTTGCAAGCGGTTGAATGATAAAAAAAAAAAAAAGCAGTGCAGAAACGATCTCTTTCTGTTAGATAAATTGTTCAAAAGCACTATGTTGCTCCTTCTATCTTGTCCCAAAAGAAAAATCTCGCACAAAGTAGCCATAATTCTCGCACAATCTCTCTAGTATTTGATTCTTCGATGAACAAATGCAGGGGCACGCCAGAATCAGCACGACCAACATGTTCAATAGTATTTACCTGCACCGAAAGCAAAGGTACTTCCAATATGGTCGGGGCTCCGTCGCTGTGCTTCACGAGTTTTCGCAGCATGGCGGGATTGATGGTGCTGATATCGCCCAGCGCTGCGATGTCATCCTCCGACGTCGCTTCGACGAATGGGACACCTTCTCCAGTGCATCTCACTGCCATCCTCCCGTCGATCCCCATGACAAGTCTGCCTGCGAACGGATAGAACTCGACCAATGCCTTGGCCAGAGAAACTCTGATCGTCTCGATCACGGCGGGATGCCTTCCCCTCCCTTCGCCCTTGAAGGTGAACACGATCTCAATCACGTACGGGAAGGTCTGGTCGAGGTTCGAGAGAGCGTAGAGCCCACCAAACGTTTCCCTTGCGGGAGAAACGTGAACCGCATTCGCAATCTTCACATCGAGCTTTTGCGTAGCTCCGGCGTTTCTCGGCTTCTCATTTCCTGCTTCTTTGCACAGAATAATCGAAGCTGTATTTATTTATGCGCAGGCTTTGGGCGATACCATGGTAAATGTACGACTTGCTAGTTGCTACAAACAACTTTGACGAATTCGATTTCTACATTTCTCAAGCTATGGAACTGATTGTAAGATGCAAAACATGCAATCCCATGATCTCCATAACTAGAACAAGAGCACAGACAATCGATTATAAAGATTAACGCACCTATTTTGGAATCCATTGTTTGATGCGGAAACAGAAAAGCGATGATCCATGCACAAATCCTTCTCCTCTATTGCCCTAATCCTTCTCCTTTATTACCCTCTGTATCAGAGTTTCAATGAACGGCTCCCTCACCCTTTAACGCTAGGTGAACGCTCCTTTTTAAGGATACTTGTGAGAATTAGGGTTAGAGGCCTCTCATTACGGGCCAAGCTTAACTCGGCCCACATTAACCAGCCATATATTAAACTAATTAATAAACATTTTATCTCACCTTAAATCAACCGTAAAACAGTAAATTACAATATCAATTAATGTAGTCCACATTAGAAAAATTCTTACACTGATCAATCATATGCGAAATTGACCGGCCATATTTGTTTATATTGGTTGGATGAAAAATTACATGATCTTGTCAATTAAATATACATATATTATATATATTTGAATAAATACAGATTGCATTCAAAATGCGCATACTACGTACCGTTCTTGCTTTCATCCTCAAATGACTCAAAAGTCCCTCTGAGAATTGCGATACCCATCCTGCGGATAACAATAATGAAACATTAAGAAAATTAACCGATTAATCAACAGAAAATATTTTTATTATTAATAACAATCTATACATATAGATAATTATTAATGATGAAAATATTTTCATTACATTAATTTTACTAAGTGATACAAGTGATCATTTTTTTTAAAAAAAATTCTTTTAAAAGTGTTGATTTTCTGCGAATATTCGTAGATTTTGCAATCAAGTTGCTTAACTTTGATTTTTATTATCGGCACTAAACTTTTATTTCTTCACAATTGATAGCACTTCAACTAGGGATCTGACCACCGACCAAAAAAACAAAAAAAAAAAACTGGGATCTGACCAGTTTTTCGGTCAAATTTGACTCACCAGATACTCGACCAACTTTCTCGCTTACAACTATCCCTATAAATGTAATATTTAAACTCACGTTGATATTTTAATAAATAAATAAATAACTCTAGTTAAAATTCATCAAACTTGAATGCATATTTAATGTGCGCAAGAGAAAAAAAAAGGCACATACCTGAGCAATTTCAACAGTTGAATCTTCGAATGTTGAGTTACAGCAATTGGAGCAAGTCTGTATTTATATGTGCGAGGTTTGACCGGTCTTCATGGCCAAGCCCTGGGTCAACTCAGCTGTGTGGGTTCCATGCATTAATAATTTCAATACAATATGCATTCCAAAGAGAAATTGACTTTGAAGACTCAATTCCACTTTACCTCTTACTAGTTTTATAAAATTGAAACAGTTTTGTTGGTATAACAGTTTTTAAGACTACCATATTAATATTAGTTTATTATGAGTCATATATTAATATTAGTTTATTATGAGTCATGAATTCTCGAATGAGTGAGTTTCACGATAATTTATAATTAAAATAAACTTCTGTTCTCATAGTAAATTAAAGACTTTCACCAAATTATTTCTCAAATCAGAAAGGGAAATGCTTAAATGAGTATCCTTAATCTATTGTGGGAATAATATTATATTTTTTGTCATAAAAAATAAGTAACAAACAAAATCGTTATAGAGTCCAATCCTTAAAAATTTGCGACTCATAACATATTATTCTAACAGTAGATTAAAAACTATTATGCTAACAAAGCTTAACTGAAAATTCACCAACAAAATGAGAAATGAAATAGTTTCTAATATTTTACGGGCACGACAAGGAACTTCTTTTTAATCCATTATTGAATGTATAATATATAGTTCACGCCTTCCCCGGTACTTATTTTGCATTTTTTTTTAAGTGCTCTATATTGCTAAAGCCAAAATAAATGGAAAAATACCCAAAAAGAAGTAATTAATTAATAGAAAGGGGAGCGAAATTCTCTTTGTTTAACCTTGAAGGAAGCGAACGACACACCTCGTATTTGAAAAACCTTAATTGGTTTTCCACAATCTTGGTGCTCCAATGGGACAAAGAATCTGCGTATTACCATTGTAACGAGGTAGAGGTTTTCGTTTGGTACCGTTGAAGCCAGACTTTGACGCACCATGCAATCCTACTCCATGGTTCATTGGTTACAAAATACAAATGTCCAACCAAGGTTTTTCAATTACCGACCAAAAAAAAAAACAAACCAAGGTTTTTCAATTAGATGTGTGTTTGGATAAGGACATTATAAGTATCATAACTTTTATACAGTGCCTACTTAAATACTATAATTTCTTTTTTGAACATTTGAGTGTCATAATTTTTTTAAAAAATTAATTTAGTGTTGAAATTTTCAACTAATTACTTGAATCCCATATATTTTTAAAAAGGTTCACCTAGATATTGAAAATCCGATGTGACATAATCGTTGTGCTAAATGTTTACAAAAAATTACGATGCTAAATGATTAATGAAAAAATTATATGACACTTAAGTGTTCAAAAGAAAAGTTATGAAATATATTATGGCACTTATAGTATCTTTTTCTTGTAATCAACCCAATTCCCTTAAAAAAAGCATCAAATTTAACTAGAGTTCAAATTTCAGCTCAAACTTTTATTTGTATTATAAAAGAGCATCAACTCTAACTCGTGTACCAATTCTAACTTGAACTTTTTGTTATCTCATAAAAAAAATAACGTTTCAAGTGGAACATAAATCTGTCCGCCATTAAGTTTCCATCCAATAATACTATTACTGGATGTGTCATTCCAAATGTATTCAACGGAGACTTGATAGGGGCTACATTTGAGTACCACCGTTGATGGTTTTCTATTAGACGACAATAAGTTCATACTAGAATTGGGACTGAACTTAAGTTGATGCTCTTTTATAAGACAGGGAATTTTGGGCTAGAATTGAGACATGAGCTGAAGTTTGTGCCTCTTTATATATATATATAATATTTTATTTTTTTTAAAAGGACTTCAGCCAGAGTTGAGACCCAACCTAAAGTTGATGCAGAATTGAATCATTAATTGTCCTTCAGTTGGTGCTTCTTGGAATAATTATATTACAAGATATATATTTTTTGGTCAAGAAAATTGGGTTCTTAAATACCAAAAAAGGATTTGCCCATTTTACAAAATTTACTTTGACACCCATAGTTTCACAATTAACCTATAGCCAAAGACTTTGGCACCAGGCTTGGGACCCGACGGTCGGAACCAAGACCCTAGTAACCTAAATCGGTGACCTCAATGCCCCGACCCGGGACCCTAGATTGTTTTCAAAAACAAGTGATTTGCCACCAATTTTATAGTTCAAGCGGGATTTGGTTCCTGACGGCACGTCTGCTTTGCTGCACACGAGATTAGGGATGTTCAATCTGTTTGCCCTTCACCATACGTCATCGTACAAATGATTTTTTTTTCTGGTCCAATCATATTTTTATTTTACAAATCACCACATGTCCTATGTGCAACCCTCTATCTCACTAATGCATTCATATCCCAACCTCCGAGAAGATGGAGAATCAAACTCTTCACCTCCCTTTACCTCTGAAGCAACTCTCAGTAGTTAATCATAAACAGTTTGCCTGCAAATAAGCATGCTTTCATCAAGACTCAGCTACTTTATTTTGTGTACCAACAATTAAAACCTATTGTCTCTTCATATATCTTTGACAAAATAGTCAAGAAATACACCATTGTTGTATGTCTTTCGTTGTGAGGTGAAATTGCACAAATCAATTCATTTTTAGAATTAAGTATAGATAAAAGTAATAAGTGTACTAAAAGTCTTAAAGTTTATTTCGAATGTCCATGCAATTAAAGTCCAAAATTTATCAAATCGGTGGAGGGTACCAAAAAAAAAAAATAATAAGTGTACTAAAAATCTTAAAGTTTATCTCGAATGTCCATGCAATTAAAGTCCAAAAATTTATCATTTCCATAAGCTTATTCGCCGTTTCCATCCTATTTGATTAATGAAAATGCTAACATGGGTTTTTTATTATTTTCTTAAGACATGTAAAGTCAATGTTGCATCCACCAAGCGACACATCAAAATATTTATAAAGAAAAAAGATACAAAAAATTAGAAAAAGAAAAAAAGATAAGAAAACAAACTGATAATCTTCTTCATCAAGCTTACATCATCTGAATAACATTATTTTTCTTGTCTATCGTTTTGTGAGATTTTATGGGATAACTGCCAAATATTTTAAAAGCTCAAGCTTTTGTTTAACCTTCTAACATTGTATTAGAGTCTGTGCTATCCCTTTCATGTCTATGTGTCCACCTTCATCGGTCAAATTCCACATAATGTAGTAAAAAATTTCAAATATCACTCTTAATCCGACTTAGACATGAGAAAGGGTGTGGAAGTGACAACGAATCCTATATATTCCGATTTAATGTGAGATTTTGTAAGACTACGGGTAATTATTCTAAAATTTAAGCTTTTGGATTTGACTTTTTAACAGTCTTCTTCAAGTTTGGCCATGGCCGCTCAAGCTCAGTCAAAGTTCCCATAGCCCTTGAGCTTCTTCGAGCTCCAGCCATGGCCGCTCCAATTTCTTCGAGCTCTTGAACATAACCGTGCCAACTTCTAAACATGAACAAAAGAACCAAAAACAAACACTTAAAATAAAAAAATCAAATCAAATCAATTAAGCACATAACATTGAGAAGAGGGCCTCAATCTCCCTGGCACTTCTGATGCCGTGGGCCTGAACTTCCAGGGGAAGTAGAATTACACTGTACATTTATTTCGAAAAAGCTCGAGTGGCTATGGCAGTGCTCGATAAAGTTCGAAGAAGCTCAAACCGCCATGGCCACAAACTCGACGAAGCTCAAGCAAAATAATCCCATTTGGGTGATGTAAGGTTGACCATGAAGATAAATAATAAGTTTTTATTATCTTTTTTTCCTTCTATTTTTTATTTTTTAACCTTTTTTATTAAACTCCTTGTTCTATTGGTAGATCAGGCATAGATTTTAGTTTTTTTAATCCACTTACCAAAAAGAAAATAATAGATCAGGCATGGAAGGCTCTGCTTGAAAGACCAAAAGCATCATGGTCACAAATTGCCACACATGTATATTTCCATAATCAATTTTCACTGTTTAGGGAGACTTCTTTCCTTGGCAATGTGCAAGAAGCATCACTCCATGCGTGCAAAATCACAGATCAATTAGAGTGTAATCAAGAAACCCAGTGCCCAGAACCAGAAAAATCCGCTTTGTCATCTCAGATCAGTGGATGGCTTAGGAGACACGAATCTGATCATTTACATCACAAAAGGAAGAGCTTCAAATGCTTGATGAATTCCTTAGGCTTCTCCAAGTTCACCGCATGCCCTGCATTCTTGATCACCACCAGTTCAGCACTGTCCCCAATGTGCCTGACCCAATGCCAACATTAGCATCAGCTCAGTATCTTGTGCCTCGGTCATGTCATATGTATCGAGGGGAGTAAAAAACAGGAAAATAGGAAAGCGGAGAAGTAGATAGTTTCATATAAAATGAAGCTTCACCTTTTTAATCTGTGACCCAGCTCCAGGGGGAATATCTGATCTTGCTCTCCCCATACCAACAATGTGGGCTGCTCAAAATTGGGAAGCATTGCATAGGAAAACAATGTTCAGGAGTTTGATTCAGATAAATTTTTGTCGAAGAAGAAACAATGATTGTATAAACTTCGCGAAGCTATAAAATGGAGTGGATTTTATGCATAGTCACATTAACGTCTTTTTAGCTGGGCTTTCAAGTTTTTCAATCAGGTGGTTCGATTTTGCTGTCACTTTCAATCAGACGACTTGCAATGACAAGTAACTGAAAACATGTCAAGAACATTTTTTTGTGATTAATTGTATGATCATGGTGACAACCCATCACAGTGCGACAAAAGAATCAAAGTTACAACACTACACAGACAGATCGAGACAGTTGATTTTGACTTGAAAAGATTTCTTATATTTGCCACTTTGATGATGGAATTGTCACACTTCTCTTGGAAGCCCAGGTCACAAAGACAAGATGCACTAGTATATGTTTCCTTGTATTCATCTTTCACAGAAAACAAAATCCAAATTCCAGACAACAGAGCAAATTAGCATTTCCATGAATTGAATTATGCTGTACTCTAGTGAAATTTGAAAGGAGATGAACCTGTCTGATTTTGGGTAGACTCGATAGTTTTCGATCTTTGAGTATCTCTTGGATCAATTCCCCCTTCTCTTCAACATACTCTGAACACATGACCTGTACAAATTCCAACTCTCTCAGAACATATAAACCCTTGTTTATGCAAATCTACTTAGAGTGCTTAATCTATCTCTATTCACAACCAACAATTTATCAAACCTTTCCAAGAAATTGAATTTTCTACTGACGATGGACCAGATAAAATTCTCAGAGATTAGTGCCTGTTCATGTACATCGAACGAGATCGGAACCTTACCTTGATGAAATCACTTAGGAAAAAAGAGGGAACCCGGTGGCGGGCCGGACAAAGGAGACTCGCATCAATTCCCTAAGCTTATCAGGCGTCTGCGGCATCAAAACCCGCTTCGCCTCCTCTAGACTCTTGACCGGGAACAATCCCCCTTCAAGTCCTTCTCCTCCAAGCAAACCCCGGTGCAGCACAAGACCAGCCGGTCCAATGCCTGCGGGTACTGCACGGCCATGCTGTACGCCACAAACCCGCCGTAGCTTATCCCGACCATGCACATTCTCTTCACGCCCTGCAAATCCATCAGCCTCATCAGGCATCGTGCCTGGAATGACTCGGTCCGGTCGGGGCGCGACGTGTAGGACCGGCCAAAGAAGATCAGGTCCGGGACGTAAACATTGAACCGTGGGGTGAAGTGGTGGAGGGCCTCTGAATATTGCCACATCGCGTTCGCGCCGAACCCGTGGACTAGGACCAGGTTCGGCTTGGCAGGTTTGCGGATTTTGGGGACCCAGCAGTGCATAACCGTGCCATCCCCGAGGCTGGTCAACACGGAGCGGAAGCCCGATTTTGCGAACCAGTAGCGGTAGAACCAATCTCTAGACGCGGTGAAGCTGAAGCATTTCGACATCTTTGGAGATTTCCTTGACATTGGACGATCGATCGGAACAACAAAGTGGATCATTCGATGCTGGTTTCGCACTTCTAACTTCAAATTCACAAGAGATATAATGATTTCTTCATGGCTACAATGAGTCGATGTTTTGACAAGACAGAAATTCGTCTGGGATAAAGATTTGGAATTGGGAATGAAAAAGATTAGGACCTAAGGCAAGAAGTTGGGGTTTAGAAAATTCGTTCTGCGTTGGAGGCCCTAGGACCAAAAGAAGAAACACAAATCTAGATTTTTACAGCACAAGTATTTCTCACATCCAGGAGTTAATGTCCAAAATAGACAAGCCACAATTTGTTTCCTAATTTATAGAGCTGTCATTAATGTTTGACAATTTTTTTTTTTTTTTGGTCGATATGTTTGACAATTTCTTACTTCATCCATTTTTGGCAAGACATCGGAATCTTGTCTTCCCGAACGAGTAGGATCTTATCCGACCCGGTTTGATTTGATTTAAATGAATATGCAATCCAGCGAGATCTCTTCATTGAACCAATAAAATTCTTTACTATTTATACAACAAAAAAATATTTGTAATTTCAACCTGATGGGGTCTAAATTTGTTACTTAGTTGGCTTTTTAGACTTGATTGGTGATGTCGGATTAGGCCTTAATAAAATATTTGACCGTTTAGAGTTGTGTTTGAAATTCCCTCCAAAAGCAGAAAAATCCATCATGCTGAGAATAGCTGGGGCAAAAACAGCTCAAGAAGCAACTTCTATGGATGAAAATCTGAATGTTGGATTGCTAAACACAAAGTTCCAAAAGCCCAGACACAATGCCTTGGCAAGTTTCGTACTTCAAAGGATGAATCCATTGGAGATGAAGAAAAAAATCATCAAGGAGGGTATCCAAAGGGCACTGATCATTATCTGAAGGGCACTAATCATCGCTTACGCATAGTTAAAAGTCTCATAAGCGTCGAACTGGTCACGACGAATCTCTAAGACTTGGTCCTAAACAAGTCTAAAACGGAGGTGCATAGGAGAATCGACGTTTTGTGCAGCCAATTAGCCAATTTTCTGGGGCATCAGTAGTTCTTTGCCGTGATGATTGCCACATAACAACACTCATTCTATAAAATAAATAAATCCACTTATGTATTCGCACAGCTTCGGAAAGTATGAGCAAGTTACAAGCACGAATTGCAAATGAACCTACATATTGGAAGGAACAAACCAACAGCAAGCCGCACACACGAGTGCAGTAACTTTATGTATGACTTACAGAATGTAAAATTCGCAAGCTATCACCTAATTCGAAATTCATTTTTTTTTTCCTCCAAACTTGTGCTGGATTATGAACCGGTGGAACCATGGCAACAAGCGCATGTTGCGGCATTTTTTCCCCCTATACTGTTAATATACAAGCCTTTGGTGCTACGCCTTTAGACGAACAACGATGCAGGATATGTCATCCTTACTATCTCTATTTACCGCTTCAGCCGCGAGGCTCTTGGCTGCCCTCAAAGGGTCCTTCATCCTCTGAGCAATGTCGACCGCCTCCTGATTAGACATGACCTGCACCAACACAGCCAATAGTAAACAACGAAAACCAAGATGAAAGGTACAGAAGATTAATGAATAGCAAATGGAAAGGGCATGGATATCACCTTCCATAAACCATCACTCGCAAGGATGAGAAAATCAGTTCCTCGTTGATGCGAGCACTTTTTATATCGGGATCAGACCGCAAGTGCGATTTGAGGTTCTTGTCTCCGAAAGCACGAGACACTGCCAACTGGCCATTCACTCTTGCAACGTCTCCTGATATATTGTAAGACAATCAAATTACTTATCCACACGTGTCTACGGTCTAGCTATCCATTCTCTTAACAGAAGATCTAGTACAAACATGATAGGTTTCAGTTAGCATTGGTTATGGTTCTCCATGAAAATAGTGACTGTTTCTATATGCAATGTGGAACCTACTTGGCATATTAACATATGGCTTCAACTATGAGAGCACGCTTTTGATTCTACATTCTGTCATGCAAAAGGATGTACTTCTTATCACATTATCAGTCCGCTGACCTGATTCATCATGCACCAGATTTGCTTCCCTGTGCACTCATCAAATTGATATCCCCCAGTAAGCCACATTCTTATCTACTGATTAATAATCTGACTATTTTCTCCATAGAAATTCTGAATTTAACTAGGTGCACAATGAAGCAGCTACATTTTGAGGTTGCTGTCGATATCTGTTAAATAGAATTGGCCTGTAAAATAGGCATGTTTGGAAGATGGCTACAAGGTTAGCTAAACTTTGCTTCATAAGAACAAGTCACGTCAGCCTATTGGTTTCTGGCATGCCAATGGACGCCCCAAAAGTAGTTCTCCAGCCAAATACTAAGGAAGCAGAAGCTGGTGGATCAAGCTCTCCCAATTCTATAGTTGTAGAGAATGTGAGAACATTACTTTACTGTGTGCATTGTAAGATGATTGCATCCTTGTGCTTATCCTATAAGTATAAAAACTAGTGGAAATTTTTTAATCTAGGGTTCATTTTGAGAATATCAGTTGCATATCCACAGACAAAAAGCTGAAAATACATTGAAGTTAGGAGTATAAATTTCGAAGGCAGAGAAAAAAAGAGTAAGAGGAACAACAAGAAATCCACTAGAAGAAATTGAAGAATGTGAAATGCTAAAAGTGTTTCTTTCAAAGCCATGAGAAAATAAGAATTTGACCAACAATCATGTTTTTTCTTCATGGAGTCACCAATTGAGGGTAGCATCTGACTTTTTTTATTTCTCACCATACCCTAGCTTAAAAACAAAACCTTCACAAGAAAGAACCTAACAAAGGATAACTAAAGAAAAGCCTTAGTTATTGGCCTTGATTGGACTTTCGAACTATAAGAAAGATTCTGACTTATGCCATCTCTTACATACCTACATCCCTCCTAGTCAGGACAGTGGACAAGAAGAACAGCTAACCATGCTGCTCACAAATTAGCTAAAAAGGCAATGCCCATTGCTTTAAAAAACAAAGTATGATATTGAGATTCTGACTGCTGGTCTAACTGATATTGTTTTGAATGAAACAATCTAATACTCTTACTCTTTCGAAGGAAAAAAAAGGGAAATTCAAGAAATATTTTGTTGGAAATGTTAGAAACAATCTGTCGTGCCTAATCTTGAACATGGGTGGCTCCCTTTCTACAGCAACTCTGTATAGGGGCAGTAGGCCCTAGGCTACATTTGGTAGTTCAGATTTGAGTCCAGATAAGATAACAAATTATCCTATCCGGTGTTTGGTGATGCCCTACGGACCAGATTAACCCGGATATATCTGGATAAAATGCAAGATAAGAAATCCAGGGTAGGGGTGGAATATACGCAAATTGGATTAAAATATTTTTAAAAAATAACTTAACAAAACGAAAAATAGGCATGGCACCTTCTCTGCATTTTATTTTAATCAAAAACCAGATAGAGAAGTGGAACCTAAAGGAGAATAAAAAAAATTAAAAAGATTTCAAACTCACAATCGCGAGGTTGCTCGCACCACTTCAATCCCCATTCATCACTGATCAATACCTCAATTCCAACCATCCAATCCTGGCACACCTATTGTGAATTTCAACCAATCCATCACTTTTGTCTGGGGAGTTGAAGGCATTGTTCCTGAGCTCTGGTGATTTTTCTGAGTTCTGAATTTTGTCTACAGGTGTGGAGGTGTGAGTGATTGTGGATTTCAGGGAGGTGGGATTGAGGTCAGAATTTTGGGGCAGCTGGCTTTTAGGGTTGTCGAGGTTTGGTAGTTGTGTGTGAGATGGATGAGAACAATCGCAAGCTTGAGGAAGGAAAAATTTCCTTTAAGATGACAAGGAATTTTAAAGATTTTAATCCTATCCTAGGTTGCACCAAACATACTGGATTTTCTACAATCTGAAGGTATTTGGAGAATTTCTAATCCCAAGTTATCCTATCTTATCCCAATCCGAATCCAAACAACCATACACAGCCTTAGTACCTTCTTGTTGGAATTATGTTTATCATTTCAGAAACAAAAAGTGGAGACTGAAGATCATAAAGTACCAAAAGCCAAGCAAAGGTTGTGCGCTATGAGAGACAGAGTTCTGGGTGGTTTGATATGTGCACAATCAAACTACTGGCAGGCTCCCCATTGGATCTCTTGTTTCTCTGTGCTCTATCTAATACTACATCCTTTTAACCATGAAGATCCTGGAGATCTTTTCCTTTAAGTCTCTCTCTGTCTCCATCGGTCTCCCATGCCCCTTCATTCATCTCTAGAACAATATCACACCTTATTGAGAGGGACGCACAAGATACTGCTAGAGTTCCAAAGACAAACATCAATTGAAAGTGACAAATCAGTGTCTATATAAGAGAAAGGATTAAACCTTTTTAAGCATTTCAACCTTTCAAGCTGATGCCCTTTTATTTACCAAAGCTATTTCATGTAGTAAGAAAAGGTACATGTCCCCATGGTCAAGGTACATCACCCAAAAAATGATGCGTGTTTAAGATGTAAGTCAGTTCAAACAGTTACATTTGTTAAGTCTCTTTCAAGAGATCTGTCATAAGCTTAGAGAACAAATGGACTCTAGATTAAGAACACATTGATCTAATTTAAGAGTCAATAACAGCACAATCTACATGGAAAGAGATATCAAGTTTGCAATTGTGAGATTGTATTAGCTCTGTGGAGCTAGTGCCGAAGTTAAAAGTTACTCATGAGAAGGTCCCAAGGGGGTTCGAGCCAAACATATGTATCTCTTTTGTCATCAAACTTAGGGTGTGATCTACATTTTTGTGCTTTGATATCAAGCAAGAGTGTTTTTCTTTTTCCTTTTTCTACAAAAACCTTCTTTTACCCTAATCTTGCATTGCAATTCTTATGATCAACGTAACTTGCTACCACTGGATCCATCTCAAGTCCAAAATCATGTACATGCTTCATATTAAGTTATCCATCGATCCCACCAACATATGAGCAGCAAATGGGTTATCGCATAGTACATTAAGGAAAAAAAGGGAAAAGTCAATTGCAGTGCAGGATCAGAATGCAGGTAAAAAAAATAGCCAATATGTCTACCACGCGCAACCATTCTCAATGATAAGCAAGTCAGCTATTCAGCTCACAGCAACTTCCAGCAAAGTGTCATGACGAATACCAATAATTATTTAAACAGTTCCTGATCATTTCTGCCTCTGAAAATGCCACAAAATATTAAGGTAGATGGATCTAGTAAGACAACAAGTTCAAAGTCCATTGCAGTTACACATGGAGAGACACAGGCATAAAGTCATGATAGTGCAACCCAAGACAATTACAGCAGCCTTTTCCACGTAACTAGATAGGGTACGTGGATACTTTTGCACTATTAATCTCTATGCAGTGTCTTTTCCTCCATGACACATGTTGGCTCATGTATATATGCATGTCAAAGAAAGAATGTTAAAACTTATGAAGTGCACCAAGAAGACATGCCAGTGCACTTACATCCTCCGGTCACTGTGCACTCATAGAGAATTTTTTTCCCTCATATATTTGCAATTTTCAGCATCACTTTTTACAGCATTCGTATGCAACAACATTTGAATCAGACTAAGCTAAATGACATACTACAAAACATAGATTAGATGTTTCAAAAGTAAGAATTTTAAAGAAATATTTAGTGCTTCATAACAAAAAATACATGTGTATCATGTGCTATAGCATGTGCTAGATAGCGAGAATTTAGAATAATATATTCTGCTCAGCCAAAACCAATACTAGTAAACTACCGTGAACGTCCTCAGAACTGAAACGTCAGCCAAGCAGCACTCCGATCTAAGCACAATATTTGGATTTCATAGACACAGTAAGCATGTGAAATCTTCCCTGCGCAAAGCCCTTAGGACCAATGGGTTCACCAGGATGGCCAAATTTTTTTTAGCTCTGATAAATAATGATAATGTCTTTACTCAACCTCAAGTTCAAACCTCACGCAGACAAAATGACCAAACATAACTTATTTTAAGTTCTTGCAGGAAATATAATGATCAGTGATATCTTAGGTGACCCCACTCAACTCATGTAAGCTCTATTCTATCCAGGAGGAGTTGGATAAAAACTTGTGCACCATTTATCTCCGAAGTTCTTTTTTAGGCGTTAAAGATCATAAAGTAAAAGGTATACTAGCATAAGCATTAGGCCAGACCTGGCATGTTCGAGACAAATCCACCTCTGTTCTCAATGCTGCCTCGCTCAGTGTTAGGCTCATGGTCTGTAGACATTTGTTCTGCCTGCCCTTTCCTTGAAAGTACAGCACGGGAATCTCCAACATTTGCAACCCACAATTCGCACCCATTTACAATTGCAGTGACGGCTGTGGACCCACCACGTCCTAGGTCAGGATTGTGTGTCAAGATTGCTTGATCTGTTTTCTCATAGGCTCTAGCAATAGATCGGCTGGGATCAGTCCAAAAGTTATCCTGGAATCATTAAATTGAAAGATCATATTCCAAGAACAAATCTTTCCAACGACTAAGGCAATACTAAGCATGATGGATATTGCCAATATCCTTTTCCTCACAGGCTCTTCAACATATCAGCCTAGCCTCTTCAGGATATTCAAAATGTGAAAGGAGTACAAAAGCTCTTAGCAACAAGAATTTAAACTGTTGCTACTCATTGTTAAGACTCAATAGAGTTTCCTGTACGCCAATTGAGATGCAGTGATAAAACATTATATGACTAGTACGTCTGTCAGGTTGCAGTACACAGACAAAGTGTGGCATTTGCCTACTCTTAGATTTATTGTAAGTATGATCCCTCCCATGTCCCATGTTGGACACTGTTGAATTGGTCGAAGAGAAGCATCCACATGACACAGGCAACGAACATGAGAAGAGGTTAACGACAAAGGAAAACTCAAGCAAAGAAATGGAGGTAGCATGCCACTGGAATTAAGGTAACTGAGCCAAGCCAAGTCGACGTAAGAACTCAAACTCAAGTTGACTCAAAAAGTGGAAAACTCAATACTTGACTCAAGCTCCTTGGAGCTTCAATTTCTCACAAATACTCAACTTGAAGAATATTTGAATTGAGAGCAGGACTTAACTCATTCCATGACTACCGGAAAAATAAGTTTATAATCAAAACTCTAATGACATTAAGCTCAGACAGGAGCTTTATTTATCTTTTTTTTTTTTTTTTTTTTTCTAAATAACAAGGAAGCTTGCCTTCAGGTACGTAAACCACCAAACCAAGTCCTTATTGCCTTGTTCATTTCTCTTCCATCTTTTTTTACAGCTGCTTCAATAGAAAGCTCAAAATGGACTGCTTTTCCCACAAAAGAATGAAGTTGCAGAATTGTAACATAAATGTGGCTAATGAAAAATTGTGACCAAGCACTGTAGTGAATTGATTGTTTGATCCTTGACTAAGCAAGAACTACAACTTTAATCATTGTTTGAATCTGTAAAGACTAGTGTATGTGGATCATGAGAAAACTTATTAGATCTACTTGTTCCCCTATCAACATGGCAATCAACATGTGAAAGGTCATATCTTTATTATTGAGAGATACTTCCATTGTAGCTAATCTGGACTTGTCCAGCAATCTATACTGAGCCACTCAAGACACAATAATTTAAAGATGGCTCCACTAGTGGCCAAATTGTTGGCATGACAAATTTAAGCTGATTGATAATCCAGTATAAGATGACATTTCAGCTTCTAATGGTTCAAAAAAGAATGCACCCCCTATTAAGTTTGCAAGCCTCCCAAACCAAGTTATAACTAATTTGACACTTCAGCTACTTACAGTCAATAAGAACCTGAGTGAACTAGACTGGCCAACTAGTCAAGCTCAAGTACCTACACAAGAGGAGGACCTTAAAAAGGGAGAATACAAAAGAAGATGAAAATGGAGAGCAAAGAGAAATCTAATTTCCAAAAGTTCACTGATGAATAAACGGTACCACAGTCATAGGCACCTTCTGAGGGTTAACATTTGTTTAGATAATTAAGCTCTGAAAGAAAAGGATATTATTTCTTTAGCTTAATGCTATACCCCTACTTTTATTGCCGCCCGGCGGTTGTTGGGGAGGGGGGGCTGCTTTTCTGAAATATTTGAATGGTCGCTCTAGACACCCTCATTCTCGAGCAGTATAAGAAACCGATAACATAGTTAGTAGTGCAAAATATTTCTAATTAAGTAAACAGCTGACCTCATTCAGGATATTATGGAAGAGATGCTTCTGTAGGTATGCAGGAACGCTATCTCCTAGATGCCCATCAAAGATGGCAAAAAGACCAAGTTCACGGCCTTGGGTCCGAAGAAATTTCGCAACATGGTAATCTTCCATGGGATGATTTGCTTTCCCTTTTATTAAGCTAAAGCCATATTTGACGGGGCTCTGATGGCTCCTCCCCTTGCCGGAGTTACATGAGGACCGCCCTCCTACAAGCTGAAGAGCGGGCAGGACAAAAACGAACAAAGAAACTCATCAATCACCGGCCATCTGGACAAGCATCAAGGCTTACGCAACTAAAATATTGAGAAGGCATTTCCCTTCTTTCTCATCAGACAAAGGTACCGAAGATCAGCAGATCAAACCAATCGATAGAAATAGCAACACCAGCGCCACACAAATTCATCCCATGTCACCAATTCAAGTCGAGGTCGATCGCTGATCAGCAACAAGCATCTCTTCTCACTCACCTGAGAATACAGAGACTTGAAGCAGCATAAATTGCCCATATAATTCAGCCTCCACCGCTCACTGGCGCCCTCTGCCACCTACCATCTACCTCTGCAACATACCAATCAACACACACCCAGAGTCAACAAGAACCCAAAAACCCATCTCGAGAAAAACTCCCAAATCCCCACAACAATCAACAACAAACCCATCAAATTCTCGATCATCATCACAACAAAGTATCCACCAGAACAAAGCCACCCCAACGAATCGACCCTTCAACAGATCGTGCCCAAGGTCTTACCTTTACTGGTTCCACCGAACCGAAACCAGCAGAAACAAGCTCCGCGCCCGCCGCCGACCCAGAAAGAACCGAATTACGAAGATGGGTCACCAAGTGCGACGACTCTCTCCACTGCCCACGCGATGAGAAGTGAGAGAAGGGGTGAAGGGTGGGGAGGAAAAAACCGACGCTAAAGATGAAAAACCCGTCTCGGGTCCGTAGCTGTATGTCCACACAGAGAGAGAGAGAGAGACAGAGAGAGACAGAGGGATAGCCGGGTCGCACGTATTGACTTTGCTTGGGTTCTTTTTTTCTCCTCCCTCTTGTACTCTTTCTCCGTGCGTTGGCTTTGGTTTGGTCCGTTTGGTGTGTTTTTTCCCTTTTTTTTCAAGTTAGTGACAGACACACTACTGTTTTCTTTCCTCTGCAGATACCATTTTACACATATAGATGCGGCTGTACATTTCTCCCATGTGCCCTTCCGTCAGCTCTCCCACTATTCCATTTACCGCTACCTTTCTCCCCTTCTTCTCTTTTCCCTCTCTCTCTCTGTACTGCAGTTTGTCCAAGTCAACTCGCCTTTTCTCCTCCTCCTTGCCTTGCGCTCTCTCCCTCTCTTCTCCTTCTCTTTCCTGTTTTGACACCGGTTGACCCGACGGCAGCTCGCTTTTTACTGTTCCTTTCCTTTCCCTTCCTGTTCTCGTGACCCAGCGTGCGCTTCGTCTTTTAGTTTGGCGATTTCTATCGAGTACTATATTGTGACTCGAATTCGACTTTGACCCGAAATTAGCGTATTTGGACTTGCGCGTTAGTCCTAGAGTGCCATTTTTTTCTCGTGGGATGGCGAGTAAAACCCGGTCCGATCAATTTGGGGATGGGAGCAGGCTCGGTTTCATCGGGTTCTCGACTCCGCCCGAGTCCTACTAGGGCTTAAATGGGTAGGTGTTGCCAGGCAGGCTTGGGGATCAAGTTTGGCATGGATTTGGAATTATATGACAAGTAACTCAAAATTTAAATCCTACTCAATAAGGCGTAAAGTCATCATATTTTCATTTTTCAAAAAAAATAATAATGTCATTTAAAATATATGAATTATTTATGCGTGTTCGACTAGTAGTTATGAGTTTTTGTTCAATTAAATATGTTAATTTTCAAAATGTGATTTAATGTGGTCCTTCCGTTCAATGAAATGTTATTTTATGAGTCTTTGTTGACTTGGTTTGTTTACTCAGTAATGATTATTTATTGTTACTCTATTTATATACTTACCTTTGGTCATTGTTTTGCAAAATTTACTATCAAAAACCATTTTCTTCATTTGCCAACATTGTGGGCTGCTTAAAAGAATGGGTCAACAGATAAATCATTTCATATTTAACGAAAACTCATATTTAAATTCAAGAAAACGGTTTCTCTTTCAACAACATAAATCATTTTTCAAAATATGACTGGATCCCGACACTCGTACTTGAGGCCCGTCAGGCTAACCTAGAAACCTTAGGGTCCGAGCTCAAGACCAAGTGATAAGGCCTAGGACTCAAGTGCGGCACCCAAGACTCCTAAGATTGGGTTTGAGTCCCTCACTGTCAAGGCCAAGACCCCAACACCAACACCTGGAAAAGAGTCCCCAATGCCCAACTCGAGTCCGTGACGCTCAGTTTAGGACGTCAGCAACATACTCTAGTCCTCAAAGCTTGAGGCTGAGACCAAAGCAACCAAGCTTCAATACCCAACTACCATGCCTTCTCGACACCCGCACTTGGGTCCCTCGACGTCCATGCCTAGTTCCCCAATGGTCGAGCCGAGACCCCAACAACCATGTCAAGGTGGTCAAGGCTAGGCTTCGGTCCTCCGATGCTATGGTTATCCCACCACCCCGACCCGAATCCCCACATGATCGGGCTCGGGTCACTTAAGGTCGGGCTCCCTGGTTCCTCAGCCCTAGTTCTGAGCAGTCGGACTCAAGTCCCCAAGGTCAAGCCTGAAACTCTAGCACTCAGGGTCAATAACCCTTCTCCTAGGATCTGGCGTTCTACTTGATTTTTTTCTTAAATGCATGCTTCATAATTTTCCTATAACATACATTAGAAAATAACTTCCATATTATTTGTGAATGTCGCAAAACATGTGAATCTCCATTTTCCTAAAAAAAAATAAGTTCCTTTGAGAATATTTTCCAGCAAAAACCATTATAAAACAAATAGAGCCTTAATCAAAACCCATCAATTTGTCTCACTTTTCACTCTTTCCAACACCACCCTTCCATAAAATTATAAGAAAACACCCACTCAAATCCATAATAATTACCATTTCAGACTTCGCTTTAGTGGTAAATATTAAAATGTCCACGGCACTTTAATAATTGGAAAGTGAACACCAATTCTAAAAGTTCCAATTATTGATTCTATAGAGAGAGATATCCAATCCATGGTCGGTTATTTGGGTTCGTATCTTTTTAACACAATATAAGGAGACCATCCTACGGTTAATGCAAACCGTTCAATAAGCCCCTTGATTTTCTCCGCGATCAGATCTCTAGATTATATATATTCTTATTCGAATCTATCCTCCTTCAAAGATATCGAAATATTAATATAATATGCATTTTTTAAGGAAAAACAACTGTCCATAGTGTACAGATAAACTGCCAACGTGGAAAAGTCCAGTGGGACCAAGTAATGGGTATGAATGGATTACATAAAACCAAAAGTGAAACGAGAGGAGGCAAAAGTGGTGATTTCAGCGGCCATGGTTGCTCATGAGGAGAAAAAGCCAAAGGACAATGACAGGGCATTTTTCTGTTGCGCAATCAACGAATATGCTACCTAGGAAGCCGTCAAACGATCACACGTACGTTTCCAATGTGAACTTGCGTGTCTTGCCCCTCTCCTCGCCACGTACTTCCTTCCATTTCTCCCTTGCCATCTCATGCTGTCAAAGCCATGCAAGAATCCACCCCCTCTCTCTCTCTCTCTTTCTGAGCAACAGGAAGAACATTCTCTTCCTCAACTTTCTCTGCAGATCTCGTCTGCGTTTCTTTACACGTTTTCAGGTGGGGGGATTGACTGATGTTGATGGGTGGCGGGTCCCTGTTGAGGAGAAAGACCCTGGGTTTTGAATGGGGCAGGAGCTATTACGGCGGTGGTGATCGTGCGTCGGATTGGTGGGACGAGATCGACGAGTCCGAACAATGGCAGAAGGGGATTTATTATTCCTTGTGTGGATCGTACGCGTTGATCTCTTTCATTGCCTTGGTATGTCGTCATCTGCCGCTCACCCTTTTCTTCAGATTTATCACAAGATCTGGGCGGTTTGGTTTCGCTGCGAATCGTTTGAGTCTTTTGTTTTGTGCGCCTGCGTGTGTTTTGTCTTCTTTCTTTTGCACGGTCGTGTCGTCTGCAGGTGAGGTTGATCCTGAAGAAGATGCAATGAGAAAATTCCTGAAGATCTTTCTTGTTGTGATTTAGATATTACTGAGTACTTTCTTTTCTTGAGGCGGAGGTTGTTTTGTTTATGTCATGGTCACACGCAGAATGCGGGTTTCCTTGCATGGACGACGCTATTCATCATCTTGAATCGCGAACGAACTGAAATCGTCGACTGTTTTTTTAACCGCTGTATAGGTGCAACTGTGCCGCATTCAATTAAGAGTACCCGAATTCGGTTGGACAACGCAAAAGATTTTTCATCTGATGAATTTCGTCGTGAATGGAGGTGAGGATCGCCCGGATCTTCTGTTTTCTATCTTGAGGCGAGCCACATTTGATCTCTGTAGTAATTCTTGAATCTGCATTTTGTCAGTGAGGGCTTTCATGTTCGGCATCTACAAGAGCGTGTTTCTTCTCAGGCCCAAGGTACGTCTTGTTACCTCACCGACGTTTATCAGTCTCTTGATCTGTAGTATCTGAGATGAGGAGTATTGTGCAATGTGCATTACTGTCGAAAAATGTGGTATCTGATTCTTGTAATTCTAACATTTGTTTCCCAACAGACACTTGAAATAATGCTTATCGATCTTCCCGGACTATTATTTTTCTCTACGTACACATTACTAGTCTTGTTCTGGGCTGAGATATATCTGCAGGTACTGGCTTTTTTGTGCACTACTGTTGCCTTTTATGTTGTGAATCCTCACATGCAGAAAGTCAAGTTGATGGTTGTTGAAAGTTTTTTAATTGGACAGGCTCGAAGTCTTCCCATCGATAAGCTTAGGCCGACGTATTATGCAATCAATGGACTTATATACTTCACACAGGTGAGGTACTTCATTCTCGTTTCTATTCACTTCTGGAAGAAACCAGATTAACAGGATTTGATTCTTGTATCTGACTTAATGTCAGTAAAATTCATAATTGTGGCAATAGGTGTGCATTTGGATCGGTCTAAAATTAAGCCCGACTCATACGGCGATCATGATTTCAAGACTCTTTTTGTCAGGTCAGTGTTGTTTAGGCAAATTACGGAACGACAAAAGCCCTTCTTTCATTGTTATTGCCTTGTTCTTTCTTCTGCTTCTCATTACTGGTATTTGAACTAAGGATTAGTAAGTAGGTTCGTGTTATGCAACTTAAGCAGCGTTTCCTTCTACTGGTGTTTTACTTGTTTTGCGATTGACGCTGCATATTCATTTAATGTTGGCAGCTGTCTCGTTTTGTGCTGCACTTGGGTTTCTGATATATGGAGGCAGGTAATTCCTGGAAATGACCTCAGGCCAATGGTTGCTTTCTGTACTTGGCGAAGTAAGTTACTGTTACTTTGCACAGGTTGTTCGTCATGTTGAGGCGCTTTCCTATTGAATCGAGAGGCCGACAGAAGAAGCTATACGAGGTGTGTATTAGACGTGATCATCGAGTTCGATTTTGTAAGTGCGATGGATAGACACGAACTTGCTGCTATAGAAAAGGGTACAAGCGAAGAAATTGATCTCCTTTCCAGAGCAATTCGTAGGCTTCTTTGCTACGTCAGGACTAACTATCCTATTCATCCCTCGCAGAATGGTTAGGTTAAGCATACCCGCTTCATGAATTTGATGAATGTGCAAAAGAACATCTATTTAGCATACCATTAGAATTCATCTGAGAGCAGACTTTTTACCCTTTGAATGATTGAGCAATCGGAATTCGTATAAGAGCAGTAATTTACGTCACGGCTATGTCAATTCGGTCGCGCAGCCTAACGAACCATATTGCAGGTGGGCTTCGTCACGGCAACTTGCTGCACTTGCTTCTTGATAAGATGTCTAGTGGTGAGTCACCCCAGTACAAGCTCTAAACTTCACTGGGAAAACCCAGAACTCCGAGTTCCTAACGGATGTTTACGCGGTACATCTCTCAGGTCTGTATTTCGGCTTTCGACGACAATGCAGACGTCGACGTCTTGGATCATCCAATCCTAAATCTAATCTATTACACGGTAACTTTCATTATTAGCGTATCGTATATATCTGTGAGTGATGTTGATGTGTGAATGTGTGGCTCTTATTGTGCCCGCGGCAGCAAGAAACTTGATGCGTTCGACGTAATTTCGTTCGATGCAGTTGGTGGAGATCGTGCCCTCGGCCTTGGTTCTCTACGTCCTGCGGAAACTGCCCCCGAGGCGCATATCCGATCGATATAATCCGATTAGATGAGAGGGTTCAATGGCTGCTTACTTACTGTGGAATTGTTTCATTTCATTCATTTTTCTAGGATGAGATGATCATGTTCTTGAGTTGGAAAAATTTCCTGGAAGCACATGCCCAATCTCTCTCTCTAATTAGCGCAATGTCCATATTGTTTTATGTATGCCGATTTGTTTAGTTGAAAATGAATGATTGGAGAATTAATTTTCGAAAAGTAATCGTTTATATTGTCTGAAATAATTAGTCAATGAAAAATATTTCCGTCATTGACGACAATTTATGTCTTAACATATAAGTAATAAAGAATATTTTTCGTTGATTCATTTTTATAAATGATACAAGCAATTATATTCAAGAAAATATTTGAGTTAATATTATGGAAAATCCAAAATTAGTACACGCGTGGCAAATTTTTTCAAAATTAACTTTTTTATCACTAAAAATTCTAAATTAGTACATTATGACAAATTTATCATCTATTAGTTTTTTAAAATTTTACCGTCAAATTAAACACATTACAATTAACGATTGTATCAATTTGGGGTTTTAAAAATGTATTAATTTGCGATTTTTCATTTTTCGTGATATTAATCAAATTCAATGGAGGGTATATATATTATAAATATACAAATTTCAGTTTTTTTATGGTTCAAAAAATTAATTTAGAATAAATTTATTAAAGGTATATCAGTTTAAAATTTTCATGATATTAATTTAAATATTTTTTATATTATTTATTTTTTGACTGAGCCGTAGTTTTCATACACCAGACTGCACGTGCATCGGTGGTTAATCAACTTTGCTAGAAGGGATTCAAAGATGAAGCCGAAAATACCTAACTTACATTTTTTTAATAGGAAAAAGATAAATCAATAAATCCCATGATATTAATTTAAATATTTTTTATATTACTTAATTTTTACTGAGCCGTAGTTTTCATTCACCAAACTGCACGTGCATCGGTAGTTAATCAACTTTGCTAGAAGGGATTCAAAGATGAAGCCGAAAATACCTAACTTACATTTTTTTTTAGTAAGAAAAAGATAAATCAATAAATCCCAGCCGGCCCAGTAACCCATAAGGAAAAAAATATTAGGTCGCTATCAAGTGATAAAGTTTCAAAGAAGCAGACATGACTCAATTAAATAATTGACAAATGATTTATTTATTTATTTATGTAATAAATTAGCCATAGTTGGACTGACAATTTGGACATAGAATGATAAGAGGACTCAATACTGTTTCGTCGTGTCGTTATAAGAATCGACAGTTGCAATGGTTTGAGATGCTCGATGGCCTCGAGGATGAAATTCAGGAAAATTGTCCACAAAATTTTAACTTTATTATAATTTTTGTCAATCCAATCCTAAATCTTTTAATTATATTAATTGAGTCCCAAAATTTTCATATTTTATCAATGTAGTCCATTAATTTTGATCGGAAATTATTGACGTGAATGCCAACTATTCTATATAGCATAATCAACATTTACGTGTATGCTAATTTTTTTTTTTTTTTTTCCCTTCTTCCTCCGTTAGTCGCGGGCCCTCAGCAATGACCGACAACTTGTCACTCTGCAAGGTTCAACCTCGTATGCTTGGTGTTCAAAAGACGAATATGTGTTGAACAATTCAACGCATGACGCACGTGTCAGATTTTTTACTTTTATCTTGCTAAGTGGGTTTAATAACCATAACGGTGTAAATACAATTACAGTAATTTTTTTCACTATTTGTGCAATAAATTCTTTGCGATGGTTTTTGACAACCAATTCATTCTTTAAAAAAACCCTTCAATTTTGACAATTTAATTTTAAACTTATTAACGATTTGTCAATTTTGACCGAAAATTAATGATGTAAACACTAATCATTCATTTTGATATTCTTAACTCTTTTGCTTTTTTTCCTTTTTAGTTCCTTGTGGGGTCCCCTTCGCCTACGGGCTAGAGGCGAAAGGGAAGAGAAAAAGGGAATTAAAAATTAAAAAAGGAAAGCTCGCCTCACCTACCTTCGGAGGAGTTCCCTTCTGACCAGCAAGAGTTTTTGACTTTTCAAAAAACTCGTGCTACCACCTCTCCAATTCTGAAGATCATACACATCACATGCTAGTCGACATGGTGCGCACTCAAATTTAAACATTCCTAGAAAAACCCGTGAATACTCCCGTGTCGATCTCACCGGACCTCCCTCGGCCTCCGGTCGCCGAGCCGCTCAGTCATCGGATTACCGAGTTCCTCGACCTGAACAAAGAGCACCTAGCAAAGTCGTTTCGGTTTCCAGACAAAGCTCCGGCACAAGCGCTAGCGACAATAGAAGTACGTTTTGGTGAAGAAACCCCGTGTGTTTAAAACATTCCCAACCAACAAGAAATCAGAACCGACAGATACATGAAATGCAGAAAGAAGGAAATTGCCAATTGCCAATGGGGAATAAATGAGAGCTCGAAAGAAGCTCCAACTACCATGATTCGACATTCATTCAATGGCCTCACCTTATAGGTCCTTCGCTAAGTCAACCCGTAATTTAGCCAGAACAGCTAAGGTGCAAGAGGGGGGGTAACTGGTCTCATCCTGGAAGAGAGGATCATGAACACGATGATACAGCACCTTTTAAGAGCTCAAGCATAAAATGCCCAAGTGATATAAAGAAGAGCACCATTTCATCGCTACAAAGGTAGCTCAAACACGGTTGTACAATATAATAATCTACTTGCCTTCCTTCCCTCCACTAAAACAGCAAACTACGGAAACCACGCATTGTCTAAGATGGTTTGGTGTGGTACTTCTTAAAAAAGCTGGCCAAACAATCCATCTCTCTTATACAACCACTCAAAAGTTATAACTATTGGCACATGTAAAAGGTTCCTACTATAATCAAGGCTGGGCAATTGGATTTTAAAGCAGAAGAAAGCTTAACACCGAAGGGTCATACTATGCAAAATGCAAGGACCGAGTGGCTGCATAGTGCTCCGGTGTATTTGGAGAAGCATCAATCTGGCTCCATTTGATCAAAGTAATATTGCTATTAGAACCCAAAAGCCAAAGAGCAGAAGTATGAAAGCTTCATGCCTTGATCTTACATTTTCGGTGGAGATAACTAAAGCGAGAATTTTTCATTATCTCTGCTTGCTATCTTTACAAGAAGATAAGCTTTAAGTCAAACCATGCAATGATTCGGATGGTAATAGCACCCTATAGATATATACCAATGTAGCCGAAAATAAGAAAATTACCAACTCCCTTGTCAAATGTCAAGGGCCTGACAGCTTACAAGCTCTGCGGATCCTGCATTCTTAGTGGCTACGACCTTCCAAAGATTTCTTTCTGATTCCAACTTGAAGACAGAATCTTCTGCTAAAGATGAGGAAACCATTCGAAAGGGATTGACATTGTTCTGCACATCTGCTTGCATAACCGATATATTATTATTTGCATCTCTAGTGATAACATGAAGCTTGCCCAGTAAACTAGCAAGTAAATAGGGAGACTCTGAATCAGCAAAGTCGCGAATAGGAACCTCTTCCGCAATGACTTTCCAAGCATCATCTTGGTGATCATATACCTTGATCTTAGCACTATCAAGAGAACTGGACGGATCCAACGAATACAACTCGCCTTCTACAGTGACACTCAACTTTGTGCCTGCCTGCCTTGCAGGCCAACCCTCACCCATACCAGGTGGCATTTCGACCCATGAGTCAATTTCAGGATCATACACTTCTCCTCCAACATCCACAAAGAAAGGCCAGCAGTACAAACTTTGAGGCACTAGCAACCTTCCCCTGTATGAAGTCATTCCAGTGGCAATAGGCTTAAGCAGATCAGCAAGGAATGCAGTAGGAAGCATCTGAGCTTTGGCAAAAGGCATGCTTGGTATTTGGGACCATAAACCAGTGAGGGGGTCATACACTTCTGCCGATTGAAGTGGGGTCAAGCCACCACGACCACGAGTGACCCCACCAACAACGTAAAGCTTATTGTTCAATATGCCTGTCTTACAATAAGCTCTACCAATTGACATGGGACTTACTTCACTCCACGCATTTAGAGCAGGATCATATCGCCAAACACTTGTCAAGGCCGAGGCTCTAGAAAAGCCACCAATCACATAGAGGCATCCATTAACAGCCCCAACTGCACATCCACAAAAAGCCATCCGATCTAATCCGTCCTTTCTCCCGAGCCAGCCCCTGATGACATCTGCAATTCTAATACTTGAACCCATCACGTTCCACATCCGTAGGCTCCCAAGGCCTTTCCTTGATTCATCTTCAAATGAAACCATAGGCATCGGGGGCAACCTTTGCCATCTCTTCGACAAAGGATCCAAAGCATGCCACAAAAGCTTATCCTCATCCACTTTTGTCAAAACATAAAGCCACTCCTCAGATGTTCCGAGCTCCTTCCTCAAACTGAAGAGTTCAGCACTTGTAATCGCATTTCTCCAAGCTCGTGACACCGACTTTACCTTCAAATAGCAGATTCTAGGAAGTCTGGCCAAGATCTGAAACGATATCTCATCCGGAAGGCTGGGTATCAACCTCATATCATCCTCGAACAAGCTCAACGACACCTTCTGCCTCTTGCAAATTTCACCCGGCGCAATCTCATAGGTCTCCCGCGAGCCGCATCTGGAACCATTGAAGCTCAGAATACCCCCCATCAGTGCTCAGAGCAGAGATGATCCAGATCATCTAAAGCTGCGTCAATCTCCCCAAAGCTGCAAAGACCAATACAGAGCGACCCGAATGAATTTAAAAGTGTAGAAAAAACTGGGACAGCAAATTTTATATAAAGCAATTTATGTAAGCACTGACATAAGCGAATTATAGACGATAACAAAATGCTACGTTGCATAAAGCCGGAAGCGTCCAGTCAACAATGGGCAGCACCACCCCCACCCCCCAAAAAAAAAAAAAAAAAACCCAAAATAAAAGGGCCCTGGACGTGCAAGAGAAAAAGAATAAAGATTACAAAATCAAAGGAAATTCAACCGGCCTGGGCAATGAAATACAACCTGAAAACCAATCGAGAAACAATTTTTCCATCAAACCCTTCACTGGCACGTTCTTAAAATACTCGCCGCATGTGAATATGCAAAACTTCAGGATCAAGAACGGTCACGCAGCTGGAAACCTCCCCTCGCACTCAATGCCCTTTTTCCCCTTTTCCCCTTTTTCCCCCACGCAAACCCAAAGGAACCCGAACCGATCGACCACAGATCCCAAAGAAAGGCGACGCGCAAACCCTAAAGACTCCAAACCCATTTGACAAAACAGGATCATTTCGACGACGAGCCGCCCCCCCCTTCCAAAGAAAACCAGATTCGGCTGCAAAGCACAGGGAATCACGACAACCCATCATCCATCGCAACCAACCCAACACAAGGGGGCCGGCCCTCGTTCGAAGCGAGCCCGGATCGTGCCTTGGAGAAGGAAAGCGGCCGTACCCAGAAGGAAAAAAAGATCGATTCCATCTACCACAACAACGACGACAGCAGAGAGAGAGAGGGTACCTGGACGGCGACGGAAGAGGAGCTAAGCTAGCGAGGAAGCGGCGGATTCTAGCGAGCGGAATTCACCAGTCGCGGACGCGCACGAACGAGCACAGTATCATCGGAGAGAAGAAGAGAGAGAGAGAGAGAGATTTGTGGGCATAACAGTGCACGAGGGAGGAAGGATGACATGCGGGGTGGGATACATAAAGATGAACAGTCCGTACGTCGCTTCTGCACACGTAATCATTTGTGAGAGTACCGTGCGTCTCTCCCTCTCCCTCTCCCTTTCGCGCATTTGTTTAATGTTTTCTCTTCTTTCCTCGTGTTTTTTTTTTCGGTTGAGCCACATGTGAAGTTGTGTTTTCTTTCGAACAAACTCCGAATTTGACAAATTTAATTCGAACAATTTTTTTTTTTGGTAACCGAGGATTCTATCACGGGCCCCCGTGCCGGACAAAGAAGAAGCTGCGCCCTATATCTCGAAGAGGCAAAGATGGGACCCCAATACCACGACCCCCACTTACAACACTAACGGGGAGGAGACTCTAATACCTGGCAGCATTCTACCTACGGTTGGGCTTAATTCGAGACAAATTTTGTCACCATAAAATCTATATGGGGTAAATTTATTTTTCGTTAATTTTTTAAAATTAAATTAATTATAAAAAAATCTTGATATATTTATAATAAATGGAGGGCAAAATCCTAAATTAGTATATTAGTCAATGACCACGTATTATCCAACTTAACAATTTGACGGTAAAGTTAATGAAACATAACAAATAAATTTGTTATAAATGTATTAAATTAAGATAATTAGTTTAAAATAAATTTGTCACAAGTATGAAAGTTTAAGATTTTTATGATATTAATCCTTTTTTTCTTATGTAATGTTTTAATTTTTCACTATTTACATTGCAACTATTTTATTTTCATATTGATGGGATGAAGGGACTCTTTTTTCGGCACGCCAATTATCCAGATCGAATGTGTTGTTTCGTTCGTCCCGAGCATACCAGATAATTATCGAAGAGACAAACAGGTATGTGCTCCCGCCCGAGCATGGTGATGCATACTTGGTCTCAAGTGCGAATGACGATCGTGCTCACCGCTTGAACTGAGCCAGGACAATCGATAATGCAACTTTTCAATGGGAAATAATGAAGATGGCTAAGGTACTCTAAGGGTCCGATTCAAGGTCCCTCTAAATTTATTTTTCTTTCGCTCTATTTTACTCTTGAAAATTCTAAAAATGAGTTAATCCATTGCAATTCGCCACATCAAAAGGGTTTTCTTTTTTGAAAGGGAAACAATAAAAGAATTAAATTGCCTTGCCCCGATGCTTCAAATTCTTATTGAAAATGCTTCCAAGATACGCTCTCTAGTGAATTTGGATCTTCCCAATGTAGCACAATCAGAAAGACGGATCATAACCAGCGAAAGGACAACGTTTTTTTTCCTGCGTTGTGTCCAGCTCTTGTGCCTCCAACATTCAACGTATCTTGGGAAAAATTTTAAGAACATCAAAGAATTGTCGATCAAGGACTTCCAAATGCATGAACCTTGTTGTCTACCCAAAGAGGCCCATCGTCGCCACTCTCTTAGTTTAATGAAACAAACAAAAAAGAGGTCCTATCTCAATGCCACATGACATGGACATAAAAGATTAAAAAAAAAAACAACAATAAAAAATTTAAAAAAAAACAAATATAAGAAGAAGGAAAAAAAAGGAGGAGGAGGAGGTGCGATTGAACTGAGCTATCACCTGCTGCGTGACTCCTTTCACATGGTTATAAAATTGTTATGTATCTATACGTTTTAAGCAAAAATTGTCATTTATCTCTCTTTTTTTTAAAGTTTTCACACGGTGTTTAGAACATACTGATTAGACATGCTGGTTCTAGAAACTGTGCAAAGCACGTGTCTAACCAGTAAGAAGCAAATTTTCGATAGGAGTTTCGAATGGTAGTTTGATATTTTGGCGCCCAACCTAGATGCATTCCTTATTTTAACATGTCAATGTCCGAATGTCTGTCCCTTCAATTGAAAAGAAAGTTTTTCTTCCGTTACTTCTGAGAATACTCACGAATTTTACGTTTCAAAGTTCAAACGAAGTAATTTTAAAATGTACTTAGGTTCGGCAAAGATACCCATCTATCAAAATTAAAACTAAAAGCTGCTCTCTCTTGGTTCTGCTTACCACCCAATTCACTCGTCCACCCGTTTAAATAATCCTTTAAAAAAAGAGTGTGATTAGTTGACGAGCACATTTATTAAGCAACCGATTAACAAGACTTTATCAATGACAATCATTCAGCTAATATTTCCAAGACATTCTTTAACGGGATCCTTTGAAAAAAACAACCATTCTTTTCTTATCACCAATGACTCATGCACGACCCGGAAAACTCGCGCTTTCTAAACCTAATTTATTTCAGTTGCACTTTCTTTAACGAGGGGCGGTCTAGTGGATGAACGAGTGAACGTAGTGGCTTGCGGGGTTTTAGCCATGGAAAAAGCCAGAAGACTCCGCGGGTTGACTCTGTGACACGTGACGTTTCCACAATCTACGCTCAGATCGATCGAATCAGGTCACGTCCCCATGAAACTCAAGAAGACATCGAAAGTCTTTTGCGTGGCCGCTGCGGTGGATGTCGTGTCGGCAGCCGCAAAGGCAAATATGCCAGTTTTTTTAGGTGCGTGTGTGAGAGAGAGAGATTTGATGGTTGTTGGCGTGCAAGTTGAGTTCAGTTCTCACTTCCTCATGAGTGCTGAGAAGATGTGGACAAATGCATTTCGGCGAGAGAGTCGTTGGTAAATGATGCAGCGATTGCTTGTTTGAAGAATTGGATGTTTTGCGTAGCTTTCGGAGATTAGGGGAGCGATCCATTTCATAAGGTTTCGAGGCTTTTGACGGGCGACTCGAAGGACTTAAATGGGTGATTTCTGCTTTCTAAGATGGAAATTACTTGAATCTCAAACCAAGCATATAAACTCTAGGAGATTATACTTTTTGGGTTTTAAGTTTTGGCTTCGGTAAGACCTTGGGATTGGTATTGGGATGCATGTGAGCCTATTTGTAAGCATGAGATTTAATGAATTAGTTGCATGGTCAAATGGTCACTCACTGTGTTTAAATTCTATGGTCTCCCGTTCAAATAATTCAAGAACTTGTCCTGTTGCTATGACTTAAGGAATGTGAACTGGGACAATTTAGGTGTATCGATTGAGATGGATTGAGCTGAAATTGCGGATCATTTAAATGTGTTATGGTCCACGGGTTGGCCTACACCTTACAAAATCTTTGCTTTGGGCCACATTTGTGTGTGAGATTGATGGTTGTTGGCGTGCAGGGTGAGTTAAGTTCTCATGTGTCCTTGGAAAACGTGGAAAATGCAATTCAATAAGTCGTTGGTAAATGATGAACACATTGCTTGTTTGAAGAATTGTATGTTTGCGTAGGCTTTGGGAATTGGGAGAGCAATGCGTTTTGGGGTATTCTAGACTTTTTGACGCGCGACTTCAGAAATCTTTTTGAATAAGTTAAGTGCACAAACACAGTGGTCTAACGACCGAGAAGCTAATTAAAACAACTCGCGAATTCCATCAACTGGTCGACTTCAAATTTGTAACATGCGCAAGTGGTCCTTGTCTAAAGCGGTTAGCATGGAATTGGTAGAATTTTTACGAGCAATTTCTGCTTCGTAAGGTGGAAACCCCTCAGTGGCCCAAAGTATACCAATCATGGGGGTACACATTTATGGACTTAAACTTTTACTTATGGCGTTTTTGCCTAGGGTAAAGGTGAAAACAAGCTCGGAATGATATGTTCGAAGAAGTTAAAAGATCTTGGATTTATTCGAGGATAAGCTAAATAAATTTTAATCTTTGTGAAGCTTGGTTTTTGTTTTCGTTTTTGTTTTTGTTTTTTTTTTTGGGGGGGGAGTGTTGGTTGTTGATTGCATGCTCAAGCATTGGATCTCAATTGGTTGTTCTAATGCAATTAGTAAATGTGGCCTAGGACGCTTTAAGTGTATCAATGAGATTGGTTGAGCCAAGATTTCAATCTTCCAAGTCATTTAGAATGTATTATGGCCCACAAGTTGGGGGCTGATTGCGTGGTAGAGTGTTTGATCTCAATCGGTTGATCTAATGCAATTAGTAAATGTGGACTAAGACGATTGGTGCGTATCGATGGATATTGGTCAAGTCGAGATTTGGATCTATCGAGTCATTTAGAATGTGTTAGGGCGCCTTAAGGTTGGCATACAACTTACAAAGTAATGGGTTGGGCTCCTACATCCAAGGGCCCAACCCAGCAAGAATGCAAGGGCGAAGGCCCCTCTTGAAGGTCCATGCCAACCTAGTAGTGCCTTTTCTCTAGTCACTTACATAGTCTAAGGGTGCACATGACAAAATTTATATTTCTCTATTTCTTTGTTTTTTTGTTCCCCATAATAGGTTTGGAGCAAAAATTTATTTAGTAATACAATTTCATTTTAATATTTTTGGAACAGATTTTTATTTAGAAATAGATTTAAAGCAAAAATAAAAAAATAAAAATTTTAGCTTTTCTATTTTTAAAACAAAAAGAGAAATGAAAGCTCTTCTTATCGTTCATTCTTGTCACCACCCGCCACCCATCAAACACCCGCCGCCGCCCGCCACTCCCTTAGAAATAGAAATTTTATTCTATTATTGAAGGAATTTATGTTCCAAAAACAGAAATTTTGAGCCGTTATCGAATGCATTTCTTTACTTAGAAACTTGTTCAGGGAATAGAAATTGAGAAATCAAGTTCTGGCCAAAAATTGATTTCTAGAATAGAAGTCATGCATGCCCTAAAGAACCAAAATGAGTTTTTGAGTCAATTACTGTGGCCTCCCTCCAATTTTGATCAAATTATTCAAGCAACGCACGAAATTCCATAAATTGCTTAGGCAATCCTTCAGGCACCTCGGATACAATAAAGCTGGATTGATTCAAAATATGATGAGATTTCCAATATCTTCTACGGCGTTTGGAAAATGTCCGAATATAACATGAAAATTGATTTATGCCATCCAACATGCTTAGCGACATCTTACAGGCCATGGCGACCACAACCATGACCGCCATGCCAAGCTTCAACAAAGCCTCGCCGCATCCTCCCAGATCTAGAATGGCAACCACTTCTCCCCCTCCCACCCCCCTCTCTTCTCTTGCTCTAGATTAAGGCCACTTTTTTTTTTTTTTTTTTTTTTTTTCTATTTTCAATGTTTTTTTCTTTATTTCTTTCCAGGTGGAAAATACCCTATTTCACCGAATCCCATTCCCTGTGTGGAATCTCTTGATCCTCATTATATTCGGATCAAGTGCTACACCGAATATTAGATAGACACCGGATAAGATATAATTTATCCAGTTCACCAAATGTAGCCATATTACTGTAAATGGGATTAATACCATGAAATACTCTAAACTGGTACATATGTAACAAATTTACCTTAAATTAATTTATCACAAAAAAAAAAAACATAAACTAGTTACTTACCTTCTTTCAGTTTCCGTTAAATTTATCATTAAATTATTGAGTTAAATAACACATGACAGTTGACGGGTATATCGGTTTGTGTTTCTATACTCTATCTATTACAAATGTAACAGTTTGTAATTTTTCATGATATTAATTTAATTGGATAAATTTTTGCAACTATATTAATCTAGATGTGGTAAAGGGTGGGGTGATCCCAATGGATATGATGATTTTTTTTCCCCTCTACATTGGGAATTTTGGTATATTCACGTGGATACTCCCAGCTGGCAGCTTGATTTTTGCCACATTTTAGGAAGTATTGGATTAACAAAGAGGAAGCCAAGAAGGACTCAAGAAACTAGAGGCGCGGAAATGGTCCACGCAGCCTACATGAAGACGTGGAAGAGGATGGAGCTCAAGTTCCTATTGGTCCATAATCTATCCAGTGTCCCCCGCCTGGATTTCCTTGCCGGATTTCGTTTATCCCACTTGGACCCTCCAGGAACGTTGATTTAGATTCTGTCCCCCTCACCTCTCAGCCTCACATCCCCAGATCCACACCTTAGACAAGCTTCTAGAGAGAGAGAGAGAGACAGGGGCCGGCATGGCGGCGACTTCCGGCGCGGTGGTGAACGGGTTGGGGTCGGCCTTCCTGTGCGGGGGGAGGAGGAGCCGGTCCTTGTCGAGGGCGGCCGGATTCGGGAACGAGGTGGGGAGCGGAGCCGGTTCTAGGAACCTGGTGGTCGTCGCGGCGGCGGCTAAGCCCAAGAAGTCTTGGATCCCCGCCGTGAAGGGCGGCGGTAACTTAATCGACCCCGAGTGGCTCGACGGCTCGTAAGTGTCAATCTCTCTGACCACTTACTTTATCTTGAGAGGGATGGTATTTAATGTTCAAATCATGAGATGCCGAAATCTACGTAGATTCACTCAAATGTGTATAATTTGGCCTAACATTTTGGCCTAACATTAGTACTTTGAAAAAATAATCAACTGCAGGCTCCCAGGTGATTACGGTTTCGACCCGCTTGGGCTCGGCAAGGACCCAGCATTCCTCAAGTGGTACCGAGAGGCCGAGCTCATCCACGGCCGGTGGGCCATGGCCGCGGTGGTCGGCATCTTTGTCGGCCAGGCCTGGAGCGGCATCCCGTGGTTCGAGGCCGGGGCCGACCCTGGCGCGATCGCCCCGTTCTCCTTCGGTTCCCTCCTCGGGACCCAGCTGATCCTCATGGGGTGGGTTGAGAGCAAGCGGTGGGTCGACTTCTTCAACCCGGACTCGCAGTCGGTGGAGTGGGCCACGCCGTGGTCGAAGACTGCCGAGAACTTCGCCAACGCCACGGGGGACCAGGGCTATCCGGGCGGCAAGTTCTTCGACCCGCTCTGCTTAGCCGGGACGATCAAGGACGGTGTCTACATTCCGGACGTCGAGAAGCTGGAGAGGTTGAAGCTGGCCGAGATCAAGCATGCCCGGATTGCAATGCTGGCCATGTTGACCTTCTACTTTGAGGCTGGGCAGGGCAAGACCCCACTTGGGGCTCTTGGATTGTAAAGAGTTTGAACTTGAATGAATCGAAAAATGGTTGTACTTGTAGATAAATTGGATTTGGGAAAAAAAAAAGAATCGAAAGCTTAGATGGTTTCGAGCCTCTGTTGTTGTATGAAAACCGTGTCCCCACGGAGTTTTCCATCCCGGATTTGTTGCTAGCAATTAGTGATGTGTTTTCTAAGAGAGTTTATGATATGATTGAATCATGATTGAGAAAGTATTCTATGTAATTGTAAGTTGCGCACGAGGGAGTTTAGTTTTGATAACTTTTAATAGTAATAAAATGGGCAAGATCAGTTATTTTAAAGCATCAGGATTCAAATTCAAAGGACAGCAGAATTTTTAGCAAATGGGAATTACAATCTTTATACTTATGGTTACATAACCAAAGCTAAGAAATTGCAAGAATGAAGTTTCTTTTTGCTAATTACAAATACCAAATTACGTTTTCAAAGAAATCTTTCACGAATTTGCGAGAATCAGATTGTGCCAAACTGAAGATGCTAGATTGATGATATCAACCCAGAAAGATAAACAATCCTCTCCATGGACAAGCTGGATTCTGCAACAAGGATGGCGATGACTACTGACAAGGAGGTAGTAATAATCATTAAATGGTCAAAACTGAGGGAACATTCCACAAGACAAAGAGGTTCAATGAAAGACAATGTGAAAACAGCCTGCAAAGGAACTTTCAGCTGAGAAGTTCTACACAGATGCAACAAAACCGTCTTAGGACATCTGATGGCTGTGGTATGATTTCACCTAAGAGCATATCCGCAATTCAATCGAGCATCCAAGCAACTATAAGCAATATTCAATACGCCATGATCGCCGCCAGATTCCCATAGAAAAAAACACGTCCACCTTCCGATGTTCAGCATGACGGGTTCTTCGAACTTGCTCGGAAAATTATTCCTCACCTTATCCATCTCGATGCTGAACCAGAGGATCACCGGAAGTAGTTTTCCTTTGCTATGTTACGATGGAGACGAGAGAGACGCTCTTTATGCTCTGAGAGCCGCTTTCAATAACCCTTTTTGAACAATAACTGGACTGGCATGCACTGTTATGTGGATGAAGGGGCCAGATGGTACGGTATTCACTGCATAAATGGCCGGGTCACAGGAATAGTGCTGGAAGGCATGGAGCTGAAGGGGATGATCAGTTTTGACGCTCTGATTCGCTTCTCCGAGCTATCCATTCTGAGCTTCAAGAACAATGCTCTTCAAGGGGGAATGATGATTTTTTGGGGAAAACAGAAGTTAGCCCGCCATCGACCTCTCAGGGAACAAGTTCCAGGGTCCAATTTCCGAGTCGCTCCTAAGTTTAGCTCTTCTAGCATCATTGCAGCTCCAGAACAACAACTTGACAGGGCAGATCCCGGAGTTTAACCAATCTACCTTGATCTCCTTCAATGTGTCAAACAACAATATAAGCGGGCCAATCCCATTGACGCAAAATTTCCAATTATTCGACTTAGATTCATTCTCAGTAAAAAAGGACTACCCAAACTCCTGTGGTTACTCGAGCATCCTTGAGTCAGTGATTGATGGCCTTTTGTCTTCCAATCCTTCCAGAAATGCAGATAATGATACTGGAAAAAGGAAGAATCCTTCCAATTCTGGCTTTCGCATTCTCTCTCTGCTGTTCAGCATGGTGACTCTACTTGCTGTTATCTTGCTCTGTACCTTGTCCTATAAGAAGATCAAGAAGCTCAAAAAATTCATAAACCAAGAGAATAGCAGAGAAGAAGAAGCAAAGGATGAAAAAGAAGAGAAAAGCGAGGCAGTCGAGAGGCAAGTTGTCGAGAAAAGCGGCAGAGTCCTGGAAAATGGTGGGGGTTCGAATGGAGTGATCTTTTGAAGGCATCTCCAGATTAAATAGGGAAAGGCGTCTTTGGGAACACCTACAAGGCGATCTTGGATGACAAGCAAGCCCTTGTGGTGAAGATTTTGAGGGATTTGAAGCCAATGAACAGGAAGGAGTTCACGAGGCAGTTGCAGTCGCTTGCCGATCAGAAGCACCCCAATCTGATTCCTCCTCTAGCCGCCTTCTTCTCAAAGCAACAAAAGCTGTTGATCTACAGATACGCAGAGAAAGGCAACTTGTTCAACCGCATTCACGGCTCTCTCCATCTCTCCATCTCTCGATCTCTTTTATGGCATTCAAACCAAATCTATTAGTCTCCAGGAAAGCACATCAATGACCACAACACCATTCCCCATGACCCGAGTATCCGCCTTAGGATTTCCCTCTCTACTTATTCAGTGACAAGTCATTAGACATTCTATTACTTAGTAATTTGTCTTAGAAACATAAGGAACCAAATCAGATTTCATAGAAACCAGCACATCAAGTTCAAAAAGATCACCAATCTTCTAGAGCTATGGAACCTAATCACATATACTTAAAATAAGTAATTCCTATAACAAGTAGATAATGAAAGCAAGCAAATCCTACTGTCGAAAGCTGCTGGGTAGATCAGATATCAGTAAACACTGGTTCGGCCGCTGATCAGTTCCATGCTGTGGCCTTGAAAGCTGCATGCTAGTTTATGACACCTTGTGCATATTGTAATTATCATGTAATGAAAGCCACTACCACAGGAGGAAGGGAAAGCAAAGAGCGGGTGCCATTCAGGTGGAACTCCAGACTATCAGCTGCTCAAGGCGTGGCTCGTGCCCTGCACTACCTCCATGGCAACTCCAACTCAAGACCGAACGTGATCGTCCCACATGGGAACCTGAAATCGACCAATGTCCTTTGGCTCAAGACGACGCCATCCTTGTCTCTGACTACGGCCTCTCCTCTCTCGTCGCACTCCCCATTGCCGTGAAATCCATGGTCTGCTTCAAATCCCCTGAATACCGAACCAGGCAACTGATCTGCCCAAAGGCCGATGTCTGGAGCTACGGTTGTCTACTTCTCGAACTACTCACTGGCCGAGTCTGTGCCAATGCGGCTCCACCAGGAGTCCATGGCGTGGATCTCTGCAGCTGGGTCCACCGGGCAGTGAGAGAGGAATGGACAGCCGAGATCTTCGACTCCAAGATCAGAAAGCAGAGGAGGTTAGCTGATGGGATGCTCGAGTTGCTGCAGATAGCGACACGTTGCTGTGATGAGTCGCCTGATGACCGTCCCGAGATGGCGGAGATCATGTGCAGAATGCAGATTGAGAATATGAAGGTGGCCGATGATTGTGAGGACGAGTTTGTCACGTCGTCGGATGATATTGTCCAAAGCTCCTGGTGATGACAGCTGATTAATGATGAGGACTTTTATTAGGTTTGCTGTGAAAACAGAACGCATTATTTCATGTCATTGAATTTTCTTTGAACTGGGTCCTAATAACATTAACACAAGAAAACAAAGAAGACATGGAGTTCACAAGATCAGCATCTGTTACGGGTTGGTTTGCTCAAAATAACTGATATCCTTCTATTGTGCATATCCTTTTCAATTTCACTGTTTAAGCAGGATAATTAAAATTCTCCGTAACAAGTCAGGAAGCTTTATATTGGGTAGTATGTTGGTGCATAGTCAAGGGCCTGGTTTGCTTCAAGTCAGCTGCCTATTTCCATTGACTAATTATCGTAAGCGATGCCAAACCCCAAAGGTTCAACTAAATTTTCAGTTAGCTCATCTATCCTTGACAAGTCGTCATTGCATGATCCCAGTGCATGTGAAGGCCTATGGCAACTTCATCAACCCCAAGTGCCTCAATGGCTTGTGAGTTGGTGAAGTGAATTTATTTCTCTTTTCAAAGTTTTTAAAATTTAATAACACATTCACAATAAGTTTTAGAATTTTTGGTATGCTTATCTCTAAAATAATCATGTACCATGAGATTGAGAAAGCCAACATGTGCAGCTGATAGAGAACAGTGACCAAGCTTGCTATTATTTCAATATTTTCATCAAACGAGTTCATAGATGAGTTTTAGATAATTCATTAATCCAAGACAAATAACACTGAAATCTTTATAGGTTCACTCAATTTGCATAATTTGGCCTAACATTAGCACTTTGAAACCCTGCTGTTTTGAGTTTCGTTCTTCTCAAAATCTCATTCAGAATTCTTAAGAGCTATGTAAACAATAAAATGCAGGGTCCCAAGTGATTTTGGGTTTGACCTGCTCAGGCTTCGCAACGACCCGGCTTTCGTCAAGTGGTACCGAGAGGCCGAGCTCATCCACAGCCGGTGGGCAATGACTCGAGCCTGGGGCTAACCCTGTCTCAATCGCCCCGTTCTCCTTCAGAACTCTACTCATCCTCATGGGTTGGGTCAAGGGCAAGTGGTGGGTCGACTTCTTCGACACACCGGGTCAAAGACCACCGCCGACACTACGCCAATGCCACAGGTGATTAGGACTACCCAGTATTGGTGGTTTTGGTTTCTTTACCCTCTGATTAAAAGGTAACGCTTTCTTTTATATTTATAAATCGATCACCAATCACCAGTCCCTTTCACAACCAATGTGAGATAATTTCAACACCTAGAGGCAAGTTATTCGACGCACACTACCTCAGCAGGTTAATCAAGGACGGGTCTACATTGGTGGAGAAGCCGGAGAGGTTAAAGTTGACGCAGATCAAGCATGCCCAGATTGTCACGTTGACCATTTTGATCTTTTTCTTTGAGGTTAGGCAGGGCAAAACTCCTGGGGTGGGGCTCTTGGATTGTAAAGAGTTTGAGCTTGAATGAATCTAATGGTTGTCCTGGTAGATAATTGGACTTGAGAAAAAATTGAAATTTTAAGACAAATTCTAGCCTCTCCTCAAAAATCGTAATCAAGAAAGTATTTTATGTAACTGTTAATTGCCGACATATCCATTGAGCAATTGAAGAATATCATATGAGAAAGCTTATTTTCAATACTTCTAATCAAATGACTCGAACAAACATAGAGTTTATCAGAGTGGTAATGACCAATAATTTAAAACATAAGGATTGTAATGTCCGAATTCATGTACAGGACTATCCATCAACAAAGAATGGCAATTTTATACTTGCGGTTACGCAGCCAAAGCTAGGACAGTCCCAAAATATTGTTTCGTCACTGCTAACTAAAAACACAAAACGAAGTAGATTTCCAAGGAAATTTTCTGCCAATTTGCAAAAATCAGATTGCGCCAAACTGAAGTTCCTAGATTGATCATAAAAACACAGGAAAGTAAAAAATTCTCTCCATGGACAAACTGGATTCTGCAACAAGGATGGTGACGATAAATAGGTAGCAAATAATTATTAGGTGGTCATAACCGAGGGAATATCCCATAAAATTTAGCAGTTCAATGAGGTACAATGTGAAGACAGCCTCCCTAGGAATCTTCAGCTGCGAAGTTCCAGCACAGATGCACCAAAACTGTCTTGGTTCCATCTTCAAAAAAGCCTGGTATAGTTGTGGCATGGTTTACCTAAGAGTATATCCGCGATTTGATCGAGCATCCGAGCATATCTATAAGCAATTTCCACTACACTATGATCGTCGCTGAAATCCTGTAGAAAACACCAGCCACCTTCTGATGTCCAGCATCATGGGTTCTACAAAGTCGCCCAGAAAATTATTCTAGCCTTATTCCGCTCGCTGCTAACCCATGGGATCACCACAAGAAGTGCTCCTTCACTAGGTTACGATGAAGACGAGAGAGTCGCTCTTTATGTTCTGAGAAATATTTTCAACAACCCCTTATATGAACGATCCACCGAGATGGTATGGCATTCAGTGCAACAATGGCCATGTCACAGGAATAGCACTGGAAGGTATGGGACTGAAGGGGCTGATCAAATTCAATGCCCTCCTTCACTTCTCCGAGCTGTCCATCCTGAGCTTCAAGAGCAATGCCCTTCGAGGGAATATAATGAATTTTTCAGGGAATGGCAAGTTGGCCCGAATCGACCTCTCGGGGAACAAGTTCCACGGTCCAATCTCAGAGTGGCTCCCGAGTCTAGCTTCATTAGCATCATTGTGGCTCCAGAACAACAACCTGACAGGGAAAATCCCGGAGTTCAATCAATCTACCTTGATCTCCTTCAATGTGTCAAACAACAATTTAAGTGGGCAGATCCCATTGACTCAAGTTGTTCAATCATTCAGCTTGGATTCGTTCTCAGGCAACCTGGGACTATGCGGACCACCCACATCTCACTCCTGTGAAAACTCTAGCACCCTCAACTCAGTGAGCGATGACCCGTCGTCTTCAAATTCTTCTGAAAATGCACATCCTGATACTGGAAAAGGCAAGGGTTCTTCCATAAATGTCTTTCTTATTCTTTTTCTGCTGTTCAACGTGGTGGCTCTACTTGCTGTGATCTTGCTGTTCATCTTGTACAATAAGAAGGTCAAGAAGCTCAAAAAAATTATGAACCAAGAGAATAGACAAGACGAAGAAGCAGAGGAGAAAGAAGAGAGAAGCGAGGCGGTTGAGAGCAGCAGAGTTGTCGAGAGAGGAGAAGATAGAGGGAAGCTTATATTCTTGGAAAACGATGGAGGGTTCGAATTGAGTGATCTTTTGAAGGCATCTGCAGAGGGACTTGGGAAAGGCATCTTTGGTATCACTTACAAGGTGATCTTGGAAAACGGGCAAGCCCTTGTGGTAAAAAGGATGAGGAATCTGAAGCCGATGACCAGCGAGGAGTTCACAAGGCAATTGCAGTTGCTTACCAATCAGAAACACCTGAATCGGATCTCTCCTCTCGCCTACTTCTTCGCCAAGCAAGAGAAGCTGTTGATCAGAAAGGCAACTTGATCTACATTCAATATGCAGAGAGAGGAAGCTGTTGTTCTACCACAGTGAGCTCTCTCTCTCTCTCTCTCTCTCCCTCTCTCTCTCTCTCTCTCTCTCTCCCTCTCTCCCTCTCCCTCTCTCTCTCTCCTTATGGCTTTCGAACCAAATCAATAGTGTCCCGGAAAGCACATCCATGACCAGGAACAACACTATTTACCATGACCTGCGTATTAACCTTAGGATTTCCCTCTCACAAGTCATTAGCCATTCTCTTTATTGGTAATTAGAAACATGAGGAAGTAAATAAGATAAGCATACCAAGTCCCACAAAGCTAGTTAACTTCTAGAGATATGGAACCTATTGACATACTTAAAATATGTAATTTTCTATTAACATTAACAAAAAAGTAAGGAAAACAAGCACATCCTACCACTGAAAGCTGCTGTGTAGATCAGATATCATTAACCACTGGTTGCAGCTGCCAATCAGCTCCATGCAGTGGCCTTCAAAGCAGCTTGAACGCCAGTTCTGAGTTGTTTTCAACATCTAATTTTTGGCAATCCCCCATCTTTAGCAAGCATTAAGCCTTCCTTATCAGCTACCGCTTCTGAAAATCACACATCAATGATTATGCAAGCAAATTAAACACAAACGAAATAGTAAGTCCTTATCTTTCTGTAGGAAATGCACCAACTAGATGGTTCCGCTGGTAAAGAGGCTGTAAAGTTCACTAGTAGAAGATATACAGTAGGCATCGTGCCCAAATTGAATGCCTTAGCTCAGATGGCCAACACGCTCATTGCACATCCCAGAGGTCACGGGATGTTACTGCAAACAACTCTCAACTTTTCAAAAGTCAAAGATTCAATTGACCAGTTCAACAAGGGGTCAACATCAAACTTCGCCGGCTCTTGATCAGTAAGGTCATAATTAAAAGAAGAAATGAAACAAACTGGTCCAGTCGAATTAGCCCTTTCTATCCAGGATTGGAAGTGTTAATACACACTGATTCGCACCATCCATTACTATTTATTCCCTTTCCATTTTATAAGACTTCTTCATGCTCGAATTTTTATCTTTTACGGGGTTGTCATAATCTCACTCTTCAATAACTAGAAAAATATAGAAGTTCTAATAATTTATTTGCATAAATATGGTACTTTGTGGCACTCTGTGCTTATATTGTGATTTATATCTCATAAAACCACTACAATAGGAGGAAGGGGAAGCAAAGAGCGGGTCCCATTCAGGTGGAACTCCAGACTATCAGCTGCTCGAGGCGTGGCTCGTGCCCTACAGTACCTCCATGTCAACTCCAACTCAAGAACAAATATCATCATTCCACATGGAAACCTGAAATCGACCAATGTCCTCCTCAGTCAAAATGACATCATCCTTGTCTCTAACTATGGCCTCTCCTCGCTCATCGCTCTCCCCATTGCCGCACAATCCATGGTCTGCTTCAAATCCCCTGAATGCCAAACCGCACAAAGGATCTCCTCAAAGACTGACGTCTGGAGCTACAGTTGTCTGCTTCTCGAACTACTCAGTGGCCGAGTCTGCACCCATGCGGCCCCACCAGGAGTCAAAGGCGTGGATCTCTGCAGCTGGGTGCACAGGGCAGTGAGAGAGGAATGGACTGCTGAGATCTTCGACCCTGAGATATCAGTGCAGCGAAGCGCTGCCCACAGGATGCTCCAGTTGCTGCAGATTGCAATCCGGTGTTGTGAAAAGTCACCAGATAAGCGTCCTGAGCTGGCAGAGATCGCACAGGAGATTGAGAATATGAAGGTGGCCGTTGATTCCAAGGACGATGAGGATGTATCGATAGATCAGTCCCTCACTGACGAGTCTTTCTCGACAACATCGTCCATTGCTGCTGCTGCTGATGACAGAGGATAAATGCCAAGGATTTTTATTAGGTTGGCTGTGACAACAGCACCAACATAAATGTCACAGCAGTCAGCTAAGTAATTTTAGTTTGCAATGATGAGATAGATTATGAGTCACATAATAAATCATGAATTCAAATATTTGTCATGTAGTTTACACAAGAATAAATGTAAATTCCCAAAGTTCCTTCTTTAGATTGATATTGAGCAACAGGGGATGCAAAAAGGAAAAGAAACTCTTAAAAGTACAGTATAGGATATCCATTCTGCTATTGAACAAATTTCAGAGTAGGAGAGATCTGATTGCCCTCAGTTTTGAGCGTATAAAAGCCTCCCTGATTGGGGTGGGGTGTTCACAATCAAAGTTTGCACGCTTGAGGATAAGTCATGTGAATACTCAGCAGCGGAATCCACCATTGCCCAAAGCTTCAATAGAGGCGATTGTAAGATTAACTTAGCAAAAGGCATAATATTGACAGCATCAAACCATAACTACTACTGGAGAAAAATCTAAACGAAAAAACAAATACAAGCAAAACAAACACAATATAAGAAATAGTAAAATTTCCAGCAGAAATACCATGGAGAAAGTGAACGGCTGAATGGCCCCATGAAAGGCATAGTTATATGCTAAGTCATGGGTTATTCATAATATGTGAAGCAACATGGTTCTACTATCAAACCAACATCCAGATTAATATTGAGACCAGAGTCCCAACCCTCCATTAACCTATACTGGAAGAAGGTTTTCCTATCATAGGAAATTATACAAAAATAAAACTATTAAGCAGGCGAATGACAAGCTATCCAATCTGAAGTAGTAAACCATGGAATTTCCCCTATTGAATACATGAAAGGAGAGCATTTTTATATGTCACAGAGCAAAGTCAAAAGTAGAAACTTAAAAACCAAGACAACAACAAAAAAAATTCAAACTAAAAAGGCTTAATTCTGCTCCTCAATATGTTACAAATTTATCATAACTATAAACCTTACTTCTATTAAATCATTAACAAGAGGTCCATCCGTGCACCTTCTATTTGTAACCAGGAAGTCCCTAGTATTTAAGCAACTTGTGTGAAAGTCCAGCTTTTCACTCAGTTTGCATAAACGGAAAAAATGATGGATTAGGCACGCTGTTTCATTTGGGTGTCCACCTGACTTTCTATATTACTGCAATACATACACTTTCATGCACAACTTAGTTTCCAATACAATGCTTGACATAGTTGAGTCCATGGATGCTTGAACTATTGAGATACACTTCATGAAGGATGAAAAGACCACTCAAGAGTAATAGATCTCCAGAACCTAAGTTTGCCATTTTCTCATCTTTGGAGAGGTAAAAGACTTAACTATAGGGCACCAAGATAGTGCAAATTGATAAACGAAAAGAGCTCAACACACCACAAAAAGAGCTCTATTACAAGACAAACATATACTAAGTTAAGCAATTAAATTTAGAAAACTGGTTTATCATCAGCATAAGAGCAAACTATCCATGTATGGACAAAAGCAACAGATCTGGTCCTGTTGCATCAGCATCAAATCAGAGAACCACTCTCTAAAGAAATCGAATATTATGTGATCTCTTGACAGATATAAAACAGCTAGGGGATAAATAGCATGTGAAGAATGAATGGCATAACACATTCCCACTTATTCTTTAGATATTTCATTTTTTTGTGAAAACAAATTCCCAGTTATGGTTGCACTTAGAGATGACACAGGCCGTTAAGGTGATAGTTGTTTGTAATCTTGATCTTAGCAGTTACCGAAAGCATAAATGTCCAATCTCATCTAAATTTTCATATTTCGTACACTTCTTAGAATTTGTCAGATCTTCCTATACTTGATCAAATCTTAAGATGTCTTGGTTGACCAATCCATGATTTGAGAATCAATTCTGAAACAGAGTAGAATTTGTCTTCCGTCCTTAAACTTCTTCTTCATCTAAACTTTGTCATAAACAAAGTGCACTATGAGTCGTTTACAATAGTTCAAACAAAACTAGTTGAATCTAAGGACTCACTCCAGCAGGCTGACTACTCACAAGTCTCCAATTACTTAAAGCACGGATTGTCAAAAATCCTTACCAATGCCCCTTCCCCAATCTCCCCAGCTTATTGTTAGCAGTTACTACTGGTCCAATAACTTTGTGCATCCTTCATCTAATTAGAAAATTTCCAATCTCGTCATCGATAATGTTCTTCTTTTTTTTCCCCTATTCTTTTGAAAGATAAACAAAATTCTATGAAGAGAGTACTGCGCTATAGGGCCTGTACAAAAAAAGCTTCAGAAGGGAAGCCACGTATATACAAAACTATGCACACTTTAGTATTGTTTTGAACACCTCAAGAACATATAGCAACTATATATGATCCACCAAGAAGGACTGTAGGCTAGAAACCATTAACAGAGATCAGAAACTGAAGTAATTCTTTGGAGATAAATAAATAACTACAATAATCTTTAAACATGCCAATCATGCTAAAGTACAAGCATATAAAAAATCATAACAAGTTCTTCCCATTTCGCATATCTAACTTGCAAGTTTGAACACTGTGTTGATGCATAGATAGTCTCTCAAGTTACATCAAATTTTCTCTGGAAGACAACAAGGAACAGTCTATGATTCGTAAAGAGGAGATGCCGAATCATCACCAATTATCAAAGATAGGCCTAAATATAGTCAAAGAATGGAAAGTACATTGATTTAATGAGGCCAGTTACAATGAATACTTTGATTCTCCAATTAAAAATGTATAATACACAAAGAAGCAGAATGGCTCAACCATGCGGACTAGCAAGGGTTGGCTATCTAAATCCTACTTCTTCGCTCTTCACCAAGAACCAACCAAAAAGAAGAGATTACACAAATCTCTGAACATCATATTATTCACAGCCGAGGTTCTCCTAGAAAAATATAATATCTCTACGTTATGAATCTCAACCTTATGCTCAGTATTGCCGTTATATCACAATTTAGTCTCTGACTAAAACTGGAAGGTAGTCTCAAAAGCTGGTCACTTATAGATTATTTATGCCCACAAAGGGGAAAAAAATCTTGTATATACAACCATACTGGCAGGTTTAGTCTCTGACCTTGATGTGTTAGAAGTTCCACCTGAAAGGCATTTAACCAGAAAGAAATTAAGCAGGATATTGATATTCATAAATTTTAAAAATGAATGGTAAATGCAAAGAGTAAAAAGATACACCACAGGCAGCTGACAGACAAACTCTGAGATAATGCAACTCTTACTTGTGGAACTGGTCAGGGATTTCATGCATGGTTGAAACCACTTTGATTTTAACAAAGAGGCAAGCTTAAGAAGTAGCACTTCTGCAGCTTATAAAGCCTTCAGATTCAAGATGCTGCACAGAACGTCAGGTCATTGCATAAGCAAATTCTTCACTATCTGTAATCAGATCCTCTAGCAATTGAACTGCATGCAGATTACAGTCTTGGTTCAAATGCTTCATCAAAGCACTGTGGGTGACAAAATCAGGCTGCACATCTCTACTCAACATTTCTATGTATAGCCTCAGTGTTTCTTGCCAATTTCCCCTATTGCAGTTTTCATTTATTAATATGGTATAGCTATACTTGTTGGGAATGATTCCTCTCATCTCCATTAGGGCAAAAATTTCGTAAGCCCGACCAATCTTCCTCACTCTGCAAAAACCATTGATCAAAGCATTGTAGGTGATCACATTAGGGGAAATATTCTTCTCTTGCATCTCCAAGAAGTAAGTAACAGCCATCTCTAGCCTACCCTCGCCGGCATGGGCATGGATCAACACTGTGTACGTCACAACTGAAGGTGCTAATCCTTTGCTCCGCATCTCATAGAATAGCTCCCTTGCTTTTCTGAGCTGGCCCATCTCCGCGAAAGCATGGATTATGCTCGTGTAAGTTACATGATCCGGCATAATACCATTGTGAACCATATTTTGCAATAGGTCACATGCTTCTTCTAGGTTGCCTAATTTAGCAAGCCCATGCACAAATATATTGTAAGTGATCAAATCAGGAGGGAAACCCTTTGCCCGCATTTCTTCTTGCAGACCAAACACCTTACCAGGTCCACCTAGCTGGAGCTGACTAACTATATGAGTTGAGTACGAGATACGATCAGGCTCCAATCCTTTGCACAACATTTCATTGAAGAAGCTTTCAGCCAAACATAAATCTCCCAACTTACAAGATCCATTAGCCAGGATGGTATAAGTATAAACATCAGGATGAACCCCTCGATTAATCATCTCATCTTTCAAGTGTTGAGCTAACTCCAAGTCGCCGTTCCTGCAAGCACCATCTATAAGGGTATTGTAAGTGATGGTATTAGGAACAGCATCATGATGTTGTAGCTCCTCAAACAAGAGCAAGGCCTCTTTCATATTCCCAAATCTACAATACCCGTATATAAGAGTGTTGTAAGAAAGCACGTCCGGATGCAGATTCCTCTTGACCATCTCTGTGAATAGCCGTCTAGCATCAACCATCTTCCCACATTTACAGAAGCCATACATCACGGCATTGTAAGTCGCCACTGTAGGAGATGCCCCTCTAACTTCCATCTCCTCCTCAACACCCAGAGCCTCAACAAGAAATCCCCTACTGCAGTACCCAGAAATTAAAGGATTATAAGTGTGTGCCGAGACCTCTAATCCTAACTTCAGCATCTTCTCAATCAGTCCCTTGGCCTGTTCTAGCTCCCCATTCTTGGACAAGCCATTTATCAGCACATTGTAAGTAACATCATTCGGGAAGCACTCTCTCTTATGCATCTCCGCCAGGAGCTCCAGCGCCTGCTGCATTTCGCCTTCCTTGCAATAAGAATCCAACAAAGTATTATACGTGATGATGGTCGGCTTTATTCCAAACTCCTCCATCATCCTATAGACCACTTGAGCTTTAACTACTAGCTTCTTATCTCTAAGAATCCGGAGAATCCTATTACAGTTCTTCACATCCGGCAAGATCCCTTTCCCCAACATCTCATCGAAGGTCGATAGGCAATGCCCAATCATCGACTTCTTGGTGTAGACCCACAGCAGCACATCCAGAACCTTCCCCAACACCTCGAACCGCACTCCCCCGCCCACCAAAACGTCGAGCATCCCATCCATATCGAGACTCACCGCCTTATCCACGACCCAGTACGCCGACCGCATCAAGTTGTTCTCCGCCAAAATTTCAAGAACCGCACAGAACGAGAGCTCGGACCGGACGAACCCGTCCTGCATCTCGACCCATCTGAACAACCGCAAAGCGATCCTGGGTTCCGCCCGAATCGAGCTGAGGACGCGGGCGAGCAACCCGGGGTTGACGACCAGCTCCCGGAACTCATCAGACACCCACTTCTTGTTAGCGAAAGCCCGGGGCCTCCTGGCGACCGTGGTCAAGACCAAGTCCCGGTACAGGGATTCGGAAACCGAACTGGGCTCCTCGGGAACCGAAGGCAGGCAGCTTTGGGAAGAGAAGCGGAGCGGGAACGGCGGCCGTATCTCGAGACGGCGGGGGCGCGGAGCGGGGAGGGCGGTGGCCAAAGCTCTTGAAGCTTTGAGAGAGGGTCATTGAGGAGCGAAGCTGGTGCGACCCCGCCGCCTCCGTCTAGACATTGAAGAGAGGGAGGGGCGCCGTTGGAGCTCGGATGGGGACGAGGGTAGGGCCAAGATGGGATCTTGGCGGCCGCCGCTGTGGTGGGTCGAATCTCAATGGTCGATAGAGAGAGAAAGAGAGTTTTCTCGACCGTGGTCGAAGGTTGGCCCTCGCCGTCGCGGGCTCGGCGGCGAGTTTGGGAGGGTGATTGGGTTGGGGTTTAGCCCTATCCCGGCGTTTATTAGCGCGGATAAGTACAAATAAAAGAAAAGAGCGAATTGAGATAGAAAAGCATCAAATCACATAAACACTCTCTTGAGAAATCGAATATTATGTGATCTCTTGACGGATATAAAACAGCTAGGGGATAAATAGGATGTAAAGAATGAATGGCATGACACGTTCCCACTTACTTTTTAGATATTTCGTTTTTTTGAAAGCAACGAATTCCCAGTTATGGTTGCACTTAGAGATGATGCAGGCCGTTAAGGTGATGGTTCTTTGTAATTTTGATCGTAACAGTTACCGAAAGCATAAATGTCCAATCTCATCTAACTTTGCATTGACAAGAGGATTGGGGTTGTTTTAATTGACGTACAAAATCAAAAGAAAAGAGCGAATTGAGATAGAAAAGCATATCACGCGGAGTCTTCCAAGCTCGTTGTCAATGCATCGGTGGTACACAAGGGCAAAATGGGTTGTGATATGCCAGCTTGGCTTGAGGATTGTCGTGTCAGATCCTAAATTAGTCGCATGAGATTAACAAATGTTAATTCCTGAAAATGCTTCAAATGCAATCCAGCGTGGATTTCTTTTAAATTTTAATGAAAAAGTGGACACTAAAAGCCTAGCAACTTAATTAGAGATCATTGCTTAATGGAGCTTTCCAATTTGGGATCTAATTCACTCCAAATCTTCCCCTTTTCCAGTCAACAATGTCTTCGCTCCTTTGGACTTGATGACCTTGCTGCTCGGGTGAACTTCTGATGCTAGTGAATGAGATGTTTGAAGGCAGAATGGTACAGAAGGGAATTGATAAGAAAACGAGCAACTGGGCAGGAAGAAACTCATCGATATGCCATGTGAGCAACAACCACAGGCTGGCTTGGGGGGAGATGATTTGAGATGAAATAGTTTTCAAATGGGGCCGCGAAATTGACAAATTGATGCGTGATGAGAATTGTTAGGAGCTGAATATGTTTGATGGATCAATGTGTTTGTTGACAAATAAAATAAAAGATAAAGGTCGAGATAGATGAAGTTCACTATCAAAGCTTAAAGGAATGAATTACCGTCTATGGATAAAGAACACAAGCTTCACCAACAAGGAATTGGATAAAAAAACCGAAAAGGAATTCACTCACCTGAGAGTAATTCTCATGTATTATCAAACTAAATTATGAATTCTTACAATGAGAATGCACCTCCTATTTATAAAGGGACTAGGATAAGGGAACTTAGAACCAATTAAAGACATGTGAACTCTAAAACATTAAGGCTATGTTTGGTAGTCATGATAAAAATGAGTTATCATATTATTTAGTTCATGCCTCAAACAAGATGTGGTCGGAAATAATAAAGATATAGTTTGGATAAAAATATCTCGTGAATAAGGGGGATAAAAGTAAATAGAACTTCTTATATTCATTGTATAAAAGTTATCCTTTTCGAATAACAAATTTCCTAAATTAATGAACTCCAAATAATAATTAAATATAAATAACGTTTCAATTCTAATATAAAAAATTCAAAATAACAAAAACTAATAACAATAATTTTCGTTTTTATTTATTTCTATTTTTATTTACATATTCTATATATATATATATATATATATATTATTTATTCTATTACGTATCTTAGGAATATTAGTGTGATTTATGGTTTAATAAATTTTTTATCAAGGAATGATATAAGGGAATAAAAAGAAATAATCAAAGAAAAGAAATTAGAAAGGAAAGGGAAAATCATTTTAAAAAATTAAATGAAGATGAAGTAGAAAAACTAGGATTTTAAAGGAAAATAAATTCAAACTTTAAAATCATCTTTCTAATTTTTGAAGAATGGGGGCAATGAGATTTAAAAAAAAAAAAAAAAAAAAAAAACTCTATCCTCTTTGTCTCCTTCTCCTCTATATTTACGGTTCATGTAGAAGTTTCACGACTCTTTTGTAATTCTTTGATTCACGTCAAAGCATCACGAAAATGACAAAACTATCGAAGCTCATTCTCTTCAATAATTCTCTAGTTTACATCAAAAGTATATGTAAGTAGCAAAAGAGTTGAAGCTCCTTCTCTCTAATAGATCTATGGTTCACGTTGAAATTTCATGAAAGTGATAAAAGAGTCGAAACACAAAACTTTTTGGATGTAATTTGTTCAAAGCGGCTATTAAGGGCCTATTTGTTAAAAAAAAATTATGTTCCCGGAATAAAAATTTATATTCTTTTTGTTAACGAAAAAAGAATATAAATGTATTTAGTAAAACTTTTATTCTCGGGAATAGATTTGAAACAAAAAAAGAAGTAGAAAAAAGTAGGCTTTTTGTTCCGGAAATAAATTATAGAATCAATTTTTCTCTCTTTTTTTTCTTCTCTTTTCTTCTTCTCTTTCTTTTCTTCTCATTCTTCTTCCTTTTGGCTGATCGCCGACCGGACGAGGGCTAACGACCTTGCCGGAGCGTCGTCGCCGAACTCGCTGGGCCACCTCCAGACGACGTCGCCGGTGGTGGCCCGGCGAGGCTCGCCCGCCATTGGCTGGGCGAGCTTGGCGGGCGAGGTCGACCTAGCCCGACCAAGGTGAGGCGAAGCCTCGTGCGCCATGGCGAGGCTCGGCCTCCCTAGTCGGCATGAGGCTGGGCCTCGCTAGGCCTAGGGAGACCGACCTTGCACCACCTAGGTGAGGCCAAGGCTCGCCGTGGCCGGCCGGCCTCCAACAAGCTTGCCGAGACCTTGCCCCGTGGTTGGCGACCGGCCAAAGAGAAAAAGAAAAAGGAAAAAAAATAAGAAAATATAATAAAAAAAAATTAAAAAAATCAAAAGAAATAGAAAAATCTAAGAATCCTACAAAGCGTATTTCTATACCAGGAATAGAAATTTAGGAAAGTCATCAAACGCGTTTTTTACTAAGAAATTATTCCCGAGAACGAGAATTAGAAAAAATCATTTCTCATCAAAAATTGTTCCCCGAAAGAATAATTACCAAACGCGCCCTAAATACTCAATGTGCAATATTATCACTAAAGTGTGAACTTATTCAATGTGGTACCTAACTTTTTATAAATATTCTACCTAGTCCCTAGAACATATCAAAATATCACATATTGTCACTTTGTTAAATCAAGTTAATGAAATTTGCTGATTTTGCTTCCATTCTGGTACATGTGAATGGTGGACAGAAAAATAACACAAGATATTTAACGCAAATGAAAATGTAATAACCTGCATCATTAATTCATATAGATAGTCATTTTTTCAAATTATACAAATTAAAAAGGATTAGTATATTCTAATTTGAGTCGAATATCTTACATAGATAATCCATATGTAACTTTTTTTGGTCCGCTGTCCAAACATACCATATTTAAAGTCAAATCGGCAAATTTTATTAAACTCGAATTCACAAATGACAACATTGAATATTTTCATATAGTTAGGGACTAAATTAACCATTTATCATAAGTTTATGGATCACAATGAACAAATTAAAAATTCAGTGACGATACGCACAATAGGCTAAGTTCAAAAATCGCATTGAACAAGTTAAAGTTTAGGGAAAACATTGGGCCGTTTGGTTCGGCTTTGGGCAACAGCCTTTGGAAAAATGCAAAAACCTTTGTCCTAAAAGGATTTGGTGAAATGTAAATATTGCTTGTAAATTGTAATTGAAAAGTTCCGGGAGATACAACTTTGAGAGATATGTTATTTGGTAAACTTGTATTTGGAAAGTCTTTTGGGGTGTCAATTTAGTTTTTTAACTTTTAGTTTTTTTTTTAAATGACGGTAACTTTTATATTTTCATGGTGAGAATAATGTAAAAGAGACATATTAACAAATTTATAAATAAAAAACCATACGAAAGGGGATCTTTCTCAATTAAAAATAGAGTAATTTTATTATAATAAACATGATCACATATGTCCTGAGAAAAAAAGAAGTTATTCTTAAATATTGCAAACCTCCTTTACTATTTCTTAAACTCACGATTAGCTTATCACATAAACATGCCATGTCAGGAAACACATTATCATTCGAGGCATTCACCCTCTTAGTTACAACATCATGGCCAACCAAATATCCAAATCTAATATTTCAAAATCCATATTAATCACAACATTTCTTAATATATAATTTTGCAAAACCATTGTCACTATGATAAATTGCACTTGCTTTTCATACAAATAACTTGACATATTAGTTAGAATCTTCCACTTTATTTTTTATATGCACTTGCTCAATTTCTAAGTGTAGAAAGGAACGAGCATGGTTAAACACTTCTCGATAGCCGTAGTGTATGACCTTCAAATAATATCTAAATTTCTCTGTATGGCTTGTTATAATAGAGCATTTGAGTAAGTTGTATCATTGAAAGTGAGAAGTAAATAGAAAAGTAAAAGAAGAAATGACAAAAACCTAGATTTCACTCTCCCATAATTCATCACTCACATCAATGATTTTTCATTTGAGGTCCTATCCTAGTCTTGATTCACTGTAAACCAATGCCGTCAATCTTTTTTCATTCTTCCTTGAAATTATCTCACTTACTCTTCATTTGAGTTTTATTATATTTGTTTGCCCTTGACTCCTCAAACTTTTTTATTATGACTCTCCATCCATCACTCTTGTTGGTTGTGGGACAATTGCCTTTACTGATTTGTTCAATGCATAATTTACAAAATATTTCTACATCTTTGGCAATCCATATGCATTTTCTTTTGTTGAACTTGCCATCTTCTAATAATATGAATATGAACAAATTTGACATGCACAAATAATTGAGAGAGAGAGTTCTTAGCAATAGCACAGTCGTGCATAGTGCACACAATAAGGAAACATGTACATTAGATCAACCATAGGACATACAAAATGTTTCTCACATATACTCAAGATTCGTACAAAATATAAATAATTTATCAGTAAAACACTTCAATTTCAAATTCCATACTCAAGGCTTCTCATTCGCATAACGAAGATTCCATGGTATATATATCAAATTTACCATAAAACATACAAAAACTGTGATATCCTACTCAAACTAAAGCAAAGGCTGAGCAACATGAACCAGAAATCAGTAAAACCACAAATCAAAGTGACATCGTGAAATTGCAAATGAGGCTTGCCATGTAACTCAAAAAAAGCCAAACCTGCAATTATCAACACAAATTTCTATTAAAAAAAAAAAAGCCTTCATGCTCAACAAGAAACAAAAAATATTTTACCTGAAAGGAGAAGCGAGGGCAACGTGAGGGAAGAGAGTTTGAAGGAAAGAGAGCTCGAGGGCGACACGTGAGGGAAAAGAGCTCTAGAACAAGAGATAGAGGCAAGCGGGTCTTGAGTGTAGAGAGGGCAAAGATGATCTATATCGAAGTAAGTAGCAATTTAGGGTTTCACTTAAAATGGGTAAAAATGGAATTATGGTTGATGAATGAGGGTAAATTGAGAAGTTTTGACATTTTCATTAAACCAGACAATTGCATTCAGAAAATGATTGCATTCAAAAAATGCTACGCTCAAGGCACCTCCAACCCTCTATTTACTTAAGGCCTTTGGAGAGCTTTGGGGAGGTGAATTACATCTCGAAAGCTCTTTAAAAAAATTGCCAAACGCTCCTTGCATATGTGCAAAGGACTTTAAAGCCCAAAATCCATTCCAAATACTTAACCAAATTAAGCCATTACAAGTTAGGTTAAAGTTTATGGATCATTTTGTAAAAGTGACGATTTTTCCACTCATATTATGGCTAAAACACTCCGTCATAAAGTTTTGACAATACTAACATTTATGGGTCCCACCTTTTTCAAGCATTCTCCATTTACTTTTCTTCTTTCTCTTTTTAGCTTTGCCTCCCTATCATTTATCTCTCTTTCTAAACAATCCTCTCACATCAATGAAAGGCAAGTTTTTTTAAACCCTAACACCTATCAACAGCACCAAAAAAAAAAAAAAAAAACCATCATCGACATAAGCAACTCACTAAGTTAATGTAATGCCTAGATTTGCAGAAACCTCCTCCATTTCCAGTTCTTCAGTTCAAAGCTCAATTGTGTGAAAAACCCATCTCATATCCCTTCACTCTTCAGCCCCATTCCATCCCTTTCGCTATTTCTATTATTAGTTACCCCATTTTGCATTAGACTCTTTCAGTTGATCGATTGTAAAGACAAGAAAAACCCTACCAAAGATTCAAATCCAGGAGCTGAAGGCCTCGCCCAAAACCTCATCTAGCTCATTAACAATGTTTGCTTCTCCAGCGATTCGCCATCACCTACCAGCCTCCAAACTCATGGCTTAAATCCGCCTCTGCTCTCGCTAAGTTGCTTATGCAAACCAACAATGCCACCTTCAAGGACAACAATTCCATCCTCAAGACTAGCGAGGATTTGCCCCTCTTTGCTTCTGCGCTCTCTCCAACTTCCATGCCATTCTCAATGGCCAAGCTGCCGCCACCAACAACCGAGAGGGTTTGAAGAGGTGATTACGAACTCAACCCTCAAGTCCAAGCCCTTATGTAATGGGCCGGCCTTGTTACCCATCAATTGTTTGGATCCCTGTGTTTTGATTGCTATATGGAAGTTCAATGCAAGAGTCTTTAGGTCCATCGTGTTCTCTAGGCATTAAACTCTAGTTAGAAATTCAAATACCGATAAGCACGACATGGCCTAGACGATAAGTGACAAAGACAGACCATAAAGTGTTCTTTTTTTATTGTATCTTACAGATACTAACAAGGCTTGAACTATGATCAAAATAAAGAGGGCATAGAGAGAAGTAAAGGAGGAAAATGGTCACAAGAAAAGACAAAAAAAGATGCTTTAAAAAGGTGGGACTCACAAAAGGTTAATATTATCAAAACAATGTGATAGGAAATGTTTTAGTCATGATAGGAGCAGAAGAAAGCGCGATCCTTTACGTGATTATCCCTTCCTCTTTATAAGTTTCGGGCGGGTCCAGGCCTCCCGATGGCTCGGACCGGCCACTTCGGCCCGGTGGCCCGGCCCGTGGTAATCCCAGCCCGAACAAATCAATCCGGGCCCATCCGGGCCGTGCGGGCTTTTGGCGTCGTCGGACCATTTTGCGCACCTGATACACGAAAGTATCATGGAAAAAAGGAACCATTTTTTCCCAGTCGAGGCGTGGGGGAACACCACCTGTCTGACCAAAAGCCCGCAAGAAACAGCGACAGCTCCGAAACCCAAAGCCGAACCCAATCTTCTCGGCACGCACGCTTCGCAAATCTACAGACACAAGCCACGCCCGGATCCACGAATCCTGCACCGACAGCGACCCTTCAGACACGTCTCTCCAGATGCCCTTTTGGGTTTTATAAATCTTGTTTGAATCTCTGTCCCCTCCGCCCCCTCCCACCGCCTCCCACCTTTGACCCACGAGAAAGAGCGGAGCGAGAGAGGGCGGAGGAGCGATGACGGGGGAGAGGGACGCGAAGAAGAAGAGCAAGAAGAAGAAGCGCGGCGGCAGCAAGAGGAAGATGACGGTGGAGCAGGCGGTGGCCTTCAGGTCCGTGAGCGAGTGGGTGTTCTTGGATTCTCAGTCGCCGTCGTCGTCGTTGAGCGAGTGGGTCGATGACTTCGGGGTCCAGAAGAGCGCCGGGCGGCGGGTGGTCTTCGAGCTGCACTGCCACTCCAAGTTCAGCGATGGGTACTTGTCTCCTTCCAAGCTCGTTGAGCGAGCTCATGCCAATGGGGTCAGTTCTTTTTTTAGCCTTTCTATGGTGCAATCTATAAAGGGATGATTTTGGGGCTTGAGATGCTTTTCTTGAGGCTACTCTATCTAAATTTGAAGTTGCTTGTTCATTCTAAAAAAGAGAAAACGAAGGAAACAGAGGAATGTGTAGGTTGGTGTTTTCGTCTGCGTATCTTCTCAGTTCAGTGGCTTGCAGAAATGGAGAGTACCTCAAACTGTTAAGAGTAAAACGAAACCTGGTTCTTGCTCTTAAACTTCTTTTAGCTTTCTTTACTTTTCACTTGCAATGCACATTGATGGCACGTTTTATTAGAAACTGATTATGCCTATGCGTTGGGAAATGGATCCATTTGAATTCCGCCCCTTGCTTGTATATCAGACTTCACGCAGGATGCGGAAGTGAAAGCAGCCACTTCAAAGAAACAATAGGAGATAAATAACACCACGGTTTTAAGGAAATGAACATAATGTCAATAAGAGGCAGTGGCAGAATTCAAACTTTTGGTCTCTTCTCTGAAACAAAATACGGATGGATAATGAACAAGTATGTTTATGCACGAGGAGACATGCGCTATTTGTGAAAAGTACTACTATACTTACATGTTTCGTAAAACTTTTCTATGCGAAGGCACAATTAAGTTTCTAGAAATTTATTTGGATAGCTGTCTGTCCAAAAATGTTTGGTTTCTTAGCATACTGTGAATGAGAAGTGGTATCCGAAAGTTTCATTTTTTTACATTAATCCATTCTTTTTTTTTCCTTACGGAGGTTTGCTGAAGAAAAAGTGAGCTAAGTAAAATAAAACTATTGAACATTGCCATATGAATTGGCGCTCTCAAGATTTGGTAGGTTGGAAGTATATCAGGAAGGGAAGGATATTTTTGCTGTCAGTACCACTTTCACCTTGTGTGACGGGAGAAAAGCCATGTTCTTGTTAGGTAGACCGCGTACTTTCCAGCATTTAAAAACTCTATTTTAGATTCGTTCCTTATTTCTCTCTAAAAGATGGGATTGGAGCCAATGTTCTTAAGGTTCAATGATGGCTGTTTCCTTTGGGTCCAAAATTATTCACTGCTCCACTATCCTTAAGAGATCCACATTTCAAATTTCCTCAGAAGTTGAATGGATTGAGAATCCAGCGTGAAAAAAAAAGCTGATATGAAATCTAACAAAAATGTGTGTTTACTTTCAGGTCCTTTTACGAGGGTTTTTTTAGTCTCTCACAAATCCAGTTTCCTTAAGAGTAGATCAGAAAATTTTAGACCCCCTTCTAAAGTTAACCTTACTTCTTCGTGTCATCAGATACATTTACTAATATATGTAAGAGGAAGGTGATTATAGTTGGATGTAATTCCAACTGTAGAAGAGATCGTGAGTCAGTTAATCACCTATTCCTCACTGTCATTGCCATTCGGCTTTGGTATTCAGAACCAGCAAAATCCATTCTGATTTTGATCATGCCGAAGTTAGTTAAAGGCTTGTGCAAAAGCTGGGGGTATTGGTGGTAAGAAGTTATTTGAGGATTCAAAATATGGGAAGGTATTCAACATTTCATTCAGTGGAAGTTGTAATTATCAAAAAAACTAACCTTTGTTAACCTCAAAGCCATTACCAAATTATTTATTGGAGGGGGACTTCGGCTCTCTTTTGCAATTTTTCACGATAGTTTTTTTGTGTTCCAATTAAAATTGTATTAGCCTTGTGTTTTATTAGCTTCTTTTACATTTTGTGGATCCAGTGCGTAGTAAGGTCTTCTTGTCATGATAATGGAAAAGAGAGCTTAATTAAGGATGACTCATGAGCAACTTCAAGGCTTGACTTGTATTACTGATGCTTATTCCTTATTTTCTGTGTATGCGTTTGGCTGTTGCTTCTGCTGTTGATGCTTTTTGGGTAGCACAAGTTAATTAGTACAATGTACTCATAACAGGTGAAAGTTCTTGCTCTGACAGATCACGACACTTTATCGGGTATCCCGGAAGCTTTGGAAGCAGCTCGGAAATTCGGCATTAAGATTATTCCGGGCGTTGAAATCAGCACCATATTTAATTCAAGGTGCCACTTCTGCTTTCTGACTTAAGGATGAAGAAAAGTTTGAGGGGTCATCTATTTGTTGGATCTACAAAAAGAGCAATCTTCGTGCATTGTAATAAAAGCAGACAAATCTTGCCACTGATTACTGAACTTTTCACTTTATTTATTTAGTAGTTAGTGTTGCTCGCCATCACATTTGAGATTATAATCCATTGGTTACTTGGTGGTAGTGGTTCTGATAAAGCTGTAATGGTCATTGCCTTCTGTTGATGCAATTTTCTTTTTTTTGTTTCTTTAATCTGACATCTGGGTGATGAAATCTATAGAGGAGAGTCATCTGTGGAGGAACCGGTGCATATTCTTGCTTACTACAGTAGCTGTGGACCCACAAGGCTTGAGGAGTTGGAGAAGGTCTTGAGTAACATAAGGGATGGTCGATTTCTCCGGGCAAAGGACATGGTTACAAAACTGAATAAGCTTAAGCTACCTCTGAAGTGGGAACATGTTGCCAGGATTGCTGGCAAGGATGTCGCTCCAGGAAGACTGCATGTGGCTCGTGCTTTGGTTGAGGCGGGTCATGTGGAGAATCTAAAACAAGCTTTTGCACGATACCTTTTTGATGGTGGACCTGCTTATGCCGTGTAATTTTCTTATGCTTAATATTGTTTTTTGTTTTCTTTTTGAGAGGCAAGTGCCTTGCAATTAGCAGACATGAAAGTATGATTGTGTTTTTTCCTTCTCAGAGGTAGTGAACCTCCCGCTGAAGAAACCGTGCGACTAATATCTGAGACAGGGGGTGTAGCTGTGCTTGCTCATCCATGGGCACTGAAAAACCCTGTGCCAATTATTGAAAGTTTGAAGGATGCTGGTCTTCATGGAGTGGAAGTATATAGAAGTGATGGCAAATTGGCAGGTAAATATACGGAGTTTTGAACGCTAGGGTGCTATGATATCTCAGTTCCTGCTTAATGCCTTTGGATGATGTTGGTATTATGAATGATTCAACCAGGTTGCCATTTTTCAGATAAGTAGGTATGACATCTGGTTGATATCCCAATGTGTGTTAAAAGTGATGCATGCCAAGGTTTAGAGTTTGAAACTGTTCAGAATGTTGGACTGGATTTGAATTCTGTACATGCAATTTCGTGTGTTAGCAAAAGTTAGTTATAAATATTAGCAGCTTAGCATGTATATTCTAAAGATGGACTCTCTTCTTTGAACAGCATACAGTGACCTCGCGGATGCTTACGGTCTCTTGAAGATTGGGGGATCTGATTATCATGGAAGAGGAGGACATAGTGAATCTGATCTTGGAAGTGTTAATCTTCCTGTGCTTGCCTTGCATGAATTTCTGACAGTAGCGCGACCGATTTGGTGCGGGGCCATAAAAGACATGCTACAATCATATGCCAATGAGCCCTCCGATGCAAATTTGGCAAGGATTACAAGATTTGCAAAAATCAGGGTTCCAAAAGGAAATCTGCCTCCGAGCCAAGGGGAAGACTTGATCGAGTGTTGCCTATCATCTTGGTTAACAGTTGATGAAAGGCGAAATGCGGACTTTGAGGACATCAGATCTAGGTTTTTGAATATTTCAACCAAACAGGCATCAGCTGAGGTTATTCTTGAGAAAAATTAGGCTGGTTTAGGTATACGTAGCATCATCAATGAGCAATTGAATTTTACAGGATTTTCATGATTTTTCTTTGGGGATTTATGCAATCAAATATGATATTAAGGCACAGGTCAATTTACATTTTCCCCCTCCATTGGTCGCAATCACAAGAAAATGCTTTAGTGCAGGTTTTATTCGGAAGAAACTTATCTAGATTTGCTGGTAAGTCACAGGTAAACTGCTGGCATGGCCATTGTGCAGCCTGGACAAATACCCCATCAACTAGATTCATATGAAGAAATTCTTCGCATCAATCTCGATCCACTCTTTGATTTCGTGCTCATAGATTTGTCACGACATTCTAGCCTTGATAATTCTCACATTTTGGATTTATTCTTGTGCTATGAAACCTCTTCCGGTGTAGGATTTATCTTTCAAAGCTGATCCTAAGCCCATATAAAAGGGGCGTGTTTGGTAGTTAAGAAACAATGGAGTTCCTGAAAAATAACGTGCGAGCTCAGATGAGAATTATTTGGCTCAAACTAGTTAATTTGTTTGCATTGAACGAAGGCCGATTGGGTGTTTCAGTTAGAAGTATGTCAATAAGAAGTCGACGGAAAATCAGGTTACAAAATACCGCGGCAGACCTACAAATATGCGCCATCAAAATTACGTTTAAGAAAGTGTCCGGTATCAAAGGTCCCTGCTATTCAAGTTCTGTAATTTGGATGAGAGGGCAGTCTTCATTTCTCTACTCTCATTCATTTAAGGGTCATTAACTGTCTAGTTCCCCAGGACCAACCATATGTGGGAGTTGGGCCGCCGTATTACCCCGACAAACTTCAAACGGCCACAACCCAACCTTTGTTGAAGCACTCTATTTTTTAAAAATCCTCGAACTCTACAACAAGTACGAAGTGTAGGTCGGTTGAATGAGATGAAATCAAGACAAAGTCAATGTCTCTCCCAAGGGATGAAAGAAAATGCAACACTGGAAACTCAAGAAATCAGGCACGTAGAAGAAAGAATTTGCCTTTAACGATTAAATCCCTGGAAAAGCCACGCTGCAGGCGAGCTGCAAATAGCTTTAGCAGGACATGAGAGGTCGCTGAAAGCAAAAGTAGAAACTCAAATCTCATAAACTACCATGAAAACCTATTCGTCACACCAATTTTAGGACTCTAACAAGCCTCTGCCGTAATATGGAACAGTTTTGCGTTTTCTGCACCACAGCCTAACCAAATCACTGGGTCAACAGAAGCAAGCAGCAAAATCAACTGAATTTCCCAATCTCCCTCTTCTTCATGGCTTTCTGCCCATGGTATATGAATGAATCCACTATTCCAGCAACCGTGAATATTCCTGAGCCAAGTAAACCATAGACAAAACCGTTTCAGTCAATCAAAAAGCAATGACCAAATAACTAATTTTACGACCCAGCAGAGAAACAGAACTAAACATAATTTCACGCAGAAATCCAATAAAATAAGTTCAAAATTTCCTTCATGCTTTCTCACATATTATGTGTGTGAATCACCTAATGATAAGGCTCCAATTTATTGCTCCTATTAGTTTAGTAGTCGACATTGAGTGGTCCTAAGCCTTTCTCACTCCAAAAGCTAGCTCAAAAGACGAGGCTTTTCCTCATATATATTAACTGGCCACTAGTGCGATGTGAGATTAACCCCAACAATTTCCTTTTCACACATCAGTTTCTCTCACACTTATAAACTAACCACCAGCCCATTTCACAACGAATGTAAGATAACCCCACTATCTTCCCTTCACACATTGGGCCTTGGTTGGAGCAACAACAACCTGTATCTCCTGTGTGACCGTTGATCCAGACTAGCTAATAAACTGAACTCTGAGAGCAATATTGGGTGATCTTGAGCCTCTCTCGCATTAGAAATTAAGATCAAATGGTGAAAATTTGCCTTACACTTATAAATTGACCACCAGCTCCTTCCACAGCTAATGTGAGATAACCTCATCAGTCGAAGCCAAAACCTTTTAAGTTGGTATACAAAAGTGCTATTGGTGTCTCTTATTGAAGCAACCAGCTCATAATTTGCAAGTTATGTTATGTTCATGTTAACCACAAAGATCTCTTTGAATATCTAAAATAAAAGAAAATAAAGAAATTAATATTGAATGAGAAAACATGAATGGAGACTTGAATTTTAGGAAAACCAGCACATGGAACCAAAAGTTATATTTTAAGAAAGGATCTCACTTTAGAAGGTAATATCGATGTGGGCATTGATAACGAATGAACCCTAGCGCAATACGTAAGTTAACAAAAAATGGAAATAACACTTTCTAAGACATTTTTGAAAAATGAAGAACTACTCATTTCACTAAAGTCACTCACTTCAAATATTAAATTAGATTTCTAAAGCACATTTAATAAGGCTTAAGAAGTTCTAAGGGGAACTCTTTTGACATTTTCCTGTCAATATATGTATGATTCCAGTTAGGGTAAAGTGTAATAGTTCCAAATAAGTCAGATGGTAATAACATACAACAAATAGCAAATTAAAATTAGAACACCTATTGTTGTGCAAGCACGTAGGAAAATCAATGTAATTGTGAAAAACTGTCGAGACAAAATATGATCAATCCCGAAAAATAATTCCCTTGAGTGCAATCTTTGCTCTCTAAACTAACTTTTCCCCTTACAGCCTCAGGTCCACAATTAATCATACACAGTAAAGAGAGAAACAGGGCCAACATGTCTGGTTTCCAAAAAAAATTCTTGACCTCCCCCACCTCACCTCCTTATGTCAAGATTCACACCCCAATAGCCTAGTTATCTAAATCAAGGGCATGCAAGTGTCTCATCTCTAGGATCAGGATTTATAATGCATTGAAATTTGACACGACTCGTGTTGCATATATTGTTGGCTGCAGTGATAGATTCCAAGAGGAACTTGTTGGAAAAACCAAAGCCAACAGGCCAGGGCCTTAATCGGATCAACAAAACCAAATACTATGATGCCCCGAAAGATTCTCGTTACATAATAACATTGGAAAATGATTGACCGCAGCCAAAAAAAAAAAAAACGAAGAATTGTGATAGGCCAGTGTCAAATAAAGCACAAGGTAAGAGTAGGCACATTTGGATGCACAGTCCCTCACACCGAAAAAATATGCATGCCTACATCGATGCATGTATGGACATGAGTATGTTGGAAGGTGAGTACACGCACAAACATGCACTGCAAACAGGGGCACACTGGCATCACCACCCACCTGCATGCAAATGTGCACAGAGAGAGAGAGAGAGAGAGAGAGAGATTACCTCCAACGATGGCACAAATGTGGGTTATGAAGTGCAAAAATGGAATGTGCTCCTCTTTAAACGTAACCTGCTCCATGATATTCTCAATTATGTTAAAAACAATCATTACTTAAAAAAATGTAGACTTAATTGAACACTTTGCACACTGATGCAATTGTCTTGTTTTTACAGCTTTTATGGTATGAAAATGTAACTTGTTTGGCCAAGAACAATGCATCAAAATATACTAAGAGTGAAGCAAGACAACCATGGAAAGAGCAACAGAGACCATAACCAAATCTCTACAAAACGTTTATTCAGTTCAATAGTCACGACAGGCTTCCAACAACATACAAGGATAGAAGACACTACCTTTATTGGAGAAAAATCATAGAAGAAAAACACGCCAGGAAGTAACTGAGGACGCCCCATCTCATTATTCCTAAAATGCTCGGTCACAGAATACTGTGCAAAAACAACAATGGCGCATCAAGACTTGTTCAACCAAACATTCCATTGGCAGAAAGGTATTCCTCCAATCTTTTAATATACCTGATTTGAGTTTACCGTTCGACCTCTGATATCTTTATATATAGTGGGGACAACCTGCAGTGCAAAGTGATGCCGAAAAAATAGGTATTTAAGTTGCGAGATGATCGAGAAAAATCATGCCCATATAGCCACGGTGAACAGAAAAGGAAAACTATAGCAGCGCTTATAGATAGAAGAGTACAGGTTCCCTGTACTCTCTGATAGATTCAGCAATGTTGGAATGCCTTCATCACAACTAAGGCATACGTATTATGGAAAACAAAAGGAAAACTAATGCATACCCAATAAAGTTGATGAACTGGGGATCTGAAAATTAAAATAAAAGCGAAAGAAAACAGAAATAAAGAAGCAACTAACTAAAGATTCAGCAACGTTTATTTCACAATTAACAGCTTACAACTCATCTTAACTGCGGAACCATACTCATTTGTTTACTTCCATTATTCCTCACACACAATAGAGCGTGAACCTACAAAAACAAAAAGTTGGTTTACCACACTCCATGCTTTCCCAGAACCTCACAATGTAACGTGTCATGGTAGGAAGAGTCTCATGTTTTGCCAAGTACATTCCCAGAGCTCATTGTTTTGTTGTATTTCACGTCCTGATTCAATTCACTCCTTTCTTCACTTAAGATGGTTTCTTTCAGAAGAAACGTCTAGACTCACTGTCAAGCAAAATTATTACAAATTTCAAAGAATCACTTTTAAAATTATTTCCTGTGAATCTGCTCTTTTTGACCTCTCCAATTGCTCCAATCACCATCTACTTCTTAATCAATAAGATGTACTAGTGACAGCATGTCAAAAGAATTGCCCGCACCCATTGGTCATTAGTCACTTACGATGCTTTCGTTTGTTTCTTCCATAATAAATTTCTTTATTTCCTTTTGCACAAAAGACCACACTGCATAGATCTAACGAAAAAGGATATAGTATGATTTTGGACAAGAATAATCCCTAAGTTAGAACAGTCGTGCATAACCAGAAAATATGGATCATATGAATATACTAACCTTGATGAAGTACTGGTACATGCCATTCTGTGTTTCGTGCGCCCATTGTACCCTATGAAGGTAGCAAAATGTCAACAAAAGAATCAAGTTCAAGGATCATATAAACAGAAGTCCTCTCCACATTACATCAGGTTATCTTGATTTCCAGAAATTTGCATTTTGATGATTAAACATTATTATACCATATGCAGGATCCACTTGTACTTTTAGGCATTGGAGCTTAACAAAAGAAAAGTAGGTCCCTCTGTTTTCTGCTCAGTGGGTTTGTAGTTGTACTTTTGCTCAATTACCTTCACTCTCCTATGAACCAGGTTTTAAAACAGGAGAGCTAATTAGGTCTTTCCAGTGCCATCTTCCTATCATACATAGCCAGTATGAAGATATATAGCAACTATACTAACAGTCCATTTGGTATAACAAGGTTTGGACTACAACTGCGAAACGTTGTTGCTTGAGTATTTGGCACTAGATATTTTAAAGCTGCAGTAACTGCCACACCTCATGGGTAATGCAGCAATGAGGTGTTTTTAAATATATCATGAAAGATGTGTCACCCCCATTTTTAGCTATAGCTGTTGTGTCCAAGCTGTACAAACAAACTCTTAAGGGCTTTAACCTTCTCAAGAGACAAATTCTTCACAAGCAGCAACTATAGACTCGACTCCCTTCTATTTCTAAGGAGACAATCCAAGAAGATGAGCTAATACTCTTCTAATGCCCACAGAGTGGATAGAACATTCATAGTCGAAGGTTTCACTTCGCCTAGTGGTGGTTTTGACAAAAGACACATCAAGACAAAAGCAAACAGGATAACCTAGAAAAGTAAATGGATTCTATAATGGGAAATTATAGAATCTGTACAATAAGGGTACAAGGGGAAATAAGTACAAGAAAATAATTAATCAAACATGTTAAGAGTTAGATCCTAAAGTTTGTATGACATAAATTTCCACACTAATTCCACTAAGTATCTGCAGAAGTTCTTCAGATTTCTTTGATTTATAATCCTAAAATCACGCCATGCCATGATTGCCCAAAAAAAAAAAGAAGTGTTTCTCAAGTGTGGAGAGTTCCCTTTTCTTTAATTTTTGTTTTGGGTTGGGTGGAGTGAGGAGAAGGAAAAAATTACCCATTTAAAGGATTCACCACACCGGGAAAGTAATCACCAAAACTTAAACTGTTGATCTTGTGACTGATCTGATTCAATATCATGCAAGAAAACGACACTGATCAGAACATTTGGATGACAAAGTAGCAATTCTAGATTAATTCCTGTAACTGAATAGGCATGTAAGTGTTGAGCCTTACATTGTAGCTCTCCGCTTGGAAAGCAATCAAATCTTGCCATTGGAAATTTGATAAGTGAAAACTCTTCCCAGCTGCAAAATGAAAATTTCCAGCCACTTTATTAACCTCTAGAGATCCGTGGATATTACAACCTTCACCTGCTTCATCTTTTATTTTTTGGACAAAGCCTTCTCGCTTACACTGATGGCAAAGAAAATAAAAAGAACTTAGCAAGATATACATTATAAACTAGTTAAAAATATGGGAGAAAAGTAGCTCTCCATATGCTCAGGTTTGAGGAGGCATCAGGATGACAACACCAAATGTTTACTGGTTCTAAGCCTACATCATAAGGAATAAGAAAGCTTCAACACTTTCCAACCAAAAGCCAGGTCATTCAGTTAGAGAAGAATGCACACATATAATGCTGGGATATATTTCTTAAACAGACAATGTGAAGTTAACTTTGACAAACTTTCCCACATGCAAACCAAATAAAGAACATTACATGATACTGAAGAACAGGAAGTGAGACCAAAAAAGTCCACACAGAAGCAAAATGTGACTTGGGTGAATAAATTGGAACTTGGCTATGATGGAAGGATGTTCCAGCTCAAAAGTTAACTTAAGTTTCTACAATAAGTGGCTGTCTGACGCAATTAATGCAAAGACATTGTTCGTCTTCTTATTTTTTCTGCTAACCGGACAGTGCTATCAACAGTCAGATGCAATGTAACATTTTTCCCTTTTAATTTTGGTACTAACTCTGTGAGAATTCTGTATCCCACAATAAGCAAAATAATGATTTTGCAGATATCAACAAGTTCTTCACCACCTATGGAGAATTCGTCAGAGGTGAAAAGTTATCTTATGGTATAAAATTCAATGAACAGTTCGCACATACTCAGCCCTGCATTTGTACAATGGAGATTTATAAGTGTAATTCCACAAGAAACTTCACATAAACTCCTGTTCACTAGCCACGTTATCAACATCTGACCCACAATATGAGTATTTCATTGACATGCCACTGGCACTCAATGTTCAGACAGCTGATCAGCAATTTGAGACTAACAAGTGAAATTTCGGTCTATCTTTATACTAGACCTACTAGTGCTTGGAGCAGCCAAATCGAAGTTATAAAAGCATGGGCTATTAACATAGGACTGTTGTGTCTGCCCAAATTTCACATGACCTTTTGTAGTGATGTAATTGTGAATAAACCTGGTTCCAAATGTAAGAGTAATAAAACCTTCATTTCTTGAGTTTCAAGAGACAAACATTGTCAGGGGTCTTACAGGATATTCAGACTAACCTGGTCAATTAGATCAAAATTTGTCATTGCCCAACCTTTTTTTCTGTATGCTTCACGAACCTCGTCACATGTATTGCAACAATCATCATCTGACTGGATGCATATGAGACAAAAAGTGAGAACAGCAGACACAAAAACGTGAGGATGTAACTACAGTCCCCAAAGTCCTTAGGACTAAGAATCACAATCCAAGCCCCAGTCCAGCATAACAAAAAAATTCTTGCACTTTATTTTTTTAAGAATTTGTAGTACTTTCATGCAAGAAAGAGAAGGACAAACAAAGGCAATCAAATCAATGCAGATCATTTATCCTGTTGCCCACTATAAATGGGGTCTTTGAAGTTACTTAGTACCCCAGACACAAGGATATTATGAGCACTTATCTAATCCTTGTTATGAACTATGATTTGGGAAGACCCACAAGAGGACCTAATCTGGAGCCTTTTAGGTTGCGTTGAAGCAAAAAAATTTAGGTCTACATGAATGTTTACCAACTAAATTAAGCAAAGTATATTGATACGTTCATCTACAGCATATATCCTGGAAAATAAAAGCAGAAATAAATAGATTTCTGAAACAAAGTGGAACCGGTGGTGACCATTTCGAATAAGAAAGCTAGCTAAAATATGAAAAGGACACGAATATTGATTCCTGAACAAGAACAAGCATATAAATTGTCACAGCCAACTAACTAAGTATGTATATCTGACAAGAGGATGATGCTGCCATTATGGATGAGCCAAATTGCCTCCCCAAAGTGTGCAACACCGATGGCAGAGCCATTTTCACCAAAAAAAAAAAAAAGAAAAGCACGACTTGCAGACAACTTTTGCTGATAACTTACAAGAGGTGGAGCATTTTTTGTGCAAATTTAGTAAGGGTTTGCCAAAAAAGGGGGAAAGAAAACTTCTCAATGCATCTTAGTAACACTCTTGAATCTCGATCAATACACACTCAAGCACATTCTAATAACCTTCTTATTTTGAAATGATTGGGGGCATTACAATGAGAAAAGGCATTAAAAATGGCATTCAGCAACTTGAACAAAGAGTCATATATAAGTACATGTCAGACAATGCAGTTCCATGCAGAAGTGCACAATAGTGACAGAGACTAAAAACAGTCATCATACCGCTTCAGCACCATAACAGGTCCCACAGTACGTTTCATTATGCTCAAGCCTACTGCCATGTTTCTGTAAAGGCTTCTCAATCTGAGTGAAGAACAGGGCCAGTGATTAGAAAAGGAAGGAAGCATAAGAACAGAATCTATAAGCATTTAAAAATTAGAGAAACAAGATGAGCCTGAATTACATATAGTGAAAACTTACTAAAGAAAACAGAAATTACAGTAAACGATGTGATAAAGATAGCAAAAATGGAGCCACTTAAGTAACAAGAATGCACGTATTAATAATTGCTCAAACAATTTAGTGAGATACAAGTAAAAATTTGGTAGTAAACAATACAAAGACCTATCAACAGGCTCTAAAAGGTCCTTTCAAGTGAAAGCTGACTAGCGGACCCAGACTTGACTGACTGTTTTACAGGAAACAGGTGGACAGAAGCTACAGACAAAAACTACAAATAGCACCTCATTACTTAAGTGCAGTAAAAAGAAACACTGAATTTTGGATTGGTTTATTTGACCATTCAAAATGGTTGATTCTGAATAAGAGCATGCACAAATAGTTCAACAAGCAAGAAAAAGATCCCACTGAACCCAAAAAGAAGAGGGAAAAAAACCTGTCACCTGTCTCAAGTCGACTTTACTGTCCACCACAACACGAGCATTACCAAAAGACTTAAACAGTTCCGAACAAATTTAACACAAAATGAAAAAGTCTAGTATTCACCTTTGGCGCACCGATCACATCAGGCCTGGCTTCGATAACATTATGAAGAGGATCGATTCTTTTCTTGACTATGTCATGTCTCTGAGGAAAACATATTAACATCAAAGATAAGTCAGAAAGACAGCAAAAGTCCAGAAATAGGGTAACAAGAATGCAAACCAGTAACAGTCAAACAAGTCTCATGGTAACAAAAGAGGAGCTATAAGTTGCTTAGTCAAAGAAGTGCATACTATATCAAATTGTTGCTCTCCACTGATATCCATTGCATCAACACTGAGTAATGAACACGGAATGGCAGGGAATGTAACATCAAACTGCACATTTGCAAATATGGGAAAGAGTTATGAGCTCAATATCAGCCATCCAGTTGGAAACTCGGCAAATGGTAAAATCATAATAAGAACCACAAGAAAAACACAATATGGATCATTATTAAGAACTCAATGCCACCAAAAAGTTTAGGGTACATTTATTTGCCAATACGTTTCATTTCACTACATGGTAACATACTGCTTCTCGATGCACAAAAACACATTTTTTTTCCCCTTTATGTGATGGAAACGGATGGGAATTACATTTATTTTCAACTTTTCTCCTCTTGAAGTATCAACGACTAGCTTTGTCTCGGTAACAGTATGGAGATACAATCCTGCATAATGACAGAGAAGGACAAACATTAGCAGATAAGCCAATTCAGATTTCACAGCATAAGCAATGGTGGTCGTGATTGCTATGACTTTACAAAGGCGCTCAAAGGCAACAGCTAAAGTATATGAGAAATTAGGCAAGCAAACAATCCCACATGAGAGAAGAACAAAAAATCCCAATAGCCCGACGGCTCTCACTCTTGATAGCCCCATTATCCAAAACCCGTAAAACCCATCAACGGCATCACTCCTCGGGCAAGGAGGCAACGTCGACGGGGGCTCAACCACAGAATTCACACTCAAAACCTGCTCTCAATCTCACCCTGACCCTAAAACAACCACCTCGCAAGCTCCAAGAACTCTTTTTTTTCCTTTCCCGAACTTCCCAGGGGCCAAAAAACGAAAACCCAAATCCGCAAATTCGAGCCGCCTCGACTCTCGCGGCATAAAAACGGGGGAGACGCCGGCGAAATCCAACAACAGAACAAGAAAGCGGAGCGGCGGCGACGGGGGAGGAGGAGGAAGGGGACGTACGGAACTCCGAGAAGAAAAGGAGGAGCATGAGGAGGGAGGAGACGAGGGTGATGACGCCCCCGGAGAGCGTGCGGCTGTAGAAGTCCTCATTGATCTTGGGGTACGCGTCCAAGCTCCGCAGCTTGCTCAGCGCCCTGTCCATGTCCCACCGCCACAACCACCACCACCAGCAGAAGGCGACCCGCGACCCGCGACCCGAGACCCGAAACCCACTTCAACGCCCGCCGATTCCGCCCTCGCGCATCGGGCGATCGCTCCGAGGAAGGAAGGAATCAACCTCTCTCTCTCTCTCTCTCTCTCTCTCTGTGCGACTGAGAGCCGCGGGATCGAATGATTGAATTATAGGAGAGGACGGACGGACGGACGGACCGGTCAACGGATTTGTCTTCGGGACATTGCGCCGCTTTGGTCAACCGTTCAAACGAAAAATTGTTTCTTTTTAGTTTTTTTAATATATTGACCTGGGAAAGAACTATTGGTTTCCAAATAAAGAAGTTTTTGATTTTTTTTTTTCCTGGCCTGCCCCGGAAGTTCTTCTGAATTGTCAAAAGCCACCCTCTGATTTTCGAATATTTAGAGTAATATCGAGTTGCGGTCAATATGGTTCGCGGTCTCCGTTTCATTCACATGCTCGTCATGCTGCCCGGGGACGAATGTTTGCTATGTACTTTATTAAGGCGGTAAATGGAGAAGGAAAGGGTTTCGGGTTGAGTATTTTTCAATGTCGTGAGGGGTCTGGCCGTATGCAATTTGGTACTCGAGTTATCTTCGATTGCGCAGTTGAACCATTCCTAAACGGAACCTATTCATCAAAGCAATACTATTTAGGAATCTCCAATTTAAATTTTTGTTGTTCATTATGCAAGCAAAATTTACTCATCAAACTTTCCGGAACCAAACTATTGGTTCGCGAAAAATGATTGGCATTCCCACTCTCTGAGTCCGAATGTTGGGCAGCTAAAAGATCACCCTACAAGTAGCTGTTACTTCCAGCTTGTGCCCTTGAGTCTTATTTGGCATAATTTCTGCTTGAGCAGTCGTACGCGCTCTCCGTTTGGCATAACAAAGAAGAAATTTGTCCAAAGAGGGTACTTCAGACATCCCCAATACATTCATTTGAATCCAGAAGCTCTCCCGCTTATTGAATTCGGGTTGGTCTTCGTACACGGAAATACAAGAGACATGACCGCAAACAAGCATTCGCTAAGTGGCCCAAGCAAAAACAGTCGCGGCCACGACCTGTTAAATCATGGTAAGGAATTTGGGGATCCACCTAAAGACCAAAATTCTCGAGCAACCTAGCTTTCATAATTACATCGGCAGACGCACGTACCAACACGAGATAAACCCACAGGTAATGCAGTAAAATCCCGATTCTTCAGGTGTTGTTTATACAGAGATCGTGTGAAAATATGTATGTGTTGTACAATGGCAAAAGCTTTCCATGATCAGCGTCAGCCCTAGGACACATTTTCTGCATCAGCTACAGCTTCCTCTTGTCCGGTGTCTCTTTCGTTCTTTACAGGGGGACTGGTGACAGACCTATGAATCTATTGATTCAGAAGGAACAGATGAGCAAATTGGAAAAGATAAATGAAGATGAGGAAAAAGATTTGCCTGGAACTTATGAAGCTAATCAGTGCTTTACCATGACATGGGACTTGGGAGAAGAAGCATCGCTACCAGGCAAAACAGACGGATCTGAGGGTCGGTGAAACAATAAATGCGCCACAGAACGATCTATCGGATTAGTGTCAGTTTCCATATCCATGAAGTCATTACACCTGAACAATAGATTGTAGAAAATCAATAAATGCTTTTCAAAATAAGAGCATAAAAAATGTTCAATTTATAAACCGCAAGTTCCTCCATTTAGCATAACATTAAGCTCTAATTACACCTGGTTTAGGAAAAATGTATATAGTTCTTCCCATATTGAAATTGATTTAAGTCTAACACACTAACCTAACATTGATCAGATATTTGTATGACTAAAAACAATGTAGCTTGGAACTGCTTTCCTTCTCTAAACTTGTTTCAACGAGTAATTAAGATGAGTTCCCAGCCACATGCAATTCACATGACTATAGCACTGAATTTTCTCAATCATATATCAAACAAGGAACACCAGTTACATGATCTATTTTGTGGTAAAAGCAAAATTACATGGTCTATTTAATTGTTTCACTCTTTTGTTTTGACATGAGTGCTAAAGAGAACTTGGTACTTCTAGAATTTGACAATATTAGAAGAGAGATTTGGGTTTATATGATTATCTTTTAGCAACTTTTCACCCCCAACAAAGGTATTTCAAACCTCCCCACATATAGTGATATCAGATTTTACTACAGTGGTTTTTTTTGCATATTAGATCATCGCAAGAGATCTTAAAGTTTCAAATAGATTGCCCAAGTAGAATGAAGGACCTATTTACAGATGTAAATTGCTTAATGACCAGCCACGTTGTTCTTGTTAAAGGATTGACTGAGGTTTTGTATGGTGCCAAACAAGAATCAGTGTATAATCTGTCTAAACAAGACTAGCTGAGAGCATGTTCAGGAAAAAACTCAAAAGGATTCTGTGCTGCCTATGCTTACTTGTTTGTTTCTTCAGCAGTCAATACTCCACTATGAGCCCCATCATTTTTGCTATCTATGATAGGAATCACACCACTATGTCTCTGTTCAGCACTCCTTGCTAAGCGGTACAGACTATCCCTTATGCAAAGCTTTGTCTTGATATCCAACTGAGACAGAAAAAAGTTAGCAGTCAAAATTTGCACTACCACAAAAGCAGAGGTTGCCATAGCAAAAGTATTCGAAGAGACCCTTGGTCTATAAGTCAAAATGAAGGTTTAACCACATAAAGAAATTACAAATTGAAGACATTAATTAAGACATGTACAATATAAAGGGAACAATATAGCTATAACAAACAATGACTTTACATGAACAACAATACTAACCAACCTTTACCCCTCTAGGTTAGGTCATCCATATGAATCTTTTCATGCCACTAATCATATATGAAGCCCTCTGTAAGTTCTAGGTGCTGTATATCTTCCCTTATTGTCTACTTTTATATTCTTTTGTGTCTTCCCCATACCCCTCATACCCAGATCTCCCTCCTCTGATCACATCTCATTAATGGAGCATCCAAAGACATATATCCAATGTGACAAAAACATCTCCAACGAGCCTCTCATCTATTTTCAACTGGAACCACACGTACTTTCCCCAATCTTCAGATTGTCTTTTCTCATGTGTGCACACATCCAATAAAACATTCTCATCAACCCCATCCTCTGTTCATGCATATGTTGGTATTTAACCCCCCAAAATTCTGTCACATGAGGCATCCCGGCCTTACATTTGTCCTATAGGATTCACCATTGAGGTTACCTGACATTTAACCTTCATAGAGAATACCAAATTCTCATTTTTGCTTCATTAATTTTAGTGAATTTACATTAATTCTACCAAACTGAAATGAACATTCTTTCCCAGACATAGCAAATGCAAAGAGTATCTCCCTTCCACTTCATGTAAACATCTTTTCAATTGGCAAGTAGTGGGGTAGATGGGAATTGCACCAATGATGATCGTATCTTCATAAGAGTGGACCAACAACACATGAAAAATAAATTGACATCTTATAGAATGAGAAATGAAAAATATGCAGTGCCCCAAACTCTATTAAGCAAAGTACTATAATATCAGGTGCACTATATCTAGCATACACAGGTTTAGAATAATGGCTCAAGATACATGCAACTTGACCAAAAATCCCAATTATCTAGTCTAAACAGTGCAGAGAACTGTATGGCATAACAACTCATACTGAATGAGCCGAGCTGACTAACTAGGACCATCTTCCTCTTCCTACTAGAAACCGAAAAGTCACTTGAAATTATATGACAACAGGTTCTTTCCCATAGCTCAATTTGTTCCATCTAACGTGAATCAAGATAAGCAATTAAACATGGTGCAATCTAATAATTGGCAATAATATTATCTTGATGGTTATACTGCATGATTTTTCCCAACCACAATTTGTCTTTTTTATGGGCATTTCAACTCTAAACGGAACTGGTGCTAGGTATTTAAAACATAAAGCAGAAACCCAAATTCTTGTAAACGCAGCAGACATCCCACTTCACTCCAGAACTGATTTTCCCCAGTCATCCCTATGTTTTGTGCTTGTTGGCAAATCAGACAATGGTCATACATATTAGCCAACATAACACATCTATACACAGGACAAACCTCCACTAGAAGCATCAAATTAACTGCAAAACAATGGTCATACATATTAGCCAACATAACACATCTATACACAGGACAAACCTCCACTAGAAGCATCAAATTAACTGCAAATCAATGGCGTTGTCTTTAAGGCAGGCAAGGAACCCCAGGAAAAAAAAAATTACTGCTGGTTCCATCAAGCATAAAGTGGACACTAAGTGAGAACAGTATGTTTCCCTTCTATTCTATCTTACCAAACCAAAAACAGTCAATCATGCTTGTTACCATCCTCATCACTGACAGAAAGTCATTCTTCCATTACCACCAACCAGAACTATTTATCTATAAGTCGCTAACTCCTTACAGCCTTATTCCTTTCCATGCTCCAAATCTGAAACACCAATATGTGACCATCCGTACAGCATATGGAACCTTCTAAACAACCGATATTTAAAAAGAAAAAAAGAAAAGAAAAAAGATGGCTTTCTCCATGCAAAAGCATAAGGAGAAAAAAGAGGAAGACTGATCCACCAAAACGGAAGCTAGCTTTCTAGATGCATCACAACTATTCCTCAACTAACTCCTCCAATGGTCCTATGTATTTAACCTTGCTCCAACATCACAGGAAATATCCCATTTCCAGACGAAGTGTTCAATCTCTTTTTCAGAGAAAAGAACATATCAGACCAGTGAGAAGGACCAAAGAACCTAGCAAGATCCCTTTTCTCCTAAGTTGAAGTGCCAGCATTAAAATATATGCCATGATAGAATGGTGAACACTTCGCGTAGCTGGAGTGGTAATGGAACATTGAAATACAACTTATTTTGCAATGATTACTCTCCTTTATATCAACACTTTGCGCAGAAATTGCAATAAAGTTAAGCTTCTCTCTAGGGTTGGAACATACACAAGTTCAAAATGACTGGAATGATACAGTCGGTAGACCTTCCATTGGCCATAACATAAGAATGGTACTGGAAGCAGTCATCCCTAAGGAAGAAGGAAATAAAAGTAGAAGCAAACCCTATGAAATGAACCAAAAGGATGGAAACCTCAGATAAAGAAAGGATCCTATCCATAAAAGTGGGGACAGACTTTCAGTTTTGTGAATCAGTATGCAATGCTCAATGTACAGCAAGAAAATATCACGTGATCTACACTAAACAACGAACAAAAAGTACCATAGTTACAGCGAGAAAATATCGATGGATACTTTCAAACTACACTAAGCCCAGTGGAAATCACAGATCCATCCAATATATATAAAACTTATCCTTTTAGATTCTTGGATCTGCTTTATCTACTGACTGGAAGATTGTGCTTATTTGTTCAACTCATTGTAAACTAGAAGAAACATAAAATAAAAATCATAGAGACTCCAAAATATAAAGTGGAAAAGCCTCTCGCTTGTCTTGAAGAAGATGGCCAGTTTACAAGTCAAACAAATTATGCTATGACAATAGTTTTGTGTCTTTAATAATGTACTAAAAGGAGAATCCCAAGACAGGCTGCCACCCCCATGTGGATCTGCTGAAGTGAATGTTCCCATTTCTAGCATTATTGAGTCAGCATCAAGCCACCAGACAATTTTTTCTCTCCTTGGCAAGAAGATTCAGGATAAAATTGCATAATTATCCCCAGTTGTTGCCCTATGTTCTGCCCAAATTCTAACAGGAAAGCAGTATACATTTTCTTCATACAATACAAGTAAGTGCACGAAAAGGTTTATGAATATACCATGCATCAATGCAGATATTCTTAGATGTTGTGCAAGTAATAACTGGACCCAAGAGAGACTGAAATTGAGACTAGCAAAGCATATCACCTGTTCCATGACTCGTTGAAGTTGACGAAAGCTGGCCGCTTCTAATGAAATTTCATCCAAAGCAGAGCTCATGCAAGAGCTTTCTTGCACCAGGGAAGAGTCCATATCTGCTGGTACACCTAGGCTGACTTCACCATTACTCTGACTTTCTATTCCATTTTCACTGGGATGCAGACCTTTCAGAACTGCGTCTGGGTCACAGATTGATGCATTTGGACTCGTCACATCTGCAGGATTAAAGTTCCTCGGCAAAGAGACCTGTAAATTCGGCAGTCATATGCTTTCCTCCCCTAATAATATCATTATTGCCCCAAATTGAGGCCCAAAAATTACAATGATCGAAACTTTCAATATACTGCACCTGATTTGATGAATACGAAGATTCCTTTGGAGTAGGAGATAGCTGGTCATCAGACTTTACACTAGATAAAGTCGAGCATCCTGAGATTTGGTTAACATGATGAAAGTACCCTGAGTGCACGTATTCATTATGCATCTGCAAATGTATCGAAGAATTAGATCTTAATCTAGTGTCCAATGTTACAAAATGTGAGGAGAACCAACCTGATTGGGTGAGTTAGAAAAGGGAACTTCCACATGAGGAAATTGATCTAGGAGACTATGATGTCCGAAAGAACCACCATTTTCTAGGTATCTGTCTTTCCTTTTTAATTCTGAATGGTTTTGAGGATTTGACTGCTTTTTGTGCTTATTCATCTGTCACATAGCAGAAAGAATTCAGATAAGAACATATTTTGTAAAGACCGGCAATACAGAACAAGTGCAAGAACAACAATTGTACAATGCCCAAATTCCAAAGAAACATTGTAGTCGAATTTACAAGCTAATAATAATAATCATGAAGGCCGTATACATATTGAAAGAACAAAAGAAAAATTGCACGTTTTTAGCAGACTTGTGTAAAATTTCTTCAAATAAATTGAGGTTGTTAATCACAAACTGCTTCACTAAAATAAACATTTATTCTTCTTTGGGTATTATGTTAAGCAAACCTCAAGTTAGTGAAATTTAAACATATCCTATTATGTGTAGGAGCATGCCACAGAAAAAACAAGGCGAGTTTTAGTTGCACTGTTCAAATAAGAGATAGAGACCTGGGTGACGATGAACATTCTAGCACTAGTTGCCCCAAAAAGTTGGAATCTGACACAAGCTTATAAATCAATGGGAAGGACAGAAGGAAGCTCTGAAAAGAATCCTAGTAAGGGTTTTAATGTTTGATAATTATTAGACAATCACAGCCATTTCACTCATGCAAGAATTAAGTGAAACTGGAAAAATTGAAAATTTAAATGCACATGTCCACACGAGTTCAGCACAGCATTGCCATGCACCTAGGCGCACCGTGAATTTAAACTAACCATAGAACACATTCAAACGAAGAAATATGGAGTAACCTCACCAATAACAATCATATTAATAATAAGTAAAAACTTGTAGAATTTTACAACCTCTTTTTCACTCATTGAGTCTTCCTTACTTTCAGATTGTGCACCTGACCCATTCATAGATGATGTGTGACTGAGAGCAGCAGTTTCACCAGAACCATTGACCTGCATGCTTGAATTGTCACACATGGTTGCACTTTTCTTCTTGGGATCGTTGTGTGAAAGGACATAGCCGTGTGGCAAAGAATTTCCACAAGCTTCTGATGCTTTGTTAGCTACTTTTGAATCCGAGCATGAAAATTCCAACTCGGATTTCATAGCATCTTCAGATCCTTCAATAGCCTGAGAGGTGAGCCATTCCAAATCATCATCGTTACTCAGACTTCCAACTCCAAATGTGGAATCACAGCTCCTGGAAGAACTGATGTCAGGATAGATCCTCAAAAAGTAATAATAAACAACATAAGAAAGTACTGCCAGGTTCAACGTGTACCTGAACATTTTGTCAACATCTTCAAAATTTCCTATGTCAGGCCATCCATAGTATAGATCATTGCTTTCTTTGTCTTCATGATTGAAAAAGTTGAGATTACTCTCAGTTGGAGAAATATGGTTGAGAGAATAACTGTACATGTTATTGTCGACTGCTGCACATCTCTCATCAATAACAGGGTCATCAGCACAAAAACACCATCAGTGCTGCTTTTGAAACAGTGTGCAGACATTCTTGAATCATCAGATGCCACATTTCTAACTTCTTTTGAAGACAGGTTATCACATGAAGCAGGAAACATGCCATCAGGTGTGTGAGACCATGCATCCTTTTCCAGCATTTTCTCCTTCTTAGTCAGGGTCTCTGGATTTGTTTCTTTCCTTCCCAAAACAACAGAGTTAGTCCCGCTGTCAGCATTACTTGTGACCCCAGTTACTTGAAGACGAAGTTTCTTGCGGCTATCACTCTGAACTAGACACTGAGATTTGGCTTCATCAGCAGTATGGGGTACTATATGGTCATCACTCTCACTAAATTCATCCCACACATTGTCTTGAAGCTGCATTCATGATTATAATTAGCTAAGACAAAAAGTTGCCAGAAAATTCAGACTGGACAGACAAAATTAGAGAAAACAGTTTTGCTCTTTTAAGATGATTTAGTGAAGTTGAATATCATAACTCACAAAATCACATCCTCAAAGGTGGCAATAGTCCATGTATCAAATGGACAACTAATCACATAAATCATAAATGTCCAAACAAAAAATACTGAATTCCCACCTCATATACGCACAAGTCTGACATTCCTTTGAGATCTTTTACCCGCCACCGAATACACATGTAGCTGTATAGTCCAATTTCATATTTTTTGGCCGAATTTCTTTCTCCACGCTCACTTTTCTGCAAATAAAATCGACCATTAAAAAAGGTGTGGAAAGGCAATTCAATGATGATGCCAGGCCGATATATCAAGGCAGGATTTTAGTTCAATCACCCAGCTCAATTCCTATCAAATAAGTAATCGTCGCGCAAGCATATCAGTTGAAAGCCATTGCAGCACTACTTAGAAGTTACAACTTTCCTGGGTTCCTAGCAGATAACAATTGTTTGATTTGCCTATTCATTAATTAGAGGTACCAATGACAACCAACTGCAAGTCAAAAAATAAAAATTTGCATCGCTGTTAATCAGTATATCAAAGCTAAAAGAAACAGCGCATAAAGAATCCCATCTTCAAGCTCTGCGCACAGTGTAAGCACTCGCAGAAGATGAATCTCAAATAACAGAGTAAGGTTAATGCCTTTCAGTTAGTTTTTGAAGTATTATAATTGTATGCAGACAAAACTATCTAAATGTAAGTTCTAATTTCACCATACAACGAGAATTCCATTCAATCAAGTTGGACTCTGTTTAAAGCAGAACAACTTCACTTAACAATTCCAGTTAGTCAGAATAGACAAAAGTTGAGCATATCCTCACTCAATCACCAAAGCAAGCAGCAGCAAAATCGTCACTCATAAAAACTACCCAAAAATAAAGTCATGGCAAGAGGGTATATTCTTCATTTGTCAACATCTCCCAGCTCCTCTCCACCCTCAGAAAAATCCTTCCGAGCAAAACTTCAGCTCGGTTTTACTACCATAAACTCATTCAAACTCGAATAAAATAAAAAAATAAAAACCGACACGTCCACCGCACCTAACCATTCACCAAAATCCTCCATAAGAAACCACACCCCTTTCCTACTTCACAAACAAAAACAGGACCAAAATCGGCGAGCACGGTAGCAACGGAGCCGATCGACCTAACCTCGCGAGAGTAGCTCTTTCTACTTCTAATTCTAACCATACTCCCCCTCGAATCCCGCTTCCACCAAGTTTCCAGCTAAAGTTAAGAACCTCTCCATCCTCAACTTCCCCCAAACTCCCCAACCACAACAACCACAACCGAACAGAGCTGGAACCATGAACTACTCCAGCTCAAACCTCACAGTTCCTCGACCTCCGAATCCCTCAAAGACCTTATCAAACACAGATCTGAAGCCGCGAACTCACCTCCGAACTCCGATCCCCGCCGACGAAACGAAGGATCCGACGCTGCCGCCCGGGGCCGACGAACACCACAGAAGCCGACGGCCGATTCACCTCGAGAAACCCTAGAATCCGAGAGCGAGCTCGGCGATGGCTGAAGCCGAAAATCTTCTGGCAGCTTCCGGAGCTTCTTCTTCCTCTCTCTCTCTCTCTCTCTCTGTGCTTGCGAACCAAAGCACTCCACGAGTAGTGCCAATAAAAAAAAAAATAAGCCTTTTCTTGAAATTTTTAATTGATTTTTCGTTTCGTCAGATAAAAGGAGTCACGGAGCGCGCGCCACGTGGCCGTGAGGTGGGACGGGCAGGCCGGGGGTTTTCGATGCGATATCAGAATTCGTGGACGAGAGCGCGTCGGGAGATCCGATCAGTTTAGGCCGCGCGGTTGGTCCACGTACGCCCCGGCGCCCCGGACGCCGACACGTGTACGGCGGACGTTCCCCCCCGTGGGGCCCGGGATTCGGCTTTGTTTAATGTGGGTGGGGGGGCACGTGGCGCCCGGGTAGGTAATCCGCCGTCGTATCCGACGTGTTCCGTGTGGTATTTTTGGTTTTTCGTGAAGTATGTTGTTTTAAATTCCTGGACAGTAATTAATTTAATTTTGGGTAGTAATTTTTAATAAATGAAAATAGAGTGCGCAGACACGTGTCGATCATGTTGAATCTACAGTCCACTGTAAGAGCGAATTAGAGACGAGCACGTGTCATACTAGGATTTTTGTAATAGTGTCCAATCATGTTAAATTTGAAAAAAAAAATTGTGCACAAGTCTTTATCTTGAATACTTATTAATTTTTTTTTTTGGTCAAACGCGAATACTTCATTTGAGAGCTTGAAGAATGTAGGGGAGCGAAAAGGGATACAAAGAAGAGTTGGGGAAAGGAGAGAAATTTGCTAGGAAGGGCCCAAGGAAAAATTTGAGAAAAGATTGGTTCGTCTGTGAAAAAAATTGCAGCTCATGAAAAACCTATATATCCTTATTTTTAAAGAAAACTCGAAGGAATATCAACCTAATATGAATCTAAATGAAGTTTTACTTATACTAATATTGAGATCGTAAGATGCAATGTACTTAAATGAAATTATCATAATGTTTATAACAACTAAAAAGTAAGTAATAAAGAGAACACATTCCTTTATTGATTTATGAAATGAATTGAAATAAAAAAGATATTCTAAAATATAGACGATGATGTAATTACATAATATCAAGTGATTGAATTAATTTTGTTATAGAAAGTTAAAGTAATTAGGCTAAAACAAGTTAAAAATTTAAGGACTGGATTAAATATTTGAAAATGATTCAAGGATTACAGTGATCGAATTATGAATGCAAAAATGACATTACCCATTAAGCCAAAATATAAATGTTGTTAGTGTCAATTTCATAAAAAAAGAAGAAACATATTAATTCATCCTAGCAGCTTTTTCTAGAGATTGCTCGAGAGCTCGAGTTGGTGGAGTCGAGCATTAGCCACTTGCCCGGTTGTATTACATTAAAAGCCGACCTTTGCCTCCGTGTCTCTTTTTTTGGTCAAAATTTTGATTTAAAAAAGTTGGTTGAAACTTTTTAAAAATATTATAAAAATAACGTATGCGAAACTGCAAATCTATACCTGTATATTCGAAAGGTTCGAATTTTATTACTGTTGCAAATCGGAAGTCTATTTGCTATAATTTTTTGAAAAAGAAAAAGCAAATAGGAAAAGGTACAAATAATTCTTGATAGAGTTTATTTGAACCAAATTAATGGACTCTCAATGTGTTTTGTTTAAGCCATTCAAGTGCATCAAAACATGATTCGATACGGTTTCTCGAGCAATGCAGCAAATCTATGAACGAGAGGAAGAAGGCGGCTCGGTGGACCTTAGTCGAGGCAACGAAGGAGAAGAGAGAATCCAAATTTTAGATATATAGGAATGAATGGTGTGAATCAAGCTATTTGAAAATTTGACGCTCCAAAATTAGCCCAAGAAATTCTCTCATTCACAAGAACAATTATGGTTTAATGAGAAGCCACCAATTTTTGTGAGCATTGTTGCCGTTGACAAACAAGATTGTCCAATGGCTTAGAGCAAATGTCGGGTTGACGTAACTTCCTCAGCATGGTAAGGGAAAATAAGTAGAAATCATTTATTGGGTAATCGATTTCAAAATGAGCATTGAAAAGGTAGAAATTAGGAACCACCCGCTAGTTCTATAGACCCATCCAAGAATCAAATCGACAATCTAATTCCTAGTTTGGTCTATGGAACCGGTCCATCAAGCTTCACATGATTAGTAGCTTATTTTCCAACAAGCCATGAACCCACGAGCAATTAATTCAAACATAGGTTATAATAAGATTCTACTGTTAATGCAGCCAAAGAATTTCCTCCCAAACATGTGCAAAGAATGCTTAACTTTCCTCTCAATACTTCAAACAGTGAGTAGATTGAAGAAACCAAAAAGAGGCAAATGGCAATATATAGAGTTTCCAACTTACAGCAGACAAAGGTAGTTGAGAGCTAGAGATGGAGGTGAGGCTGTGAGTCATGTAAGCAAGGAATGGTCAGAGGTGCAACCATGAGTTGACAAAAGTTGAGAGTCCAGAGTTGGAGAAATCGAAGGAGTTGCTTGAGAAAGTTGAGATGAGAGAGACAGAGATGAGCAAGATTAGGTATTTATGGTTTTAATTTTTCTTAAAAATTATATATTTTATCGGTCATGTCCAAGTGGGTAGCCTCACACTTGGAATAAGGGAATCGGACTAGTACCCATCAAAATTAGAACCCGGAATTAGCTTGATTTCTTTGGAAATCACCAATTTGAGCGACTCGGGCAATTCCCAATTTATTTGTATAACCCTTTTTGTCATGATGTCATAATGAGACCATGTGGTCTCAATAATCAATGGGTTCTCGACACGTGCCCCAACATGTGTTCTCTTTAAACTTATGGTTCAAGTGCACGACTCGATGGGAAGACTTAGCAAAACATGATTCCAAAGTTTGAGCTACATGATAAACAACATTCTATAATCTTCATCGAGGGAAAGAACACTATCCGAAAGGTCAAACACCCATTGGTCGGTCCCTCGTCAATATGAATGTCATTCGTCAAGTTGTCTCATCTACTTATCAATAGACACTCCCTCAAATCTCTCTCTCTCTCCTCTCATACAAAATCCGGATTTCTTGACTTGATTTTTGTGGCGTAGGTCAATCTCCGGCGAAAGCTCCGGCCAAGTTCGTGCTTCCTACTTCAAATATCAACAATTCCAACAAAGCCTCAATCCAATGCCGAAGTAAACTTTATGCCCAAAATATATGCAAAAATACCTCTTAACAGTTTGAAAACTCGGATAAAATGGGGAAGAATATGAATGTGAAGAAAAGGTGGCAGAATTGTCATTACTGAGCAAGGGCGATAGAGGGAATACAAAAACATGACCGAGTTCTTCCCAGAATTAAAACCTCAACTTAGGCTAAGAAAGCAAAGCCTTGACACTTTGCTTTTGTGAGTCCAGAAAATGCTCGGGAAGGGCATGAATACAAAGAAAACTGGGGAAGAAATTTTGGATTAAAAAAGTTCCTCTTCTTTCTCTTTCTTTCTTTCTTTTTTCCTTGGGGTCATTTAATTAACCCATTATGTGTTAAGCTTCCGTTTGTTTCGTGAAAAATGAATATTTAAAAAAAAAATTGAAAAATGGTTGCTTGTATTACTTGAAACAATTAGTTAATGAAAAATATTTTAATAGTTTATACCTAAACATTTCTATAGACGATGAAATATTTTACGTTCATTTGTTTTTATAAGCGATACAATTAATCATTTTTTAAGAAAATATCTTTTAGACTATTTATTTTTTCACAAAATAAACGCACCTTAAATAAGATCGGTGTACGTAATAACTTAGAGTGACACATCAATACTCTAATGTGAAACAAAGAGGATATTTCAGGAAGAAAAATGGTTGAGATCCCTTAAAAAGATAAGGTTTTTATATATAGATCAAGCAACTCTTGTAAATCCAAACACGAGTTTTTGCTCATGACTTGAATATATTTTTGGCTAACCGATTTTTCTTCAGGGTAACAAATTGCAGAAAACCAAGAAAATATCCCTATTCCTTAAAAATAAGAGCGTGTTTGGATTGAATCTTCTTTTCATGCACTGTCATCGAATGGAGCATTTGTTTAGAATGCCGTTTATGATAGACTTTTTGCTTTTGTAAATTTTGGAGCGGATGATGCACTTTGGCTTTTTTAAACTGGCTACATTTGATTCAGCTTTGGAAATGGGTCTTGGGAAATATAAATTCCTTTGGTCTAAAGGGTTTTGAGGAATTGCAAATCGCATTTAGTAAAAAATCCTTTATAAAGCTACTTTGCCCTAAGTATTGTTTGGCAAACTTTTTTTGCATAGAGCTTATGGGTTTAATTTTTCTTTTTTATTTTGAAATATATCAAACCCTTGGCGACCCATGCCAGAGACCCAGGCGGTTGTCGCGATCACATCGGCCACTCTCACGCAAATAAGATGAATAGTAACAATATGGGGCAAAATTGAAAAATAAAAGAATTGGTAAGGATAGTTTTGGAAAAAAAATATTATGGCTAAATGCTAAAGCTCAAAGTTGGTCCTTATCAACTGTTGACACCTGATTTTTAGTTGATACATCATTAAAAAAGATGAGTCCAAATTCGGGGTCAATTTTGGGAGATTTGCTTGGATGCTTTCTAATTTGGGTGTTCAAAGATTAGAAAGCCCAGCTAAGGTGGTTCAACTTATGTAATTCGACTTGGCTTATTTTAGACTAGAATGCAATTGAAGTAATTGAGCTTCAATTTGCCCGGTTGAGATTCAATTAAAGATGTCGGTCTAGCTTGTGGCCTCGCTTCAATGGAATTCAATGAATTTGAATATTTTGTGCACAATTAGTCGACTTGAGAGAGCTCAATTGCATCTCATTTGAACCAACTCATATAGAAATATTTGATTTCGTTTAAATCAGGCAAGACCAGAAAAAATAAAGCAAAATTCGTACAAAAAGTCAACCCAGTCAATGTGGTGTTGACCGTCGTTGACCAGATTTGACTGGCGTTGACCAGCAAATTTTTCCGGCCATCTTTTGGCCGGAAACCACCACTGCTGACCCACTTCATGGCCAATGCATCCACGCCCTTTAATTTTCAAAATTCCAATTTTGTTACGGTTTTTACGAAATTCGCAAATCGACCCCGCATGTTATGAAAATTAAAATAAATAGAGAGAAGACCCCAATTAGTTCACAATTGATCATCGCCGTTCATCAAGAATGCATCGTGGCCATTGAAATGGACATATACTCAATTAGGGGTGCTCTTAACAAATTTAACAAACCAATTAGCTAGGAAGATCAAATCCTAGCCCTTGGATTATCCAAGGGCTAAGATTTGATATTGCCTTAAACTATATAACAATTTTCCCTCCAAAATTGAAGGGGGGGCCATTTTTCCAGATCCACTTTCTCTCACCATATCTCTCTCTAAAAACTCTCTCGACGTCTCTCTCTCCCACCGACTTTCCCCTCTCATCTTCGCGCGTTTTTTTTCCTTTGGCCGCACCACCCCTTGCCGGCGAGTTCTTTGGCGTTGCCGACAATCCTCAACATTCCTCTGTCCTTCATTGAGTCCCGACTGTGATTAATCGAAAAAGTCGCTGGTGGTCTTTTTGTACCCAATCCGGTGGCTGTTCAAGTTCAGCAGCAAATCAGAGCAAAGAGTACCCTCGATTGGGTTTTCTAGCCAACCCCTAAAATGAGGCTAGTGGCAACTCCCGTCTTATTTTTAGGTTGTCATAAACAACTAGACCGTATAAATAACTTGTCGCGCGGGGTATGAATTTCGATAAAACTCATGATGGTTTAGTATACTCGACATAGGAAGTAACCCAAAGGATGAAGTGATGCCATCCTTATGAGCGAGCAATATATAGGGCTATCATGGTAAAGATACCCTTAAATCTAATATCCACACCCGACCCCTTTCTTCTAAGATGTGTTGTTTGTGTGGGTATGGATCGCGACACTCCGTTGTCACGCAGGGTACGAGCTTGGGAGAGCTCGCGATCTCGTGGAGAGAACTCACAAGAGGCTTGATCCAAAAGGTGAGGTGATGACATCTTTTGGAATGCGAGCCGTGAGAGAACTCTCGTGATCAAGTACCCCTAAACCCGACCTTTCCCCCCTTTCTCTCCTCGCGATGATGAGGGATTCGAGGGCGGTGAGATCGGGTCGTGACATCAACATTGGGCTTTCAACTTTCCTAAGGCTATTTTCTGGCCGAAAACTCGTTGAGAAAACTTGCCAAACAACCCTGCATCTTCTCAAGGGGTTTTGGCCTGAAAAAAGCTAAACCAAACGGATTAAACACCTGAATTTAAACACCTGAATTTATATTCATATTGACACATCGATTTACATCTAATTGTAGTCTTTTAAACAATTATTAATATATTTTAGAATTTATGGCGAAAGGTGAAAGTTACTTTTACTTGAAAGGTTTAGATAAACAACCCTTTATGGCATTCGCATTTTGACATCTCTTTTAAGCCGAAAAAGCTGAAGCTTTCATAAAATGTCGACATGTAGAATAGCGCACGATTCTTTTCAATATTTTTAAAAATTTAGATAATATTGTTAGGTTGTGATTTGGACAGTTTGTACCTAAAAAATTTTCATTAAGAAAGTATTAGGAAAATCCTAAACCTAACATTGGCGCCAATTTTGTCCCAAAATATATATATATATATATATATATATATATATTTTGGTCAGATGTCCTAAATATTTTGACTTAAAGCCTTTTGGCCGACATTACTGACGTAGATGCCAAGTGGCCGGTGTGGTTCGGTCTGCATTAATGTGGATATTTTTAATAAAATTTTAATAATTTTTGAATTTTTTCCTTTTTGAATTTTATTCTATTTTTTTTCCTCCTCTTTCCTTCATTTGCTGGCATGGCCATGTCCAATGAGAGCGGCTTTGCCGGCGCTTACCCTAGTGAGGCTGGCCCGACAAGGGCCACCCTCTCACAGGTGAGCCCAACCCTTGCGGGCCATAAGATGAAGAGAAGAGGAAAAAAAGAGAAAAAATTGAAAATATTATTAAAAATGTCACGTCAGTACTAAACATATCACATTGGTTAACATCTGTGTCAGTGATATCTAGTCATAATTAGTCGGAATGATTGAATTGACTTTAAGTCAAATAATTTAGGACCACATTGATACAATTAAAATGTTTATAACTTTTCAAACACTTTTCCCCTTTCATTTATGGAAAGGATAGCAAATGGTGTTTTTGAAACACCTTGAAAACACTTGCCGCGAAGCAAATTTTAAAATAATAGAAAAAAGAGAACAAATTAGAGCTCAAGCAATGGAGGTGAGTTTAGGCAATGCACTTCGAGATCGTGCGACCTAAACGAGCGACCTTGATCTTGTGGGACCCTAAGCAATGGGTCGTCGAGATCGCGCAATCTCAGGTGAGGCAAGGCCGATGTCCCACAATCCCAAGCAGCGATTGTTAAGATTCACGACCCCGATGATAAGCCAATATCACACCACTTTGGTAAGATTTGAGCTTACCTAAGTCCTTTTGTTGCTTGTCAAATCTGCACAAGAAAGTAGGTGCACGGGTAAAATTGAAATTTACGCAGTTTAGAGAGGGCAAAGTTGAACAGAAAATTCACTAGAGTATTGGCAAGTCTGAAAGTGCTAAGAGCCCAAAAGCTAGGGAGGAAGCCGTCTTGACATTTCTGTGCACAAGCGCTGTTATAAGATTGTGTTACCAAACACCAGAAATTGGGCTCGATGGGTCTTTTTTTCTTGGTCAGAAAATACTTTTATTTATAATATAAAAGCCCAAATCGCTTGCAAGCTGAACTAGACGCTTGTTTACTTGGACGCTTTTTTTTTTTTTTTTTAGAAAGGTGGAGATTTTTTCACCTTTTGTATGACTAAATCCACCCTATTTACATTAAAAAGAAAAAAATTGCGCTCTAAAGTTCAATTGCAAAGCCATGGCCTAATTCATTCTTTTTTCTATTTTCTTCTATTTTCTATTTAAGATTTATTTTCCATAATCAACCTTTCACATGTTCTTTTTAGTGAATTCTTAAATAATCCAATTACATTTTACATGTCCAATGTAAAAGTATCTCATTAATAGTAAAGGAAAATAACAGATTATTTGATACAGTAAAAAATTGAAAAGTCTCTTTTTTTTTATCATTAATCTTATATTCTTTATCTCTCTTATCTTTTATTTATTTATTTAATTTTGTCTCTCTTATTTCAAAAGCTTACTTTCGTAATGAATTTCTTACTTTTAGTTTCATTAGTCTAAAATATATATTTTTTCCTTACTATTGGTGAGATATTTTATACACAGAGCATGCAAAACATTATAGAAATATGTAAGATAACATCAAAAACATCATGCACAATGAGATATCATGATATCTTTTCATAAACGCTTTATAGATTTTAATTGTTGTTAATCCAAAATAACGAGGTTTCATTGGCATTTTAAAAACTAGTATTTTATGAAATATTTTTTAATTAAATTTCATCTTTAAAGTTTCGCGTGGGAGAACGTAATTATGATTTTATTTTAGAAAACCTTGAAAGAGATTTTTTTTTTTTTTTTTTACGTATCAATTGATCATCCCGTTATATCTATATGTAGATAAGAGAAGACTAATGAGAAGGGATTTGATGGTGATACACGTAACAAAAATAAATAAATGATTGGGTTAAATAATTGTCTATGTTTAATCTTTTTTAGATTTCTACTGAACGATTTATCAATAAATTTGCTCGATAATGTGGAAAAGAATTGGGTTTCTTAATAATTTTTCTTTTCGATAGAACTAACTTTGGTGAAAGTAAAATCTAACAATAGAACAAATAGGGCCTATAATGCACTTCGAAATTTTGTCCTTTTGGTAACTAGATCCTACATAGAGATTGAAAAAAAAGGAAAGTAAATATATTTGGAGCTATCACTTAAATTGAATTGAATAATTGATGATAATTTGATTTTTTGGGTAACAATTGGGTGGATTTAGTTATACAAATGGCAGAAATAGTGCCGCTCCCTTTTTAATGATGATAAAATGATCCGTGAATTTTTGCTCAATATGCGATACGGTTTTTGAACTTTTAATTTGTTTAATGTCCCTAAAGATTAGCTCAATTTGTAATGCTGTCCTTGAATTTTAAAATTATTCAATAATCTCTAGAATTTTGGTATATGTTCAACTTAGTCTTTAAATTATATAAAGAAATATTGAACATCTTTATATAGTTAAGATGTTAGATTGAACATGTATTCAAAGTTCGTGGACCAAATTAAACAAATAAAAAATTTAAGAATAACATTAGATATTAAACTAAAATTTAGGGATTACATCGAACAAATTGAACCAAAAGCTAAGGGAGTAGACCATTTATGTCATTTTTCCCCCTTGTCTTCACGATTAAGATTTCCCCGTTATCACGTGCGCATCACGTGAGTGAACGGATATTTCTTCAAGAACCTTCCGCCCCTCCTCTTCCTTATTTCCCACTCTACCCAAGCCCTAGCCAGTACCTCATCCTCTCTCTCTCTCTCTCACTCACTCTCTCTCTCTATCTCTCTCCTCGCCGGAGCTCGGCAGCGGACGGCGGCGGAGATGTCCCACTTCGGGCGATCGGGCCCGCCGGACATCACGGACACCTACTCCCTCCTCGTCCTCAACATCACCTTCCGTACGTCCCTCCCTCCCTTCTTCTTCGTTCGAACTTCCGGCAATCCGCCGTCGTTTCGAGCGCTCGCTTCCGCGTGTCGTGGTTTTTTGCTGAAATCCGTTTGCGTTTTCTCGTTTTGCTTGCGCGCGGCTGCTTTCGGTTTCAGGTACGACCGCCGATGATCTGTTCCCGCTCTTCGACAAGTACGGCAAGGTCGTCGACATCTTCATCCCGAGGGATCGCAGGTCCGTACTCTTTCTCCGCCTCGTGCGCTTGCGTGCTGTTTTTCGCGGCTTCGTATCGGTGTGGGGGGGAATTGATTGAATTGACTCTTTGAGTTTGTTAGGGAAGGAAGTGTAGAAATCGACAAGAAGGGTTTCGCGTGAGCTAATTCAGGAGAAGTGGAAATCTTGCTGCCTTTTTTGCTTGATTCAATCATGGAAATTGGTAGTGTAGGATGCGTGAATGCTGCCTCGGCTTTTACTAGTGGGATTGCTTCACTCAGCAGCAGCAGACAGCATTCAGCTGTCTTAATAATGACATGTGCGCTGCAGCTGCATAGAGAGCTTTGGCTCTGCGGTGTGCTGTGCTCGTGGGTGGTTCCGCGTGCTCTTGCAAATCTGCCTCTTATATCTTTGTGTGTTTCTACGTTACTTCTATTCTTTTGAGGAATGAAATTTCTTCTGAAAGTTCAATTTTGTTGAATTAATTGTGGGCTGAATTTTGTGGTGAATGCCTTCTGCTGTTAAAGGCATTATCTCGATGAGTTTTGCGTTTGCTGTGCGGTGAACCTGTTGCGCTGTTGAAGGCCTTAGCATATCAAGTTTTGTATTTACCGCATCAGATTGATTGATTTGGCCCTGATCAAGAGTACTGACTTCTAGATTTGATAGAGCCTATTGGTCTAAATTGAATGATTCGTGTTTTTGCTTATATATGTATTTTTACATCACATTTTATAATGCATAAAATTGTGTAGAAATGGAAGATAAGACTATGCAGTTGATGAGTATTGCGCCGTTCTGTCTATGATATAGCACTGATTCTTTAATACTGTGCAATGCAATTAGGACGGGTGAGTCACGGGGTTTTGCATTTGTTCGCTACAAGTATGCTGATGAGGCCCAGAAGGCTGTGGAGAAGCTTGATGGTATGTCTTTATTTCTGCATACAGACAAGTCAATTGGAGCATGTCTATGTTATCCGTATTAATGTTCTGCTATACTCATCTGTTTACAGGAAGAGTTGTTGATGGCCGAGAAATCACTGTGCAGTTTGCAAAATATGGGCCTAATGCTGAGAGGATGTAAGTGCCGATTCTATGGTCAATTTAGTTTTCAGATACTCTAGTATAGCAGTACTTTAGTTAGGTTTCTTTCTTGTACGCTGGGGTTATAAATGATGAAAGGATGTAGTTCTGATTTATTGGTCATTCCACTTGGCAGTTTACTCTGACATAGTTCTGCGTTTGGGTTTTTTTCTGATAAAAAGGAGCTGTGATTTATACAATTACTTTAGAAGTTGAATGACCAGATTTTTATTTGTTAGAAAAGTGCCTCCCTGGAATAATTGGACATGTAATTGCCTAACCTGGAGGTGATTGGAATCTTATTTTCTGGGCTCTCTGATAGTATGCTTCAGTTGTTTTAGCATGGCATTGTGAGGATGGGTGGGATGGATCTTTAGATTGGTTGAGAAGTTGCTGTGTCTCCATGTTTGAACATACTCAACTGGCGATTGTGAGTTTTTTAACAAACTGCCTGCATCTTTATTGTGGGGTCATTATGAGGAAAACTTCAGCTAAACGGGGTTACTTTTAATGAGTATTCTGTATTGCACAATCCATGTCTGCTGGTGGTGCTTAATGTGGTAGAACCATACAATAAAAAAAATAAGACCTTTACAGATTGATGATTAAATATGAAGCAAAAAGACACATGGTCAGATGTGGATGTACTTGCATGAAAACGTTATCCATGTTAGATATTTATGCTAATGAAAGAAAACGATCTACTGGTTACAGGTATCTATGGGCATCTAATCACTTGGGGAACTGATATGATTTTGTTTCGGCTGCTCAGTGATGGCTCATTTTTATTTCCTTTTGCAGTCACAAGGGGAAGATAAGTGAAAATGTTCCAAGATCAAGGTACAGATCAAGAAGTCGCAGCCCTCGGAGGAGGTAATTTCATGTCAGAACAAAATTTTAATTACTTTCGGAGATGGTTTTCTTTAACATGTTTCATAATTGTTGGAGATGCACCTCTAAAAAATTAGAATTTTAGTGCATATCTGGATTGATCACCTTTTGTCTTTTGCGTCTAAATCTTGTGGCACCCATAGTTTGATATTTTTTAATTCGAAACACCAAATCTCATGTATATTTTATTTTTAAATTTGGTGTATATATTAATTTTTGACAGAAAAAATAAATTCTGCTTATACTTGAATATCCTTAAACAAACAAGCTCTACAAGTTTCATTTTATTCATTCTGCAGTTTCAGAATTTTCGATACTGCTATTGTTCATTTATACTTTTTGGAGTTAGCTCTTGCAACTTTTCAAACCAGTATTATAGATTGTGTCTTTCCCTGGTTCGTGTTATTTTTACTGGCTAGTGGTATGGAATAGCATGTTTGTCCTTCATGCGCATCTTTCTTTTCTATTGAAAGTGTAGTCTTCTCACTATGGTTTTTTTCTACTGAGGTTGTAAACATGTATTGAAGTGTGTCGGTTACAGCTTCTGATGCATGTTAATAGAATATGACTAACAAATTTGGGATCATGATTTTCTGTATGATATTTGAACTTTTTTGCGCCGTCGTTTTATTTAGAAGCATGAGTGGATTTACCTAAACAAAAATCAAGCCATTTTCTTTCTCTAGTTCAAAAGTCAGAAGGAAATTTTTGAAAAATGATGGAAAGGTTACATGTATTGTCAATAGGTATGTTTTGAAAGTTTTCAAGGGTTCTGCGTTTGATAAAAGTCAGATTGTGTCGTCCGCAACATCTAAGAAAAGCTAAAAATACTTTAAAATAAGTTTTACCAAAATGTCAAAGAGTATCAAACTCTCGTCTTTGGGGTTTTGAGTGTCCCTCCACCTAATAGCTTAAGGGCCTATCTTAATCGATTTTTACTGGATTAAAATTGTGGAATACCCAATGTGATTAATTTAAATTCTGAACTTTCACAGAATGTGAATGTTGACACAGAGATTCACATGTAAAGTTTTTCAAAAATAGATTTTGGTTGGGGTCAAAAAAGTACCTTTTGCTTCTACTTTAGCACAAACAAACAGGACTTCAGTTTTTCATTTGGATGTTCTACATGGTATCAGAGCTGAATATCATTCTTCACGATCCATTTACTATTTCGGATTGTGTGTTGTTCTTGTCTGACTTATTTCCTGTTCGCCAATTTCTCGTGTTGTTCTTAGTCCGTTTTGCATGTAAAATAGGGTGTTAAGGATATTTACATCCCTTGTCTGTGGGGTATCAATAAGTTTTCTGGACATGTAATTTTCCTTGCTTAATAGTTGAAGCTTTTGGATTGGATGTTCACAAACGATCAATTGATTTCAATATCTGGCCTCTCTTTACTTTTTCTTCACTTCTTTCCAATCCAAAAAATTTGGTTGCTGGATTTTATATCGGATCCTTTTACCTGTGTTTTTCCCCTTTTTCTGAGTTAGCTGTGTTCCATGGTTGCTGTGTCTTCATTGTGAAGTCTCATTCAAGTGCATCGATTTGTTTTTTGCCTGTGGAAAAAAGTTGGCCTCTCTCTGAAGTTGTTGAAAAGATTGTCAATAAAGGCCTAGGGTAGGTTACGTTTTGATGATAGATTAGACAAATATATTGCAACTCATGTATCTGATCACCTTAGCTCTATTTCTGTCATCTTTCTTATGCATTTGTTTTCCATATAAAGCAATTATTTCTCTTCAGAATTTTGTCAGCCCCTTTCTCTTCATTTTCTTTAAATTAAATTATATAAATGTTTTTCTGACTGCATTTGTTTTATTTGTCTGAGATGGTTTTAGCAACAATTGATGCCATAAGCTTTTGTAATTTGTTTCCCTGATACAAATTTTTTCATCTCCATTAAATAAATTAGTTGATGTTACCATCTGCCAGGTATCGAGATGACTACAGGGACAGGGATAGGAGGAGAAGTCGCAGCCGAAGTAGGGATAGGTATGATCGTGATAGGTATCGTGGGAGGGACAAAGATGATCGTCGGCGGAGCAGAAGCCGCAGTGCAAGTCCTGATTACTACAAAAGTCGGGGTAGGGGCCGCTATGATGATGAGCACAGGAGCAGGAGCAGGAGCAGGAGTCGAAGTCGAAGTCGAAGTCGAAGTCGCTCCATGGACAGGTTGTGTCACTATGATCGTCTCCGTGCTTTGCACCGTTTGAACTGCCTTTTTACTGATTTTTCTTTGTTTCTGTTTTCTCTTGTAGTGCTTCCCCTCGGCGCAGTCCACCACCTCGCCACAGCGCCAGCCCTGGAAGGAGTCCTTCTCCACGCAGGTCTCTCACTCCTAGGGGTGAAAGCCCTGATAGACGCAGTCGTGATGGACGATCTCCGGTTCGAAGTGTTTCGCCCCGAGGTCGACGTTCTGATTCTCGAAGTCCTTCTCCTAGGAATTCAGACGTCGACGTGAGTTATTGCTTGGTTACGGCTTATTATTGAGTGGGAGGCCCCATAATTGGATGCTGACATTTACTTTTCTGCTGTGGCAGGACTAAGTGTTCTGGAAAGCATCGAGCGGATGGGGAATGCTTGGCTCTTTAAAAATCTCTTTTCTGCGGCTCCAACTGTTGAACCTAGATATGGTCGTTGTTATCTGAACTTAATTGCTGCTTTTGTTAGAACTGGATCTTTTAGGTGTTTTATTTACCTTCTGAACTTTCATGCATTCTAGAGTTAGCCAGCCAGATGGTATCTATGAACACTATGGTGTCCTAGTTTGCTTGAAGTTTTGTGCACTATGTTCCATCATAGACTCTCTCTCTCTCTCTCTCTCTCTTGGCCCCTGCTATGTTTCTTTTAGATCCTGTAGTGTCTGTCGCCTTTGATTTCTATTTATTGCTTTGGCTAAGAATTGATGGTTGTGTTGCATCTATATTCATTGTGTCCATTTACACATTTTATAGTTATGCTCGAGAAGCTGAGTGATGGGCATGAGTTGTTGATACTGTTGCTGTTGATTCACGTGATTGATCGTTGGTGGATGATCGAGATTTTGGTGATGGGTGCATCAAATTGGCTGATATAGCAGTAGATAGCAGGGCAGGACAGTAACTAATGTTGCCTAGATGTTTCGATATGGTAAGGTCTATTGCTGTTAATCTTCATTTTTAGGAAACTTAATATCCTTGCAGATGCTGATTCTTGACTTGATTGTTGCGATGGTTGATGCCGATTCCGTCCGTAATGAATGAACCTGTGAGTTTGCTGTGATGGTCTGAGGTGGCCAACGAGTGAAAATGCTTGATCTGTAGCAGTTGCTGCATCTGGGCTTTGTTGATTCGTTAATCTCGACGCAGATGCTTAGTAAGAATGGCTTTTGCCAATCTCTTTCCAGCTACTTTTTAGGAAATGGTAACATCTTTATAGTTGGTTATGCCGTCTGGGATTTTTTTCCCCTTCTCTAAACCACCTTTAATTCATCTTGGAGGGATTGTAACTTCTGTTGCTTAATGTAGTGAGGATGTAGATTGGGTCGGTGATTGTTGCAGTTGAAGTGGTAGCTGCTTTGTTAATGGTATACGTGTGTTCGTGCATAACTTTCCGGCCTTAAGATAGACAACGGTAGCGGGCTGTTGCTGGGATCGGGTCAGAAGCAGCAGCTATTATTGTGGACCATCGCTGCGTAGCTGGTCTTGCTGGCTTGTGGTTAATCAGTTATGAACTGATTTTGTTGAGCACTGACAAGTATGTTTCGTCTGCGGTGGAATGGTTTATCTTATGGTTAATGGTATCACAGACCTCACATTTAACTTAACTAGTGGTTATTTCTGCTATCTAAGCAATCGCCTTTTTAATATTTCATATGAGAGGCTGTCATTGTATACAAGCGGAGCATATGAAATTTACTGATGTGCTTTCCTATATAATATTCCACAGGTGCTTGTAAAGCTGTAGATAATGCACAAGTCAGTATGGACACATAAATTTGTTTTCTTTAAACTTATAGGTCTCTTGTTCTTGATGTTGCGTGTACTGACGTCTAACTTCCAAATATTTACTACTCCAAAAGTCGACATGTCTAGACTACTATTTTCAGGCTGGCTAGGCATGCATGGTAGTACCGTTGTTTAAAATTGAATTGATAGGACACGCATAAACCATGCTTTATGGTAGTGGCTTTATGCGTCCTCGTGGTCTGTGGAGTAAGATTGCAGATAGATAACAGGCTGATGCCCTGCTTTTACCCATCGAAGAAAAGTTGATGCTGCTCCAGACAGCATGATCACTTCGAGTTGCAGAAGTCAGCATTTCCCTTTGTTTTTAATGGTGACTTTGGCTTGAACTTTTAGTTACCGGTTAATTCTATCTTTCTTCAAACGGGTGGGGGAATGATAAGAATCAGTTGAAGATTAGGCAGGTTCTGTGCATTCGATCTTCCAGTTCTGGTCTTTTAGGTGTTTGTGGGGATTGACTTTTGCTAGATAATGTCTCAACGAAAAATGTGAAAAATTGTCGAAAACTGTCGTTAAGCCCTTGGAATTACTTGGCAGTCCTTTTTATTTAGATCATAAAAGGTTTGAGAAGCAGGGATGTGCTTTGAGGGGAAAATGAGGGAGGGAGAAGAAATCTACCTTATTGTAGATAGGTAAACAGTGGCTAAGACTTACAGATCATAAGCTGAGGTGAAAATGAGGATAATGCCCAAATTTGAGAATCTCACACCATGAAGAGGGGTCATTGTGTTTGTTATAACTTACTCGCCAGAGTCATGAGGGAGGGTCCGTGCTAGATGTTGGTTTTCTCATTCCTTGGTCGTTTTGGCATTTGCTTGTTGGTTTTGCTGAGTTTTAGGATCTGTGGAGAGCCGTAGCTTAAATTACATCATTCGTCACAATATCGAAGCCATATAGGCCTTCAGCTGAAAACTTTTGGATAGTTCTCTAATAGATACTATATTTATCCCAGGGCGCGTCATTGTCAATGACCCTTAGCTAACCTATAGAAGGAATTTTACTCCAAATTAAACAATGTGCAAATCCAACTTTTGTTGCATGGCACTCTTCAGGTAATCAGGAAAATACACCTTGAATATTTTGTGCCAGATTGTATATGCTTCGGTGGCCCTCTAACGAGCACTATTCAGTTTTGAGTGGTCAGGAGGAGATCCGGTCTGATTGGAAGTGCATCTTGATTACAAAGCAAGAAAAACATGGTCTTTCAAACTACAAAACGATCAAAACCTTGCGCTCATTTAACTCTCGAATGCACACCTTGCTAGTTGACACGGGGTCTTTCATCGTCAAGCAGATACATAATGTTCTTGTATTGCTGATCAGTCTGCTATCTGCGAATCAGCGAACAGTTGCTTGGCGCGGCTTCTCTTATTAGGGGCGCGGCATCCCTAGTTTGAAAACAGGGAGAAGAAGGCGAAAGGGAGCGGAGGTCGAATCCTTTGGACTCACCCGACTGCTAAGCAATCACAGTCCTGATTTGCCCATCGCTTTTGCTTTAAAGCTCCCATGTTATCGCATTCAATTTTGAGAACAATTGGGTTTTCTTCGAAGACGTCTACTTGGAGGAAATTTAGGGACAAGCAGGAAGGCGGTGGAATCCTCGCTTCCGATCTTTGATTTCCAGAACGATGCATGTATTAATTGTCATAGAAAGGGAAACAAGAAAATCCGAAGGACATCAATTTGCAAACGAAATCAAATCTCGAAGCCCAGTCTGTCATGTCCGTGTCTATTCTGAGGCGGCTAATAGTCATTCCTCTTTCAAGTTATAATATATAAAAACACCACCTCCAAACAGCCGCATTACAGCTTTTGGGGGCAAAGAAGGATTTAAGCAACTTCTTGCTTGGCTTACCACTCGCAGCACTGTTTAAGCCTGATCGTGTTTGTGAGGATATAAAAGGCACAAGTACGTTCCGAATGGAACTCGAGTGGACCTCGTGTAAATCTCTGCACTTCAATATCGTCAGGCAATTTTCAAGAAAAGTCCTACATCTTCCTTTTCGAGATTTGAATACCAGAGCTATGAGCAAAGCAATAAATGAGGACAGAGTTGCTGGAACAAATACAGCTTGCGGCTACAATCTGTTTGGTGTACACCCAACCTTTGTAACGACGTGAGCACAGTTGATAGACTATACAAAAACCTTACTTCACAGGAATCAAACTTTCCACCCTTTTCATGCATCTCAGGAATGCAAATCAAAGGAAAATCCCACGTAGACATCTCAGCCAGTCTCAATGAGCATCCACGTAGCTTTTGGTTGACAGAAATCTGGGAATTTACACATCTTCCATAAAGGAGCTGAATGAAACCAAAGTTTCATGTTCGGTTTTGAATTAGAGACCTTAAAAATGATGAATCAATGTTTTCTTCTGAATCCTCAGTGTTCGAGAAAGATGCATGTGTGCGTGTTCTTTGGCTCAGATGATTTTCTGTTAGTGTGTCAAAATGTCCATCCCTTGATTATCGAGTTTCCCTCCAGGTAGCATTAGAAAAGCTCTTCATTTCCGTTTTCTGGTCTGCAACATTGGTATTCAAATAGATTGTTGAGGGCAATCTAGATATCTTGTTTTGTTTTGAGGAAAATTTGAACCTCAACAATAACGAGTTTGCCATCACACCAACTGAACTCAGTCCCATGAGAGCTCCAGCAATTGAGGGAGTGAGTGTTATCCCAGTCATTGGCAGCAACACTCCAGCAGCAACTGGAATCCCCACCTGCAAAGAGTCAATAGTCAAAATGCTGCAATTCAATGGGTGAATAATGTATTCAGTCATACCTATAAATTCGACGGTCAATAATGTATTATTCAGATAAACCTCTAAATGTATGCATGCACATATCAAGATGCTTAAGAATGGATAGAAAAGCGTAACCATATGTGCAATATGCCAACTTCAGAGGTAACCTTTAAATCATTTACATGATTATCGCAGCTAATCTAATGGACTGCATTTCAGGTCATCTGAAACAAGCCATCAACTTGTAACAAAGTGGCTTAACTGTGATATTACATCTTGCTCAATTATTCTCACTTTGAATTTTTCCAATTCATCATACAAGCAGACCAACAAATGTCTTTCTTTTTCTGATTTTGTATATTCAAACTTGGAATTATCGGCAATGTTCGCATCTTTTATCTTCATGGCAACGTGCAGAAGTATCAGTGATGATTTTAAAGGTCCTATATGTATTGGCTAGGCAAAACCGCAGGAAGAGAGAATCTCACTCAAATGAGTGGAATGGCTCCGATGATCGAGTAAATTCCCAAAATTTGTTTGTGAGATGGAGATACTGGCAACTAAACTTAATGACATAATTTAAATTGTCTGCTAGAGGCATAATTGTGCTGGAAGAATGATCTGCTATCTATATAGATGTTGCAGATATTCTTCTGATGCCCAAAAAAGAAGGGTAACTGCAGAAAAGTACAAACCCCAAGTACTTAATGCACGACTTACAATGTTGTAGGCAAATGCCCACCAAAGATTTTGCTTGATAGTTTTCATAGTCAGCTGGCTCAGCTCCAAAGCATCAAGCAACTGCACGGAGACAAATCAAATCGAACCCAATATTGGAAACAAAACAAAATAACCATTAAGATAACACCAGAACAAGCAAATCAACATTAAGTGGAGCTCAAAGTAGAGAGATCTTTTTAGTGCACAAAAATGCAAAAGAGTCTCATGGGTGTTTTAATGAGACATCATACGGTCATCTTGAAGTATGAAAAAAAGATTAATTGCAATCATTATGCACGGTCAGTTGCATAGGTTTTTGTCATAGTGTTCCAAATAAAAGTACACTGTACTAGATACAGATATTTAGGGCGCATTCAGTGTGCTGGGACCAACTTTATATCCTAGTGAACAATGTTTTCCTAAAGTCTGTCCTCATAAGCCACCCTCCACCCTTTAAACAATGCTCTTACTCTAGATTTGTATCTTCTTACTTAAGCCTCTAGAGTTTGTCTTTGCACATGTTCAAATAATGTGAAACCTATATGGAACAATCTAATCCAATATAAATCAGGAATGAAGGTGCTGACAGTGAACAGTAAATTTAGTGTTCAGGTTGAATTATTAGGCATTTTAGCAGAAATGGATGAATGTTTGTAGAAAAGGTTTGATTGAAGTACTTGTTTAAAACAGGGGATTTCAGAGAAAGGGTCGTTAATCTTTAGCCATCATATCTAAGGTTCTTATGCATCACAATTAAAAAAAAAAAAAAATTGTATCACACAACTTAATAGCAAACGCTTGCTCAAAATGCAAACTTTATTACGTCAATGACTTTACTAAACCCTGCTCCAAGTTGAAACTGGAAACTCTTGAACAGAATTATAGTATCCTAATCAAATAGGAGTTGCAAACACGATATCCATTTCCAAATAGGAAATTATAAGAAGTGAGGAGTGACAGTCTCCTGCTGATTTGAGATGTGCAAAGTTCTTTAGTAAAAGGTGCTAAAATGTCTCTAGGAATTTTATTAACTGTTATTAGAGTGACAGTCTACTGCTCAAAATGCAAAATTTATTACGTCAATGACTCTACTACACCCTGCTCCAAGTTGAAACTGGGAACTCTTAAAACAGAAATATAGTATCCTAATCAAATAGGAGCTGCAAACATGATATCCTTTCCAAATAGGAAATTACAAGAAGTGAGGAGTGACAGTCTCCTGCTGATTTGAGATGTGCAAAGTTCTTTAGTAAAAGGTGCTAAAATGTCTCTAGGAATTTTATTAACTGTTATTAGAGTGACAGTCTACTGCTCAAAATGCAAAATTTATTACGTCAATGACTCTACTACACCCTGCTCCAAGTTGAAACTGGAAACTCTTAAAACAGAAATATAGTATCCTAATCAAATAGGAGCTGCAAACATGATATCCTTTCCAAATAGGAAATTACAAGAAGTGAGGAGTGACAGTCTCCTGCTGATTTGAGATGAGCAAAGTTCTTTAGTAAAAGGTGCAAAAATGTCTCTAGGAATTTTATTAACTGTTATTAGAGTGTGGATGTAACATGTAACTTAATAATGAGGTTGTAAACTGTAATTAACCCGTGAGATAGAATGTAAAACGTAAGGAATGAACTACTTTACTAACCTGAGAGAGCCTGTTTCCCATCAGGACAACAGAAGACACCTCACTAGCAGCTCCAACACCACCGCCCATTGCCACTCCAACATGTGATGAAGCTAAGGCAGCAGCATCATTTATCCCATCACCAACCATAGCTACAACTTTATCATCCTGCTGTAATTCACTGATGAATTTCTTCTTTTGATCTGGTTTAACCCCAGAAATCACCTGCTTATTCAGCATTATCATACTTATTTTGTAAGCAATTCCCTCTAGCTTTTCCAAAAGCAATGAATCGCTATCTACATTAACGAGATTAAAAAAATACCTTTTCCAAGGGAATGCCAACCATGGATGCAACGTAGTCAGCAGTTCTTCTTCTGTCCCCTGATAGCATGTATACATCAACTCCATGTTTGGACAATGATGATACAACATGCCTAGCATCTTCTCTGATTTGATCCTCGATATATATAAGACCAGCAAGACTATTATCTACTCCGACATAGACGACAGACTGATTCTTTGGCTCTTCCATCAGTCTGATGTCTGCATCGACTCCATGCCTAAAAAAGGAACATATGCACAGGGAGAAACAACAGTAAACGTTTTCAACAGTCTAAAAGTGGCAAGATCCCACTGTGGTAATGACACATGCAAAAATACATAAAGACAGACAGCCAAAGGTAGCTTGCACGATCTAAGCTGTTTGGTTGGAAATATGGCCATAGCCCTACTGAGCTCCAGTTGATTTTTTCCTGCTCACAGCTAGCAGACTCATGTTTTTGTACCACTATGTTATGTGTGCGAGGAGGTTCAGGCAAAAATGACACGTCAGAATAGTGTAGAGCATTCTTTTTTAAGTCTAGCTCTTTTCCCATGTTCATCAAATAGGCAAAAAGGGAAAAAAAAAAAAAACAGAGCAATTGTGATGAAAGAAATTATAAACCTGACAATTCAATGCTCGATTGGATTCCTATCATGCATTCTGTTGCTCAGGGGGTACACTTGCATCATGCTTTATTATTAATCTCTCCTTTAAGGTATGGCTTGCCTCACTCTGTTAATAGAAATGATGCTTTGAGCTTTGTAACTGAACTAGAAATGCCTCCTTGGCTTCTTTGGAGAGAGAAATAGGAGGGCCATTGAGAGTCGAAGTGTTTTTTTTTTAAATGTAATTAAAAGATGGTTACAGGTTTTGGAGTTGGATTACTGAAAAACTACTGTTTAGGATGGATGGTTTGTTAGACTTTGTAGGCTCTCTCTAATTTTTGTATAGGAATGGTATCCACCCACTCACAAACAAAAAAAATTTAATGCATCCTTTACTCACAAAATCAAATAAAACAGAGGATTTCTCACATGCAACTGATTGAATGGACAAATTGAGATGTCATAGCTGTTGACCAATGTATGAATCATGGATGTGGAACAAATAGTCACTAATCAAACATCAAGAATCAAACCAAGTCAACAACTCTGCAAGTAATTCCTATAATCAAATCCTGGCGATTATGCACATTGATGTGCAGGATGATAAGGCGTTACACAATGTCGAGTAATTATCCGTTCACTTAAAGGGTATTTATATATTGTTCACTTAAATGGCATCCTTTTAAAAGCAATGCATGCTTAGTCAAGCTGGTCATAAGACATTCTCACCTTCCCTACGAGGACATAATACGTTTCTAATCTCAATGAGACATTGTAAATTCCAGGTAAATTGTTATGAAAATGTTAGAAGACATAAGCAAGCAGCAGAGACATCTTTCAGAGAGTCCATGTCAGAACAGCACTAGAGCAAGTGTTGAGTTGTTCATTAGTTAGAAATTATTATATGAGCACGTACAGAGTGTCTCGATGAATAGACAAAAATCAACTAAAGACAAAAATCAACTAAGATTTAATTGTCGAATGTAAAACTAAGTAAACTAATGAAAACAGTACAAATATTTGGTGACTGAGTTTACGAAAGGGCAAAGTTAGAAGAGATCATGCAAGGATTAAAATTAGCTTCTATGAAAAAGGACATTATAACTTACAAAGGATGTAGGGAAGTATTTGGGAACTTAATTACTAATTCTGATTTATATGTGGAGAACAGTAAGGAATAGATGGTACCTCCTAATCCATTCCAAGTTCCCTACAGAAACTCTTTTGTTGTTAATAACTGCCACTGCACCAGAACCAGGTTCTTCAATGAAAGTTCCGTCTACCGCCTACAAAATAATTCAATCCTTATGCAGAGAGAAATTTTTTTTTTTTTTTTTTTTGGGGGGGGGTTGATATAGTAAATTTTGCACTAAGAATTTTAAACTGACAACCCAATACCCACACAAGTCTATCATGTACTAACTAATTCAGCAGATACAAAGTTCACTTGTTGACACAATTTGTTGATTTCAAATTCCTGCTCATGAATGTAAAGCATAGAGAAAATACTAGAATGGGAAACACGGGTTGACTATCCGATTGTCATGCATTCTGACAAACCTTACTGTCCGCAGGTTGACATAGGAAAAATTGTTAAGCTTTTAACCAATTGATCATTGCTGAGAACTATTGTTCATAACCTAAAGAAAGCACCTTCACTTTTGGGCAATTCCGAGCTTGAGCTGCTTCTACAATTGCTTTGCCAACAGGATGAATTGTATTTGATTCAACTCCAGCAGCAAACTGCAGAACCTCAACTTCTGACCATGTGTCATCTGAATTATGTCTGTATAAATGACATATGTATGGTTACTTACCTTGTCAATAGTAATAACAACTCATGCATACAGCACTTCAGATAAATCATCTTTCACAGTGCCCCAATGTGATAAAGAAGTAACAAACAAGATTACATTGAGCAATCATTCATTTCTTCTCAGAAACATGTCATGCATAATGGAGAATGCACTAAAAAGTTTTCTAGCTTGTTTTGTACATAGACTAGTAGAGATTTTTAGTAGATTTATCCAGCAGAATGAGGGTCAACTAGTTTGAAGATGTCTTAGTAACATTTAGTGTCACTTTAACATCCTCAATCCTCATCAGGGTAACTTTTATAAAGAAAAAGGTCATCTTATGGTCAAAATGATGAGGCCATGCAATAATCGTGTGTAGGATTAAGCAAGCATCTCCTTATCCAAGCAATTAACAGTTCTCAGGAATTAAATCTTGCAGGAAAACACTTCTTTTATGGCAATAATCATCCAGTTCCCTTTTTAAAGGGTTTGGATCCTAGATTAGAGAAAATGAATTATTTACCCTCAAAGGAATTATGTTCTAATCCTGTGTATATAAAATTGGCGCGAGAGTAATAGAAATGTAAACAAACGCGTTTCTGTTCTTTTTTGTTCCCCGGGAACAAAAAAACAAAAAATCTGTTCTTAAACAGAAAAAAGTAATAGAAATGTAAATCTAATAGCTTCCTGATGTTGAACTCGTGTGATTCCACATCGATCTGATTGCAAAGCACATTACTCATCCAAGTTTGGCCATATAGTGTGAATTACTTACCACAATGAGAAACATCAAATCTTTTTCTTCCAAATTGACAACAACAAGAAAAACATGAAAGCAATTTTTCTTTCCAATTATGATGGAAGGTATACTCTACCTAAAAAGTATCATGCACCAAAAAAAATGCAGGAAAGTTGAATCAATTTATTGTAAAAGCGACCTGGTCTCTGCTCAACCTGGAATCTATTGGTTGTGCACATCCTGGGGTCACAACCTTTGTCACAACAGGTTTGCCAAGCGTTAAGGTCCCGGTCTTATCAAACACAATAGTGTTTACCATGGAAAACTTCTCCAGAACACTTCCACCACGTAAAAGCAAACCTTTTGTTGCTCCGAGTGAAGTTCCAACGAGCACAGCAGTAGGTGTGGCCAAGCCAAGTGCACATGGACATGCAACTACCTATAGTTACAAGTCAAAAATCCAGTAAACACCTGAAACCAACAGCCAATCGTTTTGTAGCCAAAGAAAATAGTTCTTTATGTACTTAGTCTTTATTTGTTCTATGCATTTTAGAATGTCAATAAATCTAAGGCCATAAGACCTTACTGTTTCAGCCATTCTGGCAAAACTCTGACCAAGAACTGGCTGCGCAATAATAGTGATTAGATTTGTCACATCGCCAGGAGTTTGTAAGATTTCACAAAACTCAACTATGAGTAACGGTTTTAACTATACAAAATTTTTTAGTTTATGTTGCACAAGCATTGACGGCCTTTTTCCCTTCTGCTTTGGCTAGGGGCATTCCATGGTTGCACGAGACACAAAATGCACTTCTTTGCTTCATTCATCTTACTAGTACTCCATGGGCAAGATCTCCATCAATTCCTCCGTCCTTTTGCTAAATGGATCCAGGATATCAAAAGCACTCACATTTTAGGTCCTCCTAATCTTCAATTCTCACCATTTATAGCATTTGAACCTCTACTCTCACTTAAATACAGCCCTTAGACTCTCTCTTAGATCAAGTTAAATAAAAACCCCTACGTTCCAATTTCCAATATCCCCTAAAAAGTCCCAGTTCCTTATTTACTCCAGTTTGGTTTCATCTGCTAAAACCTTCATTCGCAAAAAGCGTACACCAAGAATATCATCCTGAATATGTCCTGTTTCATCCGTTACCTGTGCAAAGAGTAATAACTTAGGGCTGAGCCTTGAAGTAACCTAATGGTTTTAGGTTTCAGTTTCTCTCCCTGCATACCTACTAAAGTCTTTGCCCCATCATACATGTCCTTCGTCAGTTATATATAGGAAGCAAAGTATCTACTCTCTTCTCTGCAATCCTGTAAATTCTCATGGGACCCTATGGCGTGCTATTATAAAATTTGCGAATTCTTTTGTTGATCACTGCACCTTTTCAGCCATATTCCTGAAAAGCAATTTCTTCCAGGATTCAACTTAAGAAAAGAGTACTCATGCTACAATAACACACCCCATCCCCTACTCCTTTATTGTGGCTAGGGTCCAGCCCAAGGGACAAAACTTACACAGGCGGTGAATCCATAATGAATGATATAAAACTATATTAAATTAATATCGAAAGTAATAAATATGTACTAGAATATGGCAGAGTTCAAACCTGTGAGTTCCATCTTTTTCTACATAAAATATTTATAAATCCAAAACAATCTCTCTTTTTTAATGTACAACATTGTCGTAGTTTAGAAGTAAAAAACAAATGGTATTGAATACATAAAAAGAAGGAGAAAAGACAATTGGTCTGGTGCAGTTTACAAAAATGTCAAACCAAAAGTAGAACCAAATTTGTCGTTTTTGCTGATTCCCGACTAAAACCAAACTAATATACCGAAAATCAAAGGTACTGGTGAGGCTGATTCCAAGGGGTTTTTATAAGTCAAATTTGCTTCTTGTAGAAAATAGTGCTTCTTCCTGTTAGATCCATTTCAACAGAGAAAGAAGTTCCCCAAACTTGAGCATTTGGTATCCTATCCCCTATTGGGCACTTCCTACTTTTGTCAACTAAAGATTGTTATGTGATGATCCAACACTCAACAATTCAACTAGATCAATCTCGAAAGACAAAAGAAGAAAACTGGATGAACGACAGCCATAGACACTCCTGACATCAAGAGTCAAAAGTGCAATCATGGTTCACTAATTATCAGTGACTATGTAAAGTAACTGACAAAGCATTGCAGCAACATGTGAGCATACGAAGCAAAAACACAACCTCAGAGGAAGTTTTGACATACCAGGACACTGCATGAAAGCTGCAGTGCCAAAGATACAGAACTTCCTTGATTAAGAGCAGCAGGTAGAATTCTTGAACCAAACACGTTCCAGAATACAAATGTAGCAGCAGAGAGAGCCATTACTCCATAAGTAAAATGCCCTGACACCTGATCAATCATTAGCAAAAATGGGTAAATCCACTTCAAGGAGATTTACTGGAACCGTCTCTCCCTAGTGGTAAGACAGATTCCGGTCTTTCCATATAGTTGCAATTTTTCAGTCAATTCCCATGCCTTTGTATTGATTGGCAGCCTACTTTCCAAATGCCCCATGCCAATTTTGTTTAGCACAAAATTTTGAATTTGTATCCTCGAAACTGGTAAGTTGTTTCCTCTTCAAATGTAGATATTCAATAAAAGGGTACCATATCAAAGAATGCTTACAAGACAGAGCGTCCGCTATACATGTATGGATGAATGATAAATAAGATTTTATTAAGAAGGTACCAAGGGGACACCGCCCCCATAAAAAGCGGCTTCAGGTAGAAGCCACTCACATATAAAATTATGGACAAAACTGTGTCTAACATTTCCAACAAAGTAGCGTCCATCAAGGACAGAGATTATGACACAGTTCGCTTTGTTTGAGCCAGAAATTCAGCAATATAAAATATATTTCAGATTCTTCCCTTTTGAAAGATCTAAGAATTATAGCCCTTTCAACTTATTTGGGGGAAAAAAAAAAAAAAATCCTTGTAGGCACAAGAGATAGAATTTTCCTGTTTTCCTTGTCACAAGCAAATTAAAAAAATTGGCTATGAGTTTATTTTAACCTAGTTTTCAAGATCAACATTAGCATCCCTTGGGGGTTCATCATATCAAGAGTACCATGAAAGAGGTTTTGACTCAATATGGGTCCTTAGAGTCAACTTATTGTAGGTAGGAAATAATTTGTTTCTTATTCTATTGCAGACTCTGGGTAACAAGAGCAACGAATTCAATAGGAGAAGGATGACTATTAGCAACATACTGGATAAGAGGCTCCTATAGAAATCTATCTCAAGCAAATGCCAAACAGAGTAAGTGCAAGTAAGACTCGTTTGAGACGATTGTCATGTCGCCTCGTTGCTTGACCACATACTACACCAGTTGAAGTTTTGAGAAGACTGGTGCTAAGACCAGAGTTTTGATGTCGTATGGATCATGCAATATGACAAGGAGAAGTCATGTAGTCTGTCTCCTAAGGGTATGACATATTCACTTCGCATACAAAATACTATATTCCAGAACTTAAATTGACAATCAATTCATGAGCAAGCTACAAATTGTGTATTCTTCCTTCTTCCACTGGTAATCTGCAATTTGTCTGGCATGATCCACCCAAAACATAGCAGTAAGTAATCATATCCTAACTGCAAGGGTGATAACCAAATCATGGTTCAAGAAGAAAGTGACAACCAATCGTTTGTCGAGACAGAAACGTTGTGAAACAGATGACAGTCTAATTTAAAATTGAAAAGGCTAACTTTTCCAGTCCCTCTAAAAGCAAAGTATTTGATCAGGGTCTCTGGCATGTTTATTTAATCACGCTAGGGTAAATTATAAGAACCTTGTCAGCCAACCGCTGTACAGGAGCTTCCCTAGTCTGTGCTTCTTCTACAAGACGAACTATATCTCCCATAGCAGTCTCACCACCTGGCCTTTGCACTTCAACTGTAAGTGTGCCATTAAGATTTATACTTCCGGCAGCAACTTGGCTCTGGTACAGATGAAAGCATGTAGCAACAAGATACTAAAAGCTTATAAATCTGGAAAGGAGAACCTCCAGCAGCAACAAGAGAACTTCCACAAAAGAGTCAAGGGGAATAAAGAACCAAAACTTGATCATAAACAACTTATAAGGGGAATGAAGAGACATTAAACAATGCGGCAATTTTGCAAATGGAAAACTGTAAGATATAAATGAAGAAAATACCCCCGGTAATTTAGTTGCTGGTAATGGCTCTCCTGTAAAACTAGATTCATCGACAGTGCTTCTACCAGCTCTCACTACACCGTCTGCAGGAACACGGTCCTAAAATCACAGAAATTAAGATATGGATCATAATCATACCAGGAAACAGGTCAATGAATCATGTCTTCCAAGTGTATTTGGACATATCAATTGAAGGTAAATCCACAACCCTTAGATAATTTCTCAATTATGAGGTCCTACAATTGCACATATAAATGAAAAGGTAAGATGAAAATGACCAAAAAAAAAAAAAAAAAAAAACTGAAGACCTGCAATCGAACATTTAATGACATTGTTCATGTGAATTGCGTATATTAAGTAGATAATAGTATCTCTTCAATTTGGTTGTCCAGGTGGATTGCGTCAACAACGAAATGATTCTTCCAACATTTTTGAAGTTTCTTGTTGCAGAGACTTGAAGATACAGTTAATTTCAGTCAAATAGTCCAATAAAAAACTTAGCTATTAGGTGGAGGAAGATTGCACGAATATACGACCCATATAAACCTTGTGTACAAGCGACGTGAGATACTTTAACATCCCCTCTCACGTGCAACCTGGTATGACAACATGTGGAATTGACGAATGGGAAGCCTCACACAAGAAATAATCTAGGGCAGAACCTGGCTCTGAATTCATGTTAGAAAGTCCAACTAAAGCTTATACTATTAAATGGAGGGAGACTATATGAATATAAAGCCCATATAAACCAGTAGACAAGCAATGTGGAATATTTTGACAAATTCGAAAACAAAAGAGGCAATTAGATCTCCAATACAGGGAAAATTCTTAACAACAAAAATTCCAAAAGAAAATGGATAGCAATTTCACGAACACATGTTGATTCATCACATTTTTAAAATTTGAGATGTCTTAAGCATGAAAAATTGTAACATCTCCATATCAAACAAATAGTAAACTAGTAAAGCTTAGCAAAAAATAAACAAAATGCAAGACTCTAGCTGTAGAATTTATGCATCACGGTGAAGTAAAAGTACATTTACTCACTCCAGGTAGTATAACAATCCGATCTCCAACAGCCAGAGTGTTACAAGGAACTTCCACAATTGAGCCCAAGTCTTCTTCATCACCAGAAACCAATAGACGAGCTTTTGAGGGTAGAATACTTAAAAGTCCAGTCATATCACTCGTGGCTTTGATTTTAGCTCTTTGTTCAAGGTTTCTTCCCAACAAGACAAATGCTACTAACATTATGGGTTCCTCAAAGAATGCCTTCCAACCCTGCATTAAAAACTCTGTTCACTATAATAACATATAGACTTTATCTCAAGTTAGCCATTACTAATCATTAGTCCTTCACATATCATGGAGAAAACAACCTACAGAAAAGTTCCGATACGACAACAACTGTAGAGGTTACACCATAGTTAGAATTTACTTTCCCATAATGTAACATGTAAAAAAGCACCAAAAGCCAAGCATTTGGATTTTCATAATTAGCATCCCAATGGTCCTCATATTGCTGTGCAAGCATATCTAAACGAAAAAGAAAGAATTCAAAGTAGCAGAGACGTTCACGTAGGCACACACTGCAAACATAAATAAGTTCCAAAATCCTGTTCTTATTCCATGCAGCATAAACTTGCCCAAATGGAACAAAATGTCTGACTCATGGGTCATAATTAAAGACAGAAGAATCTGATGCAAGAGTAGTTATGAGAACTGAGAAAGAGAAAATTAATATATGCATGCTCAGTTCAAAGAAAAGGTAATTTATGCATCACTGACAGAAGATCCCCACAGAAGATCTAAATATTACAAGGTCATAAAAATGATCATGTTTTCAGGATGCCATTTTTTTTTTTTTCAAAGTATCATGTAGCTGTTTTATCTAAGTATACCTGAAGCTCGACCTGTCAAGGTACCAGAGACAGCACAGTTTCATACATCAAGGAACTTGGTATATTTCCAGGATATTGTTCACACTAGCCTATACAAAGCAGCATGTCAACATCTGAGACTCTCATAAGCACTATAATACCTCAGATAGTTGAAAGCCTTTTTTTTTCTTTCAAATAATTGATTGTTGCAAGAAAAAATAAACAGAAAAACTTAATAATGCACCTCCATGTGCTTGGCCAAATCACACATCTGCCCCTATGTTCAAATAGTCTAAACTTTGTCCACCAAAAAAACGGACAAAGAATTACCACACCAACTTTTTCTTCATGGATGCAACTTTGCCTGCACTCTATGTCCTAAGCCTAAACATAACTTTTATCAAAGAGAGTTTAACAGACCAAGTCCTGTTTTTTGGATGTAAATTTAGTCCAGTCAAATAATTTTAAGCATCAAATATTAGATGGCTAGACTAAATCTGCAGTAAGATCACTCTTACAGAAAAAGTAAAAGCACTTTCAATACAGAACAGAGAGTAGAATTTTACAAAGAGTATTAATCTACAGAATTATATGGGATCGGAATTAACTGCTCTTCAGCTGTGAGATGAATACGTGGTATAATATTTAAATACTCTAACAATCACTCCCATGGGTAGGTTGCACTTTGGACATAAGACTAAAGTGAATATATAACTGGGAAGGCGAATAAGGAGCTTGACAAAAATTCGAACCCAAAAGCTCCTGCTATGGTATCGTGTAGAATTTTGTAAGACCACAACCAACTTCTGCAAAAGCTTATGCTGTTAGAAAAAAGGCATGGTTTTAATATTCAAATACTTTAACATAACCAAAGGTTATGGAGTTTCAATAGAATTTTCCTATACAACACCACCATTTACTCATAGAATGATGTCATCTTTTCTTTGGCTATGATGGTTCATGAAAGGTACAAAAATCTAAAACTCACGCTTTGCAAAATTATGAAATTCATGGAAGACACTGTCGCTGGTCGATCGCAACTTGAGAAGATGGAAGGCTACCAAAATTAACTCTTGGTTAGGATTTTAATTTAAAAAATAACTAATACTAGCAAAATGACTAAAGGAATGGAAAGAAACATGTATTGAGCCACTGTTTCTGTCCAGCACAAGCATTTACCAGAGAAAAGATGGGCACTGTGCATGATGCTTCAGACCAATACAACAGAATATTGGGAAATATGAACAGGTCTAAGACGAAACATATATTCATAAAAGAATCAACTGATATGCAACAAAGCTTTGGCAATGCCAAGAGCTATATAAGACTATTTGTCATGACATACCAGTTTTGGCACCAAGGCAGCCAATGTACTGACACAAAATGATGATAAAGCCCCAAGACCAACCAAAGTGTTCATGTTTGGAGCCCCCTTCAAAAGGTTTCTCAGACCATCAAAGATAAGTCCACGGCCAGGACCAATCAAAGTAAACAATGATAAGGACAGATGAAATCCAGTTGAATGAAAAGCATGGATCCAAGGAGCCTTAGCTCCAAAGAAATGTGAGAGATGGCCCAAGAGGCAAACAGCACATAGTGCCCATGAAACTGCAAGCTGGCGACCTGTGAAATAATAAATTATGGGAAATACTAAGATGCATCAAAACAAAGAAACAGATAATCAAAATGTTTTAAAAAGAATGCCTAGGCTTTTTTCAATGATTTGGAAGAACAGAATGTCCAGATACATACCACTTTCTTTGAGGCGATCATGCTTTTCATTCATCTTTCTCTCAAAAACTTTGAAAAAATTGTGTCCTCCTCCATCTGCAGTGTCAAATTATAGGCATAAGATCGAGACTTCTCAGAGGAATTCATATATACCAGCATAAAGCTATGGGAAGGATTTTTCCCGGTTTTGAACTTCCATAGTTGAACCCCCTTTGAGATATGGAAGATTTTTTTCCATTCTTTCTCAGTCAATGTAAAAGAGAAATGAGGTAAATTTGAAAAGCTCAACCGAACTCTTTGGCAGGTTCTACTACCATACTTCCTAACTAAACCCTTAGAAACAATACAGAACATATTAAAGAAGGCAAATAAGGCATAATTGGTAAATTTTGGCGTTCGTCCCATGCGCATTCTCTTTCTGCCCCTCCACATTTGTCTCTTCCTCCAAGCCTTTAAATCCAGCTTTCTAAGTCCGAATTTAATTGCATGTGTTGCAAATATGTGGAGGGTGAGAACAGGATGATTGAAAGTACACTCATGAAAGTTGCCCATTTTATCATTAAAACACACCATAACGCTTGATTGTAGCACGTACTTATGTGTATGGTTGTATGTTTGTGTACATAATGAACAAACGAATAGCCCTTCCTACCATATGCAAGAATCTAGACATATGAGGACCAATACTTTCCATCATTTGCAGATTTTTCACCATGTCATGCAAACGGCAAAAGAGCTGAAAAAAGCAATGACTGCAGGTATTACACTTGCGCTTTTGAAAGAGCAAGAATATATTGCAAAAGTGTACAGGTCCTGATGGGAAAGTAGCAAACAAGTTCATGCAAATATGATAACCCAACATAGTTTTCAAGTGAACAGGATTCTTTGATGCTGAGAAAGACACAACAGCAGTCAGCAAAGTACTGTTTCTAGAAGGTATAATGGGACACACAAACCAGCTACATCCAAACCTCAGAAGGTCAATGAATGATTACACGAAAGATCTCCATCTGGATGATATAAGCACTGTTCCTAATAAGTTTACTTTCATTAAGATCAAATATTCAGCACCACTCCAATTCAAATTGAATCTGCATGGCTCATTAATACCCAATACCCATCCCCATATTTCCAAGGAGAGAATCAATTATGCACAGCATCTACCACTCCTTATCTATCCTTAAGAGATCCGCCATTTACTTATTTCATGTTTTATCTTTGCAAAGACTTTATTTATAAGGAATGGTCTAGTATGTACAAAAACAGTGACAAAAACAGTACTAAGTCATTGAGAGATTGAAGCCCATCAATGCTTAAAACCAAAAGACAGAAGAACGTCAAGTTTTAAGATCTGTTCAACATGGAAATCTTTTAAACAGACTGCCATTGTTTGCGTGCTGGATAGGATATTCTTTTCTTCTCTCAGGAAGAATTTAGTCTCCCTTTTTGTGATAAAAATTTGAGTCAATCATCCCAAGCTGCAGGAAGCACTAGTGGGTGGGATGTGTATGCACAGAGAGAGAGAGAGAGAGAGAGAGAGGATAATGCAATATATAGATGTAGTACCGCAAGTCCGCAGCCTAATTTAAAATGTAAATTACCAGCTTGCATCATCATTGTGCAATATCGTGAACCAACAGCAAAAGTCCTCCTTTGCAGAGTGGAAGATAATATTCAACAATTTGCATAATATTCAACAATTCGCAACCTTATAGCGGCACGACATTACCGGTTGCTCACTCTTAGTAATATAAAAATAAATGTAGGTTTTGCAGACATAGGTTAGAATGAATTCTTCTCAAGTGTCGATAACTTGATTTTTATCAGGGGTCTTTCCTCTTATAAAGATAGTCAACAAGTTCGACATATATATAAAGGTCTTTCCTGAAAGCAGATTTCTATTCTTTTCCTAAATGTGCTTGAGGCAGTAAAAACCCCCAAAAAAATAGAATCCGTTATTGACATTGTAGGAACTACTTATATTGGGAGGTTCTTAGAGCTACAAAGAGACAAGAAAGATCATGCTGTCAACAATCAACTTGAAAGGGCCCGTAGTTTTAATTTATATGTCAACTTCCATGCTGGTCCCCAAATCACATCATCATCAGCTCCGTGTTAGATCTTATTCTATTCTTTCCCAGGACAATCATCAACACATAGTAAGCATACAACTGATTTTAGATGACCCGCATATATTTCTTAAATAAGTCTTTCTGGAATAGAAGAAGGTAACCCCAATACATTACAGTTAGAAGCGGGTGAGATTAATAAAATACAAATTGCCGCCTATCGCGCACAAATTCAAAACAACCAGTACAGGATCATTCTTCTTTGTTTCTTAACAATAACTAACTCAGATTTGCTTCCCCCATTCACCCATCCAGCACTGATGATCTTGAACCAGTTCCTCGAGAAGCCACTGATACTCACCTATTGAAGGGATAAATTGCAATGATTAATTGAGAACCTAGGTTTTCATATCTGAGGTATGTGACTAGTTTCCTTACTCACAAGTCCAGATTATAAAAAGTTTCAGAACACAATGGAACAGGGACATACCAAAGTTTTCTACTGTTACTCCTCACTTGGATCTTTATCATTCCTATGGTACAACATTGCCTTCAGTAGCTTCCTGACCTGCGACTCGTTTATCCATCTTTCCATCAATGCATATAAACAGTGAACTTAAATAGGCTAAATCTCAACTAATTCAATTTAGGAGGCTGCATGTCGATGGTATGATGTTAAAATATCTTTATCTCATTGATGAAATTTGCAGTCATAATGAGGGTAAGAAAGTTTAAGGCAAGACATTCCCTATCGAGGCTCATGGAAAGCTTTAGATGGAGAGCTTGAAGTTTCTTGCAGAAAACAAGAGTTGATACAGGTAGTTTTACTCCCACTTATATAAAATAGATCACCCAGATTTTCTTGATAACTAGAATTTCAAAGATGACTTATCACGAATTTTCAGTTACAGGAATTCCAAAATTTAGCAAGAAAAGGCTTTAAAATAAGAACTTTTGTACATTCAAATAATTCAGTTCCAGGAAACGTCTTTGTACATGAAACGTTTTAAATTACTTGTGGAAGAGATATTAATCTGTTGATTCACGCGAAACTTTTAGCCAGACTTCAATTATTGCAAGACTTACAATTGGGTTTGCTATTCGACTAAATTGGATAGATTCTGAAAAGCAGCGCCCATGAGAGTCAAAATTCACACAAGACTAGTCACCATTTATCTCTCCAGAACCTGCCTGACAGGATAATGCTTAACAATCAAAAGCAGCATGTAAGGGATCCCAGCAATTAACAATTGCTGATAAACCCTTCACTCACAAAATGTCATGATGGAACCGGAAGATAAGACAATCCAAAGTAAAGAGAAGACCATAGGGACAAGTCAGTTGTCAAAAATCTTAAAAATGTTATGAGACACTTGATTGAACGAATTTAACACTTATAAATCTGTCTGTATCTGTAACAAGCTAAAGAGATACAGAAGCTAGTACTTCTAATTACTAGATGGAATCATCGACACAGAACATCTGTGATAAAACATATGTTGTATGTGGCAATGATATTCATGAATATAAGCCAAACACCATTTTACGATGACAGGCAGATAGTGAATAAAACTGCTTACCTCGTGGGTTAGACTTAAAGCCACAATTCGTCAAGTGTTTAGCAAGTGTTTCTCCCAACTCTTTTTGCCAGTCAGGCACAGCCTTAGCTTCAGATACAGGCCATACAATTGCTGTCTCGGTTGTAAGATTGACGCTGGCGGCGGATACTTTTGGCTGTCCAAAGTCAGAGCAGAAGAAAAAACACGGGGTTCAAATCTTACCACAAAAATTGATGAAAGCCATTTCTCCTGCAATTCTTTCCACCCCCATAAGAGATAATTTGGAACCTTATTTCTCTTTACATTTATGAGAGGAAAAAATGCATAACCCAGTAGATACATATTCTGTCACACTCAAGTTCAATTCAAGCTGATAACGATTCTTTTCATAAAGGAAAAATTGGACGATCCTAGTTATAATAGCAAACTCACTTCAAGAATTACAATAAAGACAAAGGCAAATGGTAAACTCACTTGATTTTCCAGAATTCTCTTCACACTCGCTGCACATCCCCCACAAGTCATTCCCTGCAGAGACGAAACAGAGACACTCAAGTGACCGGACAATTAAAAATGACCATGATATGCACCACGGAATAACATCTTCAGCAATATAATGCAGCGAAAATTGGACAAGCATTGACAAAATCGAAGCTTTAGCTAGTACATTCACATAAACTGCCAGAGAAATATATAGAGAGGGGCTTACTCCGACGTCGAGAATTATAACATCGGAGGAGACGGCTGAAGGCATCCTCGGCTCCATCCACGACCGATTTCGCCTTCCCATCCTCACCGTCGACTCCGCCGCCGCCGCCGCCGCCGCCTCCTGCGCCGCCACTACCGCCGCCGCCGCCGGGTCCGCCGAACGCGCCGAGAGGAGCAGCGGAGCTCGAAAGGCAGCGCAAGCGGAACCTCGCGGGAGCCGGAGGGGCAGGGCCGGGGCCGGAGCGAGGCTCGGGGTGCGGATGCGGTCGGCGTAGATGCAGCGGAGCCGGTGGGCGATGAGCCGCGAGGGGAGGCATCGGCGGTGCGGCGACGGGGAGACGTAGCGGTGGAGGCGGAAGACGAAGGGGTTGAGGGAGGAGGGAGATGAGGATAGAGAGAGAGTCCTGGATATGGTTGACTCCATCGAAGCTCGCGTTCTCGCTCTCTCTCTCTCTCTCTCTCTCTGGTAAGCCTATCGGTTTGAGCAGCCACCGGACGGAAGGGAGGAGATGAACATGGTCGCAAACTGCTGGGGTCAATATGTTGACCGGAAATTTTCAATTCAGGACATGGGCGTTCTTATTTCTGGAATAAAGATAGAAAGTAGACATTTTTTTTAAATAAGGATCCGAAGCGTTTTTATTTTTTTAAATAAATGCATCAATTTTAAATAAGAACACAGACTCTTTAGTTTGATTAAGGGCAATTTCATCTTTAAATCTTTTAAATCTTTTTTTTTTCCTTTTTTCTATTTTTTTTTTACAAACTTAGAAAAAAACAAAAGAACGGAGGGCACTCTCCGTTTGTGGCCGCCATGCGAGGGCATGGCAAGGGCTACAACATCGTCGCCTAATTTGGCTGAGGGCGATCTTAGACCATCACCCAAATCTACGCGAGGGCGTCACGACCATTGCCTGTAGCTGCAACCTTCACTAGTCATTTCGAGTCCTTGATGACAAGTAGAGGGAAAATGATGAACAACATAACAAAAGAATGGACCAAAAAAAAAAAAAAAAACGAAAGAAAGAATAGAAAATAAAGAAAAAATATAAAAAAATTCAAAATAACATTGTTGCATTTAAAAAATTGTCTATGTTAATCGCCGATCGTGTCACGTATGATGGAAACGCTAATTGGACCGTCATATCATCGATTTTTGTAATAAATTAGTCGGATGGATTACATTGAAAAATTGTCAGGTGGCTTAGGACTATATTGGCCACATTGAAAAGTTTAATACTGGATTAGTGGCCATATAGTGAATTTATGATTTTTTTTAATAATTGTCCCAAAAGAATACATTCCAACCAAACCATTATCTGTCATGGCAAAGTCCCCACATACATTTGTCTCAACCAAATCACATTATGTTAGCTGTAAGCTTGTCTATAAAATGCTGCATAAAGGTCTCAAGTAAAGTTTCCGGTCTTTCCCTCATTTTCTTCCTGTTAAGATTAGTACCTACACAGATCTTTTCTTCAATAACTTAACTATCGGAGGATCAATTCGAATAAAAAAAACCAGACGCTTTAACTCGTGTTCGTATGCACCGGCTTATTTCTTGGCCAAATTTTTTGTAAGATTCCTCGAGATCGAATTATACACTAACAAGAAGGAGCACACTTCCCTAACACGAGGCTATAATTAAACGTATAATTTATATCGGATTAGATTCATGCGACTCATTATATGAGTTTGTACAAATCACCCGTAGATCGTTGAATTAGTAAGGAGAGATATACTAATCAAATAATATGCTAAAATTTGGTTGGTGGGTTCATATATGTCTCATTTAATAGACCGATCCTAATTGATAAAAAAACACCCTTGTAGCAGAAAATTCCCATCTTGTCTTTCTTTTTCGCTCATGATTTGAGTTTGTGTAGGAATTCAAGTCGGCGGAAGACGACTTACCTTTATCCGATGTGCAAATAACAATTAACCCCGGAACGAACGTTGAATTGCGAATGAATCATGAACAAATTACTTCACGTTGGTCTGAATACAATCACGAGGAAAACATTCGATTTCCACAGCGTAAATGCCAATTGTTCTTGTAAGGGTGAAATGGAACGCCTTCTCTCTTTTGATGGAAATTGGACAAACAAAGGAGAGGAATTTCTGAGTGTATGTTCTATTCTGCCAACCGTGCCAACGGTTGTCTACAAAAGACTTTTATACAACTCCATTCATACCCTTTCAAAGGGTGTCTTTCCATCGTAGCATATCAAAGACCAAACGGTGCGTTCTAATTGCACCCCATCATAGACGTACTAATTAAGTACATCATCTCCCACTCAGACATGATGGGCTTGATAGTGTTCTATTATATTCTTAAGGCATTCAACATTCATCAACTTTACAAAACAATTCATACTGGCAAATAAGCTGTGCGACCAGTGACTACACCTGCACTTGGGAGCTCAAATTATGCACCTGTTAGGGATGACATAATGGCTACAACCTCAAAAAGAAATAAACAATCGATATCTCTTAGTACCCCATACATATTTTGTTACATCAATCCAGGTATATCTATCTTTTAAAGGCTATACTTGACTATTCTAAAAAACACCATGTATTTACAATTATATCCGCAACCACAGAGGGTGATATAATTGGTCGACCAGTAAATACATGTGATAGATGTAAAACAACAATAGTCTTCCTTTGCACTCATGTCTCTCTCTCCATTTCAGAACAACTGCTTTCCTAGACACGTCCCATAAGGCCATATCTATTCATGACCACCGGTAACATGCTAAAGTAGCAACATTGATCTTTCACTTCGAGAACATAGTCAGAAGTAACATAGGGCACAAAATGAGGTAAATTATAAATTACCTTAAGGGCTCACACGATGAGTAAATAGGGATAATTTTACTCACTTTCCCTTGTCGATTGTTCAATGCATATGTAATATGAATTATATGCTATAATGGATTTCTCTTTTTATAAGAGCGTATGTTATTTATTAAATATATCCACTATACGGATCTTAGCCTTAACATAGTCACGTGGTTCTCACGTACTCATGTTTAGCTCGAGTGCTATATCAGCTTGCTTTCTATAGTGCCCAATTAAGTACTCGCATCCGGCATCTTTCAGGCATACATGATTGTAGGACTATCATGTTCGGTCTTATTATAAACAAATCATATACCTCATCTTGACTCCAATCAAGGCGACATCTTATTTTATGTACTAAACTTGCTCTTCAGCATTCATTTGTACATAACGTCTCATCTCAACATGCTAACTATAGCACTTGAGGTGATTACTCGTGTGAGTGAGCCAATCATTGCCTGCTGACATACTTTTCAATAATATATGTGTGTATGTGCTAGTCTCATAATGGATTTGTACTTATTGATAAAACATCAAAGTTACTAATAGCCAAACAAGTACAATACATATGTCCACATATACATAAACCAATGATTCTCTACAATAACACATATCACATTCTACACAATGCTAGTGACATTCTATGGGTCAAGAATATGTCTCTAGGAATAGCCTTCGAAAATGGATCAGCAACCATTTTACTGGTTGAAATGTATTGCAGGATCACTTCTTTCTGCGCTATCATATCTCTTATGAAGTTGTTCTTTATGTCAATATGCTTCGTCCTTCCATGATACTTGGGATCCTTCACATAGGCAATGGTTGCTTGACTATAGCAATAAACTATCACCGGTCTTGGAACCTTAGTGACAATAGCTAAATTTTCCAAGAAACGTTTTAGCCATACTGCTTCTTGCACTGCGGCAGAACATGTAATAAATTCTGCCTCCATTGTAGATAAGGCCGTGCATGTCTATTTATTGCTATTCCAAGAAATCGCATCTCCATTGAGCAAGAACGTATATCCAGAAGTCGATTTATGCTCATCTGGGTCTTCACCCCAATCAGCATCTGAATAGCCTAATAGGCATAAATTACTCCCTTGGTAACAAAGTCGATAGTCCATAGTACCTTTCAAGTATCTCAGGATCCTCTTCACTGCTTTCCAGTGTGTTTGACCGGATTTGATTGATATCGGCTCACTAATTCCATGGCATAACATATGTCGGGTCGAGTACACATCATAGCATACATCAGACTTCCAACCGCACTAGCGTAAGGAACAGTTTCTGTTACTTTAATTTCTTTTGGAGTCTTAGGACACATCTCAGTATTTAGGCCTTCACCTTGCATGATAGGGGTATTAATGGGATTACAGTGCTACATGTTGAAACGTTCAAGAATCTTCATAATATAAGACTCTTGTGATAAAGTAAGGAGTTTCGTTGATCGATCTCTTTCGATCTTAACTCCTAATATATAAACAGCTTCTCCCATGTCATCCATCTCAAAATTGAAGGACAACCATTCTTTTATGGTGATAACCAAAACCTTGTCATTTTCAGCCAATAGAATATCGCCCATATAAAGTGATAAAATCACAAATTTATCTTCGGACCGCTTGACATATACACAGTGATCTTCTTCGATCATCGTGAAACCAAAAGTTGCTATGGTTCGATGAAAATGAAGATACAACTGTCTAGATGATTGCTTAAGGCCATATATTGAGCGATGAAGTTTGCAAACTTTATACTATTGACCTTTAGTTATGAAACCTATTGGTTGTTTCATATAGATTTCCTCATCTAGTTCTCCATTGAGAAATGCCGTCTTTACATCTATTTGATATAATTCAAGGTCCAAATGTGCAACGATGGCTAGGATAAGGCGTAAAGAGGCAAACTTTACAACTGGTGAAAATGTTTCCTCATAATCTGTACCCTCTTGTTGAGTATAACATTTTGCCATAAGACGAGCTTTATACTTTTCAATGGATTCATCTGCCCTTCGCTTAATCTTAAAGACCCATTTGTTTCTAATGGCCTTACGATTTGGTGGTAGATCAACTAAGTCCCAGACATGATTTGTCCTTATTGACTCCATTTCATCTTTCAAAACTTTTCTCCATTCTTCCTTATCAGAGGATGAAAGAGCCTCTTGAACAGTCTTAGGTTTGGTATCGTCTTTCTGAGCAATCATAAATGCTTCCTCTTCAATCTCAAAATGACGACGGGGAATACTTTTACGCAATTGAATTTCTCTTAAATTCAATTCGTCAGGCGATGCAACACTCCCACTAGATCTTGTGTGTTGCGGTAAATCTTCATTTCCCTCTACAACATTAGTGGTCGTGTTATTAGGATCTTCCATATCATATAATTGGAACTCCTTATCAATCTTACATCTACTAGAAAAATCGTTCTCCAAGAACATGACATCTCATGACTCCATTTCAATCATACTTCCATTAGCTTGTTCACCTATGAACACGTACCCTTTGGAGTGTTCAGAATATCTTATAAAGATACATTTCTTTCCTCTAGGACCTAATTTGCCTTATTTATGGGAAGAATCATAAACATAAGCTGCACATCCCATGGACGTAGAATACTCAAGTCTGGTTTCCTCCCAGTTCATAATTCATAAGGGGTGGAAGTGACTGATTTTGAGGGCACTCGGTTAAATACATAGGTAGCAATCAATAACGCATCTTCCAAATAGGAGATAGGTAAATTTGCTTGCGCTATCATAGACCTAACCATTTCCAATAGGGTTCTATTCATTCTTTCAACTATCTCATTTTGTTGTGGAGTACCAGGAATAGTCAATTGTCGTACAATTTCCTTTTCATCACAAAGAGTCTTGAATTGCTCAGACAGATACTTATGTCCACGATCGGTTCTCAATGCCTTTATTGTTTGTTCAAGTGATTCTCTACCATCGTTATATATCGTCTAAAGCAGTCTAATGCTTCTGATTTATGGAAGATCAAAAAGACATAACCAAAACGTATGAAGTAATCTATGAAAGTGATGAAATATGAGGCTTCATGCCTCGCCTTCACATTCAAAGGACCACAAATGTCAGAATGTATGAGTTGTAATGGAAATTCGGCTCTAGTCCCTTTACCGAATGGTTTTCTAGTTGCTTTTCCCGCTAGACAATATTTACATACGGGTAGATTAACATTAGTGAGTGACCTTAAAAGGCATTCTCTAGCTAATCTTTGCATTCTTTGTAACCCGATGTGACATAATCTAGCATGCCAAGTACTTGCATCAATCTCAATATTACTAGAAGATGCAATTAAAGAAAAACAACCATCGACATTAACATAGTACTGATCATAGTCAATGTCTAACACCATAAAATCGTTCGATACATGATCCGAACCATAATAAACTGTTCCATACAAAATGTCAACGCAATCACCATGAAAATTCAATACATAACCTAGGCTAAGAAGAACAACTATGAAGACAAAGTTTCGTCGAATATCCGGAGCATAGAGGACATCATGTAGGAATAGACTTTGACCACCACGTAAAATTAATTTATATGTGCCGATACCCTTCACTTCAATTCTTGAGTTATTCCCAACATATATCCATCTTCTTCTAGGCTGTATTTGACGATACTCCACAAATGCTTCTCGATCTCTAGCTACATGGTCTGTTGCTCCTGAGTCTACAGTCCACATTGGATGAGATTCAGCAAGCATTACAGTACTAGAAACAAAAGCATTACTTAAAGCAATGGAGTAATAAGGTACCTCTTTTGGCTTAGTGCATTCACGAGCAAAGTGACCCATCTTGCCACAATTGTAGCACTTCATCTTGGCCTTGTCCTTCTTCCCACCACGCTTCTTGCGTTGGAAGGTCTTAGCCCTCTTAGGTGCCCGATCAGTCTTCTTTCCTTTGTTGTTGAATTGAGAATTCCTTTTGTACTTAAAGCCCGAAACTTTGCGCGAACTCGATTTAGCAACATAAGCATGGGTAGATGATCTCGCAGCCTTTAGGCGCTCATCCTCTAATTCCAAATAACGCGTTATATCATCAAAAGTGACAATATTCTTATTATGCGTCATATTGATTTTCATATGCTCCCAATTGTCAGGAAGAGACCTTATAACAGCCTGAATTTGCTATTCATCAGTAAGGGAGTGACCTGCCGACTTCAGCTTACGAATCATGTTTGACATCTCTCGAAGATGCTGCCTCATCGTTACATTTGGGCGCTTTCGGTATGTGTCAAACTTGATGGTGAGTCTCCTCAACTTAGTGGCAGATGTACCCCCAAACTTATCTTTCAAGGCAACCCACATTGCTTGAGTTTTATCATAACTTTCAAACTCACATATGAGATCATCTTGCATATAGCTCAGCAACGTGATGCGAGCAATGCTATTCTTCTTTTTCCAAGCTTGATAAGCTTCTAGATCTCTCCTGTGTTGAGCTGAAGTTCCATGCTCAGGTTCATCCATGGTGTGGTTGAGGGTTTCCAAAACCTCTTGCTTCTCAAGGATGTACTGAACCTTTCGGTGCCAAATGTCATAATTGTCACAATTCAGCTTTTCACCCTTATTGAGGTCAGCCACAATGGTCTTAGATGCCAAAGCCATAATCAATTGCTATAACACATTGACATAATAAACGCAGAATCAATACTAGCACAGTTTACAGAGTAACACACATATTTAATTTGCAACAAAGACAAACTAAATTAATGAGAATTCAACAAAAGACACAGAAACGAAAGTTCACTATATTCCCAATCAGCTCTTATGTACGATTGTTCTATTATCATTAATCAGCTTAATTTGCGCAAATTTTAAGTTCTAGGTGAGAACTCCTTCGAATTCTACCAGCCTATGAACTTCCACTAGGAAAAATAATTACATGACCTCATGTAATTTCTACATTTTTCCATAATCATAGCATGATATAAAACAACGTACAAAAAATAATCATGTTGCAACTACAATCAAAACCGCAATTCAACATGTAACGGAAAAACAAGGATTTCCTACAATTATTCGAATTTTCATAGAACTAGTAAATTGCAAGTATATTAAACTATATACATGCTATCATTGAACCAAACTCCACACAACATATATGACACCATTTTCATATAAGCAAGCTCTTTTGTATTTCCAAAATCACAAGAAAATACAGGTCAAAAGGAATAAACAGTGCATTTAAACCCCTAAAATACACGTACTTAAGGTTCCCTACACATTTTCATACCTTTAAAAAAATTCAAAAATAAAAAATAATTACACCATAGTGTAGAGGACATCCATACGAACCAAACGCCACCGACCACGCTCCAATCGGACCCCGCACGCGCCCACACGCACCGCCCGAGTGCACGGCGCGTGTGGCGCACGTGCCCCGAGCCAAACGGCTCTGGCCGGTCCGACCGGGTCCCGGCTGTTGACCGGTCAATGGCCGGGTCGGGTCGGATTGGGTCACGAGTCAGCCGAGGGTCCGGTCTCGGGTCGGAGTCACCGGCGTGAGCAGCCGGCCCACTGCCCGCCAGCGGTGACATCATCGATGACGTCATCGGCGGTTACCGACGGTTGGATGCGTCATCCGTGGCGTCGGCACGCGTCGGTTCACCGACGCGCACGTGATGCTCACGCACTGGCTTTCCCAGAGCGTTGAGCGCGTGGCGCCCACTCGCCGCTGCTTCTGGCAGCACGTGTGGGCGCGTCCGGCCTCCTTTTGACGGTGCTCGACCCACCGTTGGACTCGTCTCGACGAGTACTTTCACCCTACATATATCAAAATTGATTTTGACCGAAAAAATATTTCGAAAATTGGCCAAAACTGTACGGGTGTACACGGCCCCGAACCTGTTTTTCGCTTCGGTTCGTTTTCGACGATTTAGATTGCAATTCCGATCGATAAACTTCCAAACTGTGTAGATTTCATTCTCTTGATCTTGATATCAAGTAGTAAACGAGAAAATTCGATGAAAACGAGGCAGAAATCATGACCGGGCTCGATACCAATGTAGGAATTCAAGTCGACGGAAGACGCTTACCTTTATCCGATGCGCAAACAACAATTAACCCCGAAACGAATGTTGAATTACGAATGAGTCACGAACAAAATTACTTCACGTCGGTTTGAATGCAATCACGAGGAAAACATTCGATTTCAATAGCGTAAATGCCAATTGTTCTTGTAAAGGTGAAATGTAACACCTTCTCTCTTTTGATGGAAATTGGACAAATAAATGAGAGGAATTTCTAAGTGTATGTTCTGCCAACCGTGCCAACGGATGTCTACAAAAGACTTTTATATAACTCCCTTCATACCCTTTCAAAAGGTGTCTTTCCATCGTAGCATATCAAGACCAAACGGTGCGTTCCAATCGCATCCCATCATAGACGTACTAATTAAGTACATCAGTTTGAATTACCGCACTTGTACATTTCTCTTGAGGTACCAAGAGCATAGACCTATATATCACCAATAATTACCCATGTTATATGGGGTAGAGGGACTGCGATACTCAAAGGGGATTAGTCAAATGCTTTGACCCAAACGGCTCATTGTTATATAACGAAGAGTAAGAAAGATTACTCGCTTGAGAGTATACTAAATGGATAGTCCCTTTAATTAAGTAAAATTCAATAGATTCCTTCGCCTGTTTGAAATTTAGTATGCGTGTCTATCAAAGGTGAGACGATTGAATCTACTACTATGTTCGGGTCAAGAAAAATTTGAGGATTGGATGAACACGTAGGTCATCAAAGTAGAATAGAGGAAAATGTGAAATTATGGGAATAAGATTTGTCAGTTCCAATTGTTTAGATTTGGAGCCAAACGGACTTGATTAGAAAAGTTATACAACTTCAATCGACTAGGAAAAAAAGGACCAAAAGTACTTATGTCATTTTAATAAAGCATAGAGGAACATAAAATAAGTTGGCAATTTAGCTGTCCAATTGTGTATATTTCCACGACCACTTCATGCATGTGGGAAACTCATTAGTTAGTTCCAGCTTCATTAGTGTGTGTGTGAGTGAGAGAGAGAGAGAGCGCGAGATGGTTGACCAATTTTCAATCTTCTTTGTGCACATTATTGTTTCACACGAATTGAATTCAAACTTCGGTGCAATGAATTATATATACTACGTAATGTCATAAATAGCCATGTTTAATGCACTTCCCCTTGAACGATGGGGACACATCCTCCTACCACTGCTTGATCTGCCATTATTACCTCCACCTGGAGTGCACCGACTTGGCGGCAACGGCAAAGCACGAGGACGACGAGCACCACCTCCCATTATATCATCCCTATCGCAAGAGCAGAGCCTGATTGGCAACATGTGTTGGGGAAGCATCGGCGAGGGCTGCTGGCGCGTGGACTACGATTACCGCCCGCACTTGGGCTGTGTGGAGCCTGAAGCAGTGGAAGCATTGGAATATGATTGTCACGCCCCAAACCTCGAGCGCGTGCCCATCCCTCGGTAGTCGACAAAATTTGCGATGTCCCAGGACGCGTCGCTGACCCTTTCATTTTATTGCACATGCGGAAGCGAATAAACAAATCCCCCGATAGTAAACAACATGTGATAGAAAAGCAGGAAAACAAATTCACAACCAAAACACGCTTTTATATACACATTGAGTCATATACAAAAGTCTACAAAAAGATCTATGTACAGAAGTCTAGATCAAAAAGGGGCTACGGAGACTCTAAACTCCAGGCTCTCCAGTCCTCGGCTCCGGGTCCTCCACGACACCATTAGGGGTGTCGATGTCCAGAGGGTGCCCTATCTCCCATTTCCCTGTCCCGACGGGAGGCCCGTCAAAACCACCTATAGGATCCTCTCGACTCCCATCGGGCTTGTGAAGGTACCACGACTTGAAACGATGAGGTACCAGGTGGGGTAGACCCTCATCGACCCAAACAGTGGACTCCACAAGCTCACGGGTCAGGTCGATCTTGGGAACTGGGAAATAGGAACGCTGGAAGTCTACCTCCCTCAGAACCCCATAACGTACATTACGCTGCTCCATCTAAGGACCTAACAAGAAATGAGCCTGACGACGGGGTGAGATAATGTCTCACAAGTTCACCCCCTAAACTCCGGCTAGGAAGGAAATATGCCTAGAGGCGTCCTAACCATACAACCACACTATCACACAACCACACAACCATAAAGACTCACCTCGTCTCGGCTCCTCCTTGCATGTCAGCATAATTCATATCACAGACATGTGCGGCAATCAAGCTCAAACAATTGGAACGCCACGTCAATCTCAAACAATCATGGGGGTCCTGATTATAGGGTTAAATCGTCATGACACATCCCATACTGTGTCACACAATTTTGTCCCATAATCGGCCGCCTAACTCAATCGTCATGCGTTCCTAGTTTTGATCTCGGCCCAATGGGCACGGCCTACTGGATGTTCGGCGGTCTTCTAGCATAGCCAGGCGTCGTCTCACCCCATTGAGCACGGCAACGTCTCTATCAGACGGTAATCCCGAAGGAGCATCGGTCCAAAATCTAGTGCGACCGGCTTCCATTATCCAGGGGCAACCCATACAGGAGTAACATTTGGCGTAAACGCTCGCGAAGGTTTCTCATAACCAACACACGATCACTCAATTACAGCTAAGGACACCGTGCATTGCACTCAAATGTCTCAATTATGATAATGCGTTTGGCCCATTTTCTTCGTATTAAAACACTCGGTGGAAATAATCGCGTCTGAGTACACGGTCAGATTGAACATGAAAAATTGGTATCATTCCTTTTAAAATCCCACCATTTGATATAGTACTTAAAACCATTTTCGGTGTTAAAACCTCGACACCAGGGATTTTCTAATTAAATATCAAAATTTCACAATTTTGGAATAAATAACCAAATTTCTAATCACCACTCAATTTGCACAAATTAACACTCAATTGTGAAAACTAAGCACACCACTGCAATCAGCATGAAATTCCGGTCATAGGCTATCCTATCGATATAATTTCCGAAAAATATTAAATAATTAAATAATTTCGAAAAAATAATTAAATAATTCAATTTAAATTCAATAAATACTAACTTAGGCCGGAAATGCTAATCTAACCATCTAAACGGGCCTAAAAAATTTCCGAACCTATCTAGATAAATAGTACATCATATCTAGTCCTCAATTAATCTAACTAACCATCTAATCCCTAATTAACCGAAACTAATCACCCCTTAAGCATAATTAACTCCATAAGCGAGTTTAGCAAGTAAACTCACCGGTTTTGCGATCCGGTGAGTCTACGGCGACGTGGAGGCAGATAACCAAGCCTGCGGTGACACCAACCAAGGCCGGAAGAGGCCTAAAACGGGCCCAATGACTCATTGTTGGGCTAAGGGCTCGGCTTCTGAGCTGGGCTGCTAGGCTGGACCGAAGGGGCTGAAATCGACGAGGGGGATGGCGGTGGCTCCAGCAGCTCCTAGCAAGCTCGACGGAGGCGGATGGCACTGGCATGGATAGATGGAGGCCTAGCTTCGTCGAGCAGGTCTTTGGGATGAGCGGAATGGCGGCCCGATGACCCGGCTCGGGCGTGCGAGCGAGCACCATCGGCGGGCGAGTGGCGGTCGGACGGCGAGAAGCGGGGGGGGTCGACGCTGGTGGGGCTTTCCTCTCATTCTCCCAAGTTCTCAAAGGCTCAACAATGGAGAAAGCAATTTGAAGAGGAAGAAGAAGTGCTCGGGTGAAGGGGGGTCCCATTTGGCCTCCAAAGTCAAGCCAAATATCCAAGTTGCTCATTGCTAAGGCCCCACATGCATGGCTGTCATCCCCAGCCATTATCCACTCCCAAACTTCCCCAAGAAGCTATTGAAGAGGTCCAAATGTTGTGGCACCCTTGGCCTACGAATTTTGGACCACTTCCATCCAATTTTGATTCAATTCCTCTCCAATTGGACCTAAATTGAAGCCCAAAAATTCAACCAAGGTGCCCACACTTAAATTCACATTTTTCCTCATCAATTTAACCAACTTGACGGCCAATGGTGCGCTAAAAAACGGCCCTCTAATTTTCCCAATCAAAAATGGCCTTACTTTGAATTTTCGCCAAAAATCCCGGCTTGTAGAAAAGTCTTTGGAGGGTGAGTCGATAGTCCTAAAATGAATCGTGACATGACATAACTAAATCGGGTTCAAATTAGCGGTTAATTTCAATTTGGCGCGATTTTAGCGTGACCTAATCTACCGGGTAGCTTTTAGGAATTTTTAGTGCAATTGACTCGTGGTCGATTATTTTCAAGCCACATTGTGCATTTTCGACATATTGGCGACTCTCGATTGTCGTGAAAATCTCGAGATTTCAAATACGAGTACAGGGTACATAAATGACAGAAAAATCAATCTAGTGCCGTTCGACAGAAATTTTGCAATTAGGTAGAATCACCCATACACTAATCACATACCTTTATCGAATCGACTTATCTTCAGTCTTTGATCGATTTTGACGGTGCCGTAATGACTCTTGCAGATTAGCATGGTCGAGCAGTCGATTTCTGGTCAAATTCTCAAGTCTATTGCGTTTAAATTCCTTAACGGCTTTACCTGATAAACTAGCTCGTGAGTGGCCAACTCAGAGAAAAGAACTCTAGGCGCGTCGATGAAAAGCCCAACTTATTCAATCGAAAACAGAGCTTGAAAATCAGGATGTCACAATGATGGAGGAGATGAGGCTGAAGATACAGGACTTATGAAGATGAAGCTTCAGCACCAGATGAAAATGCAATCCATGCTTGCCAGTATGATCTCCTCTTCCATCAACCTAACTTTGTGATCCCAGGCCTTTCACGCCAAGCTGTGCCCTACGTAATTTCACTTCTTGAATTTTCTTAAGTTTCAATTTCGTGGTTTGTTGAGGTTGTTATCGTTTCACGTGCAGTTATCATAATACTTCTGGTGATTAGGTCACGGTGTTCTCAATTACATCCTTGTACTTCGCAATTTGATGATTCAGACATTTGGACTATTTCATTGTGGTCCTTTGGGCTTCCTATTTTAGCTCCTGTTTTCTCGTTTACAAAATTATGAAATGATTTTGGCATCACGAAGAATCTGTTTAAGAAGATCCCTGACCTCTGAGGATCAAGTTATGTATGTGACTAGCTCTGAATCTTTAAAGAAAGTCACATAGGATAACAGAAACTTGACAGAATTGTATAGTCGAGCTCATGATTGAAAATTTCCAAAAAGTTTGGTGAAATTCCTGCTGAGCATATTGATAACATTGCAAATTTGATCTCCAAATTTTTGACATTCACAGCAGTACAAAAAAATATTCATTTACAGAGCCGTTGTTGAGAATGCACGATAAACTTAACCAAGTCACTACAGAGAAAAAGACTGCCCATTGAAAAGGAGATGACCATGTCCAGTTTTGGCTTATGCCCAGAGTAAACCCTAGGAGTCACAAACCCAGAGCCAATCTCAGACTGGAGCAAGCACAAACTTCTAATAGAATTAGAGGAAAATATATGAGCAATGACAAATGGCCGGCTGAAAGTGCGCGGCAATGATCATTAATGTAGAAATGCAAGTCGATGCACGCACAGCTGCCCAAGCAAAAAGAACCATGTATTTATGAGCAAAATTGCCAATTCAGAGGGAGAGCCGTCATTACACCTGAAAGGGAAACTAATCCAGGAAACCTAACAAGATAGCAGCACCATGCACACGGAGGAGACATAGACCAGCAATCTTCCACTGATGAGGGTGATAAGAGACAGGAGATCGCTAGGAAGAAGACAATAAATCGAATTGCCATGATCACCGAAGCTTCCAAAAGATCACATTTTACTGAGAAAGGAACTCCTCTATATCAAGTGAACGTCGTATAAAAATTATAATATTCCTACTATTCTTATCCCGAATTGTACTGAGTGAATTGCATATAGGAATAACTTCTTGAGCTGAAAGGACTTTTCAAAATTTTGAAGACTAAAACCATGTCCTATGACATGAAAATGACGAGACCATGTATCGTAACACCACAAACAGCAAAGAATCCTGCCAAAAGCTTAGCAGAGTTTCTATAGTGCAAACTATAGACAGAAAGCTCACATAATAAACGTGTAGTAGAAAACATAGAGTCTATCCGCTTAACTCCATTCAAAAGTTAGACAACTGAAAAGTTGTAGCCAAAACGGGCATTCATTTCTAAGGCAGCTTCTCTGTTACGAAGAGAAAAGGCGTTACTTCCACAGGTGAATCTCTCGCCCTATCCTCAGAAGAGCCATCTAGACACCCAAAAGCTGTCCGCACTCTTATTCGGTCTCCATCACAACGCATATGTTTTTTCCACAATAAAAAGGCCATGTTTGCAAGAGAGCAAGATAAAAATCCATGTTACCAGATGTCTACAGGTACTTATATTAGGTACTTCTCAAACAAATTACAATTTCTATCTTTTTGGGCAAAAGCAAAACAAAGTACATTTATTTTTCACACAGCTGAAGGACAGTGATCTTTTGCGTAAAACAACATAAACTATTTTGATCTTCCTTGGATTGCTAAGTCACTAGTCTCCATCACTTGTGGTTATGTTGTTGCCAGATTCAAATTGTCTAATAATGGCGAAATTCCACATCCTATTCTAGACAAAGCAATGACCAAGAAGACCCCATGACTCTATATGACGTTCAGATTTCACATCAACTAGGCAATGGCAATGAACTCAAGAAGTTTCTTCCTGATTCCTTGGAGTTTAGTCAATGCATCGTAGATGTCCATTCGTTCCCCTGGAGACTCAAAAGAGCAAATGACTCCAATTTCGATGATTGAAACCAAACACTCCAGAGAACTAAACCAGCTTTTGTTCTTACCATCCAGAGGGACGGTTTGTCTTTTCTCTGACTTGTCGATTTCCTGAAGTAGAAGAGGATCGATTGCCTTTTCCACTTCGTCTACTAGAGCTGCCTTAGCGAAGCGATGAAGGTTCATCCCATTTTCAAACATGTCATCGGTCGGCCTCTTGCTTGTGAACATCTCCAAAATGAGGACTCCAAAGCTGTACACATCTCCTTTTGTGGATATTGCATTTACTGAGCCGTACTCTACAATAGTGAGCAGAATAGACATAGTGATGCATAATGAATAATTGAGATTGAAATATAGTCTTGGTGATGTTTCATGTCTATTTTTTTTTAAAGAACCTATCTCCAATTGCGTGTTTGATATAAGGAAATAAACTAAAAGACCTAACTGTTGCATTATTACCTGGGGCTATGTAGCCAAAAGATCCTTTTAATTCGATAGAGCTTGATTGATCGCCTAATAACTTATGCGTTGCTTTTGGAAGGAACCTGGCAAGCCCGAAATCGCCTACATGTCCAATCATTTCATCATCAAGAAGGACATTGCCCGGCTTTAAATCACAATGAACTATCGGTTTTTCACATCGATGATGGAGATAATCTAGTGCACAAGCAACATCGGTGGCAATATTCACTCTGTCAAGTAGACTTAACTTGCTTCTCTTTGTATATTGTGATGCAGTTGTGTGCAACCATTCATCCAAGCTCCCGTTCGACATGAATTCATAGACCAATGCTTTGAAGTCATTTCCATTAAAATCAAACCCAGAACATGCCGTGAGTACCTTCACAAGATTACGGTGTCGGATTCTTCTCAAGGCTTGACACTCGGCTATGAAGCTTTTGGAAGCTCCATGACGTGCAAGGTTGAGAATCTTGATGGCCACGATCGACTGAGTTTGATCAAGAAGCCCTTTGTACAAGGACCCAAAATTGCCCATGCCGAGCAAATTGGTGGAGGAGAATCCACTTGTTGCCTTCAATAGATTGTGATAAGAAACATGCAAAAGCCCATCTTCAGAAGAGCTTGAAGCCGATACTTTCTTATTATCTCCAAACCAGAAGAAGTATAACAAAATGAGTATGCAAACTACACCTACAAGAGTAGAGAATGTGGATATCATGATTTTTGCAATTCTACTTATTGTTGTTTGTTTTGACACTTTGTAGTTGCATTTGGGTAGTTGAAAATCTTGCAGACCCCCGCAAAGCTTCTTGTTTCCAACAACTGAAGTTGAAATGGCACTTCCAAAAACTCCTCCTATAGGCAATGCACCCTCAAAATTGTTGTAAGATAGGCTCAGATTCGTCAGATTGAACGACTCTAGATATTTCGGAATTTGGCCAGACAAACTATTGTTGGAAACATTTAAAACTTGAAGGCCTCTCATGGAACTCATTGATGGTAGGGGCCCTTCAAAAAAGTTGTCTTGTATATATAGGCGTTCCATGGATGTACAACTATCGATACTGCTTGGAATCTGTTGAGATAATCTATTCCTATCAAGATGTAGTTCACCAAGATTTTTCAAGTTTCCAACTTCTCTTGGAAGGGAGCCTATAAGATTATTTTGAGACAAATCGAGAAAAATCGACAAAGATGAGAGACCCACAATTTCCGGGGGTATGGTACCGCCGAGGTCATTGATTGAAAGGTCCAAGAGAAGTAGATTCTGGCAATTTCCTAGAGACGAAGGTATTGAGCCTGAAAGATTATTGCCATATAAGGACAATTCGATCAACATCTTTAAATTCCCGATAGATTTCGGTATCTGCCCCGAGAAATTGTTTTGGGAGAAACCCAGAACCTTCATTTTGTTCAAATTTCCTATCTCGGAAAGAATGTTCCCAGAGATGTTATTGAGCTCCATATGCAAGTTCTCCAAATTGATGAGATTTCCAATTCCAGAAGGTAAGGCTCCGGAAATATGATTGATACCTAACCATAACTCCGAAAGGGTGATAGAGAGGTTACCGATACAGTCGGGGATTGGTCCTCCAAAAGCATTGGCCATTAAATCAATTTTTCTTAAGTTTGTGGAATTGGTTAAAGAACAGAGGAAGTCCAAATCAGCAGATTGCCCACTTCCAAAGTTGTTTCCGTTAATCATAAACCAATAGAGTCTTCTCATCTTTGAGAAAGAAGGAATTTTCCCGGTAAAGTTGTTCGAATTGATTTGGAATAGACTGAGATTAGAGGCATTGGATATTGACTCAGGAATGAGTCCAGTGAGGTGGTTGCCATTCAAATAGATCCTCTCGAGATTTGGAAGAGTGAAGCCTAAATTGCTAGGTAAGCCCCCTTCTAATTGGTTCTCAGCCACGCTAAATAATATCATGGTGGATATATTAAAAATTGAGATAGGAATCGTACCAACAAATTTATTCATGCCGAGAGAGAGATGGTTTAGATTTCTCAGCCGGCCGAGAATCTCTGGAATCGTACCGCTGAGGCTATTTGACAATACTGATAATTTTTGAAGAGAGGATAAGTTTCCAACCAACGGCGAAATGTTTCCCATCAAGCTATTATCACCAAGCACAAGTTCTTGGAGCTTGGACAAGAAGCTGAGCTCTGTAGGCAAATTTCCTTCAAGCATGTTGTAGCTTAAGTCAAGAACGAGCAAATTAGAGCAATGGGAGATATTCAAAGGAATTTGTCCGCTAAAAGAGTTGTTATTGAGGAACAGCTTCTGCAACCGAAATAAGCGACCGATTTGCAGGGGAATTTCGGAGTGGAAACTATTGTTTTGCAAATGGACTTCCCTAAGAAAGCTCAAGTTACCAATGTGGGGCGGCACGAACCCGAGCAAGTTTTGGGAACTGAGGTCCAATATGGTGACTCTGCGGTGTCTATGGCCACATGTGACACCGTACCATTTGCAGATGTGGCTAGTATCATTCCACGAACTCAAAACCCGGCCAGGATCAGCTATTCGGGTCTTGAATTCCAACAGAGCCAAGCGATCAATCTCGTGCCCACCGAATTCTAACAAAGGTGAGACACTCCCTAATAGAAGAATGATAGTAGTTAAGCATGAGAATGACCAGGGTAAAACTCGATCTCCATGGGGAAGGTCCATGAGGATTTGTAACAAAGCGTTCTCAGCTCGAGTCCTTTTTGGTATTCTTGCGATGTTGCTTCGAAGAAATTCCGAATATATAATTGGGGGCAACAGACATTCCCATACTAAGACATGTTGACGTCATCAATGCAAGAATAGTATGACAGATCATTTTGCGGTCCTCTTTAGTTTAAAAAATTACAAGGCCGTGACAAACTAGGTAACTATCGATAGTCAGTCAATGAAAGCTGAAACGTCATGGGGCCCTTATTTTGTTCATTGTCAATTGTGTCTTTCCAATCCCTGAATTATCGGGTCGGTTAGTAGAATGGACGACTTTAGTCTTTTCCTCACATCTAAAATCCTAACTTTCCGATACTCATAACCAGACACTATCGACCGTACATTGAAGTAGGACTATTTCACAATTTATAATTACCTTTACTTCCATTTGTCAATGATAATGTATATTTTTGCTCTGAATTATACATTTATGATGTCCCATTATATTTGGTTGGAATATCATTTGTTATTATTAAATTTGAATATAGTTTTATACATAAGAGAGAGCAAACTCTCTACTATGGCGACAAAGAAATTATTTCGATATATTACTTTTTAAACCCATGTGGGATTGTAAATAATAAGGGACACGAATACCTGAAGTGTCAAAACTTGATACGTGGGAACACATAAATGCCAAAAGTTCGGAAATGTACACATAAGTACTAAAATCTAAGTAAAATGAATTAATTAAGTGCTAACAACGAGAAAATCTAGCCAAAATGTTGATATAGCATTTTCCTGACGAGCCAAGTGCAAAATGACGTTGTTTTGCATGCTGAGGTGATTAGATAAACAGAAAACGACGTCGTTTTACATGTTGATGTGGCTAGATAAGTCAAAAATGACGTCGTTTTGTCTCGAATTTGAACTTTAATGTAAATATTAATTTAATTTAACTTAAAACTAAATATTAAGAAAAGGGGAAGAGATTGCAGAATGGTAAAGGCTGTGCAAGCCCTCGTCGTCGCCTCCCATCGTTGTTGGGAAGTGCTGACAACGGTGGGGGAAGGTAGGCTAGGGTCGCCGGTCTGGTGCGAGAGTCGAGGCCCTCCCCTAAATTCGATGAGGGTTGGCAACCCTCGCCCAGCCAGGCCAAGGGTTGTCGCTCGCTGGCGTGAACCCCCAGCCAGTGTAGGTCTATTTCACAAACATATTAAATCTTGACTTTTGGGTTCTCAAAGGCAGAAGACTCTGAACCGTGTAGGTCTATTTCACAATTTATAATCACCTTTACTTCCACTAGTCAATTATAATATACATATCTTCTCTATAAATTATACATTTGTAATGTCCTCTTTTATGCGGTCAAAATATCATCTATTATTATTAACATTGAAAATAATGCTTATAAATAAAAGAGAGCAAAATCTCTACTTTGGCGAAGATGAATTTATTTCAAACTACTGCCTTTTAGATTTATGTTGTACTGGCATTAAACTTGTTATATTGATATGCCAATTGAATTTTGCATCTTGAACACTAATAGATGAATTACTAATAAATAATGACAGAGTCCACGCTATTCTATTATGATTTTTAACATTTCAATATAGTCACACGGTAATGGAAAACATTATTGGAATTTTAAAAAACTAAGTATGTATTTACTCCTAAAGGTATATAGCTAGTCAAAAAGTAAACAAATAGTAGTTGGCAGATGATATGAAATTGAAAAAGTGCGATAGTTAAAGTCCAGTGAAGTCAGCGATCCTTTATCTCCTTCTTCTTCTATTGACAGCTCACATGGGAGAAGCCAAAGGAATGTGTTTTATCCGTCCAACTTTTCATTTGTTCTTTGACATGGGGAAAACAGTAAAAGTTAGGGGAACGTGTTTAATCTGTCCAACCTTTCGTTTGCTCTTATTTCCCTAAAATCAAGGAATTATAAACAAGAAACCCAGCTATAAAAAGTCAAAATACCAGATTTAAGCTAATTATTAGACACACAACGTGTCCTTACTTGATTTGACTGGTTATGTGTCTGTGCTTGATGGGTGAAGATGATCCTTTGGTACTGGAAATTCGGAAGAGGGTGTTCAATGTTATACTTTCCAAAAGAAAAAGTAGAGAAAAAGACCATAAAATGAAGATGGGAATTGAAAGCTGTTTGCACGTAAGAGAGTGACTTAGGCACATCGCCTCAAAGTGCACGGCAAGCTTACTTTGCCGCCCACACCAAATTTCCTCCATGTATGGGCCCATTTGATTGTAGTTAGATTTACCTCCTTTAATTAACTCCAAATTATCCTTGAATTAGTCACAATATCCACGCCAAAAAAATGAAAAAATAGTTTTAGGATCGTCAAATCTTTATTATGCGATGTAACTAAAAGGAATTTGTTTTTTCTTTTATAGCAATTTCCTTAGACCAAATAGAACTTGACAAATAAAGAAACGAACATTGACCATCATGGGAATAGGATTGTAATAAGGAAATAATGAAGATTCGTGTCGCACCACATGATCTTTATCAAAGGGGAATCAAACAAGAATGGCATGAGAAGGCAATGTGATTGGATCATGTGAGACAAAGAGAGACAATCGGGATTACTTTATGTCCTTTTTACTATGCATTCTTTAAGCGAAGTCTTTCATCAACAAAATTGAAATTTAAAATGGATTAGATTCCTGCAAGTCGTTGTATAAAGTCGTAGACATCACCCAGACCGTAGAATTTGTAAAAAGAGATACTAATTAAGTGTAATATGCTAAAATTTTATTGGTGTGTTTGTGATAATTAAATGGTATGCCAAAAAAATTGAGGGTAGAAAGAATACGTAGGTGATGAAAATAGAATAGTGAAAAATGCAAAAGTTAATGAATAAGGTATGTCAGTTTCAACTAGTTACATTTGGAGCTAAAGAAATTTTAATTAGAAAAAGCTATACAAATTCAATGGTTTGATGAGACAAAACTCAAAATTTAGAGGATTTGATCAGAAAAAAAAGGCTCAAACTTAGGGATCAAAAGTATAGTTTTATCATTTTGATCAATCATATGCGGAATATGAGACAAGTGGACTTACCCTTCAAATAAGGACACATCGTGAAACAAATTTAAATTATGGGGACAGACCGAGATCACACTAATTTGCCAATAAAATGCACGAGCATGAACTCGAAAAACAAACAGACAGAGAGATTAGCATGATTTACCAAGACCACTTCATGCATGTAGGAAGTTGTATTCAGTGAATTGCATTAGTCACTCTTCTTTTGCATGTTATATACTAGGTAATCTTATAGGTTACCATGTTCAATGTACTTCCCCCTAAAGTGCAAAAAAAGAAAAATGATTAACATTGCTTGAGAAAGTTGTTATATAGAGTTACTATGGTATGTTATGCCAATCACATATTAAGAGATAATGTGATTCATATTGAATCCAACTGAATCATTGAGTCATTCAAAGGATATTCAATATTCTTTTTTGGATTCTAAAATGATTTTGGAATTATGAAAAATATATTTAAGAAGATCCTTGACATTAGAAATCAAGTTATGTATGTGACTAGCTGTGAGATTAAAGAAAATAACTATATAAATAAAGTCGCATAGATTGACGGAAAATTGATAGAATGTACTGTCAAGCTCTACTTGAAAATTATCCACACTTTGGTAAAATTCCTCTGATAGATTATGCCAATCAACTATCAAGAGATAATGTGATTCATATTGGATCCAACTGAAAAACATAAGTTTTACTAAATTTTGGTATATTATAGTTGACTCTGTCCCGCACGTCATTAAGCATTAAGGGGACATTTGATATTTTTTTCACTGATTTTCAAACCTCCAATATTTCCTACATATATGAGCAAGTCCTTGTGGAGTTTATAAGCCAACCTCCCTCCTCCACTTCCATCACAGACAAGCACACAACTTAAAACATGGATGGAACCACACAAGCATTTCAGCCATCCACACAAGTTGAGAAAATAACGAGGCCCTGCAAGCAAGGCAATTATTGATGATCAAGTCAGTCAATGAAAGGTGAAACACCATGGGGCCTAGTTTTCTTCATTATTTATCAGTTGTGTCCTTTATCCTATAATCCATCTTTCAATCCCTGAATTTCCTCCATGTATAGACCTATTCGATCGTAATTGGATTTACTTCCTTTAATCAACTCCAAATAATCCTTTAGTTACTTATAATGTCCACGCAAAAAAATTAAAAAATAGTTTTAGAGTCATCAAATCTTTTTTGGTGTGATATAACTAAAAAGGGTTTATTTTTTTAAGCAATCACATAAGACCAATCAAAACTAGACAAACAAAAAATGAACATTAACCACCTTGGGATTAAGACTGGAACTAGAAAATTATTAAGATTCTGGGCGCACAACATGATCCTTATCCAAGGGAAATCAAACAAGAATGGCATGAGAAAGCAATGTGATTGGGTGACATGGGACAAGTAGGGTTATGTGGAATTACTTCATGTTGTACTAAATACGCATTCTTAAGCGAAGTCTTCATAAACAAATTTAAATTTTATATTGGATTAGATTCTTGCAACTCATTATATAGAGTTGTACACATCACACCTAGACCATAAAATTTGTAGGAAGAGAAATACTAATTAAGTTAAAAGGAACAACTTCTGCAACCGAAAAAAGCGGCTGAATTGCGGGGAAATTTTGGTGGGGAAACTACTTGTTTTGCGGATTGAATTCCCTCATAAAGATCAGGGTACCAAAATGGGGTGGCACGTCCCTGGCCAGGTTTTCAGAGCCGAGGTCTATTACGGTGACTCTTTGATTTTTCCGACCATATGTGACACTGTACCATTCACAGACGTGGCTAAAATCATGCACAACCTCAAAAACCCACCAGAATCAGCTATTTAGGTCTTAAATTCCAGCAGAGCCAGCCGATCAGTCTCGTCCCCGCCGGCTTCTGCCAAAGCTAAGACACTTTTTAACAAATGAATGAGGGTAGTTAAGTATGAGATTTACCCGGATGAAACCCAATCTCTGTGGGGAATGTCCATGAGGATTTGTAATAGAGTGTCCTTAGCTCGAGTCTCCATGTTTTGAAACAATTTGCGAAATACATCAACCGGCAAAAAAATTTTCAATACCAGGGCATGTCGATGACAGAGATTTCGTGGGCCTCTCAAGTTGAAAAAAACAATGAGGCTGCGAGTTGCAAGGAAACAATTGACGATCAAGTCAGTCAATGAAAATTAAAACATCACGGGGCCTAGTTTGGCTAATTATCACTCGTGTCCTCATCTTTTAATCCACTTTGCCCGTGCCTTTTTAGTAGTGGATTGTTTCTGTTTAGGGATAAAATCAATCAATGCCATTCAATCCCCTTTTTCCATTTGATCTCCCTTGTTAACACCTTAATTTTCGCTAGCAGACTCATCATTCAGTTTATAGAAATTATGGACTGAACTCATCGATAATGACATAATTTTATCCCTAAAAAAGGATCCAAACTGTGCATTGTTGCATATTCGTTCTTTAATACATTCTTCCGCATTTAGAAATTAGGACATCTTTTATTTAAGAATGGCATGTCCGTATCGAAGTTAAGTAAGAGGGGTACTTGAGGAAAAAATAAATGTGAGTGGGAAACAAAATAAAAGAACAAGCGGGAAGCAGATCAAAGGGATTCGGCCAATATCATCCACACTATCAACACCATCCATCTCACCCTTATCATTTAATTTTCTGAGGACTCTTCAGCATCATCCACTATCAACACCAACTTCATCTTCCTATCTTCAGTTACACTGATCACGATTCATATTGGATTTTCTGGAGTACCAATCTGTTTGTTTTCAAGGTTGCATCTCTTGTGGAGATGATTTTCAAAAATATGTGCAAAACGTGTCATGCCAATAGGTTCTTTCTTTGCTTCTAATGACTGATTTGGCAACACTGCTTACTTGCACGTATTTATGTTCTCCATCCTTACGTCACGTATAGTTAAGCTTTTCGTCTTTGTTTCCACCATTGCGTAACATCCTGTTTCGACGTGTACTTACTCTGTTCTGGCAAGAAACTTTTAAAGTTGCAAGTCCAAATGAATGTCGGTTATTCATTGGCGCTAATTTTTTTGTAAGATTTGGAATCGTTTTACAAGATTGGGCAGCATTTAGTTTATTTTTGGGTTTTGTTTAGCTTTTGTCATTAAATAAATGAAAATGATAAAAAGCGATAGAAAGAAAAAGGTTAAAAAAACTTTTCATTTTTTGTTTTTTGAATTCTTGTAGATTTTTACGTTGATAATTAAGGTTGCCTTTGATGGGACTTTACAAATGGGCTTTAGGGGCTCTAGAGGCAACTTAAGACAACTAGGGTCAACATTCCTTATTGATCGTGCTTTCCATTTATTGCTCACGGGATTCTTGTCCTAGGGTGTAGTAACAAGGTTTTGTGTTAATTTTGTCCGGCTCAAGCTATTTTGCTTTCCTTACTCTATATGCTTTATTATTGATTTGTTATAACAAAGTCCACTCTATTATATTATGATATTTAACATTTTAATATTGTCTGCATTAATTTTTCAAAGTGTTGGAATTATCATAAACTAGGTATGAAAATAATCCCCAAGGTATACAGCTAGTTAGAAGAAGAAAAAAGTCGCAGTGGGTAGATCATATTTAATTGAAGAAGTTTGAGAGTTCAAGTCACGTCAAGGATCCTTCTTCTCCTTCTTCGACAGTTCACATGGGATAAGCCAAAGGAACGTGTTTCATCTGTCCAAACCTTCCTTTGCTCTTTGACATGGGAAAATGGGAGAAGTCGTAGGAACGTATTTCATCTGTCTAACCTTTCGTTTGCTCTTTGACATGGGAAAATGAGGAAACACGTTCATTCATTCAACCTTTCGTTTACTCTGTTAACATGGGAAAATGGGAAAAGTCGTAGGAACGTGTTTTATCTGTCCGACCTTTTATTTGCTCTTTGACATGGAAAAATGGGAGAAGTCGTAGGAACGTATTTCCTCTGCCTAACCTTTTGTTTGCTCTTTGACATGGGAAAATGGGGAAAACACATTCATCCGTTCAACCTTTCGTTTACTCTGTTAACATGGGAAAATGGGAAAAGTCGTAGGAACGTGTTTTATCTGTCCGACCTTTTATTTGCTCTTCGACATGGGAAAATGGGAGAAGTCGTAGGAACGTATTTCCTTTGCCTAACCTTTCGTTTGCTCTTTGACATGGGAAAATGGGGAAAACACATTCATCCGTTCAACCTTTCGTTTACTCTGTTAACATGGGAAAATGGGAAAAGTCGTAGGAACGTGTTTTATCGTGACCTTTTATTTGCTTTTGACATGGAAAAATGGGAGAAGTCGTAGGAACGTATTTCCCGCCTAACCTTTATTTGCTCTTTGACATGGGAAAATGGGGAAACCTTTCGTTTACTCTGTTAACATGGGAAAATGGGAAAAGTCGTAGGAACGTGTTTTATCTGTCCGACCTTTTATTTGCTCTTTGACATGGAAAAATGGGAGAAGTCGTAGGAACGTATTTCCTCTGCCTAACCTTTCGTTTGCTCTTTGACATGGGAAAATGGGGAAAACACATTCATCCGTTCAACCTTTCGTTTACTCTGTTAACATGGGAAAATGGGACAAGTCGTAGGAAGGTGTTTTATTTGTCCGACCTTTTATTTGCTCTTTGACATGGGAAAATGGGAAAGGTCCTGCGAACGAATCCGTCCAACCTTTCATTTGCTCTTTGACTCGGAAACAAGGAATTAAAAGAAAAACCGAATTGCGGAAAGTCATCATACCCGATTTAGCTAATTATTAGACGCACACTACTTATCTTTACTTGATTTGACCAGTTACATGCCCGTGCCTGATGGGCGAAGATGATTCTTTGATATTGAAAATCCAGGGGAGGGTGAGTGCCATACTTTCCAAAAGCAAAAATAGAAAAAAAGACTATAAAAAGAAGGTTGGAATTCAATGCCGTTCACGTGTAAGAAAGCGACTTAGGCGCATCGTCTCAAAGTGCACGGCAAGCCAACTTTACCTCTTCCACTAACCAAATTTCTACCACGTATAGGCCCATTAGATCGTAATTAGATTATTTTCTTTAATTGACTTTAAATTATTCTTTGATTAATTGTGACATCCACATGAAAAAAAATGAAAAAATAGTTTCAGGGTCATCAAATATTTTTGATGCGACATAAATAAAAAGAATTTATTTTTTTTAGCAATCACCTAAGACCATTAGAACTAGACAAACAAAAAATGAACATTAACCATCATGGGAATAAGACTTTAATTGGGAAATAATTGAGATTCTTGTTGAATGATATGATCCTTTTCTTAACCAAGGAAATCAAACAAGAATGGCATGAGAAAGCAATGTGATTGGGTGACATGGGACAAAGAGGGAACATTCTTTAAGCAAAGTATTTGTCAACAAGTTTAAATTTTATTTGGATGAGATTCCTACACCTCATTCTATAGAGTTGTATACATCACACCTAAACCGTAGAATTTGTAAGAAGAGAAATAGTAATTAAGTTATAGGGAACAACTTTTGCAACCGAAACAAGCAATCGAATTACATAGGAATTTCGGAGCCAAAACTTTTGTTCTACAGATTGACCTCCCTCACAATACTTAAGTTACCAACATGGGGCGGAACGACCCCGGCTAGGTTCTCGGTGGCGAGGTCCAATATGGTGACTTTGTGGTGTCTACAACCACATATGGCACTAGTACCCTCTGTAGATGCGGCTAGTGTCATGCCACGAGCTTAAAACCCCACCAGGAAAAGCTATTAGAGTTTTGAAATCCAATAGAACTAGCCGTTCAGTCTCATCCCCGCTGGCTTCTACCAAAGCTACGACACTCCCCAACGGAAGAATGATGGTAGTTAAGCATGAGAATGACTTAGATAATACTCGATCTCTATCCGGAAGGTCCATGAGGATTTGTAGTAAAGCCCTCTCAGCTCGAGTCTCTTTAGGTGTTTTGAACCAATTTGAAATACATCAATGGGCTCTTCTACTAAGGCATGTCAATGACAGAGATATCGTGGGCCTCTCAAGTTGAGGGGAAAGATTGAGGCTGCGAGTTGCAAGGAAACTATTGATGATCAAGTCAGTCAATGAAATCTGAAACATCATGAGGCCTAGTTTGGTTCAGTATCACTTGTGCCCTCATCTTATAATTTTTTCTACTTTGAGATAAACTTAATCTTCACCTTCAGTGCCATTTAATCCAATTTTTCCTCTGATCTTCATTGTTCACACCTAAATTATCACTAGCATACTCATCATTCATTTTATAGAAATTATGGATCGAACTTGTCCATAATGACATAATATTATCCCTAAACAAAAAAATCCATACTATGCATAGTTCCAATTTCGTTCTTTACATTATTCTTCCACATTTAGAAATAAGGGACATCTTTTATTTAAGAATGCCATGTCGGCATCGAAGTGGAGTAAGAGGGGGACTAGAGAAAAACCAATGTGAGTGGGAAACGAAACAAAAGAACAAGAGGGGATCAGATCAAAGGAATTCGGCCATTATCATCCACTACCAACACCATCCATCTCACGCTTTATTTTTATTTTCTGAGGCCTCTTCATCATCGTCCGCTATCTACCCCAGCTTCATCTTCCTGTCTTCAATTATACGGATCGTGATTCATATTGGATTTTCTGGATCACTAATCTGTTTTAAATTCAAGGTTGCATCTCTCGTGGGTATGATTTTCGAAAATATGTGCAAAACGTGTCATGCCAATCGGTGCTTTCTTTGCTTCTAATGACTAATTTGGCAACACTGTTTACTTGCGCATATCTGTGTCCGCCAAATTTGACTTTAGAAGTCAAGCAAACAATGTCATCAGATCAAAACATCAAAACGAGCATTCACGGACATCAAACAATTGAATCTATTAGCCATAGTTCGCACATCGAAAGACTGACCAAGCAGATTTGTCCACCCAGACAACCACGAAGAAGAGATGCGACAGAAGAGACCTTGACACCTTCAGCACCTCCAATTGCCCTGCTACAAGCACAAATTATTTTTCAATCAGCAAATAATCAATTGCTCTACTATAACTGAAAACAATTGTGTGCATACCTCTCAGGAGTATTCTTTCTACCCGAACGGAAGTTTCCTGTACCGCGACATTCATAGGGACAAGAACGGAACTGATTAAAGCGTCATTTCCTGATCCTCCTCGATGACCACTATCCCTATTGCACCTGCCAGATCTTGTAGATTGTTCTAGCTAAAAGTGTCGTATGTAATGTGGCACATTATGCGTTTGAATATAGTTTTTCATTTTAAAATTTGAATAGTTCCTATACTGAAAAGAGAGCAAAGTCTACCATGGTGAAGGAGAATTTACTTCAAAAATTTTACTTTTACACCCATATTAACACAGAAAGTAAATTTTACATCTTGAATAGTTCTAGACGAATCATTGATTAATGTCAACAAAGTCCACATTATCATATTATGACTATGCGATTGTAAATAAACCTAGGTATTGTATTGAACTCCGCGGATATATAGGTAGCTAGAAAAGTAAACAAGCTGCAATTGGCAAATGCACTTAATTGAAGAAGTGCGAGGATTCAAGTCCGGTCAACCCTACTCGTCTTCTTTGGATGGTGGCATACAATTGAAGTGGCTAAAGGAATAAGCCGATAAGGCAGTTGAAAGTTTCAAAAGCAACTTAACACGGCGGCTGAATTTTTTACCAAGGGAAATTGTCGACATAGCGATCCATAGAATGTTATTTCAAGTAAAGTTGTCCAGTGCCATGTAGGACGGGACGGCTGAACGTCATGTCAGCAATTAATCGACCAAAAAATTTACATTAAAATTTCACGCAAATGTTTAAGACTACATTAAGAAAGTTTAAAAGTTTAGAACTAAATTGACATATATACAGTAGATTTAAAACTAATTTGATATTTATCCCAGCTATAAACAAGACCACCAGAAGCATTCGTTTGGCAAGCCACAAAACGATGAGCTTTAGAGAAAGCCACACAAAAGCCGCAACAGCCACAGCTTCACAATTAGGAGAGAGAAAGAAACTTGCCCGTCCGTAAGGGAGAGAAAAATAAAAGATTTGCGCGAGTCTTCATATAAGCTAGTTTGCTCAAGTGTTTTGTGTGTGGGGTGAGAAAATTAAATTGTAATAGTTGTGGGAGATGATATTTTATTAGAGTGTCATACTTGTACTACAATTAGATATATATGTTTCTCAAGTTGCTTGGGATAATTTTCTTGTATTACCTCTACGACACTTCTACACACAACCAGTGATATTCTATAATTTTTCTGTCTTTTCTTTAGTTTTTTCCCCTCCAATTGGGGCCGGCGAAGGTCGCCGGCCGGCCCTCGCATAGTCTAGGCAAGGGCCCCGACAGCCTCGCTACTTGCTTGCTTGGATCAGGCGAGGGTCGCGGCTGCCTAGCCAGATCTGGAGAGGGCATCATGGCGCTCGCCCAGATCTGGTCAAGGGATTGCGCGCCCATCCCCTCCCATATGGCTGGCGAGGGTCGGCATACATCTCAAACGTGAAAGCCATTTCTTCATATTCATCGCTTTGCCTCGAGTTTTCAGCCAAAATTGCACCGCATCAGACTGGCATCCTGTGCAAGATCATCCACATGACGATGAGGAATTAGAGAGAATTACTTTTCCTAGACCACCTCTGGTCCCAAGAGGCTATTATGACCTCACTCGCGCTCTGCTGTGGTGAATCGCTAACGAAGCTAAAATGACTCGACAAAACGCGAGCACCAAATGTCACCAACGAAGCACTTTAATCTCAACTCAGCATGACCAGAGGAAGCGACGAAAGCAACCGTCAAAAAGGGTCGAAAAATCTCAATGATAATAAGTAGCCTATAATATTAATTGTAGTATACTTCCGTAGCAATAATGGGGACGAAGAAACGGCGCAGTGGTTCTTATTATGAATATAGAAAAAGAAGCTAAGTACAACCACGAAAATGAATATCTGGAGCACCTCAATCACAACATTGAACCCTGAAAGCGAGTCACCTGAACTCAATCACAGCAGCTCTTGGCAATGCACATTTACCCTTCAAAGATTGATTTGGGAGGGCTATTATCGGTATGTGGAAGGGAAAGAACGTGATCATCTCAAAGGGGTGACCTGAAAACACAGTCGCTGATATAATAGCGCAAATCGTATGAACGAATACTGAATACACGCAAAGGAAGAGCGCCTGTGTTGCCAAGATCACCCATCGGAGATGCCTCCCTTTCTAGGATCTGTGCAAATTTAGGGTGTGATGGGTCTCCTGCCTCGAGCTTTTCATATATAGGAAGAGTCAAAGCTTGGGGTACTCACAACATCATGTCGCTAGAATGTGCTCATCCTAGCGACACCCTGAAAGTGTTCGCTTCAGATGTGCTGTCCCTGCTTGTCGTATATGGAGGTGTAAGTGACAAAAACGCTCTGCCCCAGAGAGAACGGGACCCACGTGGACAACGCATCCCGATACGATCAACCAGATTTCGCGGTCAATGAGCTCACTAGAACGAAATCCTGGCATCTTTCTTGAACTGGTAAGGGAGAAATCGAAGCCGCGTATCATCCCCTTTGAGTCATTTTAAGGTCTTCATCTCATGAAGCACGGTCGCTCGAAATTCCCTTCCCGGGTCATTCAAGAATGTGAAACGGAGGCAAGGCTTGCTCTGTTCAAGAACCGCCTCTGCTGGATATGTGAATGAGGCTTGCAAGTGAACAATGGGCAAGAAATGGTGATATTACTCGGACTACGAGACGTGCGAAACAGCAATCCACAATTTTGTATACCAACCAGAACAAAAAAGTTTTTGGGGTGCTGGGGAGATTTCTCCAACTTAAATTGACTTGAAACATTTACAGAGCCATAGTTAAGAATGCACAATAACCTTAACTAAGTAACTACAGAGAAAATCTGAAAAGGACGTGATCATATCCAGTTTTTGCTCATGCCAAGAGGATACCTCATCTAGGAGTCACAAACCCAGTATCGATTTCAGATGGAGCAAGCACAACTTTTAAAAGAATTAGGGGAAGATACATGACCGTTGATGCAGAAATGCAAGTCAATGCACGCAAAGCCGCAGAACCGTGAAAAGAACCATGTGTTTATTACAACATTGCCGAAGTTGGTGATAAGAAGAGACGTCATTACAACTGAAAGGGAAATTTATCAAGGAAACCTAAGATGATAGCAGCACCGTGCACATGGAGGAGACACAGACCAGCAATCATGTGGGGAACGTGAGACGGGATTTTACAGAGTTAATTGCATAAAGGAATAGCTTCTTGAGGCCAAAAGGACATTTCAGCATTTTTAAGACTACAGTCATGTCATATGACATAAAAGCAACGTGACCGTGTATCAAAACACCACAAACAGCGAAGAATCCTGCCAGGAGCTTAGCAGTATTAATAGAGTGCTAACTAAATGTCTATAAGAAAACATAGAGCTCAGCCGCGCAAGTCGTTTTCAAAAAGAAAGACATCTGAAAATTTGTAGCCAAAATGGGCAATCATTTCTAATGCAGCTTCTCTTTTGCATAGAAAAAACGCATTACTTCCACAGGTGAATCGCTTGCCCTATCCTCAAAAGAGCCATCTAGACACCAGAAAGCTGTCTGCACTCCACAGTCACAAATGCCAATGAAGAAGTCGACCAAGATTGATCTCAGATGCATTTGCAATTGCTAAAGCATGTAAGCGAAAGAGAATCCAGTACCAATCATATCATTGAAAGCTTAAGGCCAAATTTGATTGTTTAAGTCAAGCAACCAATGCCGTCAGACCATAACATCAAAACAAGCATTCATGGATATTAAACAGTTGAATTTTTTAGCCAAAGTTCGCACATCAAAAGACTGATCAAGCAGATTTGTCCACCCAGAGAATAATAAAGAAGAGATTCAGCAGAAGGGACTTTGACACCTTCAGAAAGTAACAGCAGTGCCCTCCAATTGCTCTGCTACAAGCACAAAATATTTTTCAATCAGCGCAGAATCAACTGCTTTACTATAACTGGAAAAAATTATGTGCATAGCTATCAGTATTATTCTTACCCCAGACGGAAGTTCCCTGTACCACAATGTTCATAGGGACCAGAACGGTCCTGATTATAGGAGCATTTCCTGATCCTCCTTGAGTACCACTATCCCTATTGCACCCTCCAGATCGATCACCATTTCGATCAGGACCATAGTGCCCACCACCACCAACTCCATACCTGTCATCCCTCCCCCCATACCTACCTCCCCAGCCCTCTTCACGAGGACACTCCCTTGCAAATGCCCAGGCTTGTCACACTTAAAGCACTCTCCACCTCCACCTCCATGTCCACCACCAGAGTCCCAACTGAGGCCACAATTATGACCACAATCATGACTGCGATCACCATCTCAGTCTCTACCTGAACCTCAAGGCTGAGCTTTTTCCTCAATGATATTTCTCCCGTCCAAGTCCATTCATTTCCTCAATAGCCTCATCCATTGCTTGCTTCTCATAACCAAATCCACAAGAGCATCCAGAGAACTTGTCAACCACCCCCTGCATTAAAAATATTCTTATCCGAGGTAGTTTGTATTATATGACAGGGATAATTACAGAATAAGAGCTTGTACTTCCAACTTTTAGATGGAGTCATCAACACAGAAAATCTGTGATAAAATGTATGTTATATGTGGCAATGATATTCACAAATGTCAGCCAAACCTCATTCAGATGCAATGAGCAGATGGTGAATAAAACTACTTACCTCGAGGGTTAGACATAAAGGCAAAATTTGTCAAGTCTTCTGCAAGTTTTTCTCCCAACACTTTTTGCCATCCTTGGCTTCTAATACTGGCCATACAACTGCTATCCCGGTTGTCAGATTGACGCTGGTGGCAGATACTTGTGGCTGTCCAATGTTTAGAGCAGAAAAAAGAGAAAACCATGCCCGGTTCAAATCACACCCAGAAAATGACATTTCTCACACTAAGTTAAATTGAAGTCGATGGTGATTCTTTTCATGAAGAAAAATGGATGATTCTTCACGAGTTACGAGAAAGAGAAAAGCAATGGTAAACTCACTTAGACTTAAGCCACAATTTGTCTGAGTGTTTTGCAAGTGTTCATCCCCAACTCCTTTTGCCAATTAGGTATAGCCTTGGCTTCAGAAACAGGGCGCACAACTGCTGTCTCAGTTCTAAGATTGACGCTTGTGGCGGATACCTGCGGCTGTCCAAAGTTAGAGCAGAAAAATAAAAAACACACAGGGTTCAAATCTTAGCACAAAAATTGATGAAAGCCATTTCTCCTGCAATTCTTTCAACCCACATAAGGGATAATATGGAACCTTATTTCACTTAACCCACTAGATGAATATCCTGTCACACTAAGTTCAATTCAAGTTGATGACGATTTATCTTCATGTGAAAAATGGACGATCCTAGTTACTTTAGAGAATATAATAGCAAACACTCTTCACGAATTAGAAGAAAGACAAAAGCAAATGGTGAGCTCACTTGATTTTCCAGAATTCTCTTCAAGCTCGCTGCACATCCCCCACAAGTCATTCCCTGCAGAGACGAAACAGAGCCACTCAAGTGACCGCACAAAAGAAAAGGAAAAAGAAAAAAAAAAAATGATATGCACCGTGGAGTAACATCTTCAGCAATATGATGCAGGGAAAGTTGGACACGCATTGACAAACTGCGAGAGAAATATATAAAAGAGAGAGGGGCTTACTCCGACGTCGAGAATTATGACATCCGAGCAGACGGCTGAGGCTTCCTCGGCTCCATCCACGGCCGATTTCGCCTTCCCATCCTCACCGTCAACTCCGCCGCCACCGCCGCTGCCGCCGCCGTGTCAGCCGCAGCGAAGCTCGGAACGCGCCGCAAGCGGAACCTCGCGAGAGCTGGAGGAGACGAAGGGATTGAGGGAGGAAGAAGATGAAGATAGAGAGAGAGAGAGAGTCTTGGATATGGTTGAGTCCATCGAAGCTCGTCTTCTCTCTCTCTCTCTCTCTCTAAACTCTTTGCAAGCCTCTCAGTTTGAGGAGAGCCACCGGACGGAAGGGAGGAGATGAACATGGTCGGAAACTGACGACGTCGAAAACATCAATTATAAAAAGGGTTAATACTTAAAAATCTCCAAACCCAGATGCGTTTGTGATAAATTTATTCCAAACTATTTTTGTGTGAAAAACTCCAAACCTGGGTGACACCCGTGATAAATTTACCCCGACTAACTATAAAAAAACCTTAAACTGGTACATTTATGACAAATTTTCCAAACTAATTTATTCGACCACAAAAAACCCCAAACCTGGTAAATTTATGGTAATATACCCTCCGCTAAATTAGATTAATACCACAAAAAAATCACAAAAATTGTAAACTGTGAGAAACAGAGTGTAAAATCCCAAATTGATATACCGGTCAATTGTCACGTGTCATTTAACTTTATAATTTAACAAGAAAATTTAACTAAAACTAACAGAGGGTAAATTTGTCACAAGTGTACTAGTTTAGGGTAAATTTGTCAAAGGTATACCAGTTTGGGGTTTTTGGTGATCAAAAAAATAGTTTTGGGTAAATTTGTCGCGGGTGTACCAGGTTTGGGGTTTTCAAGCTATTAACCCTTATAAAAAATGCAAAAATTCAATACACGATAATTATCTGGGATTTGGCAATGTCCAATATATATGGTATTTATTTTATAAAAAAATATGTGAGAAAACATTTCATAAGTCAGATTTTTCATATTAACGAGATACGTTCTTGTATATCATCCGACGAGGTATCCGGATATAAAAGAGTTAATCACAATCAAGCAATGTCATGAAAAAAATTCTGGCTCAACGTGCTTGTATACTTATGATTGCATTGAAAAGTCATGGTTAAAATCTAACATGATAATGAGACCTAACATCCAGAGAGTAACTCTCGATTGCCTATTTCCACTTTTTTTTTACTGATAAAAGAAATTAAGGAAAATTCTAAATAACGGTCTGAAATACCCTTATTTTCTTCAATAATGACTTGAAAGTGATCTTATTTCAAATAAAGACTCAAAGTAAATTTGATTTCAAATAAGAGTTTAAAGTGGTAATGTAAGTTTCAAAAAAACTTGACTTTGCAGTCGGTCGAAGGCATTTTCATCCTTTATCTTCTTTTGAATTTTTCTTTCTTTTTTCTTTTTTGGTTTTCCCTTCCTTCTTTGCCAGTGGCTGGTCTAAAGTGATGGCCAGCCACTAGCGATGCCCTAGCCATAAACAAGGGACAGACTCACCGGCCTTAAGTGAGGCAAGCCCTCACCAAATCTAGGCAAGGGTCGCGGCCCTCGCTAGCAACCGACGAGGGCTTGCAAGCCCTCGCCCGAGTGGTCAACAAGGGTCGTTGGGCTCTCATCAGCGCTTATTGGAAAGAAAAAAAGATAAAAGAAAAAAGAATTTAAAATTAAAATTATTTTTGACGAAAATGCTCTTGATTGGGTAGAATATCTAGCAGGCCGGTGATTGGCGAGATCAAGCTTATTTGATCATAGCTACTTTAGGCTCTTATTTAAGATTGACATGACCAATTCTTACCCTTATTTGACACACTAATTACACTTCAAGCCCTTATTTGAGAAAGTGAGAATATTTCAAGTCTCTATTTGAAATTTTCCCAAGAAATTAGTATCTTATATTTAAAATTCCCAAAGTCTACATAAAATATATAATACTTGAATTTCAATATCAAGGTAATCAGTAACTTACCAGTTTGCATTTAAATTTTATGTATAGTTGCAAAATTTACATCTATGCTACAATACATTAAAATGGTGTTTACTAAGAATAAATGCGAGGAGAGAAGTTTTGAAATTTGTAGGTTGTTTGATAACTCGATTGAGTCTTGAAAACTTAAATATTTAGCACTCAGTAAAATTAAACACATTCAGTTATCAGAATAAGAATAAACTTAAAAGGTTCAATTAAGTTAGAAAACCACAAATTTGCTAGGTAAGGAAAGGCCACTTAATCATTCGATAGAAAAAAATAGTTATTTGCAATAAGAATCTTGCTAAATATTTTACCAAAGTATTATTTGGTATTCAATATTCAGTTATTATGAAGCATATTTTATTTTCATTTTCAACATTAATAAATATAAGCACTGAAAAATTGAGGGCCTTCATGGCTTAATCTCAAATAACTCAAAAAATTTCAAATCCTTAGGTCCTGACGACCTTGAATCCAGTAGAGCTTTGTGTTTGTGTGAAATATGCTATATCCAAGAAAGAACAATTCGATAAATTTTCGGATTTTTCGTCTATCACAGGTATTGGAATAAATGGACAATTCACAAAAAGGAAAGTACTCTCTATCCTCGTACTTGAGTTGACAAATTTAGGGTTTTCCATTCATAATATGGAATTAAAAGGTACATCCAATATATTTCAAATTTCAATTGCATAAATGTAAATGACTCCTTGTCAAATTAAGTGGATTTTGGGAAAGAATATTTTAAATTTAGTGCATATTAAGTAAAATTTATTCAAGCAATAAAATTAGTTATCAATCACATTATTTGAATTTAATTTTGAGTTAAATGGATAATTGATGATTTTATTCATGTAGTTAACCCGAACTGTACTTCAAAAATTAAGAGAGTCATCCATTTAATATGATATGTTTATTTTTTGAATTAATTTCAAATTAAATAGATTAGTTGCATAATGAAAGAAACTTTATCTTTATTTGTTCTCTTTTCAAATATAAAATCAATCACATAAGCCAAAAGAAGATAAACTTTATGAAGGTTAATCGAAATGTATTTCAAGATTTTATTTTATTTTCTTTTTTTATTGACGAATACACTAAAGAATAATACACTTGCTTTTCATCCATTCTTGAGTTTAAATTCAAATACAATAAATGATAGATACTTGAGGATGATTAATCATAAAACTAATGCTAATTGAAGGAATAAGGGCCATGTGGCACACTTATGCCATATGGTTTGCACAATGCAATAATAGAGGTAAAATTTGCCACTTGGCGATCACAGAAGCTCGTATTCTCTCAGCGTTGGCTTCATCTATAGATATAAGATGAATAAATATTGACACATGTAATCACATATTCCTTTTCATAAGCTTGTATGAAATTGAAACACCATTTAACTTTTAGAGGAAAGCCATTTAGTAATTTTTTGTTTTTTCATTTAAGCTACTTTAAAAGGTAAAACAAACAGGCCAAGTTTCCAAGAGAGCAAGACAAAAGTCCATATTACCTGATGTCTAGAAATACTTACATTAAGAGCTATCCTTTGGTGATTTTTATATTTATTACATTTTCTTGGTGCAACTCTCAATTAGGTTATAATTTCTTTCTGTTGGGCTAAAACAAAATAAAGTACAATAATTTTTCATACAACTCAAAGATAGTGCTCTTTTGCTTAAGACAACATAAACTATTTTGACCTTCCTCTAATTGCTAAGTCATAGCTAGATTCAAACTGTTCGTGAATGACAAAACAACATATCCAGTTCCAGACAAAGCAATGATCACAAAGACCACATGACTCCATATGAAGTTCAGATTTGACATCAACTAGGCAATGCCAATGAAATTAAGAAGTTTCTTCCTGATTCCTTGGAGTTTAGTCAATGCATCACCGACGTCCATTCGTTCCCTTGGAGACTCAGAAGAGCAAGCGACTCCTATTTTGATAATTGAAGCCAAACAGTCCTAAATATTGCTCCAGCTTTTGTTCTTGCCCTCTAGAGTGACTCTTTGTCTCTTATCCAATTCCTCAATTTCCTGAAGCAGAATGGGATCAATTACCTTCTCCACTCGGTCTGTCAAAGTTGCCTTTGCAAAGTGATGAAGGTCGACCCATTTTCAAACATGTCATCGGTTGGCCTCTTGCCGTGAACATCTCCAAAATGAGGACCCGAAACTATACACATCTCCTTGTGTGGATACCGCACTTCCCATGCCGTACTCTACAACAATAAACAAAGCATAGTGATGTAAGGTGAATAATTGATGTTGAAATATCATGTCGATGATGTTTCGTGTGCCTTTTTTTTTTTTTTCACATTTTCTTATAAAGAGATAGACTTAAAAGCCTGACTTGTGTGTCATTACCTGGAGCTATGTAGCCGAAAGATCCTTTGACTTTGACAAAGCTTGATTGATTGGCCAGTAACTTATGCATTGCTTCTGGGAGGAACCTGGCAAGCCCGAAATCGCCCAAATGTCCAGTCTTTTCATCATCAAGAAGGATATTGCTTGGCTTTAGATCACAATGAACTATTGGCATTTCACAATGATGATGGAGATAATCTAGTGCACAAGCAGCATCAATGGAAATGTTTACTCTCTCAAGTAGAGTCAACTTGTTTCTCTCCATATATTGTGATGCAGTTGGGTGCAACCATTCATCCAAGCTTCCGTTTGACATGAATTCGTACACCAGTGCCTTGAAATCATTTCCATTAAAATCAAACCTAGAACATGCGGTGAGCACCTTCACAAGATTACGGTGTCGGATTCTTCTTAAGACCTCGCACTCTGCTACAAAGCTTTTGGAAGCTCCATGACATGTAAGGTCGAGAATCTTGACGGCCACAATCAACTGAGTTTGATCAAGAAGTCCTCTGTACACAGACCCAAAATTGCCCAAGCCAAGCAAATTGGTGGAAGAGAATCCACCTGTTGCTTTTAGTAGACTGTGATAAGAAACATGCAAAAACCCATCTTCAGAAGAGCTTGAAGTAGATTCTTTCTTATTGTGTCTAAACCAGAAGAAGTATAACAGAGACAATATGCAGGCTACTCCTACAAGAGCAGAGACTATGGATATCGAAACTTTAGCGGTTCCGCTTATTCTCCTCTCTGTTTTGACTCTTCATAGTCGCATTTCGGTAGTTGAAAATCTAGCAAACCCCACAAAGCTTCTTGTTTCCAACAACCTGAAGTTGAAATGGCGCTTCTAAAAATTCCTCCCGTAGGCAATGCACCCTCAAAATCGTTGTAGGATAGGCTCAAATTCGTTAGATTTAGTGATGCTAGATATTCCGGGATTTGGCCCGACAATTGGTTTTTCGAAATGTTCAAAACTTGAAGGCCTCTCATGGAACTCATAGTTGATGGTAGGGGCCCTTCAAAAAAGTTATCTTGTACATATAGGCTCTCCATGGATGTACAACTGCCGATACTGCTTGGGATTTGTTGAGATAATTTGTTCCCGTTAAGACTTAATTCATTGAGATTTCGCAAATTTCCAACTTCTCTAGGAAGGGAGCCGGTAAGACTATTTTGTGACAAGTTGAGATAAATCGACAAAGATGAGAGGCCCACAATTTTTGGGGGAATATTACCGTTGAGGTCATTGGTTGAAAGGTCCAAGAGAAGTAGATTTCGGAGTTTCCTAGAGACGATGGTATCGAGCCCTGGAAATTATTGCTGTCCAAGTACAATTTGATTAACATCCTTAAATTCCCGATGGATTTTGGTATCTGCCCCGAGAAATTATTTGAACCGAGATCCAAATACTTCAGTTTGATTAGATTTCCGATCTCAGAAGGAATTTTTCGTAAGATGTTGTTGCCTACTATTTGTAGGAGCTCCATATTGATGAGATTTCCGATTCCAGGAGGTAAGGTTCCAGAAATGTAATTGTAACCTAACCCAAATTTTGAAAGAGAGATAGAGAGGTTACCGATACAGCTTGGGATTGGTCCCCTAAAAGCATTGCTCTCTACATTAAAATATTCCAAGTTTGTAGAATTGGTTAAAGAGCAAAGGAAGTCAAGATTAGCATATTGCCCACTTCCAAAGTTGTTACTGCTGATGCTAAACCAATAGAGTCCTCTCATCTTTGAGAAAGAAAGAACTGTTCCAATAAAGTTGTTCGACTTGAGTTAAATTTGACCGAGATTGGATATGTTGGATATTGACTCAGAAATGGGTCCGGTGAGGTGATTGTCAAACAAACCAATTTTTTGGAGATTCGGAAGAGTGAAGCCTAAGTCAATGGGTAAGCCCCCCTCTAATTGGTTTTCACCCGCAGAAAGAATTGTCAGAGTGGATATATTGAAGATTGAGATAGGAATCATACCGACAAACTTATTCATGTTGAGAACGAGCACTTTCAGATTTCTTAGCCAGCCAAGAGTCTCCGGAATCGTACCGTCAAGGTTATTTAAAGATGTTGCGAAGACGTGAAGAGAGGAGAGGTTTCCGAATGACGGGGGCATGTTTCCCGTCAACTTGTTGTGTTGAAGAATGAGTGAATGGAGCTTGGACAAGCAGCTGAGTTCTGCATGCAAATTTCCTTCGAGCATGTTGAAGCTTAAGTCAAGATCGAGCAAATTAGAGCAATGGGAGAGATTTGAAGGGATTTGTCCACTGAACGAGTTGTTATTGAGGAGCAACGTCCGCAACCGAAACAAGCGGCCAAATTGTGGGGGAATTCCAGAGTAGAAGCTGTTGTTCTGCAAAAAAACTCCTCTCAAGAAGCTCAAATTACCAATATGGGGTGGCACGATCCCGAACAGGTTATTGGAGGCAAGGTCCAATACGGTGACTCTACGGTGTCTACGACCGCATGTGATACCGAACCAATTGCAGATGTGGCTAGTATCATTCCACGAGCTCAAAACCCCGCTAGGATCAGCTATCTGCGCCTTAAATTCCAAGAGAGCCAGTCGATCAGTGTTGTCCCCTCCAGCTTCTACCAAAGCCAGGACACTTCCTAAAAGAAAAATGATAGCTAAGCATGAGAATGACCCGGATAAAACCCGATCCCTATTGCGAAGGTCCATGAGGATTTTTAGCAAAGCGAGTTTCTTTTGGTTTTTATGTGGTGTTATATCGAAACAATTTACTAAATATATAATAGGGGCAACATGATCTTCTATGCAAAGACGCGTTGATGTCATCAATACAAGAATAGTGGTGACATATCTTTCATGGGCCTCTCAAGTTGAGAAAATTACAAGGTCATGATGATCAAGTCAGTCAATGAAACTATTGATGATCAAGTCAATCAATGAAATCAAAAACATGATGAGGTGGGGGTAAAGACATCATAAGTGACATAACTTTCATATGGCACTCACTTAATTGTCATAATTTTTTTCGATTAATTAAGTCATGTTTGGTAACGTTTATGTTCCTCTATTGTTCCGTTCTTTTATTTCTCGAAATAGGAAAAAGAACTAAAATTTATTTGGTAATACCAATTAATTTTTCTATTTCCTAAAATAGATCAATGCTAGGGAATAGATTTGGAATAGAAACAAGATGTAGAAAAAAACTTACTTTTTCGTTTCTGAGAACAAAAGGAGAAATAAGGTCATTTTAAAAAACAAACTCAACGTAATCCAATGCTTGTCTTCACAAAATCAACACTAGGTCTGGTCTCTTGGTTTGGTCCAATTTCCCATTTTTCGAAATAAAAATAATAAAAAATAATAAAATTCAGAAATTTGGGAAAATAATTTAGAAATTAGAATTTGAGTGTTTTACTAGATTTTAGTGTTAATTCCAGTTTAGAATTAGTTTATTATAAAAAATGTGAATATCTTTTGATGAAAATTGGTTTCAAAATTGAATAAGCTTTTGGGCTTTACTATATGTATTTTTGAATGCCGTTTTCTTTTAGAGACATGCTAAGTTGCGATCATTTGGCAACTTCCAGCAATGTTTGCTCTTCTTCTTGGTCTATGCACCTGTTTATTGTAATGCCCAAAGATATATTATTAACCTCTTCATATCATGAATTATAAACTAGCGTGACTCTCTGCTGCCATATGTACTCATCCCCATTTCTAGTCATCCATCTTTAACTAACTATTGCATGGATTTTCTTTGGCCATCTTAGAATATCTTGATCAATTAAAGCATTACAAAAATCCATTTTTATTCAAATATGGAATGTTAAGTCTACATTGGCATTTTTATAATTAAACAAAAAAATGGGAACAGAAATTTTTAGGGTTGTACCAAATGCATTTATGTTCTTTCTTTTTGTTCTAGGTATAGATTTTTTTTTTTTTGCAATTACGAAACACATTCTTCGACTCAAAAACTCATCTAGGGAATAGAAATAGAAAAAAAAATCTCTAAACAAAATTTTTTTCCGGAACAAAGATGTTACTATACGCACCATTAAATGCCATGACTTCTAAAACATGTTTACTTGAGTACCATAATTTTCAATCGATCACTTAAGTGCAATTTTTCTTTTTAAATCATTCACTCAAGTGCCAAAAATCCAACATCACATAACACTTGTGTGAATGTTTTAAAAAAGTTATGGCATTCAAATGAACGTCATACATAAGTTATGACACTCAAGTAATCGAAAGAAAAATTTACGGTACTCATATGAGGGCCGTGCAAAAGTTATGGCACTTGTTATGTCCTTTCTCCCATGGCCCTAGGTTTGTTCATTATCAATTGTGTCTTTCCAATCCATGAATTATCGGGTCGTTTAGCAAGGGGATGACTCTAGTCTTTTCTGCGCGTAATAATAACCTTCCAATCCTCCAAAGCTGAGTACTTTGACTTTACATGTAAGTATGTCTACTTCACAATTCATAATCAACTTTACTTCCATTTGTCAATTAGGAAAAATTGTCCAGAAAGTCCTAAATTTATTGCACTCTTGCTAATTTAGTTAGAAATATTTCAATTTTGCCAATTGAGTTTTAAATATTTTCACATTTTGCCAGTTGAGTTTTAAAACTTTTCACCTTTTGCCAATTGAGTTTATTCAATTAATTTTGCCGGGAATTTGCGACGTGGATGTTGGTTGCGCCACGTGGCCCGGCTAGCACTAATGTGCACATTTTGAAATTATTTTTGAATCTTTACGGTTTTTTTTTCCTTTGCTTTGTTTTTTTTTTTTTGGGGGGTTGGAGAGGGCCAGCGAGGGTGGCTAATAGACCCTCGCTAATAGACCCTCTCCAATCACAAGCAAGGGCTGGCCCACCCTCGGCTCTAGGCAAGGGTTGCGACGCCCTCGTTAGTTCGGCCGGGCAAGGGCTTGGCGACCCTCACCAATCCTGAGCAAGGTTGCGGCCATTGCCAGGCCAGGTCAAGCAAGGGCGTTGTGGCCCTCACTGATTCTGCGCGAAGGCATGCACGCCCTCACTTTAGCTGGCAAGGGCATTGTAGCCCTCGCCTAGAGCTGGCGAGCGGCGCAACGCCCTTGCCTAGAGCCAGCAAGGGTGGCTAGCCCTCACCTATGGCCGAGAGGCTATGCAGGCCAACCTCGCCGACCCTCTCCAAAACCCAAAAAGAAAAGGAAAATAAAAATAAAAAAAACCATTAAAATTCAAAAAATAAAATAAAAACGTCCACATTATTGTTGGTCATGCCACATGGCATGATCGACGTCCACATTAGTGACTTTTGGTCAAAATTGGCCGAATGGACTCAACCGACAAAAGGTGAAAATGTTTTGGACTTAATTGGCAAAATTGAAAGGTTTAGTATTGACTTGACAAAATTGCAATAGATTTTTTTCTTGTCAATTATAGTATATATTTTCTATAAATATATGTTTTGGAATATTGTTTGTTATTATACAGTTGAAAATAGTGCTCATACATAAAAGAGAGCAAAATCTCTTCTATGGTGAAGAATTTATTTCAAAATATTACCTTTTTCTGTCCATGTTGTACCGACCTTTAACTTCTTATACCAATATGCAAATTGCTTTTGGCATTTTGAATTCTTTATAGATGGATTATTAATTAATAACAACAAAATAATGATCTTTAACATTTTGATATAGTCCCAATTAATATTCAAATTATTGGAATTATAAGAAAAGGTATGTATTTAATCTCCAAGGTATACTACCAGTTAGAAAAGTAAAAAGTTGCAGCTGGCAGATGATATATAATCGAAGAAGTGGAGAGTTCAAGTCAAGTCAACGTTCCTTATTCTCCTCCTTTAGTCAGTTCACATGAGAAAAGTCAGTTCAAATGGGGTCCTTGACATGCAAGGTGAACTATTAATGATCAAGTCTGTCTATGAAAGCTGATAACACTATGGGGACCTACTTTTTCTTTCATTGTCAATTGTGTCTTTTCAATTTCTAAATTTACGGCCTAAATTTACGGGCCGTTTAGTAGGGGCGACAGCCCTAGTCTTTTCTACGCACATAATATCTTTACTTTCCTCAAAAGCATAACACAATTAACCATATATGTAAGTAAGTCTATTTCATAATTTGTAATCAACTTTACTTTCATTTGTTTATTATACTATATATCTTTTCTATAAATTATACATTTTGGAATTATTATTAAAATTGAAAATGGTGGTTATACATAAAAGAGAGTAAAATCTCTATTATGGTAAAATAGAATTTATTTCAAAATATTACCTTTGGGATTAATTTGGTACCGGCATTTAACTTGTTATAATGATGAGCAAATTGAATTTTGCTTCTTGAGTATTTATAGATGAATTATTAATTGAAAGTAGCAAAGCCCACGCTATTATATCATGACCTTTAACATTTTAGTCTATTCATATTGTTATTTAATAAATTATTGGAATTAAAAAACTAGGTATATATATTTAATCCCAAAGGTATATAGCTAGTCAAAAAAGTAAACAAGTTATAGTTGGCATATGATGTTTAATTGAAAAAGTGCAATGTTCAAGTCAAGTCAAGTAAACGATATTTCTTCTACTTTTTCTTCTTTTGACAGGGTGTAATCGAGATCGTTCACATGATAAAAGTTGTGGGAACGTCAATATGTTACATTTGTCCAACTTTTTGTTTGCTCTTACTTCCCTGAAATCAAGGAATTATAAACACAAACCAAATTATGGAAAGTCATAACACCGATGTAGCTAATTATTAGACACACACCACAGTGTCCTTAATTGATCTGACATATTAAGTGCCGTGCCGTGTTGTGCCTTCGGTATTGAAAATCCAAGGGAGGGTGTTCAGCATTATACTTTCCAAAAGCAAAAGTAGAGAAAAAGACAATAAAAGAAAGTAGTAATTCGAACGTGTTCACATGTAAGAAAGCAACTTAGGCACATCGCCTCAAAGTGCACGGTAAGCCATCTTTGGTTCCCACGCCGACCACATTTCTTACACGTATACGCCCATTGAATAGTAATTGGATTTACTTCCATGAATTAACTCTAAATTGTCCTTTAATTAGCCGTGACGTCCACACAAAAGATAATGAAAAAATAGTATGGGAATCACCTAAGACCAATTAGAACTAGACAACCAAGAAATAATCATTAACCATATTGGGAATAAGATTGTAATCAAGAAATAATTAAGATTCTTGTTGCACGACCTGATCCTTATCCAAGCGGAATCAAACAAGAATGGCATGAGAAGGCAATATGATTGAGTGACGTGGGACAAAGAGGGACGTGTGAAATTACTTTGCGTCCCTTGTACAAACTATGCATTCTTTAAGCAAAGTCTCCATCAACAAATTAAATTTTACATTGGATTAGTGTCGCGACCAATTTTTCGGGTGTGAACCACCTAGGGTTTGGCTAATGGATTGTTAAGCCTAGACTTAACTCGGGCTCTCCCAAGCCCATACCAATTCGCGACTTAGGTTCGAGTTCTTAACATGCAAATAATTTTTCAATTAGGAGTCGCCACTAATCTATTTTTGGTGGGTCGATTAGAAACCCAAGTAAAGCAACGGGAGGTTTACTTCACTCCTACGAACCAGAGATTATGAATTCGGGGACTTGGTTACGCTAGATTTCTCTAACGCCCTTTCGGTACCTTTCTCTTTTATTTCGAAAAAATGTTTTGCAGGCAGCTTGGATTGATTTTAAATATATTTTCCTAACATGTGAGGTGATCATGCGGGTGCGCAAACCATCAATTTAACACCCAGATAAAATAATGAATGAATTACTAAACTTACCTCAAAGCAACGAAAGCATCTGCAATATTAAATAAGAATTCACATCCACAACTCTAGATATGATTTCTACTTAACACGCAATTTCCTTTTTTTTTGTTTTCACTTGATTGATGAAAATCACGCAATATGCAATTCAAAATTAATTAAATGACCTAATTCTAATGACATGCAATTTCTAATTAAATTGACCTAGCAACAATCACTAAATGGCATGCATTTCATGAATCTAATCCTAATGATATGCACATGACATTTTCTATTTTCTTTTTCCTTAAAAGAATGCAATCTATCCTAGAGATTGAAACTAATTTATTCTAAGACATTTTTTGTATTTTTTATGAAATTCGGAATTAAAAAAATGTGAAAATTATCTAATTAGATCAAGATCTTATTCAATTTGTATTAGGAATTTAGTTGAGCTAAATCCTATCTTAAATTAAAATATTATCTTAACCCAAATAATCCTAAAATGCAATCTATTTAAGAAAACGCCTAAACTTATAATAAATTAAGAAAAATATTATCTAAAATTAAACTAAGTGCAATTTAACCCTAATATGCAATGACGTACAAAATATACCCTAATTGTACATGACAAGTGCATGATGATTTTTTTTTTTTAATTGATTTTCGAAATTAATAATTACCAAATAATTACACATGCAATCCAAATTAAAAATCTAGCAGCCTAAATTGATTGATTTGATTTTTGATTTTTTGATTTTTTTGATTTTTAAAATTCGAAATAAAATTCCTATTCTAAATATGTAAATCCTAAAACATGCAATATTATAACTCAAAAACATCTCAAGATAAATAAAGCAGTCAAGATGAGACAATTCGTTAAAAATCATCAAAATATCACACATCATTCAGATCAGGGGATAATTTGTCGCTAATAAAATCGATAAATTGATCTTAAGCCTTAAAGATCAAAATATCAATTTTACTCCCACTTGATTAATTATTTCATCTAAAGCCTTATAGATGAAATAAAAAATCTTAGCGTGGTTGCGAATTAGGTGATATATTGGGATTTCCAATTATGCATAGATAGGTATTTCAACCAAAGAAAACAACATATAAATAAATAATAATAAACAAAAAAAATAAAAATAAAAACCTAAACTTACCTAATAAAGTAAAGTAAAAATACCTAATTCAATTTTTTTCTTTTCTTTCTTAAAAAAAAAAAAAAAAAAAAGCTTGGCCGGTTCGGAGGTCCGGCGAGGGAGAGCTCGTCGGCTAGGGTTCGGCGAGGGCGCGGCGCGGCCAGAGCTGGGGATCAGCACGGCTGGCGTCGGGACAGCGACGACGTGACCAGCGGCAACGGGCGGCTCGGCGATGCGTCGGGGCAGCGCGCGGGTCGTCGGGGCTTGCGAGACGGAGGTGCGAGAAGCTTCGGCGGCGGCAAGTCTGGGAGCGACGGCGTCGGGGCAACTCCGGTGCGGCGGATTGTGCGGCGAGGAGCTCCGGCGGCAACGAGATCCGGGCGGGCGGGCAGATCCGGAGCGACGGCGTCGGGGTGACGCGGGGTCGGCTCGCGATCGGACGCGGGACGGCTCTGCGATCGGAGCGGCGGGATCTCGGCTGCGGCGGCAAGCGGGACGACAACGCGGCGGCGCAGGAAGGGTGGCTTGGCGGCGGTGCGACCCTAGGTCGCCGGTGGCTCGGCTGCCGGCGTGGGCGAGCGGGGACGGCACCGGTGCGGCGGGGACACCCCCACGAGGAAGATGAACAGTCGCGTGGGGGGGAATTTTTTCCTCTCTTACCTCACTTTTTTCACTTTTTGCTTTTTTTTACCGACCGAAAAGAACCCCTTTTTACTTTGCGCGCGATGTATTTTTATAGGTCCAAAAATGTATCCTCACGGCATATTTTTTTTCCTTTTTTGCTTGCGCATGATACCCCTAAATATGTCGTTGAAATATACACATCCCGCGCGATATTCCCTTTTATATTTCTCACATATTCTATCCAGAAAAATTCCCTCTTTGCACAAAATATACCCCTTAGTGTATATTACCTAAAAATGTGAAAAATCTAAACGGAATATGTGAAAAATCTTCCCTTCACCGACGGCCTAAAAATAAAATGTTTCTAAACCATATGCCATATGTTTTTTTATTATTTTTATTTAATTTAAAAATCAATCCCAAAAATTTAGGTGTCGGCAATTTGCCCTCTTTGAAGGTGAGCTCGCAGAGGTTACCTTCAAAGATAAATTGAGACCTAAATTTTGATCATGCACATGCAATGAATGATTTTTTTTCGGAAAATGAATTCCATTTTTGAATACAATTTATATGATGCATGGAAATGCTAATGCAAATGATGGATGAACCTACTGGAATAACTTACCTTCAAGAAGGATAGAGTAGTTCGAGGTAGTTGGTGTTACATGTCTAGGACCCGTACCATTCTACGGTCGCCTAAAATAGTAACATGACTTTAAAGAGACTGCTTTCCCAAGACCCGTACCATTCTACGGTCGCCCAGTATGACAGTGTTTGGTTGTGTCTAGGACTCGTACCATTCTACGGTCGCCTAAACGGGGATTCATTTTTCAGGACCCGTACCATTCTACGGTCGCCTATTAGAGTAATAAATGTTGTTTAGGACCCGTACCATTCTACGGTCGCCTAAACGGGGATTCACTTTCCAGGACTCGTACCATTCTACGGTCGCCTGAATAAGGAATAGGTGTTGTCGAGGACCCGTATCATTCTACGGTCGCCTTGACGGAAAATTGATTTTTCGGGACCCGTACCATTCTCTGCCGCCTGAATGGGGAAATTGCTTTTCCAGGACCCGTACCATTCTACGGTCGCCTATTAGAGCAATAAATGCTGTTTAGGACCCGTACCATTCTACGGTCGCCTAAACGGGGATTCTGCTTGGCTAGGACTCGAACCATTCTTCGGTCGCCCAGCGTTGCAACAAAGATCATCTGACCAGGACCCGAATCGTTCTTTGGTCGCCTTAATCGGGCGAACTGAGAAAATCTTTGAAGACAACTCAATTGAGTGTCAATGTATTCAAAAGGGGAATACTTGTGCAACGATAAGTATTTAAGATATGGATAGGGATATACTTACCTGGCGACATCTCTGTTCCTTGGGGATACGTCTCCTGCAAAACATGATCGTAGGAGAGGCAACATGCATTTGTAATCACAGACATGCTTTAATTCTAGTAAGGTTCACGCATAATGATTTCTATTAACCATGCATCATCCTTATTTCCAATGATTTCGAAAGATGATTCTTATCTGAACGTATGAGTGTCATGAATGTGTCAAATGTGGGATCCCTCAGTCTGAAAGGGCTTTTCACTCATCCTCTTTAAAAGGGGCTGTTTTATCCTGACCTTTGATGCAGGATCTTGTCAATCACTCTATCTCACCATCGTCATGCCAGACAAGGGTTTGAGCAATCTCGCAAGTGGTACGACCTTACCAATCTGAGGGGTCTTTAACAGGGATCGTAATCTTGTTGGCTTGGTCAATGGCTTAACAAAGGGGACTCTTTGAGTTGAAGCTATTGAAAGATGACATTTCGCAATTGTCTTGGGATTTACAAGTCAAGAAACACACGAAATGAGGCAGAAATTATCTTACTCGCACTTCTTCAAGTGATGCTTTCAAGCATGTAAACTCTTACGTTAATTCAAGTGCCATAATCTGAAGAGACTTTGCAAGGGACGTAACGTAGGCTTGGTTCATGGGCTGTGAAATGAAAGGATTATTAGACTCAAAAAGTGTTTAGGGGGTTAAAGTTGGTGATCATCTTGACATTTCCACCACTTTCCTTCTCCAATGTCGAAGCTTTTTTTTTTTCTTATCAAATCTCCATTGATTGCAATAGCATTTGAGTTTTAGTACCGCCTTGTTGGGGATACGACTCATTATATCAAGAGTTTGATTTTTTTTTTTTTCCTGGGCATTGGCCTTGCTTTTACCGAGGCACACTTTGCTTTTTCATGCCCCATTTTTTTTTGCACTTATTTTCCTTGAACAGAGTCTCCATTTTGTCGGTATTCTTGTTCATGCTACTTGAATGTTTTTGTCTTGCCCGGTGCGGGGATGATCACTAACTGGGTTTAATACGAAATAAATTCATGGGCTCAAGTGGCTATGCAATGGATAAAAGTGTGTGGGATAGAGAAAGAACTGCTCTTCATCATCCTATGGCACTTTGAATTATCGTACGAGTTACAATGCAAAAGCAATACTCGAAGATTGATGCAAGTGTGAGTAAGAAAAATTCTATCATTCATCTCAAATATTGTCCCAATGTGGGATGAACCTTGACAGGATGATTTAAAAACTCTTCACGTGTATGGGCTCAAAGGGCTAAACAATGGGTATACCGTAGTGTTTTTGGTAGAAGAAGAAACGCCTCTCATCACCTCGGCTAGCGTACCCCCTGCGAGATCACCCTTTTCCTTGCGGGCATGGAATTTCTCCACACAACTCACCGATGATCAGTGTATGGGATAGTGTATGGAATAAGGCTTGCCTTTCATCATTCCAAGATACCTCATTTGACACATTCAATTTATCTCACACAATTCATCAAGGAAGAAAAATGCAAGATTTATGACAAATTTGAACAATTCAACTTATTGAGGCATCTTATTCATTATAAAATACTTGCAGTTCGAGACAAGACATGGCAAATTCTATCACGGATAATACTTCTTGACAGCATCAGCATTGACTCGGAGTAGAAAACTCACGACCATCCATCTCGCCAAGATCGGGCACCTCCAGGAAGTACCTTCTTCACCACATACGGGCCGCCGTAATTTGGAGCGAACTTGCCCCCAAGATCTGGAAAAATTGGCAACAGCTTCCTCAGAACAAGATCATTTACCTCAAAATGTCTTGGTCGTACCTTTCTGTTGAAGGATCTAGCAACTCTCTGCTGATAAGTTTGGCCATGGCAAAGAGCCTTCAGCCTTTTCTCATCTATTAAGTTTAACTGCTCAAATCTTTGCTGCATCCATTCAGCCTCAGACAAGTCCACTTGGGATAAAACTCTCAGAGAAGGAATCTCCACCTCCACGGGCAGAACTGCTTCCATGCCGTATACCAGAGCAAAAGGAGTTGCCCCAGTAGACGTGCGGATCGATGTCCGATATGCCATTAGTGCAAAAGGTAACCTGTCATGCCAATCTCGATAATTCTCGACCGTCTTGGCCAAGATTTTCTTAATGTTCTTATTGGCCGCTTCAACAGCCCCGTTCATTTGAGGGCGATAAGGGGATGAATTCAAATGCTTGATCTTGAACTCACTGAACAACTCATCAATAAGTTTGTTGTTCAAGTTCGTTCCATTGTCGGTGATGATTGCTTCAGGGACGCCATAACGAGCAATTATGTCACGTTTGATGAACTTCATAACATTGCGGGCAGTGACGTTTGCAAAGGACGTAGCTTCGATCCATTTGGAGAAATAGTCTATCGCCACCAAGATGAATCGATGCCCATTTGAGGCTTTGGGATTTATCGGGCCAATCACATCAATGCCCCACATTGAGAAGGGCCATGGCTCGGAAAAGCGGGTGCAACTCGGTTGGAGGAACATTTATCTTATCACCATGAATCGGCAACGGTGGCAACTTCGTACATGCTTGATGCAATCACTTTCTAGTGTGAGCCAATAGTAACCTAATCTCATAATCTTCTTAGCCATCATGTGCCCATTCATATGAGGGCCACATATTCCTTCGTGCACTTCTTGCATGATTTGAGTGGCTTCGGTTGCATTCACACACCGCAACAAGACTGAATCATAAGATCTCTTGTACAAATTCTCACCACTAACGAAGAATTTTGAGGCCATCTTTGTGATGTGCTTCCTATCAGTTGGGGTGCTTCCTTCAGGAAATTCCTGCTTTTTGATGTAGCTCATGATATCGTAATACCATGGTTTTCCATCAGGTTCTTTAGTCACAATCATACAATAAGCCGGCTTCGGCAAGACTTCTATTTTTATAGGCTCGACCTCTAACCCACTAGTGACTTGCAGCATAGAAGACAATGTCGCAAGTGCATCCGCAAATTGATTATGAGACTGGGCAAGTATTCAAACGAAATTTCTTTGAATTTTTTCATGAGACCTTCTAAATACTTGTGGTATGGGAGCAATTTGGCATCCTTGGTCTTCCACTCGCCTACGATGCGGTATGATTAGTGTGGAATCTCCGAACACTTTTAACTTAGCCACACCCATCTCAATTGCGGCCCGAAGCCCAAGGATGCAAGCTTCATACTCGGCCACATTGTTAGTGCATGGGAATATCAATTTTGCAGCCACTGGATGGTGTTGTCCATCTGAGGATATCAGAACGGCCCTAGTACCAGAACCAGACAAGTTTACAGCTCCATCAAAGAACATCTTCCATGAGTCTTCATCTACACTCAAAACACGGTCATCAAGGAAACTGTCATCGTTATTAGAGACTCCTGAATTCTCGGCCAATAGATCAGCGATCGCTCGACCCTTAACCGACTTTTGTGGCATGAATTGCACATCAAATTCGGAAATTAAAATTTGCCATTTGGCCAACTTACCCACCAAAGCGGCCGATCAAGTAAGTACTTGATAGGGTCGTTTTCAGTCACAAGGAATGTCTGGTAATGCAATGTGTATTGTCGCAATCTATGCAATACCCACACCAATGCCACACAAGTCTTCTCAACATCAGAATACTTCAGCTCTGATATAGTGAACTTCTTACTTAGATAATAAATGGCTCGTTCTTTTTTATCAACATGACTTTCCGAGCCAACATTGCACCCAACGATTCATTATGGATGGTGAGGTAGAGAATCAAAGGATGCCTCGGTGATGGCGGGACAAGAACTGGTGGATTCATCGAGTCTTTGCTTCAATTTGTCGAACGCTTCTCGACACTCATCATCCCAGTTGATTCGTGCATTCTTCTTTAGGAGCTTGAAGAATGGCTTGGCAGTTTCAGAGAGTTGGGAAATGAACCGAGCTATATAATTCAATCTTCCCAAAAGGCTTCGGACTTCTTTCACCGTTGATGGAGGTTGCAACTCACATATAGCCTTAGCCTTGGAAGGGTCGATCTCAATCCCCTTACTGCTTACAATGAATCCGAGTAATTTACCGGATGTTGCGCCAAACACGCATTTAGCGGGGTTTAGCCGGAGCTTGAATTCACGAAGTCGATCAAACAACTTCTTTAGGGTTTCAACATGGCTCCTTCCAGGTCGAGTCTTTGCAATCATATCATCAACATAGACTTCAATCTCCTGGTGCATCATGTCATGAAATAACGCGACCATGGCTCGTTGGTAGGTTGCCCCGCGTTCTTGAGTCCAAAGGGCATGACCATATAATGAAAGGTTCCCACGGGGTGATAAATGCAGTCTTCTCCTTGTCTTCCTCCTTCATCCTTATCGATTGTATCCGGAGAAACCATCCATAAATGAGAATAGTTCAAAACCAGCGGTACTATCCACAAGTACATCTATGTGTGGTAACGGGAAATCATCCTTCGGGCTAGCCTTGTTCAGATCCCGATAGTCAACACAAACTCGAACTCGACCGTCCTTCTTCATCACCGGTACGATATTAGCCACCCATTCGGGTACTTTGTGAGACTTCAATAAATCCCACTTTCAAAAGTTTCATCACCTCTTCCTCTATCTTCTTCGAGAGCTCGGGCTTAGTTCTCCGAGTCTTTGCTTCTTAGGTGGTACGTCCGATTTAGTAGGTAGGCAATGCTCCACAATTGACGGGTCTAGCCTGCATGTCGGCGTAGGTCCATGCAAAGATGTCTTGATATTCCTTCGAAGAATGAATCGGGCGTTCGGCCTCATCCTTGGGGAGATTCGCCCCAATTTTCACCTCCTTTGCTTCTTCGGTGTCACTTAAATTAATAGTGACGGTCCGCTCGATGTGAGAGCCTTGACTTTTTCATGTTGTTCCCAGCTTCGTTGCACCTCAATGGGATCTTCGATTAAGTCTTCTAGATCATCATTATTAGCACTTGTTGCATTTGATTGGACCATTTCCACACCTTTGCATGCTATAAGATTGTTCCTGAAACATGAAGTAGATAAATCAAAAAGACAAACAGAATAATCTACATTTTGTTTTTGTTTTTATTTTTGTTTTTTTTTATTTCTTTTTTAAAAGAATCTTGGCAAAAAGATTTTTGGAAATATTTTGACATGAGAAAGCATGATGAAGTCCGGGCCTCGAGAATTCTCCCGGGATTTTCTTTTTTTCTTTTATCTTTGGATATCATCACTTAGGGTTGGTTTGGTGTACCTCATCATGCCCTCAAAATAAAACTTGTAATTTTATTGATATTCATCAATCAATTACATTTATTGAATGGAAATGCAATTTTCAAGCCCTAAAAAGAAAGCAAAAAAGAAGAAACCGAAAACAAGCCCTAAAAAACGATGAAAATTCCCACGCAGGGGGATGTGAGAAAGCAGTAAATAAGTTACTCTTGTGGGCCAGAGCCCATCTCCTCCGAAAGTCCTTCGTCAATGGTTCCTATGAAGACATCATCGAAGAGACTAGTGATTCCTTCCAGTATATTTTCGGGGTTTTCTGCCTCCGGGGGTGTCAGATCATCCATGCCTCCCCATCCATCTGGGACGATGTTGCGGGGATCGATGTAGAAACTGGGAGGAGCCGAATACTTCACCAGATAGTCGAATTTTCCGCTTGGCTGCCCAGTGGTGTCCATTATTTCTGCTTCATCCTGCATCATTATCGGAGGACCAGGGAATGTCTCGCGAATGTTTGGGGGTGGTGAGTTTTGCCTCCCTCGGCCTTGATTAGGTGGCGGGTTCTGCCTTTCTTGTCTTCTCTCTCCGAATTTTCCCCACCTCTTCCATGGTACCCTAAACCAGCAGAACGGGACCTCTGAGGGGCTTCAATGGGACTTCGAATGCCCTGACCATTTCTTCCAAGACCATTGCCAGGAACAAAACCATTTCCAACCATTACTCTTCCCACCATGAGGGCGGCATCTGAAACCTCAGGAGTAGGCGGTGATGAACCTCGAGAAGGATGTATGGTGGATACCAACTCAAATGAGTGGTAACTTGACTCGAACTCGAAGTCTGGCTCTACATAAGGGATAGCCGTCTCATGATAAATTCGGTGATCCTCTTCGCCATAGATAGTGACCAACTTCCCTTTAATCACAAACTTCACAGCTTGATGCAAACTTGACGGTACAGCTCCAGCAGTATGAATCCAGGGTCGTCCCAGCAGAAAATTAAAGGCAGTAGGGATATCCATCACCTGGAAGGGAATATTAAAAACCACCGGCCCTATTTGCACATCGAGGTGAATCTCCCCAAGCACCTCTTTCTTCGTACCATCAAAAGCTCGGACAGAAGTCCTTGCGGCATGTATCTTGGACGGGTCCACCTTGAGGCGATGAAGAGTGGCCAGTGGACATATGTTTAGAGCAGACCCATTATCAATGAGTACTCGGGACACATGAGAAGCCTTATGCTTGACAGATATATAGAGTGCCTTGTTATGCCCTCTACCCTCAAGAGAGAATTCCTCATCAGAAAAGGCAATCATGTCCTTGAGAAGGATTGATCCCACAAAATCTTCCAGCTTGTCCGCCTCGACCGTCTCGGGTACACGAATTTCACTCAGCACCTTCATCAAGGACTTTTGATGCACGGGGGATGTAAGCAGGAGTTCGAGCAAAGAAATTTGGGCGGGCATCTTTCGTAACTGCTCGACCACATTATACTCGCTTGCTTTGATTACGGCCAGAAACTCCTTAACCTCTTCATCGGTGACAGGTTTCGCGGGTTGAGCATTGGCTTGAGGATAAGTCCGACCAGACCTTGTAACGAGGTCAACATCTAGATCATAGGACCAAGGGACTGCCTTATTGTTAACATATTCATACGGTTGAGGCATTTCAATCACTATCTCATCATCAGATGCATCTTCAAGTGGGGGCATATCCACGAGGGATGAATCAACTTCTTCCTCACCAATATCGAGCGCAGCTGCTCCTCTTCCCAATCGATAACGATGTGGGAGATAGTGGAAACTATGCAGTTATGGTCAGCATATACGATGATGCCGTCATCCACCATCCTGGTGACTCTTTCCTTCATCAGTGATAGAGGAACATCCTCCTGATCTGGATAATATCCGGCTCTCACCAGCCCGTTGTAAGCATCTGCCACATGCACCTTTGAGTTCTTGATCCGACCGGCTTCAGGCTCCAAGATAGCATTGACCGTACCTTTATGCTCCGGTAGTGGATTCTTTTGGACGTTCGGCCGAGCAGTTTGAAATGAAAAGGCCTTCGTCTCCAAGAGGTTTTGGATCTTATGCTTGAGAGTGAAACATTCATCGGTTGAATGCCCAGGTTCGCCGCTATGGTAATCACACTTCTTCATCGGGTCGTAGCCTCGGATGCTTTCACGGTTAGGACGCTTTGGTTCACTAGTAAGCAAACCTTTCTTTCTTAGGATTGCCAACACTTGGGATGGAGATCGGGGAGAGGAGTGAATTGCCTTCTTGCTTGGGCGAATGATTGACGGCCGGCGGTTTGTTGTTGCCCTTGATTCATCCGGATAACCAGGGGCACGATTAGTTTTTTTCTTGGCCATAAGCCACATTCACGTCTACGGCAGCTTCTTTCTCTTTTTGGCAGAGAATCTTCTACTCGATGGTTCAGTAAACCATCCTTCCCTTATCCCCATCTCGAGTTGTTCTCCCACGGGAATAAGCGATTGAAGTTTTCAACATACGTGCTGGCCATCCGGTTACGGAACTCGAAGGGAGGGTTTTGATAAACAACTTCATCAACTCCTTGTCGGTAGGCTCGGGAGTGATTTGAGCGCGCATTTCGCCATCTCACGGCATACTCTTTGAACGACTCGTTCCTCTTTTTCTCCATCCTCTCAAGATCCTCTCGGGAAGGTGCAATATCCATGTTGAACTTGTACTTGCTTAAGAAATGCGTCGGCCACTTCATTCCAAGTGTCGAGAAGGTTCACATTCTTCATGACATACCGTTTAGTGCGAGTCCAAGTCAAACTCGCATGGAACGATTGGATCATGAGGGGCTCGTTCTTGACATATTGGGCCATACGCACGTGGTACATCTGCAAATGAGCTTTTGGGCAGGAAGTACCATCGTATTTTTCAAAATCTGGCATTTTGAACTTCTTTGGCATATTGACCTTCTCATACACAGATAGGTCGAACGGGAGTGAATTCTGCGACTCTTGCAGTTGTTTCAATTTTTCCTCCAGCTTTGTGAAGCGTTCATCATGCTCCGCCTTAGGAATGTTGTCAAGCTTAGCCTTTTGCACCTTGATCGGCGAAGGGTCATCTTCTAAGTTAGGGATGTCGTCATCGCCTATTTGGGCTTTGTTTGCCTGCCTCGGGACGATTATCTCTGGAAGAGCAGGTGTAGGATTCGGATTCGCTCGGAGGGATTGGATCTGAGTCGTCGCGTAGCTAGGCATAGAGGCGGTTAACTGTTGAAGTTGCTCTTCCATAATGGAGATGCGATCACGCATTTCGTTTGATCGGCCATTCTAGCTCTTAATCGAGTGATGATGGGAGAGCGTGGAGGATCCGTTATCACCTAATTTGAAGAAATGAATACACATAAGCACTTTATATAAAACAATGCCGGTCCATGACGAAAGTCTAACAACTTTTATTCATTAATGAAATTGCTTGACATTAACAATGTAAAGAAACTTGCAAGGCCCTAGACAAATAAAGCGATCAAGTAAATGACTCAACTTCCTAAACATTAAGCTAAAGTAAAAAGACCACTTTATTTGGCCCGATCTATAAACACATGGGAAGCCAACGCTCGACGTAGCTGCCTCTTCTCCTTAGCATCCTTCTTAGCTTGCTTCTCGAGTTCTTCAATCTTCCTCTTGTGACGATTAAGCTCCACTTGTCGAGTGGGCTTTTCGGTCACATCCGGCACCTTTGGGAGATACTCGGTCGGAATGTTGTGCCGACGGATGTATCGAGCCGTGGCATAGTAAGTCTTTTCCTTCCCTTCAAGCTCTTCTTCGGGCAAGCTCAACTTTTGTTCACGACATGCGATCCAAGCTTGTTCGACATAGCGGAGCTCCTTTTTGTGGTCACCATCCTTGGCAATGAATCGGACTTGGAACAATCCCAGCTTGAGAGGGGGTGGTAGATCTTGCACAACTCGATATTGGCGAGCCACTCGGAGTGGGTAATAGGAGGTGGCACCAGTGATCCCTAATAGTGGGATTGGCTCGTCATCACCATGAGAGAGACGTACTTTGGAGACTTGGAACCATTTAGCATGCCATAGAAAAATCTTGGTATTCGGATTTTTCAACAATTTAACCCATTTTGAGTAAGAAAGATTTGGAGTTCGATCCTGATGATCTTTGAATACTTCAATGGGATGGTGGGAATCAGTGACATTAATAATATTCATGCGAATGTCAATCCTACTCATATGAGAAAAGAACCAGATTTGTAAAAGCTCGATTGGTGCGCGAAAAGTTTTATCTTGATCTTCCTTAAATCGGGTGAGTGACAAAAATGTTTCGGCTAGAATAGTGTTGACAAAACTAATCCTAGCACACACTTGTTTGACCACCCATGCGACAGAAGGATTAATAGCGCCTTTACGAAGAGGAAAAATAATAAAACCAAAGAAGGCTAAAATGAAGATCTTGCTTTTTAAAAGAGTGTTTGCATTAGCAAAACTTTGATCTAGGAAAGAAAAAGGACATGCATGACAATTATCTTTCAAAACTCTTTTTATCGATTCTTATCCATCCTAAGAAAGTCGACAAAATTGATTCAGGCTCTAATCCAAGAGGTGGATTTATCAATTCCAATTCCAAAGGTTTTCCTATGGCAATGTTGTATTCTTCCAGAGTCGGCATCAACTCGTGCTTACCAAATATGAACGTTGATTTTTGAGGGCACCAGAAATGAGGAAGTGCTTGCATGACGCCACTCTGGACATCGATGTTGAGGAGGGGAACAAGGCGACCAAGTCTATCTTCCACATAGCTTTGACCATCGTGGCCTAGACAATCCCACCATGATTTGAGTTCAACCTTTGGTGCAGGCATGAATCGAATGTCGGATCTTCCCATTGTTTATAGACCAAGACTCGACCAACCTAATGTCATGGACCGACCAAAGACATAATAAAATAAGTAAATTGCAAGAGTAAAGGGTAGGGAGCTTACTTTACCAGACGATTAAAGCAACCACATAGACAAGCGCATGAAATGTGGGGTTTGATTTCTAACTAGGAAGGCTAAGCAAAATGGAGTTAAAAGGGTGGGATGACTTAGTTGCAGCCTTGCATACTAAGTCAAGTCCTCCTAACTCTGGCTCAGTCAAGAATGATACCCCAATGCGACGCAGCCTCGCGGGCAGAGGTAAACATTCTTGACACCAAGAAAGAAACTTTCGGGATTGAGTTGGGCAACCTCTACTACGCGGCCTCGCGGTCGAAGTCGTATCCAACTCAATACCATCCTAAGTATCCTAGTGCGGCCTGAGTCCGGCGGCGGGTTGTGTGTGCAAAAGTGTAGTGCAAATGCAAGGCATGCACAACAGTTTATATCAAGCAACACTTCAACATGAAAATAAACCATACATTCCTTCACCTCCCTACAAAAAGAGGTTAGCAAACACTTCCCCTTATACCTCCCAATCTACAAAAACATTTAACACCTTAGATGTTAGGGACGTACCTGGAATCCTCGCTGCCAAACAAAAACTTTTTTTTTCAAATAAAGAGAAAATTGGCCTAAGTCCACTAAGAGTTTTAACTCAAGTCCCCAGTGGAGTCGCCAAGCTGTCGCGACCAATTTTTCGGGTGTGAACCACCTAGGGTTTGGCTAATGGATTGTTAAGCCTAGACTTAACTCGGGCTCTCCCAAGCCCATACCAATTCGCGACTTAGGTTCGAGTTCTTAACATGCAAATAATTTTTCAATTAGGAGTCGCCACTAATCTATTTTTGGTGGGTCGATTAGAAACCCAAGTAAAGCAACGGGAGGTTTACTTCACTCCTACGAACCAGAGATTATGAATTCGGGGGACTTGGTTACGCTAGATTTCTCTAACGCCCTTTCGGTACCTTTCTCTTTTATTTCGAAAAAATGTTTTGCAGGCAGCTTGGATTGATTTTAAATATATTTTCCTAACATGTGAGGTGATCATGCGGGTGCGCAAACCATCAATTTAACACCCAGATAAAATAATGAATGAATTACTAAACTTACCTCAAAGCAACGAAAGCATCTGCAATGTTAAATAAGAATTCACATCCACAACTCTAGATATGATTTCTACTTAACACGCAATTTCCTTTTTTTGTTTTCACTTGATTGATGAAAATCACGCAATATGCAATTCAAAATTAATTAAATGACCTAATTCTAATGACATGCAATTTCTAATTAAATTGACCTAGCAACAATCACTAAATGGCATGCATTTCATGAATCTAATCCTAATGATATGCACATGACATTTTATATTTTCTTTTTCCTTAAAAGAATGCAATCTATCCTAGAGATTGAAACTAATTTATTCTAAGACATTTTTTGTATTTTTTATGAAATTCGGAATTAAAAAAATGTGAAAATTATCTAATTAGATCAAGATCTTATTCAATTTGTATTAGGAATTTAGTTGAGCTAAATCCTATCTTAAATTAAAATATTATCTTAACCCAAATAATCCTAAAATGCAATCTATTTAAGAAAACGCCTAAACTTATAATAAATTAAGAAAAATATTATCTAAAATTAAACTAAGTGCAATTTAACCCTAATATGCAATGACGTACAAAATATACCCTAATTGTACATGACAAGTGCATGATGATTTTTTGTTTTTTTAATTGATTTTCGAAATTAATAATTACCAAATAATTACACATGCAATCCAAATTAAAAATCTAGCAGCCTAAATTGATTGATTTGATTTTTGATTTTTTTGATTTTTTTGATTTTTTAAAATTCGAAATAAAATTCCTATTCTAAATATGTAAATCCTAAAACATGCAATATTATAACTCAAAAACATCTCAAGATAAATAAAGCAGTCAAGATGAGACAATTCGTTAAAAATAATCAAAATATCACACATCATTCGGATCGGGGATAATTTGTCGCTAATAAAATCGATAAATTGATCTTAAGCCTTAAAGATCAAAATATCAATTTTACTCCCACTTGATTAATTATTTCATCTAAAGCCTTATAGATGAAATAAAAAATCTTAGCGTGGTTGCGAATTAGGTGATATATTGGGATTTCCAATTATGCATAGATAGGTATTTCAACCAAAGAAAACAACATATAAATAAATAATAATAAACAAAAAAATAAAAATAAAAACCTAAACTTACCTAATAAAGTAAAGTAAAAATACCTAATTCAATTTTTTTCTTTTCTTTCTTAAAAAAAAAAAAAAAAAGCTTGGCCGGTTCGGAGGTCCGGCGAGGGAGAGCTCGTCGGCTAGGGTTCCGGCGAGGCGGCGCGACGGCAGCGCGGCAGCAGGAGCTTCGGGGATCAGCACGGGCTGGCGTCGGGACAGCGACGACGTGACCAGCGGCAACGGGCGGCTCGGCGATGCGTCGGGCAGCGCGCGGGTCGTCGGGGCTTGCGGACGGAGGTGCGAAGCTTCGGCGGCGGCAAGTCCGGGAGCGACGGCGTCGGGGCAACTCCGGTGCGGCGGATTGTGCGGCGAGGAGCTCGGCGGCAACAGATCCGGGGCGGGCGGCAGATATGGAGCGACGGCGTCGGGGGTGACGCGGGGGTCGGCTCTGCGATCGGACGCGGGACGGCTCTGCGATCGGAGCGGCGGGATCTCGGCTGCGGCGGCAAGCGGGACGACAACGCGGCGGCGCAGGAAGGGTGGCTTGGCGGCGGTGCGACCCTAGGTCGCCGGTGGCTCGGCTGCCGGCGTGGGCGAGCGGGGACGGCACCGGTGCGGCAGGGACACCCCCACGAGGAAGATGAACAAATCGCGTGGGGGAATTTTTCCTCTCTTACCTCACTTTTTCACTTTTTGCTTTTTTTTACCGACCGAAAAGAACCCCCTTTTTACTTTGCGCGCGATGTATTTTTATAGGTCCAAAAAATGTATCCTCACGGCATATTTTTTTCCTTTTTTGCTTGCGCATGATACCCCTAAATATGTCGTTGAAATATACACATCCCGCGCGATATTCCCTTTTATATTTCTCACATATTCTATCCAGAAAAATTCCCTCTTTGCACAAAATATACCCCTTAGTGTATATTACCTAAAAATGTGAAAAATCTAAACGGAATATGTGAAAAATCTTCCCTTCACCGACGGCCTAAAAATAAAATGTTTCTAAACCATATGCCATATTTTTTTTATTATTTTTATTTAATTTAAAAATCAATCCCAAAAATTTAGGTGTCAACAATTAGGTTCCTGAGAATTGTTATATGGAGTTGTAGACATCACCCTAGACTGTGGAATTTATAAGAAGAAAAATTCTGATTAAATGCAAAATGGCAAAATTTTATTGGTGTGTATGTAGTAACTGAATGGTATTCCAAAAAAGTCGAGGATAGAAAGAATACATAGGTGATGAGAATATAATGGTGAAAATTGCAAAAGTTATTGCATAAGGTGTGTTAGTTCCAATTAGTTAGATTTGAAGCAGAAGATATATTAATTAGATAAAGCTATACATATTTGATTAGACAAACCTTAAAGTTTAGAGGATTTGATAGGGAAAAAAATGCTCAAACTTAGGGATCGAAAGTATAGTTTTGTCATATTAATATAGCATATAGGAAATACGAGACAAGTGGACTTAGCCTTCAAATAAGGACACGTCGTGAAACAAGTTGAATTATGGGGACAAATCGAGATCACGCTACCTTGCCAATAACATGCATGAGCATGAACTTGAAGAAGAGAGAGAGAGATTGGCATTATTTCCAAGACCATGTATTAGGAAGCTGTATTCAGTGAACTACATTAGTCTCTCTTCTTTCGCATGCTATATACTAGGTAATGTGGTCTGGGTTTGAGTCCAAATAGAATATTAATTTATCACGTCTAGTGTTTGGTGACATTCTCTGGACTGAATTGACCTAGACACATATGGACAAAATGCTAGATAAGAAATCCGGTTTAGGGGTGGAATAAACACGGATTGAATATAAAATTTTAGAAATTAACTTAATAATTCCCATGCACCAAGAAAATCCCATATTAAACAAGACTCACCATCCTTGGCGTTTGTCACTGGCGGTATGCCACCAACACTTTGATAGCCGTCCACCATGACAGTTCCTTGCTTCGGCGTCTTCGAGCATCCTTGCTGATGCCATGGTTTACGACTCACTTGGAAGGCTCGAGCTCACCACCTCATCCGTGGCTCCTCTCTTTCTCAATTAGTTTTTCAACTTTTCCACCACCACTGAATCATCTCTCGGTTCCTTTCTCTACTTAACATATGATTCCTCAATCTCGGCCTCCATTGTTCCATGATCTTTCTTTTGGTTGACTTTGAACTAGGCGACTTGATGAACGCCAGAGAGAGATCTTCCTCTCATTCAATTTAGAATTTTGTTCAATAGAAGACATGTCTGTTGAAAGTCGTCACGCTCCCAAGGTCAAGCTTTGAAAGTCGTTAAGCTCCCCTGGTTGACGACAATGGTCAACTACATGAGGATTCCGTTGGAGATGGATATTTAAAGATTTTCAAACAAGAAATTTTTTAAAGATTCTAAATTCTATCTTAGGTTGCACCAAACATTTAATGACATATTTCTACTATCCAAGGGATATATGGAGGATTTCAAATCCCCTTTTATCCTATTCTATCATATCCCAATCCCAATCTAGTCGATTGAACATAGCCTTATAGGTTACCATATTCAATATACTTCCCCTTAAAGTGCGAAAGAAGAAAAATGATTAATATTGCTTGAGAAAGTTGTTGTATAGAGTTAATACGATATATCATGCCAATCACATGTTAAGAGATAATGTGATTCATATTGGATCCAACTCAAAAGCGGAAGTTTTTGCACGGTTTTTGCATATTATAAATGACTCTATCCATCAGGTCATCCAAAAGATATTCAATATTTTTACTATTGATTCTTGAACCGTCAATGTTTCCTACCTATATGAGCAGCTCCTAGTTAAAGCAAAAGCCAACCTTCCTCCCTCCCTCCGCTCTTTTGCACAGCCTCATACATAGATGGAGTCGCACAAGCATTTCAGCCATCCACACAACGTGATCCTTTGTCTAACCTAACAAGGGTTTCGCCATCCAATTCAATGCTCCGGATGCGAATCCCCCGGCGCCTCCTTGTGTACTTCGTAAATCGAAGATTAAGATCCTTGTACCAGTTGATTGTGGTCCTTTGGGTTTCCTGTTTCAGCTTCCTTTTCTTTCTCTTTTTTCTGATTCCGAAATGACTTTGAAACTTATGAAAACTCTATTTAAGAATACCCTTGACATTAGAAATCAAGGTTTGTATGTGTCTAGCTCTGAGATTAAAAAAATAACTATATAAAAAAAGTCGCATAGACTAACAGAAAATTGACATATTGTACTGTCAAGCTCTACTTGAAAATTAACCGATACTTTGGTAAAATTCCTCCTGATTCCAACAACAATAAATAAGTCTTGCCTGCTGAGCACGTATTGCCAATTTGATCTCTACATTTTTTGACAAGCATGACGGGAAAAGAAAATATTCATTTACAAAGCCATAGTTAAGAATGCACAATTACCTTACCCAAGTAACTACCGAGAAAAATTGAATAGGAAATGATCATGTCCACTTTCTTGCTCATGCCAAGAATATGCCCCATATAGGAGTCACAAACCCAATATAAATTTCAAATGGAGCTAGCACCACTTCTGAAAGAATTATAAAGAGATATATGATCAAGCATAAATGACTGGCCGAAAGAGAGTGGCAAAGATCATCAATGCAGAAATGCAAGTCAATGCGCACAGCTGCCCATGCGGAAAGAACCATGTGTTTATTAGCAACATTGCCGATTCATAGGGGGCCGTCATTACACAGACAGGAAATTTATCCAGAAACCTAGGACGATAGCAGCACCATCCACACGGGTGAGACAGAGACCAACAATCCTCTACGAAGATAAGAGACAGGAGATAGCTAGGAAGAAGGTCATGCAAATCGAATTGCCATGCTCACCAAAGCTTCCAAAAGATCTCCTCGTTTAATTGAGAAAGGAACTCCTCCATCAGTACAATGGGTGGAAGGTAAGACGGAATTTACCAAGTTAATTGCATAGAATAGCTTCTTGAGGCCAAAAGGACATTTCAGAGTTTTTAAGACTAAAACCACGTCTTATGCGATGAAAGTAACGGGATCGCATATCAAAACACCATAAACAGCCAAGATTCCTGCCAAAAGCTTAGCAGAGTCAATATAGTGCAAACTATAGACAGGAAGTTCAAATACTAAATGTGTATAAGAAAACATAGCGTTTACCGGCTTAACTCCTTTTCAAAAAGTTTGACAATCTGAAAATCATAGTCATAACGGGCATTTATTTCTAAGGCAGCTTCTCTTTTGCAAAGAGAGAACGCATTACTTCTTCCACAGGTGAATCTCTTGCCCTATCCTCAACAGAGCCAACTAGACACCAAACAGCTGTCTGCACTCCATAGTTGCAAATGCCAATGAAGAAGTCAACCACCATTGATCTCGAGATGCATTTGCAATTTCTAAAGCATGTAATCGAAAGAGAATCTAGTACCCATCCTAGCATTGAAATAGTAAGGCCAAATTTGATTGTTTAAGTCAAGCAAGCAATGTCATTGGACCAAAACATCAAAATGAGCACTCACGGACATTAAATAGTTGAATCTTTTCAATCGAACAGAACCATGAAGAAGAGACACAACAGAAGAGACTTTGACACCTCTAGCAAGTAACAAAGAAGTATCTCCAACTGCGCTCTGCTACAAGCACTTTTCAACAAGCACTTTTCAATCGGCACAGAATTAACTCGCTTCACTATAAAAGGAAAAATTGTGTGCATACCTATCGGGGTATTCTTTCTACCTTGAACAAAAGTTTCTGTACCACGACGTCCATAGGGACCGAGAATGGTCCCGATTATAGCGATCATTTCATGATCCTCCTCAAGTACCACTATCCCTATTGCACCCACCAGATCGACCACCATTTTGACCAAGACCTTAGTGTCCACCACCTCCACCTCCATACCTGTCATTCCTCCCCGCATACCTACCTCCTCTGCCCTCTTCACTAGGACACTCCCTTGTAGAATGCCCAGGCTTGCCTCAAGCACTCTCCATCTCCACCTTCACCTCCACCACCATGGTCCTGATTAGGGCTACGATCAAATGACCATAGTCACAACAAAGCAATCACCATCTTGGTCATCACCGAACCTTGAGGCTGAGCTTTTCCACAATGATATGCCTCCGATCCAAGTCTGTCCCATTCATGGCCTCAATAGCCTCATCCATTGCTTAGTTCTCATTCAAAAGTTACAAAACCAAATCCACGCGAGCATCCAGAGAACTTGTCAACCACCACCTGCTTTAAAAATATTCTTCCCGGAGTTAGTATGTATTATATGACATGGAAAATTATAGATATCTTCCTGGACTTTGCTCCTCAAATCAAACGCCCTATTCTCACATTTTAGAACATTCAATTATCACTCTCATTTTTTTGTGTTGTTGTTGTGGAGTCAGGTTGCATCTCGCACTCACACATATTTCTCGAATTACTACATCCTCAATGTTGCATTCCACTTTCTGGGTGTGGATGTAGATCTCAAGCGTGTGTAAGGGCAAATAGGTCAATTTATGTTGGGAGATGCACGATGTAGATTTTGAAATGAGAGGAGGGTATTTAATATGAAAAGCAAAATTGAGGATGGTTTTTGCAATTACGCTATATGACATTAATATGATAGTAACTATACCAAATGAAATTTCAGCAAAGATACATCTCATGTTCAAACAAATGAAAACCTTAGATTTCTAGAGTTAATTGATCTCAAGCATGCAAACTAATCACAATGCTGGAGCAGTTATTGCCCATACACTAATCAAATTACAAAATTCTGGGGACCCACACTAGCTCACAATGGGAAATACAACTTCGCATACAATTTCCATCTCCAGATGTGCTCTATCAACTGTTCTATTAATAAAGTGTACAATGTCCTAATAGATGACACAAATCATTTTGTAGATAAGAGCACCAATCCAAAACTTGGCAAGTTCGGCCAATGAACATGAAGTATCAACTCTGATCCATTCTAAAAGCAATACGACTAGCCCCTAAAAGTACAATAAGAAATTTTTCATTCAAATCCAACCAGCGGTCTAACCTAAGCATTCGGAAAGAATAAGAAATGAGGATTCTTAGAGTCTAAAACTACTCAGCTAATTAAATTGTTCAGTCAAATCAGGGACCACAATTCAGTCTCCATTGCCACGAATATGGTTTTTCCACAAGAAAAGCTAGCAACAGCAACATGTTTTATCCTTCATAGTTTGCCCCTTTTTCCCTAGCTAGGTTCTCAGGGTTTCAAACTGCAAGTCAGTATGCCGCATAAGTTTAGTTAGAACTATGAAGTTTTATTTGGTTGTCCTCTCATGTCATGCATTGTGACTGCAAAATTTCAACACTAAAATAAGTACAGTATTTACACACTGTGTGGCTTGTTAAACCCCAAAATCTCAATGAGCAACAGAGATTTCAACGCCGCACTGAGCTCGGTTGAAGTAAGAATTTCTGGACTACTCTCAAAGAGCAACAAAGATTCATGAAGCCAAGGCTGACCAATGACGATGACATAAAAAAATGTATAGTTATTGCAAGCACCACGTTGGACTAATGTAGCAACCCAAGGGCTGGCAACATTTCTACACTGGCGACAACTCAACTGTTTGATTACAAACGTGACTGAGATTCTCCATACTAAAGAAAGATTCCTAAAGTCGCCAGTTCAATATTTCAAAAGAAAACCTTTTACAGTAGAGCCCAACTGCTTTCCTCGTTTCATAACCTTTGGCCTTTGTTTTCTTCTGATGACAAGGAAGTGCATCTTAAGCGAGTAAAACCCAAATCTTGATATGTACCTGTGACAAGCCAAAGAGATATAAAAGTTCATACTTTAAACTAGTAGATGGAGTAATCAACACAGAAAATCTGTGACAAAGGGCACGTTTTACGCAGCACTGATATTCCCAAATGACAGCCAAACCTCATTCTACCGCAACAAGCAGATGATGAATAAAATTGCTTCCCTCGAGGGTTAGACTTAAATGGAGGCCAACTCTTTTTGCCAGTTATGTACAGCCTCGGCTTCAAATAGAGGCCATATAACTGCTGTCTCGGCCGTAAGATTTACACTGGCTGAAAAAAGAAAAAAACACACATTTCAAATCTTACCAAAAAAAATGAGGAAACCCATTTCTCCTGCCATTCTTTGACCGCACATAAGAGATCATTTAAAACACAGTTCAAATCTTACCAGAAAAAAGAAAAAAACACACCGTGGACTCCGCCACCGTCGCGTCCGCCGAATGCACCGAGAGGAGCAGCGGAGCTCGGAACGCACCGCTATTCACTACTTCCGGCCATCACTGCCATGGCCGTCGCCTCCGAACACCATCCATTACTACAACACTGCCATCGACTGCCACCGATCGTTTGAAGATCTTCGAACACACAGCGTCACAGATAATAATTCAACACATGAACAGCACGATCAAAATATAAAAGGAGAAAAAGATTGAGAAAAGCTCACCTCCGGTCATCATTGTCGAAGCGTTACACAAACTCCGGGCCACTTCTCACAAATAGACCAGCACTGTCGACGACCGAGAAACGCCTCAATGAAACGGAGTTCTAATCACGATTGATGATCAAGCGAAACCCTGAGACAGCCACGGAAACTCGTCGCCGACGAAGATACCGGCCGGGTGGCAAAGCTTCAATGGAGACCGGGATCAATCAGACTTCTCGGCCAGGGGAGAAACGGAGCCTCTTGACTCTCTGCGTACGGTATCCGTTTCTCTCTCTAAAAAACGGCGCCTCCAAAGAAGAAAACTGCTGCGGTTAACAGTTAACTTGAGACGCCGTGATGGAAGGCAATTATCTACGATAACCGACGCTCGAGACGGTTTTCGCGGATGAAGAAGACCTTCGGATGCCCGAAAAAGACGGCTTTAAAATCCCTGCGCTTCCCTCAAAACTACCTTTGTTAGATAAAATTGCATAATTCATCCATTAACTTTAAATTTATTTCATATGGTCCATAAATTCTAATTTATTGTACAACGAGGTCCCTAGATTTTCAATATATGTTCAATTTAGTCTATGAATTATATTAAAATATTTAAAATGTTGTCTGCAAATTTAAATTGTCATATTATCATCACTCGAGAGATTAACCTGAAAAAAAAAACAAAAACGTAAAAACTACCTTTTGTTGTTAGACCAATCTAGCTATTATAGAACTTATCAAAGGTTCATTTTCAGTGCGTAGATTTGATGAATCAATTATGAATTTCAACCTATTAAATTATATTTCTATCTATATTATATATTGAAAACCAAAGCCATTAGAGCATCTCGAGCTTCCTCTAGCCAAAATTAGATTCTCTTCATTCGTTCGTCATGCTCGGTCATTAATATCTACCCACATTTATAATACATGCGGAAGAGCTTCAAACTGGATGTCAGCGCGCCTTGGGATCCCGGTCGTCTCGGAAACAAGGGGGTGCGCACGGCTTCGGAATGGCGAGAAACAGCGGCGACAAGATGGCCGAAGGCGTGGGGAGGGAGACGAGGGAAGTTTAAATCGGCGAGGAAAAGCGACTCCAACTCCTTCAGTAACCGTAATCGAAAAAATCGCCGTTTCCCTCTCAACCTCTTGGCCTGAACGTGATTAATGGGTGGACCTGGTGAATTCAATTCTGATGGGCTTGAAGGGAATGGGCTGCGCAGAGTGGACTCAGTTGATGAGTTTGTCTTGGGTTGTGCAATGATAAGCCTAGGGCTTCGGAATGATTTTTGAACTTAGGCATAGTGTACAACATAGTCCGTAAACTTTAATTTATTTAATATGAGCTGAACTTTAATTCAATATGCGATGTGATCTTTGGATTTTAATCTATTCAATGTGGTTTAATGAGTTTTTGATGTATGTTCAATTTAATTCGTAGATATGTAAAAATATTGAATGTTTCTTGTACATCACCCAACGTGGTAGCCCAATATAAAAGAGTTAATCACAGTCAAGCAATGTTATGAAGAAAATCCCGACTCAACGTGTTTGAATACTTACTATTGCATTGAAAAGTCATGGTTAAAATCCAATATTTCATGATGACAGTGAGACCTAACATATAGAGAGTAAATACCGATCACCTATTTTCACCTTTTTTTTTTTACTTGTAAAAGAAATTACTACTTCATATTTAAATTTACTAAAGTCAACATAAAATATCTAATATTTGAATTTCAATGCCAAGGTGATCAGTAACTTGCTGGTTTGCATCTAAATTTTATGTATAGTCAACAAATTTACATCTATGCTACAATACATTAAAATAGTGTTTACTAAGAGTAAATCCGAGGAGAGTAGTTTCCAAATTTGCAGGTTATTTGATAACTTGATTAATATTTGAATCAATACTAGTGCTACTTAATTCTTATCAAGGTAAAAGAATGGGGTATATGGACTAAATTATGACTTTATACGTTGAGTTAAAGTTTAAAAAATTATATTGAATAGATTAAAAGTTCATGCACGATATTAGACATTCGATCAATTTTTACAAATTATTTTTGTAATTATCTCAAAAATAAAAAGAGTTTTCATTTCATAAACCAAAATAGCTTAAAAAAAAAAAGAAAAAAAAAAGGGTCCTACAACAACATAATTGGGCGAAATAGGGCTCGTCAAAGGCTTGACGAGATTATCGAGCATCCTCAACATCCGAACATGCAGGTAAGCCGCGATCTCTCTCCGCTGCCGCCACCGCCGCCGACGCCGACGCCGGCGGTGTCTTCTTGCTCCTCCTTGGAGCCGAGCCCTCCTCAATTTGTAATCTTTCGCGTTTTTTTCTCGTGCAGGCCAGCGACAGGTTCAACATCAATTCCCAGCTCGAGCATCTCCAGGCCAAGTACGTCGGCACCGGGCATGCCGACCTGAATCGATTGTGAGTTTTCTCCCCCCCGATCTTCTTCCGGGTTTGGCGGGTGTCCTTTCTTTGGCTGCTGATCACTGCGGTGTCTCTGGTTTCTTGTTTTTTTTTTTTTTTTCCTTTTTTGGGGTTCGGTGAGTGGGCTGTGAACATTCAGCGGGACAGCTTCGCTGTCCAAAATTTATATAGTACGGAAAAGCATATATTCAGGAGAACATCCCCACGAGTCAGTCCCTGCAGAGACAAAACAGAGACTCAAGTGGCCGCACACCAAAAAAAGGGAAAAAGCCACCAAAAACTCTCAACTTTCGCAGCTGACAGATTTATCCCAAACTTTATTTCGTGATATGAAAAATCTCGAATTTTTAAACCGTGACACATTTACCCCATTAAGGATATTTTCGTCTTATTCTTTATTTTTTTCTTAGTCTTTTTATTTTTTATTTTTCTTCTTTTTTTTCCCTCCGCCGGCATGGCGGAGCCGGTGGAGGGAAGCCGGCGTTCGGCGAGGGCTGCCCTCGCCGGCGTCGGGCGAGGGTCGCCCTCGCCCGAGCCGCTAGGGCCGCCCTCGCCGGCGTCGGGCGAGGGAGGCCCTTGTCCGACGCCGACGAGGGCCGCCGCCCGCTGCGTCGGGCGAGGGCTGGCGAGGGGTGCCCTCGCCGGCGTCGGCGAGGGGCGCCCTCGCGGCGTCGGGCGAGGGTGCCCTCGCCGGATCCGGCTAGGAGGCCCTCGCCCGACGCCGGCGAGCCGGCGAGGCTTCCTCCGCCGGCCATGGCGGAGCCGGCGGAGGGAAGAAAGAAGAAGAAGAAGAAAAAAAAAAAAAAGAAAAAAGTTTTTAAAAATAAAAAGACCAAAATGCCCTTATGATTTAGGGTAAATGTGTCACACAAATAAAAGTTCGGGGTTTTTGTGTTACAAATAAAAGTTTGGGGTAAAAGTGTCACGGTTAACAAAGTTCGGGGTTTTCACGTCACAAAACAAAGTTTGGGGTAAATCTGTCACTCTAGGCAAAGTTGGGGGTTTTTTGTGGCTTTTTCCCAAAAAAAAAAAAAGAAAAAAAATCGAGGCTTTAGCTCGTACAATACATTAAGTGCGAGAGATATATAGAGAGAGAGAGAGAGGGGCTTACTCCGACATCGAGAATTATGACATCGGAGGTGACACCCCTGAGGCCTCCTCGGCTCCATCCACCACCGATTTCGCCTTCCCATCCTCACCGTCGACTCCGCCGCCACCGCCAAATGAGCCGAGAGGAGCAGCAGAGCTCGGAACGAGAGGAGCAGTAGAGCTCGGAACGCACCGCAAGTGGAACCTTGCGGGAGCCGGGGGAGACAGGGACGGCGCCAAAGCGAGGCTCGGGCTGCGGATGCGATGGGCGTTAATGCAGCGGAGCCTGTGGGCGATGAACCGAGAGGAGGCATCGGCAATGCAGCGACCGGGCGACGTAGCGATGGAGGCGGAAGACGAAGGGATCGAGGGAGGACGGAGATGACGATAGAGAGAGAGAGTCTTGGACATGGTCACAAATTGCTGGGGTCGATAGATTGACCTGTTTAAAAACATTTCTTTCAATAAAAAAATCGCATTTATTCCATGCTTATGATTAAATAGCTAGAAGTGATTTTTTTCCTTCAAATGAGTGATTAAGATAATCTCAATTAAGGGGCTGAGTTTCCCGGCCAATCAAATCTTTATTAGCCGACTTCTTCCGACAGACTGAAATTCTCGTCCAAAATTTGCAATTGATTAAAAAAAATGCATGAATTAGATTTCTACCGTTTGCTTCCTCAGCTTTTTCTACCGTTTTCTTCTTCTTTTGCCTGCTTCTGAAGCGAAATTGTTTGTTGTCCCTTCCTTGCCACCGTAATTTGTTTTTAGTTGATTTTAAATCCGCTGAAGGAGCGTTATGCAATCTTTTGAGGCCATTTTGCCTCAGTCTTTGAAGGTTGAGCTGAAAACTTTCAGACCCACCACGGCAACGCCACCGTGGCCGTTCCTCCTCTTTTCACCACACCACTCCTCCCCCTTCCTCTTCCTGTAGGGTTTCTTAGCAACTTCTAAGGCGAATATGAGGTCTTGGAATTTGATGTTTTCGATTCACTTTCGATTGATGCTAGATTCATTCCATTTCTTTTAGTTGCCTATTGTAAGTGGATTTTGATTGAACATCTCGATTCGTGGCTTTTGGAGTGTAGGCTGGAAATAGATTGTGGGTGTGCTTCGGTAATATATTATCCTTTAAATTTGATAGCTTGCCTTTTCTGGTTCAAATGGAATAGTACGACAGTTTCACTTTTCTTGGATTCGCTTCTCCTGAACGGTGTCCACAGTTTTGACGTTTGGTGGGAGTGCGGTTACCAATTTCACGATTGCCATGCTAGGCATTACAAACGGGAACAAACCGAAAACATGGAGGGTATATTCTGGTTCTACACAAATCATTGCAACCAAGAGGTTGTATCATATAATGTTGTTTGCATATACGTTGATGCGTGTTTGACTGCTAGATCAAAATAATGACAAACAGGCAGGTTCACCGGTCCACCAAATGTTTCCAATGCATCGGGCATATAGCTAATGTGCATGCATGGGTTCTTTACCTTCCTAACATTGCACTGTGAAAATTATAAATGTGTTTTGACTAGTTCGAACATAATCAAATTATAGAAGCATGTTCTGCTCATCTAAGCTAATCATTTAGCTTTGCAATTTTCTATGTTCTTCCAATCCTTGGAGCAAGTCTCTCATTTCAGACTCACGACCTTTCAGATGTTCTAGGTTTGCAGTCTGGTTGAGCTTCTTCGCTATGTTGGTTTTAGCTCGTTGAATATTGCCGCATTTTCTAGATATAACTTTTATAGTTCTCCTTTATATGCAGTTTTTATTGCTTGATGTGGAAATACTGAGTGTACTGACAATGCTCTTTCCTCTTAATATTGTAGCAAGGAAATTGCAATTTCTTCAAATTCTTTCTGGCATCATCCCATTTCGAGAACTAACAAAAACCCCTCAAATGGTTCAAGTGGATTGATTCCCCATTGGTGATAATCACTTCCAGCAAATCATTTTAGGCCTCTTGTCAAAAACGATTGAAGTTGACCATCAACGAAGAGAAAAGAGAGGACTCTATTGGATGTTTGTTAATTTCATGGATAATAAATAATGTAGCAATATGTGACAGGACTTTGATTGGTTGTTGTAGGTTGCACGTGATCAGTGGGAGATCTAACTATATTGTAAACTCATATGTTATCTTCTCTTTCTTATAGTGTTGTGCGTGCTTAGAGCACATATTAAAGTTGTAACTGTTGTTGTCTCTTTTTGTAATGAGAATATTAAAATTCAATGAATTCAAATGTTTAATGATGAGTTGATGATGAATGTCTGCATCTGCTATGAACATACACAGAGTTCTTACTTATCAAAGCTAAAACTAGTTAGCATTTTGGCCGAAACACTCTGTGAAACAACATTCTCGTATCATTCTCTAAGGCAAATAAATACAGGAAAAAACTACATTTGCACATCATCGAAACATCATCGTACTGAAATTGATGAACATTAATCCGTATCCGTATTTGACATCATCAGTTCACATCACTCTTGCAAGAGGCAACAACAAAATAGAGCGCGACATTTGCACATCAATGAAAAATGTGTTGCTGGTTTTCTTGATGATCCTTTGGTATTGAAAATTCGGGAGAGGGTGTTCAATGTTATACGTTCCAAAAGCAAAACTAGAGAAAATGACCATAAAATGAAGGGGGGACTCGAAAGCTGTTCACACGTGAGAAAGCGACTTAGGTGTATTGCCTCAAAGTGCACCCCACGACATGATCCTTATCAAAGGGGAATCAAACAAGAATGGCATGACAAGGCAAAAGGCGGAAATTAGATTGAAAAAGGTTACTAGAGCAGCAAATAGAATTTTTCTAGCCTGCATATTCGTGGAACTCCATCTCATTTAGAAAGCTTATCTCTATCTTTCAGAGTTTTGGGCGTATGAAGAAAAGTCACTTTTTCTTCTCTTACGATATTTCGAGTTGGATGAACAGATCGCTCCTAAATAGAGACATTATCAACTCTACGAGAAAGCAACTGAAAGCAAATCATCAAATAAAGAGAGAGAAAGACCTTAATGAAAATGAGAAGTGTGAGTAAAAAATGCAGGACTTCCTTACCCTTTCTCAGCGAAATGATCAATCGTACACCAAGGGAGTATATTGAAGATTTGCTACATTCCCCACTTGTCCGACTGTTGCTGAGCAGTTTTTGGATATCAAACGGACCTCCCTAGAAGGTAATTTTAATGTGGCCGATTTCCCCTCTTTTGCAATCAGTTTCGCTACAGCACCCGCTGCTCTAGCTAATTGTGCGGTAGCGCTCCTTCTCCTTGAGAGGGCAAAGGTAGGGAATCGGGCGCCTGCGGCAGCGCCTCTTGCCCAGCGTTCAAAAGCGGGGCAAGAGCTTCAAATAATTCAACAAACATAGGGCTCCATGTAAATTTCTCAATCTAATTCTCCATGTAAGAAAGCATTCTTCACGTCCATCTGCCACAACTTCGAGTGGGTGACTTGGAACAAAGAAAGACACGTGGAATTACTTTATGTTCTTTGTACTATGCATTCTTTAAGTAAAGTCTTCATCAACAAATTTAAAATTTAAAATGGATTAGATTCCTGCAAGTCATTATATAGAGTTTGTATACATCACCGCTAGACCATAGAATTTGTAAGAAGATAAATAATAATTAAGTGTAATAAGCTAAAATTTTATTGGTGTCGTTGGTGGTAATCAAATGGTATGCCAAAAAAATTGAGGATAGAAAGAATATGTAGATGATGAGAATAGAATATTGAAAAATGCAAAAGTTATTGAATAAGGTATGTCATTTCCAATTAGTAAGATTTGGAGTTGAAGAAATTTTAATTAGAAAAAGTTATACAAATTCAATGATTTGATGAGACAAAACTTAAAGCTTAGAGGATTTGAACAGAAAAGAATGCTCAAACTTAGGGATTAAAAGTATAGTTTTATCATTTGATGAAGTAACGGGAATATGAGACAAATGGACTTACCCTTCAAATAAGGACATATCGTGAAACAAGTTTGAATCACGGGGCCAGATCGAGATCACATTACTTTGCCAATAACATGCACAAGCATGAACTCGAAAGAAGAGAGAGACGGGAGATCCGCTTGATTTCCAAGACCACTTCATTTATGTAGGAAGCTGTAGTCAATGAGCTGCATCAGTCTTTCTTCTTTCCCATATAGCCATGTTCAATGTACTTCCCCTTACAGTGCAAAAGAAGAAAAATGATTACATTGCTTAAAATAGTTGTTATATAGAGTTAATACAATATATTATGCCAATCGCATATTAAGAGATAATGGGATTCATGTTGAATCCAAGTGAAAAAGAAGAAGAAGAAGATTTCACACAGTCCCGTATATTATGTTTGACTTTATTCATCAAATCATCCAAAGGATATTCGATATTTTAAACATAGATTCTTGAACCTTCGCTGTTTCCTACATACATGAGCAGCTCCTAGTTAAAACAAAAGCCAACCTTCCTCCCTCCTTTCGCTCTTTCACACACATAAGCACGCGCGCAGCCTATTACAGAGATGAAGTCACACAAGCATTTCAGCCATTCACACAGCGTGGTCTTTTGTCAAACCTTCAACAAGAGCTTCACCATCCAATTCAATGCTCTGGATGCAAACCCCTGGCCCCCTCCCAGTGTACTTTGTATATTGATGATTAAGATCATTGTATCGTTTGATTGTGGTCCTTTTGGTTTCCTGTTTCAGCTTCCTTTCTTTTCTTTTGGATTCTGAAATGATTTTGGAATTATGAAAAATCTATTTAAGATAGGGATCAACTTAAGTATGTGACTAGCTCTGACATTAAAGAAATAAGTATATAAAGAAAGTCGCAAAGATTAACAGAAAATTGATACAATGTACTATTAAGCTCTACTTGAGAATTAACCAGTACTTCGGTAAAATTCCTTTCAATTTCAAACAAGAATAGATAACTCTTTCCTGCTGAGCACGTATTGCCAATTTGATCTCCAAATTTGTTGACAAGCATAACGGGAAAAGAAAATATTCACTTACAAAGCCATAGTTAAGAATGCCCAATAACCTTAACCAAGTAATTACAGAGAGAGCTGAAAAGGAAATGATCATATCCGCTTTTTTTTGCTTGTGGTGAGAATATACCACTTCTAGGAATCACAAAGCCAATATCAATTTCAAATGGAGCTAGCACAACTTCTGAAAGAATTCAGGGAAAATACATTATCAATCACAAATGACTGGCTGCAAGAGCATGGCGAAGATCATTAATGCAGAAGCCAAAAGAACCGTGTGTTTATTAGCAACATAGCTGATTCATAGGAAGAGCCGCATTACACCTGAAAGGGAAATTTATCCAGGAAACCTAAGACAATAGCAGCATCATGTACACATGTGAGACAGAGACCAGCAATTCTCCACTGAAGATGGCAATAAGAGACAGCAGATGGCTAGGAAGAAGATCGTGAAAATCAAATTGCCATGCTCACTAAAGCTTCCAAAATATCTCCACATTTTACTGAGAAAGGAACTCCTCCATCAGTACAATGTGTGGAAGGTGAGACGAAATTTACCGAGTTACTTGCACAGAACAGCTTCTTGAGACCAAAAGGACTTTTCAGAGTTTTTAAGACTAAACCCACGTATCATGATATAAGAGTAACGGAACTGCGCATCAAAACACCACAAACAGCATAGAATCCTGCCAAAAGCTTAGCAGAGTTAATATAGTGCAAACTATAGACAGAAAGCTCACATACTAAATATGTAGAAGAAAACATAGAGTTTACCTGCTTAACTCCTTTTCAAAAAGTTAAACATTTGAAAAATCGTAGCCAAAACAGGCATTCATTTCTAAGGCAAATTCTCTTTTGTGAAGAGAAAACGCATTACTTCCTTAGGTGAATCTCGTCCTACTCCTATCCTCAAAAGAGCCATCTAGACACCAAAAAGCTGTCCACACTTCATAGTCACAAATGCCAATGATGAAGTCAACCAAGATCGATCTCAGATGCATTTGCAATTGCTAAAGCATGTAAGCAAAAGAGAATCCAGTACTCATCATAGCATTGAAATAGTAAGGCCAAATTTGATTGTTTAAGTAAAGCAAGCAATGTCATTGGATCCAAAACATCAAAACGAGCATTCACAGACATTAAACAGTTGAATCTTTTAGCCAAAGATCGTACATCAACAGTTTGATCAAGTAGATTTGTCCACCTGGAGAACCATGAAGAAGAGATGCAACAGAAGAGACTTTGACTCCTCCAGCAAGTAACAGCAGTATCTTCAATTGCTCTGTTGCAAGCACTTTCAATCAGCACAGGATTAACTACTTCACTATAAAAGGAAAAACCTGTGTGCATACCTATCAGGAGAATTCTTTCTACCCTGAACAGAAGTTCCTGTACGACGACATCCATAGGGACCAGAACGGTCCTAATTATAGCAGTCATTTCATGATCCTCCTTGAGTACCACTATCTCTATTGCACCCGCCAGGTCGACCACCATTTGGATGAGGACCATAGTGTCCACCACCTCCACCTCCATACCTGTCATTGCTCCCCGCATAACTACCTCCTCTGCCCTCTTCACTAGGACACTCCCTTGTAGAATGCCCAGGCTTTCCGCAAGCACTCTCCATCTCCACCTCCACATCCACCACCACAGGCCTGATTAGGGCCACGATCACGATCACAGTCACGACTGCAATCACCATGTTGGTCACTACCTGAACCTCAAGGTAGAGAACTTGTCAACCACCACCTGCTTTAGAAATATTCATCTTGGAGTTAGTTTGTATTATATGACATGGAAAATTACAGATATCATCCTAGACTTTGCTACTCATATCAAATGCGTTATTCTCATATTTCAGACACCCAATCATCACTCTCCATTTTATTTTATTTTGGTTGTGGATTTCAGGTTGCATCTCGCACCCACACATATTTCTCAAATTACCCCATCCTCAATGTTGCATTCCACTTTCTAGGTGTAGATCTCATGCGTGCATAAGGGCAAATAGTTAATTTAGGTTGGGAGATGCACAATATAGATTTTGAAATGTGAGGAGGGTATTTGATATGAAAAGAAAAATTGAGGATAGTTTTTGCAATTACGCTATGTAATATTAATATGCTTACTTCATCACCACATAATCATATCAAGGATAAAAACTATACCAAATCAAATTTCGCAAAGATGCATCTCATGTTCCAAAAAATGAGAACCTTAGGTTTCTACAGTTAATTGATCCTAAGCATACACAATAACCCCTTTTTTTTCACCAGATGTGTTCTGTCAACTGTTCTATTAAAAGAGTCAACAATTTTTTAATTGATGACACAAAAGCATTTTGTAGATAAGAGCAACAATCCAAAACTTGGCAAGTTCAGCCAATATCAACTCTGATCCATTCTAAAAGCAATACGACTAGCCCCTAAAAGTACAATGAGAGATTTTTCATTCGAATCCAACCAGCGATCTGAACCTAAGCATTCGGAAAGAATAAGAAATGAGGATTCTTAGAGTCTAAAATTACTTATCAAATTAAATTGTTCAGTCAAATCAAGGACCACAATTCAGTCTCCGTTGCCACGAATATGGTTTTTCCACAAGAAAAGCTAGCAAAAGCAACACATTTTATCCTTCATAGTTTGCCCCTTTTCCCCTACCTAGGTTCTTAGGGTTTCAAACCGCAAGTCAATATGCCGCATAAGTTTAGTCAGAACTATGAAGTTTTATTTGGTTGTCCTCTCCTGTCATGCATTGTGACTGCCAAATTTCAACACTAAAATAAGTACATTATTTGCACGCTGTGTGGCTTGTTAAACTCCAAAATCTCAATGAGCAATGGAGATTTCAACACCACGTTGAGCTCGGTTGAAGTAAGAATTTCTGGACTACTCTCAATGAGCAACAAAGATTCATGAAGCCAAGGCTGACCAATGACGATGACATTAAAAAAGGTATAGATATTGCAAGCACCATGTTGGACTAATGTTGCAACTCAAGGGCTGGGCAACATTTCTGTACTGGTGACAACTCTTAACTGTTTGATTACAAATGCGACTGAGATTCTCCATACTCAAGAAAGATTCCTAAAGTGGCCAGTTCAATATTTCAAAAGAAAACCTTTTACAGTCGTGCCCAACAGCTTTCCTTGTTACGTAAGCTTTGGCCTTTGTTTTCTTCTGATGACAAGGAAGTGCATCTTAAGCGAGTAAAACCCAACTCTTGATATGTACCTGTGACAAGCCAAAGAGATATAGAAGTTCATACTTTAAACTAGTAGATGGAGTAATCGACACAGAAAATCTGTGATAAAGGGCACGTTTTATGCAGCACTGATATTCCCAAATGACAGCCAAACCTCATTCTACTGCAACAAGCAGATGATCCCTTGAGGGTTAGACTTAAAGCCACAATTTGTCAAGTGTTTCGCAACTGTTTCTCCCAACTCTTTCTGCCAGTTATGTACAGCCTCGGCTTCAAATAGAGGCTATAAGATTGACACTGGCGGCAGGTACTTGTGGCTGTTCCATGTTAGAGCAGAAAAAAGAAAAAAACACACAAGAGTTCAAATCTTACCAAAAAAAATGAGGAAAGCCATTTCTCCTGCCATTCTTTGACCCCACATAAGAGATCATTTAAAACCTTATTTCTCTTCACATTTACGAGAGGACAAAAAGCGTAACCCGGGGGATGACTGTTCTGTCACACTAAGTTTAATTTAAGTTGATGACCATTTTTTATATTATGAAAAATGGACGATCCCAGTTACCTTAATAGCAAAACAAAAGCAATGGCAAACTCACTTGATTTTCCAAAATTCTCTTCACACTCGCTGCACATCCCCCACGAGTCATTCCCTGCAGAGACGAAACAGAGACACTCAAGTGGCCGCACACCAAAAAAATAAAAAATAAATCGAAGCTTTAGCTCGTACATTTACATAAAGTGCAAGAGATATATATATAGAGAGAGAGGGGCTTACTCCGACGTCGAGAATTTCCACCCCTGAGGCCTCCTCGGCTCCATCCACGACCAATTTCGCCTTCCCATCCTCACCGTCGACTCCGCCGCCGTGTCTGCCGAATGCGCCGAGAGGAGCAGCGGAGCTCGGAACGCACCGCAAGCGGAACCTCGCGGGAGCCGGGGAGACAGAGACGGCGCCGAACCGAGGCTCTGGCTGCGGATGCGATCGGCGTAGATGCAGCGGAGCCTGTGGGCGATGAGCCGAGACGGGAGGCATCGGCGATGCAGTGACCGGGCGACGTAGCGATGGAGGCGGAAGACGATGGGGTCGAGGGAGGACGGCGATGACGATAGAGAGAGAGAGTCTTGGACATGGTCACAAATTGCTGGAGTGAATAGATTGACCTGTTTAAAAACATTTCTTTCAATAAAAAAATCGCATTTATTCCATGCTTATGATTAAATAGCTAGAGTGATTTTTTTCCTTCAAATAAAGTGATTAAGATAATCTAAATTAAGGGGCTGAGTTTGCCGGCCAATCAAATTTTTATTAGCCGACTTCTTCCGACCGACTGAAATTCTCGTCCAAAATTTGCAATTGATTAAAAAAAATGCATGAATTAGATTTCTACCGTTTGCTTCCTCCTTTGCTTTTTCCACCGTTTGCTTCCTCCTTTGCCTACTGCTGAAGCAAAATTGTTGTTGTCCCTTCCTTGCCACCGTAATTCGTTTTAGTTGATTTTAAACCCGCCGAAGGAGCGTTATGCAATCTTTTGAGGCCATTTTGCCTCATTCTTTGAAGGTTGAGCTGAAAACTTTCGGACCCACCACCGCAACACCACCGTGCCGTTCCTCCTCTTTTCACCACACCACTCCTCCCCAAAGAATTGGTTTCTTCCATGGCTGTGAAAGAATCCTCATCACAATAGAAGATACTTGTAGAGGGGCTCCCATGCCTAGATACTTTGTTTTACAATGACAGTATTATCAGAAGTCACTGGAGCAGCTTTTTTTAGAGCTTCTTTGACCGAAGGATACTTCAGGTGGAAGCCAATCGAACAACTAAGGGTGTACCACTTTTGTTTATGCAAAGCCAAAGGCACCATTAATAGCAGCCCCACACACAAACAAGAACCAAAGAAAGAATGAAGTATTGGGTTTTAGTAGCCTAGCTTATTGGTTCGCATGACGCAACAAAATTAACATTTACTAAAATTATAGGTACAAGTAGTGCATACCCACCATGAAGACCAAATTGTTGAAAGACAAAAGTAACATCTAGAGAATGGTTGAATTACAAAGGAAGAAAAACCAAAAAGCAAGGACGATGAAGAACACATGACTCCATATGAAGTTCAAATTTGACATCAACTAGACAGTGACAATGAACTCAAGAAGTTTCTTCCTCATTCCTTGGAGTTTAGTCAATGCATCATAGATGTCCATTCGCTCCTTCGAAGACTCAAAAGAGCAAGTGATTCCTACTTCGATGATCAAAACCAAACAATCCTTGATACTACACCAGCTCTTGTTCTTGTCCTCTGGAGCAATTGTTCGTCTCTTCTCCAACTCCTCGATTTCCTGAAGCAAAATGGGATCAATTGCCTTCTCCACTCGGTCTGCCAAAGCTGCCTTTGTGAAGCGATGAAGGTCCAACCCATTTTCAAACATGTCATCAATCGGCCTCTTGCCTGTGAACATCTCCACAACGAGGACTCCGAAGCTATACACATCTCCTTCTGTAGATACCGCACTTCCCGCACCATACTCTACAACAATCAACGATGTATTGATGCAAGGTGAATGATTAAGTTTGAAATATATTCTCAGTGACGTTTTATGTCTATGCCTTTTTCTTTAAGGATCTGTCTACGATTATGTGTTCAAAGAAACAAACTGAATGACCCAAGGTGTACTTCATTACCTGGAGCTACGTAGCCAAAAGATCCTTTTACTCCGACAGAGCTCGATTGATCTACTAGCAACTTATGTGTTGCTTTTAGAAGGAACCTGGCAAGCCCAAAATCGCCTACATGTCCATTCATTTCATCGTCAAGAAGGACATTACTTGGCTTTAGATCACAATGAACTATTGGCATTTCATAGTGATGATGGAGATAATCCAGTGCACAAGCAACATCGATTGCAATATTCACTCTCTCAAGTAGACTCAACTTGTTTCTCTCCGTATATTGTGATGCGGTTGGGTGCAGCCACTCATCCAAGCTTCCGTTTGACATGAATTCGTAGACCAGTGCCTTGAAATCATTTCCATTAAAATCAAACCCAGAACATGCCGTGAGTACCTTCACAAGATTACGGTGTGGGATTCTTCTCAAGACCTCACACTCGGCTATGAAGCTCTTGGAAGCTCCATCACATGTAAGGTCGAGAATCTTGATGGCCACAACTGACTGAGTTTGATCAAGAAGCCCTCGTACATGGACCCAAAAGCGCCCACACCAAGCAGATTGGTGGAGGAGAATCCACTGTCGCTTTTAGGAGATTGTGATAAGAAACATGCAAAAACCCATCTTCGAAGAGCTTGAAGCGATGCGTTCTTATTGTGTCTAAACCAGAAGAAGTATAACAAAGACAGTATGCAAGCTACTCCAACAAGAGCAGAGACTGTAGATATAAGAATTTTTGCAATTCTGCTTATTCTCGTCCGTTTTGACTCTTTGTAGTAGCATTTCGATAGTTGAAAATCTGGGAGACCCCCGCAAAGCTTCTTGTTTCCAACAACCAAAGTTGAAATGGCACTTCTGAAAACTCCTCCTGTAGGCAATGCACCCTCGAAATCGTTGTAAGATAGGCTCAAATTCGTCAGATTTAGCGACTCTAGAAATTTCGAGATTTGGCCGGACAATTGGTTGTTGGAAACATTCAAAACCCGAAGGCCTCTCATGGAACTCATAATTGATGGGAGGGGCCCTTCAAAGAAGTTATCCTGTACATATAGGCGTTCCATGCTTGTACAACTACCTATACTGCTTGGAATTTGTTGAGATAATCTGTTCCTGTCAAGACGTAGTTCGCCCAGATTTTGCAATTTTCCAACTTCTTCTGGAAGGGAGCCGGTAAGACTATTTCGAGACAAGTCGAGGTAGATCGACAAAGATGAGAGGCCCATAATCTCCGGGGGTATGTAACTGCTGAGGTTGTTGGTCGAAAGGTCCAAGAGAAGTAGATTTTCGCAATTTTTCAGAGACAATGGTATTGAGCCCCAGAAATTATTGCTGTCTAAGTTCAATTCGATTAACATCCTTAAATTCCCAAAAGATTCCGGTATTTGCCCCGAAAGTTCATTGTGGCCAAGATCCAAAAACTTCAGTTTGTTCAGATTTCCGATCTCAAAAGGAATGGTTCCCGAGATATTATTGCCCCGTATTTGCAGGGCCTCCAAATTAATGAGACTTCCGATCCCGTAAGGTAAGGTTCCAGAAATATGGTTGTATTCTAACCCAAACTTGAAAAGAGTGATCGAGAGGTTACTGATACAGTCGGGTATTAGTCCTCAAAAAGCATTTTCCCCTATGCCCAAACGTTCCAATTTTGTGGAATTGGTTAAAGAGCAGAGGAAGTCCAAATCAGTAGATTGCTCACCTCCTAAGTTGTTGACACGAATATTAAACCGATTGAGTCCACTTATCTTTGAAAAAGAAGGAACTTTCCCAGTAAAATTGTTCTCGTTGATTTGGATTACCTGGAGGTTAGAGGCATTGGATATTGACTCGGGAATGGGTCCAGTGAGGTGGTTGTGCCACGTATTGATAAACTCAATATTCGGAAGAGTGAAGCCTAAGTCGCCAGGTAAACCCCCTTCTAATTGGTTTTCACTTACATCAAGGCATGCTAGAGCGGATATATTGAAGATTGAGAATGGAATTGTACCGACAAATTTATTTGTGGCGAGAGTGAGGAAATTTAGATTTCTTAGCTGGCCAAGAGTCTTTGCGATCGTACCACTGAAGTTATTCCTCGATGTTGCGAACACTTGAAGAGATGATAAGTTTCCAATAGATGGTGGGATGTTTCCCATCAAGCTATTGACTTGGAGAATAAGTTGTTGGAGCTTGGACAATGAGCCGAGTTTTGTCGGCAAATTTCCTCTGAGCATGTTGAAGCCTAAGTTAAGAACGAGCAGATTAGAGCAATAGGAGAGATTCGAAGGGATTTGACCGCTGAACGAGTTGTTATTAAGGGACAACTTCTGCAACCGAAGCAAGCGGCCAAAATGCGGGGGAATTTTGGCATGAAAACTGTTGTTCTTCAGATTGACTCCCCTCAGAAAGCTCAGATTACCAATATGGGGCGGCACGACCCCGGATAAGTTCTTGGAGCCAAGGTCTAGTATGGTGACTCTTCGGTGTTTGCGACCGCAAGTGACACCGTACCAATCGCAAAAGTGGCTAGAATCATTCCACGAGCTCAAAACCCCACTAGGATCAGCTATTCGAGCCTTGAATTCTAATAAAGCCAATCGATCAATCTCATCCCGGCCATCTTTTTCTGAAGCTAGGACACTCCCTAATAGAAGAAGGATTGTAGTTAGGCATGAGAATGACATGGGCAAAAGCTGATATCTATAGGCAAGGTCCATGAGGATTTGTAGCAAAACGCTCTCAGCTCGAGTCTTTTTGGTTCTCTCTTGACGTTGTTTCGAAACGATTGGTGAATATATACTAGCGGGCGATATGTTCTACCATACTAAGACATGATGATATCATCAAATGCAAGAATAGTCATGACAGAAATTGTCCTCCTCTCAAAATGAGAAAATTACAAGGCTGTGACACGCAAGTTAACAATTGGTGATAAGGTCGGTCAATGAAAGCTGAAAACACCATGGGGGCCTACTTTTTTTCCATTGTCAATTGTGTCTTTTACAATCCCTAAATTTCCGGACCGGCTAGTAGGGATTTCTCTTCATATAAGATTTTGACTTTCCAGTATTCAAAAGCGGAACAGTATTAACCGTACATGTAAGTAGGTCTATTTCACAATTTAAAATTAACGTTACCTTCATTTGCCAATTATTATACATATCTTTCTTTGTATATAAATGATACATTTTGAAATATTGTTTGATAATATTTAAATTGAAAATAGTGCTTATACATAGAAGAGAGCGAAATTTCTACTATGATGAAGAAGATTTTATTTCAAAATATTACCTCTTAGATTAATGTTGCAGCCGCGTTTAGCTTGTTATATTGATATGCAAATTGAACTTTGCTTCTAGAGTACTTATAGATGAATTATAAATTGATAGTAACAAAGCCCACGCTATTATATTGTAATCTTTAACATTTTAATATAGTCGTATTGTTATTTAAAAATTATCGGAATTATAAAAAACTAGGTATGTATTTAATCCCAAGAGTAAATAGCTAGTCTAAAAGTAAACAAGTTGTAATTGGCATATTTAATTGAAAAAGCGTGATGATTCAAGTCTAGCAAACCATCTTTCTTGTCCTCCTCCTCCTCCTTTTGACAATGCCTAATTGAGACAGTTCCCACGGAAAAAAGTCGTGGGAACATCAACATGTTTTTCATCCGTCCAACCTTTTGTCAATTATCAGACACACATCACATGTCCTTACTTGTTTTTAGTTAATTAAGGAATTATAAACAAAGACCCAATTCGATAAAGTCATAATACCGAATTTTAATTAATTATTAGACACCAAGTGTCCTTACTTGATTTGACTGGTTATGTGCCCGAACCTGATGGGTGAAGAGATTCTAATTCAGTATCATACTTTTCAAAAGAAAAAGTACAGAAAAAGATCATAGAAAGAAGGTGGGAATTCGACGTTGTTCACATGTAAGAAAGCGACTTATGCGCATCGCATCAAAGTGCACGACAAGCTAACTTTGCCTCCCACACTAACCAAATTCTCTCCACGTATAGGACCATTCAATTGTAATTGAATTTACTTCCTTTAATTAACTTCAAATTATCCTCTAATTAGTCATAAAGACCACACACAAAAAATGAAAAAATAATTCTAGGATTGTCAAATCTTTTGGTGCGATGGAACTAAAAAGAATTTATTTTTTTAAAGCAATCACCTAAGACCAATTAGAACTAGACAAACCAAAAATGAACATTAAACATCTTGGGAATGAGAGAAATAATTAACATTCGTGTCGTATGTCATGATCCTTATTGAAGGGGAATCGAACAAGAGTGGCATGAGAAGGCAATTTGATTGGGTGATGTGGGACAAAGAGAGACACGTGGAATTGCTTTATGGCCTTTGTACTATGCATTCCTTAAGGAAGGTGTGCATCAACAAATTTGAAATTTAAAATAGGTTAGATTCCTGTGAGTCGTTATACAAATTTGTAGACATCACCCTCAAACCATGGAAATTGTAAGAGGAGATACTAATTAAGTGTAATATGCTAAAATTATATTGGTGTGTTCAAAGTAATTAAATGCTATGCCAGAAATTTTGAGGATAGAAAGAATATGTAAGTGATGACAATAGAGTAGCAAAAAATGCAAAAGTTACCGAATACGGTGTGTCAGTGTGTGTCAGTTCCAATCAGTTAGATTTGGAGTTGAAGGAATTTTAATTAGAAAAAGCTATACAAACTCAATGATTTGATGGGACAAAACTCAAAGTTTAGAGGATTTGGTTGGAAAAAAATGCACGAACTTCGGGATCAAAAGTATAGTTTTATCATTTTAATGAAGCGTATGGGGAATATGAGACAAGTGGACTTACCCTTCAAATAAGGACACGTCGTGAAACAAGTTTGAATTATAGGGATAACCCAGATCACACAACTTTGCCAATAACATGGACTAGCGTTGTCACGTCCTGATCCTCGGACACGCGCCCATCCCTCACTGGTCGATTAAATAGCGGCGTCCTAGGATGCATCGCCGATCCATTCATTTTAATACGCATGCAGAAATAGATATAAAATCCCCAGACAATAAAGCAATGGAATAGAACAGTAGGGCCATATTTTTCGAACTTGAAAAACCATAACCACACTTTTATATAATGCAAACTACATAGTATATATTACGATACTATTAACAAAAGTTAGATCTATCACACATAGGTTCACAACTCAGGGTTTGCAAAACAGGGTGGGGGTTCAATCCTCTCCTGGGTCCTCCTCTTCTTCGACGATCTCTCCTTCTTCCTCGCTCTAGCTGGAGCCCACGGCTGAATACACCGGAGAGTCAGAATTGCCCTCGAGCTTAGGATCCTTCGCATCAACCACCGATCCACATTTGGGGTTAATTTCCATTCAGCGCGATTTTAGCGTGACCTAGGCTACCTGGTAACTTTCATAAATTTTTAGTGCAAATGACCCGTGGTCAATTTTCTTCGAGCCACAATGAACCCACTCGACACATTAGCGACTCTCAGTTATCGTGAAAATCTCGATGATTCAAATACGAACATTGAGTACCAAAACGATAGAAAAATCAGTCTAGTGCCAGCCGACGAGAATTTTCCAATTTAGTGGTGTCATCCACGATTAGCCACACATCTCAGTGGAGCTGACCTATCTCTGATCTCAAATCAATTTTTAACTATGCCATAATGGCCTCTAAAGATGGGCACGGTCGAATAGCCAATTCCCGGTCGAATTCCCAAGTCTATTGCCCTAAAATTCCTTAATTGTTTCCCCAGATAGTCTAGTTATTTCAAGAGTGATCAGCTCTGAGAAGAGCCCTATAGGTGCATCAATGAAATGCCCGATTTATTCAATAGAAAACAGGATCGAAAATCTAGGATGTCACAAGCGTGAACTCGAAGAAGAGCGAGAGACGGAGAGATTAGCATGATTCCCAAGACCATTTCATGCATGTAGGAAGTTGTATTCATGAACTGCATAGTCTCTCTTCTTTCTCTTGTTATATACTATGTAATGTTATAGGTTACCTTATTCAATGTACTTCCCCTTAATGTGCAAAAGAAGAAAAATGATTAATATTGCTTGAGAAAGTTGTTATATGGAGTTAATACGTTACATTATGCCAATCACATATTAAAAGATAATGTGATTCATGTTGGATCAAATTTAAAAATGAAAGTTTTCACATAGTTTAGGGTTAATACCTTGAAAAACCCCAAACTGGTACACTTGTGACAAATTTACCCAAAACTATTTTTTTGACCATGAAAAACCCTAAACTGGTACACTTATGACAAATTTACCCCGACTAACTATAAAAAACCCTAAACTGGTACATTTATGACAAATTTACCCCAAACTAATTTATTTGACCACAAAAAACTCCAAACTGGTAAATTTGTGACTAATATACCCTCCGCTAAATTAGATTAATATCACAAAAAAATCACAAAAATTGTAAACCGTGACAAACAGAGTATAAAATCCCAAATTGGTATATCGGTCAATTGTTACGTGTCATTTAACTTTATAATTTAACAAGAAAAATTAACTAAAACTAACAAAGGGTAAATTTGTCACAAGTGTACCAGTTTAGGGTAAATTTGTTAAAGGTATACCGGTTTGGGGTTTTTGGTGGTCAAAAAAATAGTTTGGGGTATATTTGTCACAGGTGTACCAGTTAGGGATTTTTCAGGGTATTAACCCCATAGTTTATGCATATTATGATTGACTCCGTCTATTGAGCCATCCAAAGGATATTCAATTTTTATTTTTATTTTTGAATTCCAAAGTGATTTTGAAATTATGAAAAATTTATTTGAGAAGACCTTTGACATTAGAAATCAAGTTATGAATGTGACTAGCACTGAGATTAAAGAAATAACTATATAAATAAAGTCCCATATATTAACAAAAAATTGACAGAATGTACTGTCAAGCTCTACTTGAAAATTACAAGTTTTACGTAATTTTTGTATGTTATAATTGACTCTGTCCTGCACGTCATTAAGAGGACATTGGATATTTTTTTCATTGGTTTCCAAAATCTCCAATATTTCCTACAAATATGAGCAATTCCTTGTGGAGTTTATAAGACAACCTCCCTCCGCCACTTCTCTTACAGATAAGCACACAGAACTTAAAACATAGATGGAACGACAGAAGCATTTCAGCCATCCACACAAGTTGAGAAAATTACAAGGCCGTTACAAGCAAGGTAATTATTGATGTTCATGTCAGTCAAGGAAAGGTGAAACACAAGTTTTACGTAATTATTGATGATAAAGTCAATCAATGGGGCCTTAGTTTTCTTCATTATTTATCAATTGTGTCCTTTATCCTATAATCTATCTTTCAATCCCTGAATTGCCGGGCTGTTTAGTAGGGGCATTGACTTTAGTTTTTTCCGCGCATATAAAATCTTGATTTTCGGGTTCTCAGAACAAGAACACTGTTAACTGTACATGTAAGTAGGTCTATTTCACAACTTATAATCACCTTTACTTCCATTTGTCAATTATAATGCATATCTTTTCTATAAATTAAACATTTGTAATGTCCCATTTCATGCGGTTGAAATATCATTTCTTATTATTAAAATTGAAAATAATGCATGTAAATAAAAGGGAGAAAACTCTATTTGGTGAAGAAGAATCAATTTCAAACTACGACCTTTTAGATCCGTTCTATACCGGCATTGAACTTGTTACATTGATATGCAAATTATATTTTGCATCTTGAATACTAATTGATGAATTACTAATTAATAATGACAAAGTCCGTGCTATTGTATTATGATCTTTAACATTTTAACATAGCCACATTGTTATTTAAAACATTATTGGAATTATAAAAAAATAGGCATATATCTAATCCCAAAGGTATATAGCTAGTCAAAAAGTAAACAAGTTGTCATTGGCAGATGATATTAAATTGAAAAAGTGCGACAGTTCAAGTCAAGTCAAGTAAACGATCCTTCTTCTTCTTTTGACAAGGTATAATCGAGACAATTCACACGTGAACAATCGTGGGAACATCAATTTTTTCATCCGTCCAACCTTTCATTTGCCTTGCTTTTCCTGGAATCAAGTAATTAGAAACAAAGACCCAATTAGTAAAGTCATAATACCGGATTTTAGCTAGTTATTAGGCACACACCACGTGTCCTTACTTGATTTGATTGGTTACGTGCTCATGCCTGATGGGTGAAGATGATCTAATCCGAGGGAGGGTGTTCAATATTATACTTTCCAAAAGAAAAAGTATAGAAAAAGACCATAGAAAGAAGGTGGGAATTCAAAGATATTCACATGTAAGAAAGCAACTTAGGCGCATTGAATCAAAGTGCACGGCAAGCCAACTTTGCCTCCCACATTGACCAAATTCTCTACAGGCCCATTCGATTGTAATTGGATTTACTTCCTTTAATTAACTACAAATTAGTCTCTAGTCAGTTGTGATGACCACAAAAAAAAAGTGAAAACAAAGTCCTAGGGTCGCCAAATCTTCTTCTTCATTATTTATCAATTGTGTCCTTTATCCTATAATCTATTTTTCAATATCTGAATTTCCGGGCTGTTTAGCAGGGGCAATGACTTTAGTCTTTTCCGCGCATATAAAATCCTGATTTTCGAGTTCTCATAAATATAACACTATTAACCATACTTGTAACTAGGTCTATTTCACAATTTATAATGACCTCTACTTCCACTTGTCAATTATAATACAAGTCTCATAAGAGAAAGCACTTAATCGAGTCCTTTCCATAATAGTTATGTTTTGACATTAATCGCACCAACCGCGTCATCCAATCGAGCTTTTTAATGATCTTGATTGATATAGATAATCAATAATAATATCATAATTCTCTTTAACATAGGATAATATTCCATAGAAAATCTTAATGATCTCCAATATAATATCCCTAACAATTAAAAACTAGGCATAATCCTAAAGGTATATAGCTAGTCAAAAAGTAAACAAGTTGTCATCGGCAGATGATAATGAAATGAAAAAGTTTAATTGTTCAAGTCAACTCAAGTAAACGATCCTTCTTCTCCTTCTTCTTTTGATAGGGCGTAATCGAGACAGTTCACATGGGAAAAGTTGTGAGAACATCAATATGTTTCATCCGTCCAACCTTTCGGTTGCTCTTATTTCCCTAGAATCAAGGAATTATAAACAAAGACCCAATTAGATAAAGTCATAATATCAGATTTTTAGCTAATTATTAGACACACATCACATGTCCTTACTTGATTTGATTGGTTACATGCCCATGCTTGATGGGCGAAGATGATCCTAATTCGAGGGAGGATGTTCAGTATCATACTTTCCAAAACTAAAAGTAGAGAAAAAAACTATACAAAGAAAGTGAGAATTCAAAGTTGTTCACATGTAAGAAAGCAACTTAAGCACATTGCATCAAAGTGCACGGCAAGCCTACTTTGCCTCCCATTATGACCAAATGCTCTCCACATATAGGACCATTCTATAGTAATTGGATTTACTTCCTTTAATTAACTCCAAATTATCCTTTAATCAGTCGTGACATCCACGCTAAAAAAATGAAGAAATAGTTTTAGGGTCGTCAAATCTTTTTGATGTGATGTAACTAGAAGGATTATTTTTTTTAAGCAATCACCTTAGACCAATTAGAACTAGACAAACAAAAAAATGAACATTGACCATCATGGTAATAAGACTGTAATTAGGAAATAATTAAGATTTGTATCGCACGACACGGTCCTTATCAAAGTGGAATCGAACAAGAATGGCCTGAGAAGGCAATGTGAATGGGTGACGTGGGAGAAAGAGACACGTGGAATTACTTTATGTCCTTTGTACTATACATTTTTTAACTCATCAACAAATTTGAATTTTTAAATGGTTTAGATTCCTGCAAATCATTATATAGAGTTGTTGACATCAACCCTAGACCATAGAATTTGTAAGAAGAGAAATACTAATTTAGTGTAATATGCTAAATTTTTATTAGTTTGCTCGTGTAATTAAATGGTATGCCAAAACAATTGAGGATAGAAAGAGTACGTAGGTGATGAGAATAGAATAGTGAAAAAAAAATGTTCATGAAGAAGGAATGTCAGTTCCAATCAGTTAGATTTGGAGCTAAAGGAATTTTAATTAGAAAAAGCTAAACAATTTTAATGATCTGATGGGACAAAACTCAAAGTTTAGAGGATTTGATAGGAAAAAAAAAGCTTGAACTTAGGGACAAGAGTATAGTTTTATCATAGTAATGAAGCATACGGGCAATATGATACAAGTTCACTTACCCTTCAAATAAGGAAAAATCGAGATCTCACTACTTAGCCAATGACATGCATGAGCATGAACTCGAAGAAGAGAGAGACATAGAGATTAGCATGATTTCAAAGACCACTTCATGCATGTAGGAAGCCGTATCTAGTGAACTGCATTAGTATCTCTTCTTTCGCACTTTATATACTAGGTTATGTTATAGGTTACCATGTTCAATGTACTTCCCCTTAAAGTGCAAAACAAGAAAAGTGATTAATATTGCTCGAGAAAGTTGTTATATGGAGTTAATACAATGTATTATTGTTGACACCTAAATTTTAGCAACCTATTTAATCATTTATTGCATTAAAAATCAGGGATTAATTTTAACCCCTACAAAAAAAAATTGATTAATTAATTACATAGCATATAGATTTAGGTGCATTTATTTTTATTTTTAATTTACATTTTTTGCGTTTATTTATTAGACCGATGACAAGTGGGTTCAAATTAGGGTTCGAGTTTTAACTTGGCAAGCCAGACTAAGCCCATGAAGTGAGCAAATTGGCCCAAAAATTAATGATAAAAATTATCTCGTGAAAAATATGAATTTAAAATCTTTCCGGGATATTATGAATTTTTTGGATATGGAAGATGTGAAAAGCAAATATTGTATTTGGCAAAACGAATATTGCCTTTAGAAAAAAGAATTTTCGTGGATTTCGATTTGGAAAAATTAAAATCCTAATTCGTGGCCTTTAAATAGGTTAAATGTGTAGGGTTCGGGAGCCTCTCTTCGTTCGAAAAAAAAAAAAAAAAGGAACACAAAAGTCAAAAAAGATAAAAAAGAAAAGCAGAGGAGGTGACTGATCGGCAAAGCAGAGAGAAAGGGAGGGGATGTGAGAGTGACCGGTCAGGAGAAAAAAAAAGTAAAAAGGAAAAGAAGAATCACTGTTCTTCTTCTTCAGAGGGCGCTTCGCCGGTTCCCCCTTGCTGCCCGATCCACCGACGCCGGAAGCCTCCGCCCAGCTCTGCCACGACTTGCGGCAACCAAGCAATCGCCGGCACTCACAGCTCCGCGAGCCACCACACGCCTGAGTGACGCCTCTACCGGACCACCACCGCGCCTCCGCTAGCTGCCCTCTTCCGTTCGCCTTGCGACGCCGTCGCTGCCCCCTGCTCTGTCCGCGGTCTGCAACCCAGCCCGTCGCGGACGCTTGCGGCCGCCGTCGCTGCCCCCTGCTCTGTCCGCGGTCTGCAACCCAGCCCGTCGCGGACGCTTGCGGCCGCCGTCTCTGCCCAACATCCGCTGGTCGCTCGGCCCCCGTGTCCCCAAAGCCTTCGCCTGCTCGCCCACGACGCCTTGCTCCGCCTCTGCTCCAACGCCCGGCAGCCCTCGCCTGCGCTGCCACCATCCGATCTGGAGCTCTGAACGCCGATCTCGCCGCCAAGCTCGTTGCTGCCCCTGACGACAGCAAGTCTAGATCCGAACGCCGGCCCCCGCTCGCTACACCATTGCCGACTTGCAGCTTCTACCCGAGCCAACTGACCCACAGCCGTGCCTCCGTTTCCGTCGCCCTTGTCCCGTGAAGACGCTTGTGCCCCGTCTCGCCAGAAGTCAGCAACGCCGCGCGACCCTACGCTCCTGACCCGTTGCTGCCGGAGCTTCCCCTTCACCTGCTGCCGTTCCACCACCACCACCCCACTAGTCTCGCCTAAGGGTGAGCGGTTCCAGTTCCTTACAGGTTTCGCTTGAACTTACGCTTCGGATACGGGTTCTCGTTTTGGAACCCGAAACCTACCCGTCAGCAAAACCAGAACCCTGGGCAACCCGTCGCAGGTGCCCGAGGTCGGTTCAAGTTCCAACAGATTTTTTTTCTTTTTTTTTTGTTTCATTTTTAGTTAAAAAAATCGAAATGAATGCAACAATAATAAACAAACTTGTCATTCATCAAAGAGAATATTAACACGAATAAGTGAAATTTATTTACTTGTGGGTCATATGACATAGGGATATACGGCCACCACAATAGGCAATAAAAATACCAAAATTACTTGCTCCACAGAGCTTAATCTTTAGGGAACAGATCTTACTAGCTGAGGAGGAAGTGATGGTATATTGTTGTTGGAGAGGTCAAGCTCAGTAAGAGTTGTGAGAGTCCAAATATCCTGTATGTCAGTATAAAAAGAAACATACAAAATTGTGAATCAAGAAAAGGGACGCTAATAGAAAACGTTGCAATACTATGATAAGAGTAATATTGTCATAAACAGGAAGATAAGCATTTTGATATACTGTCTAGTAAGCATAGCGTTTTTTACCATTCCTTCAAAAGTAAGTTCATATCGGACAAGCTGTCAGGACAAGATGGACAAGCATCGCCACCACCCAAAGAAACCTCATGCACGTGTGGCAGAGAGAGAGAGAGAGAGAGAGAGAGAGACCGCTACCTCTGGAATAATTTGAAGGGAAATTTGGCTCAAGTCAAGGATTTTCAAGTGTGTCAAGCTCGATATATCCGATGGGAATTCTTGAAGCCGCATCTGTCTAAGTAGTCAAAATAGAATTTTGCAAATGCATAAGGACAATTACGCCTGATAAAGATAAAAAATGCACAAATACAAACAAATATACATAGAACTCACAGTCACCATAATGTCCGCTTAGTTACCTTAAATATAGTTCCTGCAATTGTCGCAAGCACAAAAATGCTGGACTTCTTGGCAATGGAGCAGCATCACCGCTTAAATCCAAAATCTGGTGCATGCTTATAGCTTGAAATCCATCAGGCGGAATCTGTAGTCACGCATGGTAGGGCAGTCACATAAGAATGATTTAAACGCATGGAAAAGGCAACAGAAGAAAATGGAATCAACAATCATGATTCACACAATAATTAATGCTTAGGGACAATAGTTACAGCTCTTAGAGAGAATGAGTGGAATACAAAAAGCAACCACGTGGCAATCACCGAGCCAAATAACTGAATGTAGGAAAATTACAATGATGCTTCCATCAGTAAGAGCTCCCTTTAACTTAACCTTCCTGTTACAAGGTTGAAAGTTTTTTCCAAAACACCTCATGACCAAGGCCATAAGTCTTTTGATCTAAGTACATACTCGAGAACATTTTGCTTTGTTATTTTGTACATGACTATCTATTTTTCTAGTGCAAAGCAACATGGAAATGACTTGGCATTCTTTCTTTTCCTTGTTTTCCCTAAGAGAGCTTAGTTTTATGCAAACCAAAGGAAGAAATAGCCAGAAAACAAAGCTTTTCATCATGTATTTGATTCTCGTCAAATTCACTGAAGTAGAAAACAATTGGGATTACTTGACCAAGGCAATTATAATCCAGCTTCAAGCAAGAAAGATTTGTAAGTGGCTTTAAAATTTCACCAGGCCACTCTTTGATCTTATTCCTGGATAATATCAAAGTCCGCACATTCAGACAAATAGAGATCGGCTTTAAGACTGAAAAAAATTGAACATTAGGAGTAGCGTATGTATACAAGCTGAAATTTACCTGCCGCATTCAAATATACTATATAAAAGTAATGCATGTCGAGCAACGGATCCATGGACCTTCTTGCAATAAAAAATGTATTACTATTGGAAATACAATGCACTCCCGCAGCAGTTCTAGTGCATGATATGCTCTCATCCTCAAGGAAGAAGATCCCGAATGGACCAAGCAAACGCATTCAAAGTAGTAAACATAAAACGTCTCACAGATCTCGCAGTTGGTCCCAACAAAATCAACAAAAACGCAAGCCCGACTCAGGAGATTAGAATTCAAGCAAAGGTAATAACAGAGTGGATCAAACACAGATCCACCGCCAAAAAAGACGTGTCGCATGAAAATGCTCAAGGAGCTAGCATGTCCCCGACATCAACACGGGATCACCTCCGCAGACCACCGACACAAGCACGAACTCCCGGCAATCGGGCGCCAAAAAAAGAAAAAAAAACGCACTGCTGGAGAAGCACAGTGAAAATGATGATCATGCGAGCGAATGTCGAGCTGTTGACCACTCCGGCCACGACGGCACAAGACGAGCGAAAGAAAAAAAAATGGCCAGCCAAAAAGAAGATCATAAAGGAGACAAGGACATGAGTGACAGTATGAGGAGAAAGCCAGAGAGAACGGGGACGAACCTGTAATAGTCTCGAGCTCCAGCAGGACCTGCACAAAGAGACACGAAAACGCACGGATCTCAGCAAAAACAGAAACGCGAAAAGGGATGGGGGGAAAAGAGAGAGCGTTCGGAAACCACGAAACCCTAAGAGCGACGGATACGGACACGGCCACACGCACCTTCGCTTCTTCGCCTTCTTCTCAAAGGAAGAGCCGAGCACTTGTAACGATGCTCTCTCTACGAGAGGAAGCGGTGGCTCGCCGAGCGAGGTCGGCGGTGGCGTCGAGCGAGGCGAGAACGGGCGAAGAGAGAACCGTGCGAAGTGTCGTGAATTGTGAAATGTAAAGTCATTCTGATTTGGGGCTTTTTTTTAGCCCTAACCGGTCCGGTTCCGGTTCTCGGTTTTGATTCCTGATGCCGGTTTCGGTTCCGGTCCCTTTAGAACCGGGAACTGCGCTCACCCCTAGTCTCACTCGTGACGCCGCTTCTGCCTTTGCTCCGCCCTCAGCCACCGTGACGCCGGTTACCTCTTGCCTATTGCTGGTCCACCTCGCCACGCGCTGCTGCCCCTTGCCGGACCTTCGTTGGAGCTCCGACCGCGATGCCCTTGCCGGACCGACGACCAGCCACCCTTGGGTGATCCATCACACAAGCACAAGCCTTGCTCGAGAAAAACAAAAAGAAAAAAGGGAAAATCAATTTAGGTAGTTTTTTATTTTATTTTATTTATTTATTTATTTAATGTTATTTTTTAGTAGAATCAGTCCTTAATGTATGATTGAGATTCCGACATGAAATAGCCTCTCAAATTGGATATTGTCAGTCCGATTTTCGCGTTCGAAATCCGACTCGCAATCGCTTACAAAATCGTCAATCCGATCTCACGCCCAAGATTCGATTCGCGATTTATTTAAAAATTGGCCAGCCCAATCACATGCGGGAGATATGGTTCGCGAATCTGTGGATATCGATCCTATCTTATCGATTTGTCGTCATGTTGGTTGAATCAAAAAAAATATTTCAGTTAGGATTAGGTTTATTTTAGAATATTTCTTGTTATCTTGCATATTTAGAATATGGATTTTATTTCGAATTTTGAAAAAATCCAAAACAAATGCATTTATTTAGGATGTTAGTTTTTTTAAAATTTGAATTGCACATTTACTTATTTGTCAATTTTAATTTCTAATTGCATAAAAGAAAAGGAAAAAAATTAGAATTAGGGCATTCATATTAAGATAAAATTGCATGTTTAATTTTAAGTCTAGATAGATTTTTAGATGGATTGCATGATAGGTTAATTTTAAAATGCATGTTTAGAAGGTATTTAGAATAGATAGCATTTCACTTTAGTTTTCACTTTAGTTAGATTTTTATTTTTGGTGATTTTAATTACAAGTTTTCATAAATAAAAAATAAAAAATCATGTGCACGTCATATAGAATTAGGTTCATGAAACACACGTCATTTAGTGATTGTTGCTAGGTTCATTTAATTAGAAATTGCCCGTCATTGGAATTAGGTCATTTTGGTTAATTTAGATTGCATATTTAATTATTGCATGTTCATTAAGAAAGCACCAAAAAAAAAATTACTCATTCATATAGTTTAGGACATATTGACATGCCATGTTATTTCATATTAGATTAGAAGCATTGCATATGGATTATATTCTCGATAAAAAAGTGAAAACAAAAATTGAGTGATGGCGTGTTAATTGGGAACCATACCTAGGATTGCTGATGTGAATTCTGATCTAACAATGCAGATGCTTTTGTTGCTATGAAGAAAGTTCTGCATTTTTTTGCTTTCTTGGATGTTAAATTGATGGTTTTGCGCATTCGTATGATCGCCTCACATGTTAGGAATGAATTAAAATTAATTTAAGCTGCCTGCAAAACATTTTTCGAAATAAAAAGGGAAAGGTATCGAAAGAGCATTAGAATAGTTTAGTGTAACCAAGTCCCCGTACCCAAAATCTCTTATTCGTAGAAGTAAAATAATTCTCCCATTATTTTACTTAGGTGCCTAATTGACCTACCATAAACTTATTAGTGGCAACTCCCTTTTGTATGTTAGATATTTGAACCTAAGTCGCGAATTGGTATGGGCTTGGGAGAGTCCGAGCTAAGTTAGACTTAATGGTCCATTAGCCTAATTTTAGGTGGTTCACCCGAAATTTTGGTCACGACAACTATGCTAATCACATATTAAGAGATAATGCGATTCATATTGAATCTAATTGAAAAACAAAAACTTTTCACTCTTTTTTGCATATTACGATTGATTCTATCTGTTGAGTCATCCAAAGGACATACAATTTTATTTTATTTTGGATTGCAAAATGATTTTGATATATATATATATATATATTTGGTCGGTCTTACTCTATTTCTATTCTAACGCTCACTCTCGACTTTTATCCCACCTCCTTACAAGGCGTGAGAGTGGGAGTCGAAACCCACTCCTAAAACTACATTATCCCTACCCCCAACCCCCCCTTGGGAAGGTGAAGATTCGAACTCCCCACCTCCCCCTTCCATGTTGGAAGGGTGGCTACTAGGGCAAACTCCAATGGTTGATTTTGATATATTGAAAAATCTATTTAAGAAGACCCTTGACATTAGAAATCAAGTTATGTACGTGACTAGCTCTAAGATTAAAAGAATAGCTATATCAATAAAGTCTCATAGATTAACGGAAAATTGACAGAATATACTACAAAGCCCTTCTTGAAAATTATCCAACACTCTGGTAAAATTCCTTGATAAATTATGCCAATCACCTATCTAGAGATAACGTGATTCACATTGGATCCAACTAAAAAACACAAGTTTTACGTAATTTTCGTACATTATAATTGATTTTGTCTCGCTTGTCATTAAAAGGACCTTCGATATTTTTTTCACTGATTTCCAAACCTCCAATATTTCCTGCATGTATGAGCAATTCCTTGTGGAGTTTTCTAAGCCATCCTCCCTTCGCCACTTCTCTTACATACAGCACACAGAAGCTAAAACATAGATGGAACCACATAAGCATTTCAGCCATTCACCCGAGTTGAGAAAATTACAAGACCGTTACAAGCAAGGCGATTATTGATGATCCAGTCAGTCAATGAAAGGTGAAACGGCATGGGCCTTACTTGGTTTTCATCATTATTTATCAATTGCGTCCTTTATCCTATAATCTATATTTCAATCCCTGAATTGCCGGGCAGTTTAGTGGGGGCAATGACTTTAGTCTTTTCTGCGCATTTAGAATCTTGATTTTCGGTTCTCAAAAATAGAACACTATTAACCATACATGCAAGTAAGTCTATTTCACAATTTATTATCACCTTTACTTTCATTTGTCAATTATAATACATATCTTTTTTTATAAATTATACATTTGTAATGTCCCATTTTATCTTGTTGAAATATTGTTTCTTATTATTAAAATTGAAAGAAATATGTGTAAATAAAAGAGAGCTAAATGTCTACTTCGGTGTAGAAGAATCCATTTCAAAATACTACCTTTTAGATCCATGTTGTATCGGCATTGAACTTGTCATATTGATATACAAGTTGTATTTTACATCTTGAATACTAATAGGTGAATCACTAATTAATAAAGACAAAGTCCTCTCTTTAACTTTTTAATATAGTCACATTGTTATTTTGAAAAATGGAATTATAAAAAAAAATTAGGTATATATTTAACCCTAAAAGTATATAGCTTGCCAAAAAAATAAACAAGTTGTTATTGGCAAATAATACACTAGTATTACTCATCATCATGGCCAGGGCAGGTGTTGATAGGGACCAGCGTCCGCCTCGCGCTTTTCAGCCAGTCAACGGGGAAGAGGAAAAAAGACTTTGGGATGACAGGATGTGATAGGTCATTATTGTCATCGCCATATTACTTGTCACAACGGCCGTGCACATTTCGGCAAACCCTCTAGGAGGTACTTTTTCAGAGGCATATGATATGGCGGGAAAATCTATACTTTCTCATAGGCACGAATCAGAATTTGACTTTTTCAATAGTTGTAATATAGGCTGTTATGTTTTCTCTTTTTTGGTAATCGTGCTTTCAATAACTGGTATGTCGTCAAAGGGTCAAAATTGGACCAAATTGGTGATGATCTTAACGTCGATTGCGTTAACACTCTCAGCTGTTACTTTCTTATTGCCAATGATTTTGATGAATAAGGGTGGAGACATGCCAGATGGAATGAATAACCTTTTCCACGTAAAAGCCGCAACAACGGCTTTTACCTGGCCGGCCGTTATGGTCATTGTTTTGCTTGTCGAAATTCTCAAATTTGTAGAGCAGATTCTGTCGGTAATATTGGACATTGAATGTTGGCCAAAAGCTACAACCAAGGGTTTTTTTTTTTTTTTTTTTTGGGACATGGAATATGTCTTTTTTTAGGGGTGCTTCTGAATTTGTTCATTTATATCTATGTGGAATCCATATTTTTCCACATTTAGCGGTCTATCATTAATAAACATCTGCGGTCTATTGATAAGTTGCCATCGTACATGCAAAAGATGCTGGACTCACATCCCAACCAATGTACACAAATCAAACCTATTTATTTTGAATTCTTTCTTAGTAGAAAGTTGCTGACTATTTTTCGATCGGTTGGGACGTGACTCTAGCATCTTTTGCATGTACGATGGCAACTTATAAATAGACCGCAGACGTTTATTAATGATAAACCACTAAATGTGGAAAAATCTGGATTCCACATAGATACAAACGAACAAATTCAGAAGCACCCCAAAAAAAGACATTCCATGTCCAAAAAAAAAAAAACACCATTGGCTGTAGCTTTTGGCCAACATTCCATGTCCAATTTTACTGACAGAACTGCAGTGCAAATTTGAGAATTTCGACAAGCAAAACAACGACCATAACAGCCCACCAGGTAAAAGCCGCTCGTGGAAAAGGTTAATCTTTCCATCTGGCATGTCTCCACCCTTATTCATCAAAATCATTGGCAATAAGAAAGTAACAGCTGAGAGTGCTAATGCAATCCACGTCAAGATCATCACCAATTTGGTCCAATTTCGACCCTTTGACGACATACCAGTTATTGAAAGCACGATTACCGAAAAAGAGAAAACATAACAGCCTATATTACAACTATTGAAAAAGTCAAATTCTGATTTGTGCCTATGAGAAGGTACATATTTTCCCGCCATATCGATGCCTCTGAAAAAGTACCTCCCGGTGGGTTTGCCGAGATTTTGCGCGACCGTTGTGACAAGTAATATGGCGATGACAATAATGACCTATTGCATCCTGTCATCCCAAAGTCTTTTTTCCTCTTCCCCGTTGACAGGCTGAAAAGCGCGAGGCGGACGCTGGTCCCTATCAACACCTGCCCTGGCCATGATGAAAGTAACAGGACCGTGTATCAAAACACCACAAACAGCCAAGAATATTGACGAAAGCTTAGCAGAGTTAATATAGTGCAGACTATGGACAGGAAGCTCACATACTAAATGTGTATAAGAAAAGATAGCATTTACCCACTTAACTCCTCTTCAAAAAGTTAAGGACTTTTGAAAAATCCTAGCCAAAAGAGGCATTCATTTCTAAGGCAACTTCTCTTTTGCAAAGAGAGAACGCATTACTTCCATAGGTGAATCTCTTGCCCTATCCTCAAAAGAGCCATCTAGACACTAGAAAGCTGTCCGTGCTCCACAGTCGCAAATGCCAATGAAGAAGTCAACCAAGATCAATCTAAGATGCATTTGCAATTGCTAAAGTTTGTAAGTGAAAAAAAAAAAAATCCACTACCCAAATTCGATTGTTTAAGTCAAGCAAGCAATGTCATCAGACCAAAATATCAAAACGAGCATTCACGGACATTAAACAGTTGAATCTTTTAGCCAAAGTTTGCACATCAAAAGACTGATCAAGCAGATTTGTCCGCCTAGAGAACAATAAAGAAGAGATGCAACAGAAGGGACTTTGGCTCTAGCAAGTAACAGCAGTACGGCCAATTGCACTGCTACAAGCACAAAATATCTTTCAATCAGCACAGCATCAACTGCATTAATATATCTGAAAAAAAAAACTGTGTGCATACCTATCAGGAATATTCTTTCTAACCTGAACGGAAGTTTCCTATACCACAATGTTCATAGGGACCAGAACGATCCTGATTTAGCAGTCATTTCCTGATCCTCCTTGAGTACCACTATCCCTATTAGGGCCACGATTAGAACTGCGATCACCATCTTGGTCTCTACCTGAACCTTGAGGCTGAGCTTTTTCCTCAGTGATATTTCTCCCAGCCAAGTCCATCCCATTCATAGGCTCAATAGCCTCACCCATTGCTTGCTTCTCATCGAAGTCACAAAACCAAATCCATGAGAGCGTTCGAGAGAACTTGTCAACCACCCCCAAAGCATTAAAAATATTCTTCTCGGTGTTAGTTTGTATTATATGACAGGGAAAATTACAGATATAAAAGCTTGTACTTCCAACTAGTAGATGGAGTCTTTGACACAGAAAATATGTGATAAAAGGTACATTATATGCGGCAATGATATCCACGAATGTCAGCCAAACCCCATTCAACTGCAACAGGCAGATGGTGAATAAAATCACTTACCTCAAGGGTTAAACTTAAAGCCACAATTTGTCAAGTGTTTTGCTAGTGTTTCTCCCAACTCTTTTTGCCAATTAGGCATAGCCTTGGCTTCAGATACAGGCCATACAATAGATGTCCCGGTTGTAAGATTTATGCTGGCAGCAGATACTTGAGGCTGTCCAATGCTAGAGCAGAAAAAAAGAGAAAACACGCTGGGTTCAAATCACATTCAAAAAATGACAGTTCTCACACTTGGTTTAATTCAAGTCGATGACGATTCTTTTCACACAAAAGATGGCTTACAAGAAAGACAAAAGCAGAGTGGCAAACTCACTTGATTTTCCAAAATTCTCTTCATACCCGCTGCACATCCCCACAAGTCATTCCCTGCAGAGACGAAACAGAGCCACTCAAGTGGCCGCACACTGAAAAAAGAAACATGATACGCACCGCGTAATAACATCTTCAGCATTATAACGCAGGGAAAGTTGGACAAGCATCGACAAAATCGAAGCTTTAGCTCGTACATTCACATAGAGAGAGGGGCTTACTCCGACGTCGAGAATTATCACATCAGAGGAGACACTGAGGCTTCCTCGGCTCCATCCGCCGCCGATTTCACCTTCCAATCCTCACCGTCGACTCCGCCTCCTCTGCCGCCGCCTCCTCCGCCGCCGCCACCACCGTCGCCGCCGCCGCGCGTCCGCCGAAGGCGCCGAAGAAGCGAAACGCCCACAAGCGGAACCTCTCGGGAGCCGGGGGAGACGGAGACGGCTCGGCGAGGCTCGGGAGCGGATGCGGTCGGCATATTTGCAGCGGAGCCTGTGGGCGATGAGCTGAGAGGGGAGGCATCGACGATGCAGAGACCACCGGAAGACTAAGGGGTTGAGGGAGGGGGAGATGAGGATAGAGAGAGAGAGTCTTGGATATGGTTGACTCCATCGAAGCTCGTCTTCCCTCTCTCTCTCTAAACTCGTAAGCCTCTCGGTTTGAGCGGGGCCACCGGACGGGAGGGAGGAGATGAACATGGTCGAAAGCGATGGTGTCGAAAACATTAATTATAAAAAAAAAATTAAAAAATTAAAAAAATAGACGATAATTATCTAGGATTGGTAATGTCCCATATATATGGTATTCATCTTATAAAATATGTGAGAAAACATTTCATAATTCAGATTTTTCATATTAATGAGATACATTATCAAGCACGAATGACTGGCTGAAAGAGCGTGGCAAAGATCATCAATGCAGAAATGCGAGTCAATGCACGCACAGCTGCCCATGCGAAAATAACCATGTGTTTATTAGCAACATTGCCGATTCATAGGAAGGGCCGTCATTACACCAGACAGGGAAATTTATCCAGGAAACCTAGGACGATAGCAGCACCATCCACACAGGTGAGACAGAGACCAACAATCCTCTACTGAAGATAAGAGATAGGAGATAGCTAGGAAGAAGGGCATGCAAATCGAATTGCCACGCTCACCAAAGCTTCCAAAAAATCTCCCCGTTTAATTGAGAAAGGAACTCCTCCATCTACAATGGGTGGAAGGTAAGACGGAATTTACCGAGTTAATTGCATAGCATAGCTTCTTGAGGCCAAAAGGACATTTCGGAGTTTTTAAGATTAAAACCACGTCTTATGCCATGAAAGTAACGGGATCGCATATCAAAACACCACAAACAGCCAAGATTCCTGCCAAAAGCTTAGCAGAGTCAATATAGTGCAAACTACAGACAGGAAGTTCAAATACTAAATTCGTATAAGAAAACATAGCGTTTACGGGCTTAACTCATTTTCAAAAAGTTAGACAATCTGAAAATCATAGTCATAACGGGCATCCATTTCTAAGGCAGCTTTTCTTTTGCAAAGAGAGAATGCATTAATTCCACAGGCGAATCTCTTGCCCTATCCTCAACAGAGCCAACTAGACACCAAACAGCTGTCTGCACTCCGTAGTTGCAAATGCCAATGAAGAAGTCAACCACCATTGATCTCATATGCATTTGCAATTGCTAAAGCATGTAATCGAAAGAGAATCCAGTACCCATCCTAGCATTGAAATAGTAAGGCCAAATTTGATTGTTTAAGTCAAGCAAGCAATGTCATTAGACCAAAACATCAAAAGGAGCGTTCACGGACATTAAACAGTTGAATCTTTTCAATCAGCACAAAACCATGAAGAAGAGACGCAACACAAGAGACTTTGACACCTCCAGCAAGTAACAGCAGTATCTCCAACTGCTCTGCTACAAGCACTTTTCAATCAGCACAGAATCAACTGCTTCACTATAAAAGGAAAAAATTGTGTGCATACCTATCAGGGGTATTCTTTCTACCCTGAACAACTTTCCTTGTTACGTAACCTTTAGCCTTTGTTTTCTTCTGATGACAAGGAAGTGCATCTTAAGCGAGTAAAACCCAACTCTTGATATGGACCTGTGACAAGCCAAAGAGATATAGAAGTTCATACTTTAAACTAATAGATGGAGTAATCGACACAGAAAATCTGAGATAAAGGGCACGTTTTATGCAGCACTGATATTCCCAAATGACAGCCAAACCTCATTCTACTGCAACAAGCAGATTGTTGGAAATGGTGATCCATTTTCTAGAATTTCCTAGAGTTGCTAAACTTCTAAAATTCCCTAGATGAAGTTTCTGGAAGAAAGAGGAAAATGTCCAGCAAGTAAGAGAAGTCTCTAGAAGAACTACAATCTAGAATTTCCTAGAATAAGCCTAAGTGGACAACATTCCACATTATTCTAGAATGTTGTATTTAGTCTCTATAAATAGGAAAGAGGGGGAGCGTAGCAAAACAACAAATGTAAGAAGGTGAGAGGCGAACCCTCCACCATGAAGGGAGCTAACCATAAAAACCACACGTCATGCTCCCTCACCAACACCTCCTTCAACTATTGTAAAATTATTTTCATAAACTAGTGAAACTATCCTTGTCCCGTGTCTATCCCTTGCTATCTCATCCCTTGTCCATCATCTACAACACATGCTTCCGCACAAACACCAACACAGATGATCCCTTGAGGGTTAGACTTAAATCCACAATTTGTCGAGTGTTTTGCAACTGTTTGTCCCAACTTTTTTTGCCAGTTATGTACAGCTCGGCTTCAAAAAGAGGCCATATAACTGCTGTTCTCGGCTGTAAGATTGACACTGGCGGCACGTATTTGTGGCTGTTCCATGTTAGAGCAGAAAAAAGAAAAAAACACACAAGAGTTCAAATCTTACCAAAAAAAATGATAAAAGCCATTTCTCCTGCCATTCTTTGATCCCACATAAGATCATTTAAAACCTTATTTCTCTTCACATATACGAGAGGACAAAAAGCGTAACCCGGGGGATGACTGTTCTGTCACACTAAGTTTAGTTTAAGTTGATGAACAATTTTTTATTATGAAAAATGGACGATCCCAGTTACCTTAGAGATTATAATAGCAAAACGAAAGCAATGGCAAACTCACTTGATTTTCCCAAATTCTCTTCACACACGCTGCACATCCCCACGAGTCATTCCCTGCAGAGACGAAACAGAGACACTCAAGTGGCTTCACACCAAAAAAAATAAAAACATCGAACCTTTAGCTCGTGCATTCACATAAAGTGCGAGAGATATACATAGAGAGAGAGAGGGGGGGCTTACTCCAACGTCGAGAATTATGACATTGGAGGTAACACCCCTGAGGCCGCCTCGGCTCCATCCAAGACCGATTTCTCCTTTCCATCCTCACCGTCGACTCCGCCGCTGCCGCCGCATCCGCCGAGAGGAGCAGTGGAGCTCGGAATGCACCGCAAGTGGAACCTCGTGGGAACCGGGGGAGACAGACGAGGCCGGAGCGAGGCTCGGGTGCGGATGCGGTCGGCGTAGATGCAGCGGAGCCTGTGGGCGATTAGCCAAGATGGGTGTTTGGCACCAATGATCGCATCACCTTCGGCATAACCCCTGGAGATTTGAGTGAAGCTTGATATGAATTGGTAGCTAGCAAAGTGCTGACCACTATAACAATTTCTTCTTTATATTGAGCCATCAGGACCTTGAACTTTGCGAATTCACCGAAGATCAGTTTGATATGAGGGAGGGAGGTAGAGAGATTGAGAGAGGGAGGGAAGTAGAAATAGAGAGACAGGCCTTCCATATTATTCAGATCCGAATCTTCGGCGAATTCGCAAAGTTCAAGGTTGACTCAATATAAGGAAGAAATTCTTATAGTGGTCAGCACTTTGCTAGCTACCAATTCCTATCAAGCTTCACTCAACCCTCCGGGGGTTATGCCGAAGGTGATGCGATCATTGGTGCCAAACACCCACTTGCATCGGCGATGCAGCGATCGGGTGACGTAGCGGTAAAGGCGGAAGACGAAGGGGTTGAGTGAGGATGGAGATGAGGATGGAGAGAGAGTCTTGGATATGGTTGACTCCATCGAAGCTCGCTTTCTCTCTCTAAACTCTCCCTGTAAGCCTCTCAGTTTGAGTAGAGCCACGAGACGGGAGCGAGGAGATGAACATGGCCACCTAATATGCTTAATTCATCACCACATAATCATATCAAAGATTATAAATATACCAAATGAAATTTCAGCACAGATACATCTCATGTTCCAAAAAATGAGAACCTTAGGTTTCTAGAGTTAATTGATCCGAAGCATACAAAGTAAATACAATGCTAGCGCAGTTATTGCCCACACTCACTCAACTAGACCTGACTGATCAACTTACAAAATTCTGGGGACCCACACTAGCTCATAATGGGAAATGCAACTTCCCCTACATTTTCCATACTAGATTTGTTCTGTCAACTGTTCTATTGAAAGAGTCTACAATTTTTTAATAGATGACACAAAACCATTTTGTAGATAAGAGCACCAATCCGAAACTTGGTGAGTTTCACCAATGAACATGGAGTATCGACTCTTATCTATTTAAAAAGCAATACGACTAGCCTCTAAAACTACAACAAGAGATTTTTCATTCAAATCCAACCAGCAACCTGCATCCAAGCGTTCAGCAAGAATAAGTAATGAGGATTTTAGAGTCTAAAACTAGCTATCAAATTAAATTGTTCAGTCAAATCAGGGACCATAATTCAGTCTCCATTGCCACGAATATGGTTTTTCCACAAGAAAGGCTAGCAATAGTAACATATTTTATCCTTCATAATTTGCCCCTCTTTCCTTAGCTAGGTTCTCAGGGTTTGAAATTTATAAATCAATATAATGCATAAGTTTAGTCAGAACTATGAAGTTTTATTTGGTTGTCCTCTCCTGTCATGCATTGTGACTGCCGAATTTCCACGCAAAAATAAGTACACCAAATCTCAATGAGCAATAGAGATTCCAACTCCTTGTTGAGCTCGGTTGAAGTAAGAATTTCCGGACTACTCTCAATGAGCAACAAAGATTCATGAAGCCAAGGCTGACCAATGACGATGACACAAAAAAGGTACAGTTATTGCAAGCACCATATTGAACTAATGTAGCAACTCAAAGGCTGGCAACATTTCTGTACTGGCGACAACTCTAACTATTTGACTATAATCGTGACTGAGATTCTCCATACTAAAGAAAGAATCCTAAAGTGACCAGTTCAATATTTCAAAAGAAAACCTTTTACAGTCGTGCCCAACAGCTTTCCTTGTTACGTAACCTTTGGCCTTTTTTTTCCTTCTAACAAGCAAGTGCATCTTAAGCGAGTAAAACCCAACTCTTGATATGTATCTGTGACAAGCCAAAGAGATATATGTATCTGCGTTTTATGCAGCAATGATATTCCCAAATGACAGCCGAACCTCATTCTACCGCAACAAGCATATAATGAATAAAATTGCTTACCTCGAGAGTTAGACTTAAAGCCACAATTTGTCAAGTGTTTTGCAACTGTTTCTCCCAACTCTTTTTGCCTGTTATGTACAGCCTCGGCTTCAAATAGAGTCCGTATAACTGCTGTCTCGATTGACACTGGCGGCAGGTATTTGTGGCTGTACAATGTTAGAGCAGAAAAAAGTAAATAACACGCAGGGTTCAAATCTTATCGAAAACCATCGCTGCCATGGCCGTCGCCTCCGAACACCATCCATTACTACAACACCGCCATCGACCGCCACCGATCGTTCGAAGATCTTCGAACACACAGCGTCACAGATAATAATTCAACACATGAACAGCACGATGAAAATATAAAAGGAGAAAAAGATTGAGAAAAGCTCACCTCCGGTCATCATTGTCGAAGCGTTGCACAGACTCCGGGCCACTTCTCACAGATAGACCAGCACTGTCGACGACCGAAAAACGCCTCAATGAAACGGAGTTCTAATCACACTTGATGATCAAGCGAAACCCCGAGACAGCCATGGAAACTTGTCGCCGACGAAGATACGGGCCGGGTGGCGAAGCTTCAATGGAGACCGGGATCAATCAGACTTCTCAGCCGGGGGTGAAACGGAGCAGCGGGTAGGCTTTTCCGGAACCTGCAGAATCGATTTTTCACTCTCTCGAAGCCTCTTGACTCTCTGCGTATGGTATCCGTTTCTCTCTATAAAAAACGGCGCCTTCGAAGAAGAAAACCGCTGCGGTTATCTAGATAACCGACGCTCCAGACGGTTTTCGCGGATGAAGAAGACCTCCGGATCCCCGAAAAAGACGGCTTTAAAATCCCTGCGCTTCCCTCCTCAAAGTCAAAACTACCTTCGTTAGATAAAATTGCATAATTCATCCATTAACTTTGAATTTATTTCATGTGGTCCCTAAATTCTAATTTATTGGACAATGAGGTCCCTAGATTTTCAATATATGTTCAATTTAGTCTATGAATTATATTAAAATATTTAATGTTGTCTCCAAATTTAAATTGTCATATTATCGTCACTTGAGAGATTAACCTGAAAAAAAAAAAAAAAAAACGTAAAAACTACTTTTGATTGTTAGACCAATCTAGTTATTATAGAACTTATCAAAGGTTCATTTCAGTGCATAGATTTGAGGAATCAATTATGAATTTCAACCTATTAAATTATATTTCTATCTATATTATATATTGAAAACCAAAGCCATTAGAGCATCTCGAGCTTTCTCTAGCCAAAATTAGATTCTATTCATTAGTTCGTCATGCCCGATCATTGATATCTACCTACATTTATAATACTCGTTTTCCACCTATGTCCAATATACATGCGGAAGAGCTTCAAATTGGATGTCAGTGCGCCTCGGGATCCCGGTCATCTCGGAAACAAGGGGGTGCGCACGGCTTCGGAATGGTGAGAAACAACCGCGAAAAGATGGCCGAAGGCATGGGGAGGGCGATGAGGGATGTCCTCTGTAGTGATGGCGCGGAGTTTAAATCGGCAAGGAAAAGCGACTCCAACTCCTTTAGTAACCGTAATCGAAAAAATCGCCGTTTCCCTCTCAACCTCTTGGCCTGAACATGAAGTCAGTTAGGGGTGTGCAAAAGAACCGGAACCCGCCCGGACCGCCCGGAACCGGACCAGAACCGCTCGGAACCGGTGGTTCTTGAGGGAACCGGTCCGGTTCCTGGTTCCAATTTATGGGAACCGGTGGGTACTGGTCCGGTTCTTGGTTCTATGGGCAGATCCGCCCACCCGGACCGGACCGGACCGATTATATTATAATAATATATTTATTTTTAATATTAAAATAAATTTCAAAATTACTAATTAGCAAATCTAAATTTTAGGGCTTCATCTACTTTCATGGTTTCTATGTTTTAATAAGAATTTAGTAAAGTGTATAAGCTATCTTTCAACAACTCAACAAATTGCTCATTCAAATGATACTTTCGAGACTCACATATAACATTATGTTCAAGAATATGTGGGGTACTGGTGGAATTGTTTCTACAAAAAAAATTCAATAAAGCAAATATTGTAAGAGATTGAGCATTGTTAGAGGATAAAGGAAAAGATAATCTACATATGACAATCATCCAGAATCTTGAACTTAAAGAATATTTTAGATTTCAATTGAAATGATTCAAAAATAAGAAAAAAACCTATTTCTCTTCTTTGGTAGTGTTTTCCAATAAAAAAAAATGGTACCCTTAATTAAGCCGGTTCGATTTAAAGAAAAGTATTACTCAATTTGAAAAGTACTCATGGCGGAATTTGGAAAACGATATTATTATTGGTGAGACCGGTTCCATGGATCCACTCGGGAACCGGACCGGACCGCGGTCGGATTCCCGAGTGGATCCATGCCATAACGGGTGGTTCCCGATTCCAATTTTTTGAAACCGGTCTTTAGCAGGCGGTTCTCGGTTCTAGGCCGGGAACCGCCCACCCGGACCATGCACACCCCTAAAGTCAGTTACAGGTGAGTTTCAAAGCCTTGACTGAGATTAATGGGTGGACCTGGTGAATTCAATTCTGATGGGCTTGAAGGGAATGGGCTGCGCAGAGTGGACTCAATTGATGAGTTTGTCTTGGGTTGTGCAATGATAAGCTTAGGGCTTCGGAATGATTTTCGAAATTAGGCATAGTGTACAACATGGTCCGTAAACTTTAATTTATTTAATATGAGCTGAACTTTAATTTAATATGCAATGTGATCTTTGGATTTTAATCTATTCAATGTGGTTTAATGAACTTTTGATGTATGTTCAATTTAATTCGTAAATATGTAAAAATATTTGATGTTTCTTGTGTATCACCCAATAGGGTAGCTCAATATAAAAGAGTTAATCACAGTCAAGCAATGTTATGAAGAAAATCCTGACTCGACGTGTTTGTATACTTACTATTGCATTGAAAAATCATGGTTAAAATCTAATATTTCACGATGACAGTGAGACCTAACATATAGAGAGTAAATACCGATAGCCTATTTTCACCTTTTTTTTTTTTTTACTTGTAAAAGAAATTACTACTTCATATTTAAATTTACTAAAATCAACATAAAATATCTAATATTTGAATTTCAATGTCAAGGTGATCAGTAACTTACTGGTTTGCAACTAAATTTTATGTATAGTCAACAAATTTACATCTATGCTACAATACATTAAAATGGTGTTTCCAAATTTGCAAGTTATTTGATAACTTGATTAAGTCTTGAAAACTTAAGTATTTAGCACTTAGTAAATTTAAACACATTTTGTCATCATAATAAAAATAAGCTTAAAAGGTTTAATTAAGTCAAAAAATCACCAAATTGCCAAGGGAAGGCCACTTATTCATTCAATAGAAAAAAGATACTTACTGGCAATAAGAATCTTGCTAAATATTTTGCAAAAAACTTATTAAAGGTGCTCATGCTTAGTTAACAAAGTGGCATTATTTGGTATTCAATATTAAGTTATTATGGAGCATATTTTACTTTCATTTTCAACATTGATAAATATAAGTACCGAAAAATTGAGGGCCTTTATGGCTTAATCTCAAATCACTCATAAATTTTTTTGAATCCTTAGGTCCTGATGACCTTGAATCCAGCAGAGCTTCGTGTTTGTGTGAAATATTCTGTATCCAAGAAAGATCAATTCGATAAATTTTCAGTATCTCTTCATCTATCAAAAGTATTGAAATGAATGGATAGCCCCCCATTCACAAAAAGAGAAGTAGTCTCTGTCCTCGTACTTGAGTTGACAAATTTAAGATTTTCCTTTCATAATTTGGAATTAAAAGGTATATCCAATCTATTTCAAATTTCAATTGGATAAATGCAATTGACTCCTTGTCAAATTAAGTGGATTTTGGAAAATGATATTTTCAGTTATTGCTAAACAAATTTGCTTCTTCAAATGAGATAAGCTTGATCTAAAATAAATGGTATTAAAACAAGTGCATTCTAAAATAAGTAAACAAAACTAAATGGTGTAATCCAAATAATTTGCAATTTTTATTATTTGAATGTAATGTTAAATTTAGTGCATATTAAGTAGAATTTATTCAAGTGATAAAATTAGTTATCATTCACATTATTTCAATTCGATTTTGAGTTAAATGGAAAATTGATTCTTCTATTCATGTAGTTAGCCCAAACTATATATCAAGTTATGAGTGTTATCCATTTAATATGAAATATTTCTTTCTTAAATTAATTTCAGATTAAATAGATTAATTACATCACTTTATCTTCTTTTTTTCAAATATAAAATCAATGACATAAGTCAAAAGAAGGTAAATTTTTAGGAAGGATAATCGAATTGTATTTCAACATTTTTTTTAAACATTTTTTTAATTGATGAATACACTAAAGAATAATACACTTGCTTTTCATCCATCCTTAAGTTTAAATTCAAATACAATAAATGACATATACTCGAGGATGATAAATTATAAAACTAATGCTAATTGGAGGAATATGGGCCATGTGGCATGACTATGCCATACGGTTTGCACATTGCAATCATAGTGATAAAATTTGCCATGTGGCAATCATAGAAGCCTATATTCTCTCAGCTATGACTTCATCTAGCTTCATCCACAGATATAAGATGAACAAATACTGATACATGAAATCATATATTCCTTTTCATAAGCTGTTATGAAATTGAAACACCATTTAACTTTTAGAGGAAAGTCATTCAATAAATTTTTTTTTTTTTTGTTTAAGCTGTTTTAAAAGCTAAAGCAAGCATGCCAAGTTTGCAAGAGAGCAAGACAAAAGTCCATATTACCAAATGTCTAGAAATACTTACATTGGAGCTATGTTATGGTGATTTTTATATTATTACATTTTCCTGGTGCGATACCATTTCTTTCTTGAGGGCTAAAACAAAATAAAGTACATTAATTTTCCATACAACTAAAGGATAGTGCTCTTTTGCTTAAGACAACATAAGGACCACATGACTCCATATGAAGTTCAGATTTGACATCAACTAGGCAATGACAATGAACTCAAGAAGTTTCTTCCTGATTCCTTGGAGTTTAGTCAATGCACCGCCCATGTCGATTCGTTCCCTTGGAGACTCAGAGGAGCAAGCAACTCCTATTTTGATGATTGAAGCCAAAGAGTCCTGAATATTGCTCCAACTTTTGTTCTTGCCCTCCGAAGTGACTCTTTGTCTCTTATTCAACTCCTCGATTTCCCGAAGCAGAACAAGATCAATTGCCTTCTCCACTTGGTCTGCCAAAGCTGCCTTTGCAAAGTGATGAAGGTCCAACCCATTTTCAAACATGTCATCGGTTGGCCTCTTGCCTGTGAACATCTCCAAAATGAGGACCCCGAAGCTGTACACATCTCCTTGTGTGGATATCGCACTTCCCTTGCCGTACTCTACAATAATAAACAGAGCATAGTGATGCAAGGTGAATCATTGATGTTGAAATATCATGTTGGTGATGTTTTGCATGCCTTTTTGTCATGTGTTCTTATAAAGAGAGAAACTAAAATATCCAACTTGTGTGTCATTACCTGGAGCTATGTAGCCAAAAGATCCTTTTATTCCGACAGAGCTCGATTGATCCAATAACTTATGCATTGCTTATGGGAGGAACCTGGCAAGCCTGAAATCACCTACATGTCTAGTCTTTTCATTGTCAAGAAGGATATTGCTTGGCTTTAGATCACAATGAACTATTGACATTCACAGTGATGATGGAGATAATCTAGTGCATAAGCAACATCAATGGAAATGTTCACTCTCTCAAGTAGGCTCAACTTGTTTCTCTCTGTATATTCTGATGCAGTTGGGTGCAACCATTCATCCAAGCTTCCATTTGACATGAATTTGTAGACCAGTGCCTTGAAATCATTTCCATTAAAATCAAACTCGGAACATGCCGTGAGTACCTTCACGAGATTACGGTGTTGGATTCTTCTCAAGATCTCGCACTCAGCCATGAAGCTCTTGGAAGCTCCATCACATGTAAGGTTGAAAATCTTGATGGCCACAATCGACTGAGTTTGATCAAGAAGCCCTTTGTACACAGACCCAAAATTGCCCACGCCAAGTAGATTGGTGGAGGAGAATCCACCTGTCGCTTTTAGTAGATTATGATAAGAAACATGCAAAAACACATCTTCAGAAGAGCTTGAAGCTAATGCGTTCTTATTATGTATAAACCAGAAGAAGTATAGCAAAGATAGTATGCAGGCTCCTCCTGTGACCTTATGATTTTCAGATTCTGATTTCAATCGGATAAGTCGGGCCTTTCATCAACGTGACTATAGTGTTTTTCACTGAGATGGCTACTCAGGAGATAATTGACCTATCTGGTGAAGTCATTAAATGATTTTAAATGCAATAGACTTTATAATTCGACCAGAATATTTGCCGACTGTGCTAGTTTGCAAGGGTCATTGCGGCACAATTAAAAATCAATTAGAGATCGGAGATAGGCCGATTCGACTGAGATGGCGATCAAAGTGTGGGTGATTCCACCTGATTGCAAAATTCTCGTTGAACGGCACTAAACCGATTTTCTATCGTTTTGGGTTTGTGTCCGTATTTGAAACCTCGAGATTTTCACTACCACCGAGAGTCGCCAATGTGTCGAATGGGTTCATTGTGGTTCGAAGAAAATCGACCACGGGTCAATTGCACCAAAAATTCCTAAAAGCTACTCGGTAGGTAAGGTCACACTAAAAACGCGTTTGATTGAAAATAACCGCGAATTTGAATTCAATTTCAAAAATTGAGAGTCATGTCGTGTCATGAGTCATTCTAGGAATGTCGACTCATCTTTCGAGGAATTTTTGGAGATTCCGAGATTTTTGTGGAAAATCTATTCGGACATTGCAAAAAATTAGCGGAAATTTGGATGGGCCCAAATTAAAGGAAATTTGGACTTCCAAGCCGAGCCTTTGAGTGTCGGGGACTTGCAGAAAATTGTACAGGATTTTTCTTCATCGAAATCGGACCTCAATTTGGGGAATTGAGTAAGGAAATTGAAATTAAATTGGTGAAATTCGGAGCTATGAAAGGAGGCTGTATTTTTGGCATCAAAAGTGGGTTATTTGTGATTAATTGAGCAAGAAAGTAAATTGGGGGACACAAGGAATAAGCATGAGGACTTTGAGACCAAAGACTGATGAAATAGATATTTTAATCTTGACTTTATGCACTCCCCCTTCAGCCTTCTCGGGCAAGCTTTGCCGCCGACCTCTCTTCTTCTCCATTTCCCTTTTTGCTTCGGTCTTCTTCTTTTTTCCTCTCCATTCGTGTCTTCCTCCCACTCACTTCTTTTGTTTGTTTCTTTCTGCTGCACACCACCCCAACCTTCATGCACGTCCACCATTCCTCCTTTACGTCCCCACTATCCCATGCATAGAAGTCAACGGCCAATTCCCTCCCACCGGTTTGTTGACTCACGGCCCAACTCCTCTGCCACCGAGATCTTCAATCCAAGCTGCCAGCTTCACGTTCGACGCCCCACCCCGATTCCTCGTGGATTTGCTTCACCGAGTCAACCAGCGAAACAAATTCCACCGTGTCAACCCAAGCCACCGAAAGCAACCCATGCTTTTCCACCGAACCCAGCTGCTTCGGTTTTCTTTTTAATTGTCCATCTTCACCGCTCGATCATCACCGCCATTCGGCTGCACCGAAGCAACCCGCCAGTCAACAACCCGGCAATTTCATCCACCGAAATTCCAGCAGCTGCCTCCTGCCCTCACGTCCCGACCGAAGCCATGGTCCACCGAAGTTCAGCCCAACAAATTGCTGCTTCTTTGCTTCAGTCCAGCAAGCCCACAATTCGGCCCAAGAAAGCAGCCCATCTTCACGCAAGTCAGCCCGTGAATTTCAGCAGCCCATCTTCAGTTTTGGTCAGGCCCATTTGAAGCTCAAGCCCGCGAAGCAAGCCCAGTCCAACTCAATAACAAATCTCAATTTGGGCTGAGATTTGTTGGGCCGATTTTAGGCCGGGTCAAGCCCGTGGGTGTCGTCGCGAGCCCAAGTTTGGCCGCTGTCGCGCCGTCGTCGCGATGAACCGGTTTCCGCAATAAACTGGTGAGTTTATTTACTAAACTCTTCTTAGTAGGCTAATGACGTCTAAGGGGTGTTTAGATTTATTTAAGTGTAATTAGTTTAATTATTAGTTTAGTTAATTAAATTAGGTTAGTTAGATTATTTAAATTAGGTGGTTAGAGCTTAAATTTAATTAGCCTGTTAGGTAGTTTTATAGTTAGAATGGTTAGGATAATTTAGTTAGCTCAATAGGTGGTTAGATTAGAATTATTTAGCCTAAGTTAGCATTTTTAGTATTTAATGTATTTATTTAATTAATTTTAGAAATTATTTAATTATTAAATATTTTCTGAAAATTAGTCCGGGGTTGCCAGTAACCGGAATTTTGTGCTGATTGCAATGGTGTGTTCAGTTTCTGCAATTGGATGCTAAATTGTGAAAATTGAGTGTTGATTGGAAATTTGGTCAATTATTCCAAAAATTGTGAAATTCGTTATTTATTCGAAAATCTCAAGTGTCGGGTTTTAACACCGAAAATGGTTTTATATACTATATAAACCGGTGGGATTTTGAAAAGAATGTTATGAATCTTTCGGGTCCAATTTGACCGTGTACCCACACACGACTATTTTCCGAGATATTTTTAATACGAAGAAAATAGGCCAGAATCACTATTTTAATCGAGGCATTTGTGTGCAATGCACAATGTCCTGGGCCGAGATTGAGTGGTCATGTGCTGGTTAAAGTGAACCCGTCCTAGCGTTTACGTCGAACATTACTAAATCCCACTTTCGGGTTACCCATGCATTAGGGTAGCGGGTCGCAATAGATTCTGGACCTAAGCTCCTTCGGGATAGCCGTCAATGTGAAGTAGCCATGCTCTATGGGGAAGAGACGTTGCCTGGCTATGCCAGTAGACTGCCGAACATGGATGTCGACAGTGCCTCGAGTGGCTTAATTAACAATTGAAACGCATGATTGTTTGAGTTTGATGTGCCTGATTATGAGACAAAATTGTGTGGCATGGTATGGGTCGTGTTATAATGGTTTGGTCTTATAATCGGGACTCCTGTGATGGATTGGGCTGAGACCCTTGTAGCTGATTGAGAAAAGTAAGGCGTTTCAATTGTCGTATGCATTAATTTCATGCATTTGATATATGAACTGTGCTGACCTGCAGGAAGGAACTGAGACGAGGTAAGTCCTTTGTGCCAATTGTGTGATTGTGTGGTTAGGGCGCCTTTAGGCGTATTTCCCTCCTAATCGGGGTTTAGTGGGTGAACTTGCTGAGACATTGTCTCACTAGTTATTGTATAATCATTTCAGGGTCGACGAGTGGAGGACCTGGAGCCTAGAGAAGGTGATCTGAAGTGTAGGTCAGCTAGGACCGCTTTTTTTTGAAAGGCTAGTCTTTTGTAGTCTTTTGACGTTAGACTTTATACACAACTCTATGTGAGTGTAAAAGTATGGTTGTTTTGATTCTGTTGTCCTGCTTTTCTATCCCGAGATGATTACTGTCAGGGGATTATATTTTTGGCTTCCGCATGTGCAATAAAACAAAAAGGGTCGGCGACTCGTCCTGGGAAGTCGCAAAAATTTTATCGACCAACGAGGGATGGGTAAGCACTCGGGGTTCGAGGCGTGACACCTCCAACAAGAGTAAAGACGGTGGATATATGAAATTTTGCAATTCTGCTTATTCTCGTCCGTTTTGACTCTTTGTAGCAGCATTTTGGTAGTTGAAAATCTGGGAGACCCCCGCAAAGCTTCGTGTTTCCAATGACCGAAGTTGAAATGGCACTTCTGAAAACTCCTCCTGTAGGCAATGCACCCTCAAAATCGTTGTAAGATAGGCTCAAATTCGTCAGATTTAGTGACTCTAGAAATTTCGGGATTTGGCCGGACAATTGGTTGTTGGAAACATTCAAAACCTGAAGGCCTCTCATGGAACTCATAATTGATGGTAGGGGCCCTTCAAAGAAGTTATCCTGTACATACAGGCATTCCATGCTTATACAACTACCTATACTACTTGGAATATGTTGAGATAATCTATTCCTGTCAAGATGTAGTTCGCCGAGATTTTGCAATTTTCCAACTTCTTCTAGAAGGGAGCCAGTAAGATTATTTCGAGACAAGTTGAGGTAAATCGACAAAGATGAGATGCCCATAATTTCTGAGGGTACAAGACCGCGGAGGTTGTTGGTCGAAAGGTCCAAGAGAAGTAGATTTTGGCAATTTTTAGAGACGATGGTATTGAACCCCGGAAATTATTGCTATTCAAGTCCAATAGGATTAACATCCTTAAATTTCCAAACTATTCCGGTATTTGCCTCGATAATTTATTTTGGCTGAGGTCCGAAAGCTTCAGTTTGTTCAGATTTCCAATCTCGAAAGGAATGTTTCCCGAGATGTTATTGCCCATCATTTGTAGGATCTCCAAATTAACGAGACTTCCGATCCCGTAAGGTAAGGTTCCAAAAATGTGGTTGTAATCTAATCCAAACAAGGAAAGGGTGATCGAGAGGTTAGTGATACAGTCGGGTATTAGTCCTCGAAAAGCATTTTCCGATATATCCAAATAATCCAATTTTGTGGAATTGGTTAAAGAGCAGAGGAAGTCCAAATCAGTAGATTGCTCACCTCCTAAGTTGTTGCGGTCAAGATTAAACCGATTGAGTCCTCTTATCTTTGAAAAAGAAGGAACTTTCCCAGTAAAATTGTTCTCGTCGATTTGGATTAGCTTGAGTTAGAGGCGTTGGATATTGACACGGGAATGGGTCCAGTGAGGTGGCTGTGCCACGTACTGATAATCTCGATATTCGGAAGAGTGAAGCCTAAGTCACCAAGTAAACCCCCTTCTAATTGGTTTTCACCTACATCAAGCAATGCTAGAGTGGATATATTGAAGATTGCGATAGGAATTGTACCGACAAATTTATTTACGGCGAAAGTGAGCATCTTTAGATTTCTCAGCTGGCCAAGAGTCTCTGGGATCGTACCACCGAAGTTATTCCCCGAGGTTCCAAACTTTTGAAGAGATGATAACTTTCCAATAGACGGCGGGATGTTTCCCATCAAGCTGTTGACTTGAAGTATAAGTCCTTGGAGCTTGGACAATGAGCCCAATTCTGTCGGCAAATTTCCTTTGAGCATGTTGAAGCCTAAGTCAAGAACGAACAGATTAGAGCAATAGGAGAGATTCGAAGGGATTTGACCACTGAACGAGTTGTTATTAAGGGACAACTTCTGCAATTGAAGCAAGCGGCCAAAATGCGGGGGAATTTTGGCATGAAAACTGTTGTTCTCCAAATGGACGCCCCTCAGAAAGCTCAGATTACCAATATGGGGCGGCACGACCCTAGATAAGTTCTTGGAGCGAAGGTCTAGTATGGTGACTCTTCGATGTTTGCCATTGCAAGTGACACCATCCCAGTCGCAAAAGTGGCTAGAATCATTCCATGAGCTCAAAACCCTACTAGAATAAGCTATTCGAGCCTTGAATTCTAATAAAGCCAATCGATCAATCTCGTCCCGGCCATCTTTTACTAAAGCTAGGACACTCCCTAATAGAAGAAGGATTGTAGTTAGGCATGAGAATGACATGGGAAAAAGCCGATATCTATAGGCAAGGTCCATGAGGATTTGTAGCAAAAAGCTCTCAGGTCGATTCTTTTTGGTTCTCTCTTGACGTTGTTTCGAAACAATTCGTGAATATATACTAGCAGGCAATATGTTCGACCATACTAAGACATGATGATATCATCAAATGCGAGAATAGTCATGACAGAAATTTTTATCCTCCTCTCAAAATGAGAAAATTACAAGGCCGTGACATGCAAGTTAACAATTGGTGATAAGGTCGGTCAATGAAAGCTGAAAACATCATGGGGGCCTACTTTGTTTCCATTGTCAAATGTGTCTTTTACAATCCCTGAATTTCCGGACTGGCTAGTTAGGGATTTCTATACATATAAAATTTTGACTTTCCAATATTCAAAAGCGGAACAGTATTAACCGTACATGTAAGTAGGTCTATTTCACAATTTAAAATTAACTTTACCTTCATTTGTCAATTATTATACATATCTTTCTTTATATATAAATTATACATTTTGGAATATTGTTTGTTAATATTTAAATTGAAAATAGTGTTTATACATAGAAGAGAGCGAAATTTCTACTATTATGAAGAAGAATTTATTTCAAAATATTACCTCTTAGATTAAAGTTGCAGCCGCGTATAGCTTGTTATATTGATATGCAAATTGAACTTTGCTTCTAGAGTACTTATAGATGTATTATAAATTGATAGTAACAAAGCCCACGCTATTATATTGTCATCTTTAACATTTTAATAGTCTTATTGTTATTTAAAAATTATCGAAATTATAAAAAACTAGGTATGTATTTAATCCCAAGGGTAAATAGCTAGTCTAAAAGTAAACAAGTTGTAATTGGCATATGATATATAAATTGAAAAAGCGTGATGGTTCAAGTCAAGCAAACCATCTTTCTTGTCCTCCTCCTCCTCCTTTTGACAACGCCTAATTGAGACAATTCCCACAGAAAAGGTCGTGGGAAAATCAACATGTTTTTCATCCGTCCAACCTTTTGTTAATTATCAGTCACACATCACATGTCCTTACTTGATTTTAGTTAATTAAGGAATTATAAACAAAGAGCCAATTCGATAAAGTCATAATACCAAATTTTAATTATTTATTGGACACACACCACGTGTCCTTACTTGATTTGACTGGTTACGTGTCCAAACCTGATGGGTGAAGAGATTCTAATTCAGTATCATACTTTTCAAAAGCAAAAGTACAGAAAAAGACCATAGAAAGAAGGTGGGAATTCGACGTTATTCATGTGACATCCTGAAAATTCAGTCTTGTTTTCAATTGAATAAATCGGGCCTTTCATCGACGCGCTTATAGTGTTGTTCTCAGAACTGATCACTCTAGAGATAACTAGACTATCTGGGGAAGTCACTAAGGGAATTTAATGCAATAGACTTGGGATTCGACTAGGAATCGACTACTCGACCGTGCTCATCTGCAGAGATCATTACGGCATAGTTAAAAGTCAATTAGAGATCAGAAATAGGTCGATTCTATAGAGATGTGTGACTAAACATGGGTGATTCTAGCAAATTGCAAAATTCTCGTCGAATGGTATTAGACTGATTTTTCTGTCGTTTTAGTACCCTGTGTCCGTATTTGAAATCTCGAGATTTTCACGACCACTGAGAGTCGCCAATGTGTCGAAGAGGTTCATTGTGGCTCAAAGAAAATTGACCATAGGTCATTTGCACTAAATTTCTAAAAGCTACCTGGTAGGCTAGGTCATGCTAAAATCGCGCGGAGGGTTGAAATTAACCACGAATTTGAATCCGATTTCAGAAATTGAAAGTTCCTGTCATGTCACGAGTCATTTTAGGAACGTCGACTCATCCTCCAAAGTTTTTTCTGCAAACCAAAATTTTTGGTGAAAAGTCGATATAGGGCCGTTTTCGACCGGAAATTCAGGGGACTATCTTTGGTCACGAAATTTGGATGCAAGTTGGATCTATGGGCAAGGAAAATGTTAATTTGATCAAGGAATTGATGGTGGATTTTATAGGACCGAAATTTGGCTTTAATTGGAAGAGGGTTGATCCAATTTGGAGAAAATCAAGTGCAAATTCGTAGCCCTCCATTGCCTTCAACCTTTGAACCATTTCAATAGCTTCTAGAGGAAGATTGTGGCTGGAAAATTGCTGAGAAAGCCAGCCCATCCATGGTGGGGCATGGTCAAGGGGACAAAGGGGTAAGATGGAGACCAAGTGGCCCCCTCCATAGTAGCCGGTGCCCCCCCCCCTTCTCCTTCATTTCATTGAGCCCTCCATTTCCCAGGCCAAAAGAGCTTCAAAAATTGCAGAGAAGGAAGTGAGCCACCGTCCGACCAAGCTCTTTGCCCGTTTGAGCCCGTTGTTGCCATCCGGCGCTACCACAAGCTCGCACGCCAACCGCATGCTCGCGCTCGTCGTCTCCCCTCTCCGCTCGATGTCCGTGTGCCTCTGTTTGTCTGGTCGCGCCCATGGTCGTCGACCATCGTACGTTGCCGTCGTGGTCGCCGGAGTCGCGTCGAACACGCCAAGCCCCCCGCCTGCAGCCTTCACTTTGGTCCTCCTTGGCCGTTTCTAGCCCTTCCGCCGCTGATTCTAGCTGCTTGGCCCAAGAGCATAAACCGAAGCTAGCAAGGGCTTTCGGTCATCGAGGCCCACTTTGGAGCCCTTCCCGGCCTCGATAGGTGTCCCCGTTTTGAAGTTTGTGGCCCATCTTTGCCTCCCCGTCAAAGAGAACCCGTTGGATCGTTAATCAAGTGAGTTTACTCACTAATCTCCGCTTAGGGAGTTAATTATGCTTAAAGATTGATTAGTTTAAGTTAAGCTTGCATTAGGTAGTTCATTAGAATGGTTAGCAATTTAGTTGTTTGATATTGCATGTTAGGTTATTAGAGTAGCATAATTAGCAAGGAGATAAGTCGTAGTATTTATCTAGAAAGGTTCGGAATTTTTCCGGGCTCGTTTCGGTATATAATTAGGCTTTTTCGGCCTAAGTTGCATTTTTAGTATTTATTTAATTAATTTTTGTAATTATTTAATTAATTATTATTTTCGGAAATTAGACCGGGATAGCCGGTGACTGGAATTTCGTGTTGATTGCGATGGTATGATTGGTTTATTTAATTAAGTGCTAAATTGTGCAATTTGAGTGTGAATTGTAATTTTAGGCATTTATCCCAAAATTTAATAATTTCGGTATTTAATTAGAAAATATCGAGCGTTAGTTTACAATGCCAAAAAATGTGTTTATGGGCTATTGGAACTAGTGGGATTTTCAAAAGGAAAAATATTGTATTTTGGCTAAGGCCGATTTGTGTACCCACACACAAGTATTTTTATCGGGTATTATAAAAATAATGAAATTGTTAGATGATTAGGATGGTGTACTATATCAGCCTGCGAGCTTGATATGTCAGCTAAGGGTGAGCAGTATATTGATATACTATATCCGCCTGCGGGCCTTGATATATTAGCTTTGGGTGAGCAGTATACCTTAGCAGCTTTTGATAAGCATTGGGAGCATACCATATCAGCCTGTGGGCCTTGACATATCAACTTAGGGTGAGCAGTATACTCTGTTATCAGCTTCTGGCGAGCTATGTTTATTATCAGCTTTGAATGAGTTATACTATCTATCTTCAGCTTAGGGTGAGCAGTTCTTGATATGATCGAACTGGATAGATAGTATTGAATGAGTGGACCGAGAGGTGGTCTTGATAACATGGAATCGACTGGGTCGATTGATCGATGACTTGATCTGTTTTGATGCTTTGAGCTGTGGAAATGATTCGTTGAATTTATAAATTATACTAACTTGCAGGAAGAAATGGAGGCAAAGGTAAGTCCACTGACTCGTGTTTGTGCTTAGGCAGCCCTTGGGGCGTAATTTTCTTCCTAGTCGGGACTTAAGAAGTGAACTTGCTGAGACGTCGTCTCACCTCGTTGTGGGATAACATTTTCAGGTCCTTAGATGGTAGCTCCTCCCGAGCATTTTGGATAGCCGAAAAAAGGTCACCGAGCATAAGTGTTTCATTCCTTTTCATGGAAACCCAAGGGGATGGGTATATGAACTTGTGAGGTCCGTGGTCTAGGTTGATGCGGGTCTACCCCATAAGGTATCCCATCGATACAGATTATGGTATCGTCAGGAGCGGAATGCACAGAGAGACGGGTTCATACTGGAGTCTAAGGTTCCTATGTATGTGTTGGAAGTAGCTTTTGGGAAAGGCACAGCCGATCCACCAGGTGGTTCGGTGGTGGACCCATGTTTGTCGGAGCCAAGGACCCTAGAGTATTCAGTTGACGACCATCAAAGTCTCAAGTACCTATTCTCTCAAAAGGAGTTGAATATGAGACAGCATTGTTGGATGGAACTTCTTAAGGACTATGATAATGATATCATGTATCACCCTGGAAAGGCTAATAGGGTTGCAGATGCATTGACTCGGAAGTCTTCAGTTGCACAAATGATGGTCAAGGAATGGATTTTACTCGAGAGAGCTCGAGATTCGGTTTTCAAATTTGAGATAGGCCACCTTTCAAATCTTTTGGCCACCCTCAGAATTGAACCGGAAGTGCAGATCAGAATCAAGACGCTTCAATTGACAGACCCAGAGATTCAGAAAATCCTGCAAGAGGATACCGATAAGAGAAAGGCTGACTTTCAGATTTCTGAAGATGGAACACTGAGGTTCCGAGGATGGTTGTGTGTACCTGACGATGCAGAGCTTAAGGAGGAGATCTTGTCTGAAGATAATCGTAGGAGTTACAGCATTCATCCGAGCAATATGAAAATGTATTAGAATTTGCGTCAACACTATTGGTGGTCTGGTGTGAAGGCGGATATTGTCAAGCACGTTGCCAAGTGTCTGACATGTCAACAAGTGAAGGCACGGCATTGTAAGCCGGGAGGACTTCTACAACCTCTCGAGATTCTCGAGTGGAAATGGTAACACATCACAATAGATTTTGTGACAGGCTTACCAAGGAGTCAGAGGGGTAATGATTCTATTTGGGTAGTGGTCGACAGATTGACGAAGTCGGCTCACTTTATCGTTGTACAGAAAGACCCCGATTTGGACATGCATGCAGAATTGTATGTGCGTCAGATTGTTCGTCTGCATGGAACGAAGCTACAGATCGCCTTGGGAACGAAGCTACAGTACAGTACGGCCTATCATCCTCAGACGGATGGCCAGTCTTAGAGGACGATTCAAACCCTCGAAGACATGCTGCGAGCTTGCGTACTGAATTTCAAAGGAAGTTGGGAGGAATAGCTTCATCTCGTCGAGTTCGCCTACAACAACAGCTACCAACAGAGTATTCAGATGGCACCTTTTGAAGCGTTGTATGGCAGAGCATGTAGAATGCCAATTTGTTGGGATGAGGTCGGAGAACGGAAAATCACAAGCCTAGAGTTGGTTCAGCAGTCAGTGGATGCAGTTGCAGTTATCAGGAACATATTAAAGACCGCTCAGAGCCGCCAGAAAAGCTATGCAGATAAGCGTCGAAGACCTTTGGAATTCCAAGTTGGTGAGCACGTCTTTCTGAATGTGTCACCAATAAGGGATACTTCGCGCTTCGGCAAGAAAGGGAAGCTGAGTCCAAGGTACGTAGGTCCCTTTGAGATTCTGGAGAGGATAAGGACTCTAGCGTATCGTCTTGCATTGCCGCCGGGGTTGGCGCAAGTGCATGACGTCTTTCACGTGTTAATGTTGAGGAAGTATGAGCCCAACCCGACCCACGTGCTGAATTTTGAAGAACTAGACATGGACGACAGGGTGTCATATGTGGAAAGACCGGTTCAAATTATAGATCGGAAAGAGCAAGTTCTGCGCACCAAGACGATCCCGTTGGTTAAAGTGGTTTGGCAACACCATGGCACAGAAGGAGCAACCTGGGAAAGTGAAGATTTGATGAGTTGACTGTACCCCCACCTTTTTGTTTAAAGATTTGTAATGGTTTAAATTTCGAGGACGAAATTTTTATAAAAGGGGAAGAGTTGTGACATCATGATTTTCCAATTCTCTTTTCAATTGAAAAAGTCGAGCTTTTCATCTATGCGCCTATAGTCTTTCTCTCTGAACTGATTACTCACGAGATAACTAGTCAATCTGGTGAAGCTGTTAAAGGATTTTAACGCAATAGATTTGAGAATTCGATTAGGAATCGACTGCTCAACCGTGCTGATATGCAAGGGTCATTACGGCACTGTCAAAATTGATTAAAGACCGGAGATAGGTCGATTCGATAGAGGTATGTGATTAGAGTGTGGGTGATTCCACCTAGTTGCAAAATTTCTGTCGAATGGCACTAAACCGATTTTTCTGTCATTTCTGTACCCCGTGCTCGTATTTGAAACCTTGATATTTTCACGATAACCGAGGGTCGCCCATGTGTCGAAGACGTACAACGTGGTTCGAAAATAATCAACTACGATTCAATTGCACTAAAAATTCCTAAAAGCTACCCGGTAGGCTAGGTCACATTAAAAACGCGCCCGATTGAAATTAACGGCAAATTTAAACCCGATTTTAAAAATTGAAAGTTCTGTCATGTCACGATTCATTTTAGGAACGTTGACTCATCCTCCGAAGATTTTTCTGCAAATCCGAGATTTCGACGAAAAATCAAAGTAAGGTTATTTTGGACTGGAAAATTTGAGGGACCGTTTTTGGTCGCACTTTTTGCCATGAAGTTGGTTCAAGTGATGAGGAAAAATGTTGAACTTGATGAGGGCACCTTGGTTGATTTTATGGAGGCCAATTTGGGCTCAATTAGAGGAGGATTGAATCAAATTGAAGAGGGAAATTGTCCAAATTAGGAGGCCAAGGGTGCAGCCACTTTTGGGCTTCTTCAATGACTTCTAGGGGAAGCTTTGGTGCTGCAAAATGGGTTGAGGATGACAGCCAAGGTAGTATGGGCAAGCAATGAGCACAAAGGGGATATATGCGAAGACTTTTGAGCCAAATGGGTCCCCCTCTCTTCAGCAGCTTCTTCTTTTTCATTTGGGGCCACTTCATCAATTGTTGTGCCACCTTGGAGCTCAAAAATTGCACACAACCGGCCAGCCTTCCCCTTTCACCATCGACTATCGCCGAAGCGGCTGGAGCTGCTTGCTCACGCCCGCAAGCCCGTCGTGCGTTGTCCCGCTCGCCCGCGCCTCTGTCACGCCCGGCCGCCATCCCCGAGCCCCTGGTCACCGTCGAAGCTAAGCCGGAGCTCCACCGTCGCTGTCCGGCCGCCTGAATCGCCCGCCCGGGTCTGCCCGTGCCCTCGCTGTCCCGTCGTGGCCATTTCCTCGAGCCGAGCAGCCCCTTCGACCGGTTCTTCCAGCCCAAGCAGAAGTCGAAGCCAGCAAGGGTTTTTGGTCTTCAAGGCCCGTTTTTAGGCCCGTCAGGACCCCGCTTGGTGTCGTCGCAGCTTGTTTATCGCTCACCTCTGCATCGCCGTCGTCGTGGACTCATCGGCCCACTAAACCGGTGAGTTTACTTGCTAAAATCTGCTTATGGAGTTAATGGTGCTTAATGGGTGATTATATTAGGCTAATTAGGGATTAGGTAGTTAGTTAGAATGGATTAGTGATTTAATTATTCAATTGTGCATGTTAAGTGGTTAGAATAGACTAATTAAGGGCTATTTAGATGGTGCTATTTATCTAGATAGGTTCAGAAATTTTCTAGGCCCGTTTAGGTGGTTAGATTAGCATTTACGGCCTAAGTTGGTATTTATTGTATTTAAATTGAATTATTTAATTATTTTTGGTTTTTATTTAATGATTTGTTATTTTTTGAAAATTATACCGGGATAACCCGTGACCGGAATTTCGTGCTGATTGCAATGGTGTGCTTAGTTTATGCAATTGAGTGTTAATTTGTACAAATTGAGTGGCAATTGGAATTTTGGTTATATATTGCAAAATTGTGAAATTTCAGTATTTAATTAGAAAATCTCGGGCGTCGGTTTTTAGCGCCAAAAATGTCTTTATGTACTATATTGAATAGTGGGATTTTTGAAAAGGAAAATATCGCATGTTTTACTCAAATAGATAGTGTACCCACACACGATTAATTTTATCGAGTGTTTTTAATACGAAGAAAATAGGCCAAGACATTATTTTAATTAGGACATTTGAGTGCAAGGCACAATGTCCTTGGTTGGGATTGATTGATCATGTGATGACTAAGTGAACCCGTCCCCGATGAGCGTTGGTAGGACTTTGCCCCTATATGGGATGCCCCTGGACAATGGAAGCCGGTCACAGTAAATTCTGGACCGATGCTCCTTCAGGAATGCTGTGCCCGATGTGTGTCGATGGATGTTGCCGTGCTCAAAGGTGTGAGACGAAACCTGGCTACGCTAGAAGACCGATGTGCGTCGGTATATTGTGCATGCACGGGTGGTAATCGAGTTGGAACGTGTGTTTGAGTGAAATTGAAGCGCCGGATTATGGGACAAAATTGTGTGTCACGGTATGGGATGTGTCATAACGATTTGGCCTTATAATCGGGACCCATGCGATTGTATTGATTGATTGATTGATTGATCGATAGTATTGATTGAATTGATGGATTAAATGATTGATGGATCGACTATATGGATTGAATTGAATTGATCGATTGATTGATTGAGTATATGAATTGTGCTAACATGTAGGAGGGAACGAGGCGAGGTAAGTCCTATGTCTTGTGTGCATAGACTGCCCTAGACGTATTTCCTTCCTAGTCCGAGTTTAGGGGTGAACTTGTTGAGACATTATCTCACCTGTCGTGGGCTCAATTCTTTTCAAGTCTTTAGATGGCGGCCTCGCTAGTTCGTTATGGCTAGCCTCGGAGGGTTACCCAGCTAGTTACTGATTTCCCTGTTCCCGGAGGCCATGAGGTCTGGGTCTACGAGCTCGTAGTGACCACCGTCTGGGTCGATGAGGGCCTACCTAAGAGGGTACCTCATCGATTTAGGGCGTGGTTTCGCTGCGGGCTCAATGGACACAGAGTTGGTCCCCTCCAGGGTTTTGAGGTCCCAGCTGCGGTAGTAGATGCCAGTTTTGGTGAAGGTACAGCTGACCATCTTGGTGGTGCTGTCGTGAACCCAGCACCCCCGGAGCCTGTGGAGTTCGAAGTATCGGTGAACATATCAGAGTAGGGGGTCGTAGGACAGTTTCTTTTTTAGGACTGATCTTTTTGGTAGATAGACTAGTTCTGTATATAAACCTACTTTGTGTATAAAAGCGTACTTTGGGTGGTGAATTTGTTATCCTGCTTTTCTATCCAATGATGTTTGTTGTCAGGGGTTTTGTTTCGCTTCCGTATTTGCAATAAAATGAATGGGTCGGCGACACGTCCTGGGATGTCGCAAATTTATCGACCACCAAGGGATGTGCACACGCTCGGAGCCCGGGGCGTGAAATTTTATTTTCATTTCCAACATTGATAAATGTAAGTACTAAGAAATTGAGGGCCTTTGTGGCTTAATCTCAAATTACTCATAAAAAATTTCAAATCCTCAAGTCATGATGACCTTGACTCCAGCAGATTTTCATGTTTATGTGAAATGTGCAGTATCCAAGAAAGAACAATTGGACAAATTGTCGGTATTTCTTCATCTATCAAACGTATTGAAATAAATGGATAGCCCTCATTCACAAAAAGGAAAGTAGTATCTATCCTTGTACTTGAGTTGACAAATTTAAGATTTTCCATTCATAATTTGAAATTAAAAGGTATATCCAATCTATTTTAAATTTCAATTGGATAAATGTCATTGACTCATTGTCAAATTAAGTGGATTTTGGAAAAGAATATTTTCAGTTATTGCTAAACAAATTTGCTTCTTCAAATAATGTAAGCTTTATCTAAAGTAAGTGATTAAAACAAGTGCATTTTAAAAATAAGTAAACAAAACTAAATGGTGTAATTCAAATAATTTGCAATTTTTATTATTTGAATGTAATTTTTAATAGTGCATACTAAGTAGAATTTTATTCAAGTAATAAAATTAGTTATCATTCACATTATTTCAATTTAATTTTGAGTTAAATGGATAATTGGTGATTTTATTTATGTAGTTAACCCGAACTTTCCATTTAATACGATATATTTATTTTTTGAATTAATTTCAGATTAAATAGATTAATTACATATTTAAAGATACTTTATCTTTATTTGCTGTTTTTTTCAAATATAAAATCAACGACATAAGTCAAAAGAAGATAGAATTTTAGGAAGGATAATAGAAATGTATTTCAAGATTTTTATTTTTATTTTTTATTGACGAATACACTAAAGAATAGTACACTTGCTTTTCATCCATTCTTAAGTTTAAATTCAAATACAATAAATGATAGATACTCAAGGATGATAAATCATAACACTAATACTAATTGTAGGAATAAGGGCCATGTGGCACGATTATGCCATATGGTTTGCACATTACAATCATAGAGATAAAGTTTGCCATGTAGCGATCACAGAAGCTCGTATTCTCTCCGCCCTAGCTTCATCTATAGATATAAGATGAACAAATATTGATACATGTAATCACATATTCCTTTTCATAAGCTTTTATGAAATTTCGAACAACATTTAACTTTTAGAGGAAAGTCAATTTAGTTTTTTTTTTCATTTAAGCTGTTTTAAAAGCTAAAACAAACATGCCAAGTTTGCAAGAGAGCATGACAAAAGTCCATATTACCATATGTCTAGAAATACTTACATTAGAATCTATGCTTTGGTGATTTTTGTATTATTAGATTTTCTTGATGCAACTCTCAATCAAGTTACAATTTCTTTCTTTTGGGCTACATCAAAATAAAGTACATTAATTTTTCATACAACTGAAGGATAGTGCTCTTTTGCTTAAGACAACATTAACTATTTTGATCTTCCTCCAATTTCAAAGTGTCCGTGAATGGCAAAACTCCATATCTAATTCCAAACAAAGCAATGACAACAAAGACCACATGACTCCATATGAAGTTTAGATTTGACATCAACTAAACAATGACAATGAAATCAAGAAGTTTCTTCCTAATTCCTTGGAATTTAGTCAATGCATCGCTAATGTCCATTCGTTCCCTTGGAGACTGAGAAGAGCAAGTGACTCCTATTTTGATGATTGAAGCCAAACAGTCCTGAATATTGCTCCAGCTTTTGGTCTTGCCCTCCGAAGTGATTCTTTGTCTCTTATTCAACTCCTCGATTTCTGAAGCAAAACGAGATCGATTGCCTTCTCCACTCGGTCTCCCAAAGTTGCCTTTCCAAAGTGATGAAGGTCCAACCCATTTTCAAACATGTCATCGGTTGGCCTCTTGCCTGTGAACATCTCTAAAATGAGGACCCCAAAGCTATACACATCTCCTTGTGTGGATACCGTACTTCCCCTGCCGTACTCTACAACAATAAACAAAGCATAGTGATGCAAGGTGAATAATTGATGTTGAAATGTCATGTCAGTGATGTTTCGCGTGTCTTTTTGTCATGTGTTCTTATAAAGAGATAAACTAAAAAGCCTAGCTTGTGTGTCATTACCTGGAGCTATGTAGCCGAAAGATCCTTTTAATCCGATAGAGCTTGATTGATTGGCTATTAACTTATGCATTGCTTCTGGGAGGAACCTGGCAAGCCCGAAATCACCTAAATGTCCAACCTTTTCATTGTTGAGAAGGATATTGCTTGGTTTTAGATCACAATGAACTATTGGCGTTTCACAGTGATGATGGAGATAATCTAGTGCACAAGCAACATCAATGGAAATGTTCACTCTCTCAAGTAGACTCAACTTGCTTCTCTCCGTATATTGTGATGCAGTTGGGTGCAACCATTCATCTAAGCTTCCATTCGACATGAATTCATAGACCAGTGCCTTGAAATCATTTCCATTAAAATCAAAACCAGAACATGCCGTGAGTACCTTCACGAGATTGCGGTGCCGGATTCCTCTCAAGATCTCGCACTCGGCTTCAAAACTTTTGGAAGCTCCATGACATGTAAGGTCAAGAATCTTGATGGCCACAATCAATTGAGTTTGATCAAAAAGCCCTCTGTACACGGACCCAAAATTGCCCACGCCAAGCAAATTGGTGGAGGAGAATCCACCTGTCGCTTTTAGTAGACTGTGATAAGAAACATGCAAAAACTCATCTTTAAAAGAGCTAGAAGCAAATGCTTTCTTATTGTGTCTAAACCAAAAGAAGTACAACAGAGACAGTATGCCGACTACTCCTACAAGAGTTGAGACTATGGATATCAAAACTTTAGCAGTTCCTCTTATTCTCCTTTGTTTTGACTCTTTGTAGTCGCATTTCGGTAGTTGAAAATCTGGCAAACCCCACGAGCTTCTTGTTTCCAACAACTGAAGTTGAAATGGCACTTTCGAAAATTCCTCCTGTAGGCAATGCACCCTCAAAATCGTTGTAAGATAGGCTCAAATTTGTCAAATTTAGTGACGCTATATATTTCGGGATTTGGCCGGACAATCGGTTGTTCGAAACATTCAAAACTTGGAGGCCTCTCATGGAACTCATAGTTGATGGCAAGGGTCCTTCAAAAAAATTATCTTGTACATATAGGCGTTCCATGGATGTACAACTGCCGATACTACTTGGGATCTGTTGAGATAATCTGTTCCCGTTAAGACTTAATTTGCCAAGATTTCTCAAATTTCCAACTTCTCTTGGAATGGAGCCGGTAAGACTATTTTGAGACAAGTCAAGATAAATCGACAAAGATGAGAGGTTCACAATTTTTGGGGCAATGTTACCATTGAGTTTGTTGCTTGAAAGGTCCAAGAGAAGTATATTCTGGCAGTTTCCTAGAGATGATGGTATCGAGCCCTGGAAATTATTGCCATTCAAGTACAATTTGGTTAACATCCTTAAATTCCCAATAGATTCTGGTATCCGCCCCAAGAAATTATTATGGGAGAAAACCATAACATTCATTTTGTTCAAATTTCCTATCTCAAAAGGAATGTTTCCAGAGATGTTATTGTGCGCCAGTTCCATGATCTCCAAATTGATGAGATTTCCAATTCCAGAAGGTAAGGCTCCAGAAATATGATTAAACTCTAACCCTAAGAAACAAAGGGTGGTAGAGAGGTTACCAATACAGTCGGGGATTGGTCCTCCAAAAGCATTGGCCGCTAAAACAATTATTCTTAAGTTTGTGGAATCGGTGAAAGAGCAGAGGAAGTCCAAATCATCAGATTGCCCACTTCCAAAGTTGTTTTCCCCAACATGAAATTTAAAGAGTCCTCTCATATTTGAGAAAGAAGGAACTTTCCCAGTAAAGTTGTTCGAAGCAATTTGGAATAGACTGAGATTAGAGACGTTGGATATTGACTCGGGAATGAGTCCAGTGAGGTTGTTGCCATTCAAAAAGATTCTCTGGAGATTCGGAAGAGTGAAGCCTAAATTGCTGGGTAAGCCCCCCTCTAATTGGTTCCTAGCCACATCAAACATTATCATGGTGGATATATTAAAAAGTGAGATAGGAATCATACCAACAAAATTATTCCAGCCGAGAGAGAGATGGTTCAGATTTCTTAGTTGGCCGAAAATCTCCGGAATCGTACCGCTGAGGCTATTTGACCATACTGAGAATCTTTGAAGAGATGATAAGTTTCCAACCAATGGCGAAATGTTTCCCGTCAAGCTATTTTTGTGAAGTACAAGTTTTTGGAGCTTGGACAAGAAGCTGAGTTCTGTAGGCAAATTTCCTTCGAGCATGTTGTAGCTTAAGTCAAGAACGAGCAAATTAGAGCAATGGGAAATATTCGAAGGCATTTGCCCGCTAAAAGAGTTGTTATTGAGGAACAGCTTCCGCAACCGAAATAAGCGACCGATTTGCAGGGGAATTTCAGAGCGGAAACTATTGTTTTGCAGATGGACTTCCCTAAGAAAGCTCAAGTTACCAATGTGGGGCGGCACGGACCCGAACAAGTTCTTGGAGCGGAGGTCCAATATGGTGACTCTATGGTGTCTATGGCCACATGTGACACCGTACCATTTGCAGATGTGGCTAGTATCATTCCACGAACTCAAAATCCGGCCAGGATCAGCTATTTGGGTCTTGAATTCCAACAATGCCAGCCGATCAATCTCGTGCCCGCCTACTTCTAACAAAGGCAAGACACTCCCTAATAGAAGAATGATAGTAGTTAAGCATGAGAATGACTTGAGTAAAACTCGATCTCCATGGGGAAGGTCCATGAGGATTTGTAACAAAGCGTTTTCAGCTCAAGTCTTTTTTGGTTTTCTTGCGATGTTGTTTCAAAGTAATTCCGAATTTATAATTGAGGGCAATGTATTTTTCCATACTAAGACATGCTGATGTCATCAATTCAAGAATGGTATGACAGATCTTTTTGCGGTCCTCTCAAGTCGAAAAAATTACAAGGCCGTGATAAGCATGGTACCTAACTACCTATTGATAGTCAATAAAGCTGAAACATCGTGGGGCCCTTGATTTGTCCATTGTCAATTGTGCCTTTCCAATTTCTGAATTATCGGGTCATTTAGTAGAATGGACGACTTCAGTCTTTTCCGCACATGTAAAATCCTGACTTTCCGTACTCAAAATTAGACACTATTGACCGAACATTTTTTTTTGGTTGGTGACCGAACATTGAAGTTGGACTATTTCACAACTTTACTTCCTTTTGTCAATTATAATGTATATTTTTGCCCTGAATTATACATTTATGATGTCCTGTTATATTTGGTTGGAATATCATTTGTTATTATTAAATTTGAAAATAGTTTAATACGTAAAAGAGCAAAATCTCTACTATGGTGATGAGGAATTTATTTCGATATATTAATTTTTAAACCGGTGTGGGGCTACAGACCAAAAACTACAAAAAAAAAAAAAAAACCATGTGGAACTGGCATTTAACTTATTATATCAATATTTAAATTCAATTTTTTATCTTGAATACTTATAGTTGAATTAGTAATTAATAATGACAAAATTAACCTTGTTATAGTATGATCTTTAATATTTTAATAAAATCACCTTATTATATAAAAATGATTGGAATTATAAAAACTAGGCATATATTTAATCCCAAAAATAAATAGCTAGTCACTAAAGTAGTTGTAGTTGGCAGATGACATTAAATTGAATAAGTGTGATAGTTCAAGTCAAGTAAACGCTCCTTCTTCTCCTTCTTCTTCTGACAGTATGCAACCGAGACAGTTCACATGAGAAAAGTTATGGGAACATCTTACTTCCTTGAAATCAAGGAATTATAAAGAAAAAAAGCCCAATTATGGAAAGTCATAATACCATATTTTAGGCAATTATTAGACACATAGCATATGTCCTTATATGATCTGAATAATTACGTGCCCGTGCCTAATGGGTGAAGATGATCCTTTCACATTGAAAATGCGTGGGCAAGTGTTCAGTGTTGTACTTTTCAAAAGGCAAAAGCAAAAGTAGAGAAAGTATATTTTCCGAAAAGCAAAAGCAAAAGTTGAGAGAAAATGACCAAGGAGGTGGGAACCCGAAGTTTTGTAAAGCAAAAGTAGGGAAATTATACTTTCCCAAAAGCAAGAGCAAAAGTAGAGAGTAAAAGACCATAAAAAGATGGTGGGAATCCAGAGTTGTTCACACGTAAGAAAGCGACTTAGGAGCATCGCATCAAAGTGCTCAACTAGCCAACTTTGCCTCCCAAGCTGATCAAATTTCCTCCATGTATGGTTCCATTCAATCGTAATTTGATTTACTTCCTTTAATTAACTCCAAATTATCTTTTTGATGTGATGTAGCTAAAAATAATTTTATTTTTTAGCAATCACCCAAGGCCAATTAGAACTAGTCAAACAAAAAGTGAACATTAACCATCTTGGGAGTAAAAATGTAATTTGGAAAGGGTAATCAATCAAGAATGGCATGAGAAGGCAATGTGATTGGGTGACGTGGGACAAAGAATGACCCGTGGAACCACTTAGCGTCCTTTATACTAACTATGCATTCTTTACGCAAAGTCTTCGTCAACAAATTTAAATTTTACATTGGATTAGATTGCTACTACTCGTTATATAGAATTGTACACATCACTTCTACACTGTAGAATTTTTAACAAGAGAAATACTAAGTTTAATATGCTAAAATTATTTTGGTGTGGTCGTAATAATTAAATAGTATGCCAAAAAAATTGAGGATGTAAAGAATACGTAGGTGATCAAAATAGGATAGTGAAAAAATGCAAAAGTTCTTGAATAATGGTTATGATGAAGTTCAAGCACCATTTGGACTTGAAATATGTTTGTGGCGGTTGAATCGATCAAGGGCCGTACAAGAGTAGGGGCAAAGTTTTGGGTTACAGCGAATCGATTGTGACCTGACTCAAGCATTGAATCACGGTGGAGATTATTGATAACATATCTCGAGTTTGAGCCTAAAAAGGGAACTTTCCTAATTTGGATATTTTTCCTAGTTAGAGTTGGTTTCCTATTTGATGATGGTTACATAGACTGAGTAAGTTTCCTATTTTGGATTTGGCTATTGTCTCTATATACGAATTGTATTTGTTGTGAAGAGCATGCAAGAGGTGAATTGCTTGTGAATTACACCCTAAAGAAATTGAAGGTTTTGAAGCTAATTAATTTTGTGGTAAGATTTTTGAATTCCTTTGTAAGATCGAGAGATTATTTCATGAGAAATTTTGAGACTAAACATTGGGTGAGCTATTGGATGTAATTAAGGGCTAGGAAACATTAAGAGTATTTGAGTGACTCGAGTATGGTTGTAATCTATGTTATATTACTAGATTTATATTGAAATTCTTTGTTGTTTCCCTTGTGAACATAGGTCACATCAATCGAATCACGAAAATCTAGTATTTGATTTATTATCTTGTTCAATTTTACTCTTTGATCGCTTGTTTCGGTAACAAGAGCCCAATCAGAGTATTCTCAAAATGTGTGGAGATTTTAATAATTTTCATGAATGGATGTTTCATTTTGATGAAGATTGGGATGTGACTAGAGTAATTTACATTGAATTGAATGCAGTAACTTAAAAAAAAAAAAAAAGATGAATATATTCGTTTGGTAGTTTTGTCTCTTCCATAACCACATGAGATTTTATTTTGTTTTGGTCGAAAGGAAGATTCCATTCATTTCTTAGGATAATACTCAAGAGGCCTAGTAAATGGCAAAATAACTACCGAACAAAGCAAATGGCAAAATACAAATAACAAAGCACAATCTATACCTCAAAGTACCCTCTCATCCCTCAAGACTAGATTTATCACCACAAACGTTCGACAACGATCACCAAATTTAGTTATGAGCACACACCGAAAACCCCCACTCCATTGCAACAACTTGTGATGCACGTCTAGGTTCAACGTCCTCATCACCATCGTCGTGTAGAAACACCAATGTCAATATGTTCAAAAAACATAGATTAAATATCTATAAAGAAGTCCCAAATCTAAACGTAAATTTAAATCGAGAGAGTAAAACCCCCAGATCTAGATCTAAGTCTAAATCAGGAGAGGAGAGGCCTAATCTCGGAGAGGTTGTGAAGCCATGTCACAAATATCCTCCTCAATGGCTATCAATTGGACGAATGGCCAAACTAATCTCCACGTTCACCCAAGATCAGCCGTAGAAATTTGTTCACATGTACAAACTCCCAAAACAGATGAGAAGAGAAAGGAAAAGACAATCAAAGGAAAAGAAAAAAAAAATCAAATGCTAAGAAGGTTCTCAGCTTCAAAAACTAAAGCCAAGAGCCTACAGGGGAGCTTCCAAAAAGGGAAGAGTTTTTGGAAGATGAAGGGATTTGCTGACAGAGAGAGAAGGGAATTTTCACCGGTGACCATGATCTATACCACATGAGATCAGAGTGCTGCGTCTTCAACAAGATCTAGATCAGTATCCTTCATTTGAAACAGTTTTAACACAATCAATAAGAAAGAAATCTTCTTAGGGGCTGAATTCATTCAATAGAAAAAGATATTTAGTGGCACCTCGAATCTTGTTAACAATATTGCAAAAAAACCTATTAAAGTGCTCACAACTATATTATATTCAGTGAGAAACTAGTATAATTCGGTATTCACTAGTCAATTATTATTTTGACAAATTTTATGTTCATTTTACTTGACATTCACGTGAAACTTTTAGCCAGACTTCAATTATTGCAAGACTCACAATTAGTCGACTTCATTATTTGACTGAATTGGATAGACTCTGATAAGCAGCGCCTGTGATTGGGAGAATTCACACAAGACTAGTCACCATCTATTTCTCCAGAACCTGCCCAACAGAATAATGCTTAACAACCAAAAGTAGACAAGTTAACAATTGCGGATAACCCCTACACTCACAGCATGTCACGATAGAACTGGAAGATAGGACAGCCGAAGGTAAAGAGAAGATCATAGGGACAAGTCAGTTGTCAAGAATCTTAAAAAGTAATGCGATACATGACTGAACGAATTTAATACGTACAAAACTGTTTGTATCTGTAAAATCAAGTCAAGTAAATGATCCTACTTCTCCTTCTCCTTCTTTTGACAGGGCTTAATTGAGACAGTTCACATGAAAAAGTCGTGGGAACGTGAATTTGTTTCATCTGTCCAACATCTCGTTTGTTCTTATTTCTCTAGAATAAAGAAATTATAAACAAAGACTCAATTAGGTAAAGTCATAATACAGGCTAATTATTAGGCACACATCACGTGTCTTTACTTGATTTGATTGGTTTCATGCCTATGCTTGATAGGTGAAGATGATCCTAATCCGAGGGAGGGTGTTCAGTATCATACTTTCTAAAAGCAAAAAGTATAGAAAAAGACCATAAAAAGGAGGGAATGCTAAGCTGTTCACATGTAAGAAAGCGACATCGGCGCATGGCATCCACGGACAGGGCAAGCCAACTTTGCCTCCCAACCAAATTTCCACCACGTATAGGCCCATTCATTCGTAATTGGATTTCCTTCCTCTAATTAATTCCAAATTATGCCTTAATTGATCGTGACGCCCATGCAAAAGAAAAAGAAAAAAATAGTGTTAGGGTCATCAGATCTTTTTGATGTGATGTAACAAAAAGAATTTATTTAATTTAGCGATCACCTAAGACCAATTAGAACTAGACAAACAAAAAAAATGAACTTTACATCATCATGGGAATAAGACTGTAATTAGGAAATAATTAAGATTCGTGCCGCACGACATGATCTTTATCAAAGGGGAAACAAACAAGAATGGCAAATAAAAGAGAGCAAAATCTCTACTTTGGTGAAGAAGAATTTCTTTCAAAATACTACCTTTTAGATCTATGCTGTCTTGGCATTGAACTTGTTATTAGATATGCAAACTTTATTTCACATCTTGAATACTAATAGGTGAATTATTAATGACAAAGTCCACGCTACTATTATGATCTTTAACATGTTAATATAGTCACGTTGTTATTTTAAAAATTATGGAATTATAAAAAAATAGGTATATATTTAATTCAAAAGGTATATAGCTAGTCAAAAAGTATACAAGTTGTCGTTGGCAAATGATACTAAACTGAAAAAGTGAGATAGTTCAAGCCAAGTCAAGTAAATGATCCTTCTTCTCCTCCTTCATTTGATAGGGTGTAATTGAGAGAGTTCACATTGAAAAAATCGTGGGAATGTGAATCTGTTTCACTCATCCAACCTTTCGTTTGCTCTTTTTCCCTAGAAACAAGGAATTATAAACAAAGACCCAATTAGGCAAAGTTGTAATTATGAATTTTAGCTAATTATTAGACAGACACCACATGTCCTTACTTAATTTGATTGGTTATGTGCCCGTACCTGATGGATGAAGATGATCCTAATCCGAGGGAGAGTGTTCAATATCATACTTTCCAAAAGCAAAAGTAGAGAAAAGGACCATAGAAAGAAGTGGGAATTCGAAGCTATTCAAACATGAGAAAGCAACTTAGGAACATCTCACCAAAGTGCACGGCAAGCCAACTTTGCCTCCCCTGATGACAAAATTCTCTCCACGTATAGGCCCCATTCGATCGTAATCGGATTTACTTCCTTTAATTAACTTCAAATTATCCTTTAATTAGTCATGACAACCACGCAAAAAAAAAAATGAAAAAGGAAAAAATAGTTCTAGGGTCTTCAAATCTTTTTGGTGCAATGTAACTAAAGAATTGGGAAATAATTAAGATTCGTGTCGCACGGCATGACCTTTATCAAAGGGGAAACAAACAAGAATAGCATGAGAAAGCAATGTGATCGGGTGACGTGGGACAAAGAGAAACACGTGAAATTACTTTTTGTCCTTTTTGTACAAATTTGAAATTAAAGTCATGTTTATTTCACAAAAAAAATGAATGATTTGGAAAATATTTTCTAAAAACTGATGGCTTGTATCGTTTACAAAAATCAATGAACAAAAAATATATTCATCACCCATGAAAAATTCGTGGGAATGTGAATCTGTTTCACCATCCAACCTTTCGTTTGCTCTTTTTTTCCCTAGAAACAAGGAATTATAAACAAAGACCCAATTAGGCAAAGTTGTAATTATGAATTTTAGCTAATTATTAGACAAACACCACATGTCCTTACTTAATTTGATTGGTTATGTGCCCGCACCTGATGGGTGAAGATGATCCTAATCCGAGGGAGAGTGTTCAATATCATACTTTCCAAAAGCAAAAGTAGAGAAAAGGACCATAGAAAGAAGTGGGAATTCGAAGCTATTCAAACGTGACAAAGCAACTTAGGCCCATTGCATCAAAGTGCACGGCAAGCCAACTTTGCCTCCCCTGATGACCAAATTCTCTCCACGTATAGGCCCATTCGATCGTAATTGGATTTACTTCCTTTAATTAACTTCAAATTATCATTTAATTAGTCATGACAACCACACAAAAAAAAAGGAAAAAGGAAAAAATAGTTCTAGGGTCTTCAAATCTTTTTGGTGCAATGTAATTAAAGAATTGGGAAATAATTAAGATTCGTGTCGCACGGCATGACCTTTATCAAAGGGGAAACAAACAAGAATAGCATGAGAAAGCAATGTGATCGGGTGACGTGGGACAAAGAGAAACACGTGAAATTTCTTTTTGTCCTTTGTACTATGCATTCTTTAAACAAAGTATTTTTCAACAAATTTGAAATTAATGTCATGTTTATTTAATAAAAAAATGAATAATTTGGAAAATATTTTCTAAAAACTGATGGCTTGTATCGCTTACAAAAATCAATGAACAAAAAATATATTCATCGCCCATGAAAAAGTTTAGATAAAAATTGTTGTTGATAATAAAAATATTTTCCATAGACGATTTGTTTCAACGATACAAGTGAACATTTATAAAAAGATATTTTCCAATTTATTTATTTTTTGTGAAACAAACAAAGCATTAAAATGGATTAGATTCTTGAGAGTCGTTATATAAAGTTGTAGATATCACCCCCAGATTGTAGAATTTGTAAGAAGAGAAATACTAATTAAGTGTAATATGCTAAAATTTTATTGGTGTGTTTGTGGTAATTAAATAGTATGCCAAAAAAATTAAGGAAAGAAAAAATACATAGGCGATGAGAATAGAATAGTGAAAAATGCAAAAGTTATTGAATAAGGTGTCAGCTCCAAATCTAATGTTCCAATCAATTAGATTTGGAGCTGAAGGAATTTTAAATAAATTCAATAGTTTGATGAGACAAACTCAAAAGTTTAGAGGATTTGATAGGAAAAAAATGCTCAAACTTAGGGATCAAAAGTATAGTTTAGTCATTTTAATAAAGCATACAGGGAATATGAGACAAGTTAACTTACCCTTCAAATAAGGACACATCGTAAAACAAGTTACTCAAAGGAAGGATCACACTACTTTGCCAATAACATGGAGGAGCTTGAACTCGAAGAAGAGAGAGAGAGAGATTAGCATGATTTCATGCATGTAGGATGCTGTTCAGTGAACTGCATTAGTCTCTCTTCTTTCGCATGTTATATACTAGGTAATGTTATAGGTTACCATGCTCGATGTACTTGCCCTTATAGTGTAAAAAAAGAAAAATGATTAACATTGCTTGAGAAAGTTGTTATATAAAGTTAATACAATATATTATGCCAAGCACATATTAAGAGATAATGTGATCCATATTGGATCCAACTTAAAAACAAAAAGTTTCCACACAGTTTCCGGATAATATGATTGACTATGTCCATCGGGTCATTCAAAGGATATTCAATATATTTACTTTTGATTCTTGAACCATCACTGTCTCCTACATATATGAGGAGTTCCTAGTTAAAACAAAAGCCAACCTTCCTCCAACCCTGCGCTCTCTCTCACACATAAGCGAGTGTGTGCACACGGAGCCTGGTACATAGATGGAGTCGCACAAGCATTTCAGCCATCCACACAATGCGATCCTTTGCCATCCCTTCAACAAGGGCTTCACCATCCAATTCAATGCTCCAGATGCGAATCCCCCACCACCTCCCCGTGCACTTTGTAAATTGATGATTAATATCCTTGTACTGTTTAATTGTGGTCGTTTGGGCTTCCTATTTTCAGCTTCATTTTTTTCGGGATTCCAAAATGATTTTGAAATTATGAAAAAACTATTTAAGAAGATCCTTGAAATTAGGGATCAAGTTATGTATGTGACTAGCACTGAGATTAAAGATTAACTATATAAAGAAAGTCTGCATAGATTAACAGAAAATTGATAGAATGTACTGTCAAGCTCTACTTGAAAATTAACCAAATTCCAACAGGAATAGATAACTCTTCCCTGCTGAGTACGTATTGCCAATTTGATCTCCAGATTTTCTGACAAGCATAACGAGAAAATAAAAAATTCATGTACAGAACTATAGTTAAAATGCACAATAACCTTAGCCAAGTAACTGCAGAGAAAAACTGAAAAGGAAATGATCATATCGGCTTTTTGGCTTATGCCAAGAGTATACCACATCTAGGAGTCACAAACCCAGTATCAATTTCAAATGGAGCTAGCACAACTTCTAAAAGAACTAGGGGAAGATAAATGATCACAAATGACTGGCTGAACGTGCATGGCAAAGATCATTAATGCAGAAGTGAAAAGAACCACGTGCTTATTAGCAACATAGCCGATTCATAGGAAGTGCCGTCGTTACACCTGAAAGGGAAATTTATCCAGCAAACCTAACACAAAAGTAGCACCATGCACACGGATGAGACAGACAAGCACTCTTCCACTGAAGATGGCGATAAGAGACAGGAGATAGCTAGTAAGAAGATCATGAAAATCAAATTGCCATTCTCACCAAAGCTTCCAAAAGACCTCCACATTTTACTGAGAAAGGAACTCCATAGCACAATGCGTGGAAGGTGAGACGGAATTTTACCAAGTTAATTACATATAGGAATAGCTTCTTGAGGCCAAAAGGACTTTTCAGAGTTTTTAAGACAAAAACCACATCCTATGACATGAAAGTAATGGGACTGCGTATTGAAACACCACAAACAGCCGAGAATCCTGCCAAAAGATTAGCAAAGTTAATATAGTGCAAATTATTGATAGGAAGCTCACATAATAAAATGTGTATAACAAAACATAGAGTTTACCTGCTTAAATCCTTTCAAAAAGATAGTTGAATAATTCTAGCCAATACAGGCATTCATTTCTAAGGCAGCTTCTCTTTTGCAAAGAGAAACGCATTACTTCCACAGGTGAATCTCTCGCCCTATCCTTAAAAGAGCTGTCTAGACACCTAAAAGCTGTCTGCACGCCGTAGTCGGAAATGGCAATGAAGAAGTCAACCAAGATCAATCCCAGATGCATTTGCAGTTGCTAAAGCATGTAAGCGAAAGAGAATCCAGTACCCATCATAGCATTGAAATGGTAAGGCCAAATTTGATTGTTCAAGTCAAGCAAGCAATGTCACTGGACCAAAACATCAAAACGAGCATTCACAGACATTATACAGTCAAATCTTTTAGCCAAAGTTCGCACATCAACAGTCTGATCAAGCAGATTTGTCCACCCAGAGAACCATGAAGAAGAGATGCAACAGAAGAGACTTTGACAACTCCAGCAAGAAACAGCAGTATCTCCAATTGCACTGCTACAAGCACAAAATATTTTTCAATCAACACAGAATCAACTACTTCACTATAACTGGAAAAAATTGTGTGCATACCTATCAGGAGTACTCTTTCTACCCCGAACAGAAGTTTCCTGTAACACAACGTCCATAGGGACCAGAACAGTCCTGATTATAGCAGTCATTTCCTGATCCTCCTCAAGTACCATCTCTATTGCGCCTGCCAGATTGATCACCATTTCGATCAGGACCACAATGTCCACCACCACCACCACCTCCTCCACCTCCATACCTGTCATTCCTCCCCGAATACCTACGTCCTCTGCCCTCTTCAGTAGGACACTCCCTTGTAGAATGCCCAGGCTTGCGACAAGCACTCTCCATCTCCACCTCCACTTCCACCACCACAGTCCCGATTAGGGCCACGATCATGACCATGGTCACGACTGCAATCACCATCTTGGTCACTACATGAACCTTGATGTTGAGGTTTTCCCACAATGATATTTCCCTCTTCCAAGTCTGTCCCATTTATACTCATCCATTGCTTAGTTCTCATCAGAAGTTACAAAACCAAATCGACGAGAGCATCTAGAGAACTTGTCAACCACCACCTGCTAATTTGTATTATATGACAAGGAAAATAACAGCTATTTTCCTAGACTTTGCTCCTCATATCAAATGCCCCATTCTCAAATTCCAGAACATACAATAATCACTCACTTTTTTTTTTTTTTTTTTTGGTTGTTGTTGTGGATTTTGGGTTGCATCTCGTACCCATACATATTTCTCGAATTACCCCATCCTCAATGTTGCATTCCACTTTCTGGTTTAGATCTCAAGCATGCATAAGAGCAAATCGGTCAATTTAGGTTGGGAGATGCATGATGTAGATTTTGAAATGTGAGGAGGGTATTTGATGTATAAAACAAATTGAGGATGGTTTTTGAAATTACACTTATGTGATATTAATATGCTTACTTCATCACCACATAATCATATCAAGGATAGTAAATATACCGAATAAAATTTCAGCACAGATGCATCTCATGTTCCAAAAAATGAGAACCTTAGGTTTCTAGAGTTAATTGATCTGAAGCATACAAACTAAATACAATGCTAGAGCAGTTATTGCCCACACTCACTAAACTAGACCTGACCGATCGAGTTACAAAATTCTAGGGACCCACACTAGCTCATAATGGGAAATACAACTTCCCCTACATTTTCCATACTAGATTTGTTCTGTCAAATGTTCTATTAAAAGAGTCTACAATTTTTTAATAGATGACACAAAACCATTTTGTAGATAAGAGCACCAATCCAAAACTTGGTGAGTTTCACCAATGAACATGGAGTATCAACTCTGATCCATTTAAAAAATACGACTAGCCTCTAAAACTACAACAAGAGATTTTTCATTCAAATCCAACCAGCAACCTGGATCCAAGCGTTCAGCAAGAATAAGTAATGAGGATTTTTAGAGTCTTAAATTAGCTATCAAATTAAATTGTTCAGTCAAATCAGGGACCACAATTCAGTCTCCATTGCCACGAATATGGTTTTTCCACAAGAAAGGCTAGCAAAAGCAACATATTTTATCCTTCATAATTTGCCCCTTTTTCCCTAGCTAGGTTCTCAGGGTTTCAAATTGTAAATCAATATAATGCATAAGTTTAACCAGTACTATGAAGTTTTATTTGGTTGTCCTCTCCTGTCATGCATTGTGACTGCTAAATTTCCACGCTAAAATAAGTACACCAACTCTCAATGAGCAACAGAGATTCCAACTCCATGTTGAGCTCGGTTGAAGTAAGAATTTCCGGACTAATCTCAATGAGCAACAAAGATTCATGAAGCCAAGGCTGACCAATGACGATGACACAATTTCTTGTTATACTGCAAATGACAGCCAAACCTCATTCTACTGCAACAAGCAGATGATCCCTCGAGGGTTAGAATTAAATCCACAATTTGTCAAGTGTTTCGCAACTGTTTCTCCCAACTCTTTTTGCCAGTAATGTACAGCCTCGGCTTCAAATAGAGGCCATATAACTGCTGTCTCGGCTGTAAGATTGACACTGGCGGCAGGTATTTGTGGCTGTTCCATGTTAGAGCAGAAAAAAGAAAAAAACACACAAGAGTTCAAATCTTACCAAAAAAAATGAGGAAAGCCATTTCTCCTGCCATTCTTTGACCCCACATAAGAGATCATTTAAAACCTTATTTCTCTTCACAATTACGAGAGGACAAAAAGCGTAACCCGGGGGATGACTGTTCTGTCACACTAAGCTTAATTTAAGTTGATAACCATTTTTTTTATTATGAAAAATGGACGATCCCAGTTACGTTAGAGAGTATAATAGCAAAACAAAAGTGAAAGAAGATGAAGAAGACTGAAGAGATCTGTGAATGTGTGTATTCAATTGTATATTCTGATGTACAATGCTTCTGTAATTATAATACAGAGATGAAATAATAAAGGCAAAGAGATATTAGGAAATCAAAATCTAATCTCAATCTAAGATTCCTAGCTAATTTATGTACAGACAAATTTGGTCGAGAATCCGAGCATATCTTCCAGATTGGTGCATATCTTCCAACACTCCCCCTCAAGCTGGTGGCTGGTAGATATCCAAGACACCCAGCTTGCTTAGTAGATATGCATGCTGTCTTTGACATAGAGGTTTGGTGAAGATATCAGCTGGTTGCTCCGCCATTCCAATTCCTCTGGTCTCGATTACCCCTTCTTGAATCTTGTCTCGAGTGAAATGACAATCCACTTCTATAGCTTCGTTCTTTCATGTACAATAGGATTCGCTGCAAGTTTGAGTGCGGCATCGTTGTCACAGAACAACTTAGTCGGACCCTTCAATTTTATCCCAAGATCCCCAAGTAGTCCCCATATCCATATGATCTCACAGGTAGTCTTTGCCATAGCTCGATACTCGCCGGCTGAAGACAATGATACGGTAGCCTGCTTCTTGGTTTTCCATGAAAGAAGGGAATTTCCAAGTTTAATACAAAAACCTGTAATGGATCGTCGACTCATAGGACAGGTCGCATAATCTGCATCACAGTATGCCAACATTTCCATGTTGCAATCTCTGGACAAAAGAATCCCTAGTCCTGGACATTTTTTCAAATATTTCACGACCTTCAAAGCAGCATTTAAGTGAGACAACTTTGGACTATGCATGAACTGACTGAGAGTCAGTACTGCATATGATATGTTGGGTCTGGTCATAGTCAAGTATATAAGCTTCCCAACGAGTTTCTGATAACCTGAAGGATCATTGAGGATGGGATCATGATTCTCAGATGTCCCAGCATCATAATCCTTGGTGGTCAATTTCACATTTTGCTCAATTGGAATGACTGATGGTTTGCATCCCGACAAGCCTGCCTCTGATATAATCTCCAGCACAAATTTCCGTTGACTAAGAGAAATCCCACGATCAGATCTAGCAATTTCTATCCCAAGGAAGTATTTGGGTGCTCCCAAGTCTTTAATGTGAAAAGTAAAGTGCAGATAGTTCTTGAATCTCTCTATCACAGTTCTATCATTTCCCATAATGAGGATATCGTCAACATATATCATCAGATAAATAAATGACGTACCTTGATTCCATGTGAATAAGGCGTAATCATATCTGGACTGCTTGAAACCTGTAGAAATGAGAGCATCGGCAAATTTGGCATACCATTGCCTGGAAGCTTGCTTGAGACCATAAAGAGATTTACGGAGACGACATACTCTATTCTCCCCCTGTCTCCGTAATCCTTGAGGAATATCCATGTAGATTTCCTCTTCTAGATCTCCATGCAGAAAAGCGTTATGCACGTCCATTTGATGTAATGGCCAATCATTAATAGCTGCAACAGATAAGAATGATCTTACGGTTACGTCTTTGGCAACAGGGGAAAAGGTCTCATGATAGTCAAACCCCTCCCGTTGAGTAAATCCTTTGGCTACCAACCGAGCTTTGTAACGTTCAATGGATCCATCAGCGCGGTATTTAATCTTGTAAACCCATTTGCATCCGATGGGTTTCCTATTTGGTGGTAGATTGACCAAATCCCAGGTCTCATTTGCAGTTAGTGCCTGCAATTCAGCCCCCATGGCTTCTTGCCATCTTGGGTCTTTAGCTGCTTCTTCATAAGTAGATGGCTCGATATCCTCTGATATTCGACTCACACAACATCTATGTTCCGGTGAAAGTCTATGGAACGAAACATAAGATGATATTGGGTAGTGAATACCTGGTGAGTTGAGGGAGGCACAAACATAGTCTTGTCTCCAGGCTGGCGGTCGTGTAGACCGACCAGATCGTCGAGGAGGATTCACTTGAGCCGGAGTTGAGGATATTTCTGTATTGCCAATTTCATTGGAGGATTCTTCTATCATTGAGAAATTTCCTTGAACTTCATCATTGGAATTTTCAGCAATTTGTGGTGCAGAGATCTCAGGAGCCATTGGAGCAATTGGTGCTTGAGTTCCTATCACAAAGTATTCAGTATGTGGAGATTCCTCCATAGATAATGACTTACCAGAAGTGTTTGATGCCTCCCTTGAAGAATCCCCTTCCTTGAAAGGAAAAACATCTTCGTGAAAAGTTACATCTCTGCTGATGAAGAATTCCAGCATTGATTGATCCAGGACACGATATCCCTTCTGTAAATTCGGATAACCCATGAATATGCAACGTCGTGCTCGAGGGCCCATTTTGTCTCAAGGACCCAGGACAGTAGCAAAACATTGGCAACCGAATATCCTTAAATGACCCAATTCCGGTTTCTTCTTGAAGAGTAATTCAAATGGAGTTTTTCCATTGAGTACCCGAGTTGGCATACGGTTGATGAGATATGTCGCAGTAATTATGCATTCGCCCCAATAATTTTCTGGAGTAGCCGCCTGAAACTTTAATGCACGTGCAACTTCCAAAAGGTGGCGATGCTTACGCTCCACTACTCCATTCTGTTGTGGACTATAAATGCAAGTACTCTCATGAAGAATCCCATGAGATGATAAGAGTAAATTGCAGTCATTGTTGAAAAACTCCTTTCCATTGTTTGTCCTAACTCGTTGAAGAGATCTCCCAAATTGATTCTTGGATAGAGCAATGAAAGTTTTCAAGTGTGAGAAAACTTGTCCTTTGGACTGCATCGAAAAACCTGTGTGGCACGAGAATAATCGTCCACAATCGTCAAGAAATATCGGGACCCATCATGATGTTGGGTATGATAAGGACCCCATACATCCATGTGAATTAAAGAAAAAATGTGCATGGCACGATTGTTACTAAGAGCAAAGGGAATGCGTGATTGTTTTGCAAGAGGACATATCTGACACTTAGAGTAAGGAATGGAAGCACTATGACCCAATCGTGAATGTAAAAGATAGTCTTTATCATTGGTAGTCATGTTACACAATGACATTTTATTTGAAGGAAATAAAGACAAATCAAAATTACTTGGAGAATTCTTCCATAGAAATAACCCTTCAGAAAGACTACCCAAGCCCATCACTTTGCCAGTCGAAAGGGCCTGAAAGAAGCAAGTGTCAGAACCAAATAATACACGACAGGAATTTTCTCTGCAGACTTTGGACACAGAAATAAGATTGAATCGAAATTCTGGAAGGTAAAGAACATTTTGAAGTGTGATTTGTGGGCTGAGTTTGACTGTTCCAGTGATTTTGACATGAGTAATATTTCCATTTGGTAACTGAACAGAAATAGGGAATTCCAAATCCTCATGAATATCTGAAAATAATGCCCTCTCACAAACAATATGATCACTTGCCCCGGAATCAATTATCCAGGATTTTCTGGAAATAATATTAATCAGGCAATGAGAAATACCTTAGAAATTTCCTCCTTTATTTGAGGTATCTAATTTCTGTATCGCCTGCATCAGTTGCTAGTATTGGTCATTTGTGATAGACCGATTAGCATTAGAAACACCAACCTGATAAGCTGCAGAAATTTTTTTGCCCTTTTCTCCGGGTTTACCGTGCAGTTTCCAGCAATTTTCCACTGTGTGGTGTGGCCTTCTGCAAAAATCACAATATAATTTACCCTCTTTTGGGTTGAAATTTTTTGCAGATGCCGAGAAAATTCCTCCACCGTTAGATCCCGAGAAATAACTCCCACCGTCAGATGCGAGGGAAATGCCGCCACCGTCGGATGTCTTCCAAGTCCCCTCATCTCGTCCGTTGGATCCGGACGAATAGATAGACCCTTTCGAGCCGTCCGATCCGCGCGGCAAATCTGAGCCGCTCGTTCCTCCTCTTTTAAGGATGCGGGAATCCTCAGATCCGAAAGCCCGTAACCCTAGCTCGCCCCCTTTTTCGTGTGCTAGGGTTTTGGGTCCCCAATTTCGCCGCTCGCCGCGACTGGCCAGAGCGAAGCTCTCTCCTCCTTTCGCCGGTTCTGATGAAGCGAGCCTCTGGCTTTCTTCTTGGACGGCCAATTGAAAGATCCGTCCGAGAGGCGGCACCGGTTCCATGGCCAATATCTGCGATCGGAACGTCAGGTAAGAGTCATTCAAGATAAGTAAAAATCGGGTCGCCTTTTCTCGTTCTTTCATCGACCGGTACTGTGTGAGCGTCTCCTCTGGTCCTTCGAGCTTCTCTTCTGCAGCTTCGAGGTCATTCCACAGAGACGATAATTTGTTGTAGCATGCGGAAATCGTCATGTTTCCTTGTTTTAACTCGTTGATTTCCTGCATTAACGAAAAAATTCTTGCCTGATCTAATTTGCCGTACATTTGCTTGATATTCTCCCACATATTTTTGGAATCCTCCGTCGGCGGCAAATCGGCCGCGACGTCTGGGGAGATGCAATTCCCGATCCATGAGCGGACGAGCTGGTTGCATTTCTTCCAGTGTCGCGCCAGTCGGTTGTCGGTCGGAATCGGGACGGTTCCATCTAGGAACCCATCCTTGTCTTTTGTCACCGTGCTCGTCGAGATCTCGGGACCACGGAATAGTTCTCGGCCCGGTTAATTGCAGGTTGATTAGCCGCAATTCTGGGCCATCGGCTGTTGAGACATACAGGGGGTCTCTGGGCTCCGCTCGTCCGGTGATTGCTCCGATGGGAAACGGAAAAAAACCGGGCGCGAAATTCGGGTAGGGACTTGTCCCTAAACCCGATTCGTCTAACCCGCATTGTAAGTCCCCAGGTAAGAATTCGTTCCATTGCCCGGGTCTCCTGACCCGCTCGACCCACTCGTCCGCTCCAACCCGTTGGTTGGGCTTGCCCTAGTCATGGATGGTGGGCTCCCTTCGGGTTGGACGTGGCTTTGGTGGCCCATGTTACCAGGCAATGATGGAATAGGGCTCGACCCAATGTACCATGGGTAAGGTACCCACTGGATTGGTTGACCCGCAATGGGTTGCCCCAGATTAATCTGAGCCTGAGTTGGCCGCCATTGCACGGGCTGAGGTTGAAGAGGTTGGGTCGTCGCAGCAAGCTATGATGAGATTTCTGCCGTTGTTTGATTGTCAGCAGAGAAGCTAGCCTGCGAAGGAGAGCTGGCCATGGTCGGTAAGAAAAAAAAAATCTTCTCCTTTGGTAAAATAATCCCTATTTTCCAGAAAGGCAAATCTATCTGTTTGCAGATCCGAGTTCCCCTGGATTAGATGATCAAGAGCGGAAGCGAAGTTGAATCAGCAGCCCGGCTAGCTCTGATACCATGAAAGAAGATGAAGAAGACTGAAGAGATCTGTGAATTTGTGTATTCAATTGTATATTCTGATGTACAATGCTTTTGTAATTATAATACAGAGATGAAATAATAAAGGCAAAGAAATATTAGGAAATCAAAATCTAATCTCAATCTAAGATTCCTAGCTAATTTATGTACAGACAAATTTGGTCGAGAATCCGAGCGTATCTTCCAGATTGGTGCATATCTTCCAACAAAAAGCAATGGCAAACTCACTTGATTTTCCCAAATTCTCTTCACGCTCGCTGCACATCTCCCACGAGTCATTCCCTGCAGAGACGAAACAGAGACTCTCAAGTGGCCACACACCAAAAAAAAAAGAAAAAAAAAAATCGAACCTTTAGCTCGTGCATTCACATAAAGCGCGAGATATATATATATATAGAGAGAGTATATAGAGAGAGAGAGAGGGGCTTACTCTGACGTCGAGAATTATGACATCGGAGGTGACACACCTGAGGCCTCCTCGGCTCCATCCAAGACCGATTTCGCATTCCCATCCTCACCGTCGACTCCGCCACCGCCGCCGCGTCCGCCGAAGTCGCCGAGAGGAGCAGCGGAGCTTGGAACGCACCACAAGCGGAACCTCATGGGAACCGGGGGAGACAGCGACGGCGCCGAAGCGAGGCTCGGGCTGCGGATGCGATCGGCGTAGATGCAGCGGAGCCGAGACGGGAGGCATCGGCGATGCAGCGACCGGGAGACGTAGCGGTTGAGGCGGAAGACGAAGGGGTTGAGTATTTGTGGGGGCTCTACAGGCAACTTAAGACATCCATGGTTTGGATTCCTCATTGATTACACATTCATTTACCACTCTCGGGAGTGTTTTCCAGGGTGTATTAACGAGGTATTGTATTAATTTTGCCCGATGTGGCTCGGGCTATTTTGCTTTCCATACTTTATATGCTTTATTATTGATTAATTTGCTTGAGTATTTGTGCATGGACATCTAGATCCATGTTAAGGAGTAAAATAGAAATACCACATGAAAAATGTCTTACATAAAAGGAAAAAGCTAGCAACAAGGTATTAGATTAATCTAGCATAATCAAGTACTGAAACTTGTGAAAATTTGTGTTCAAAAGAGTAAGATGGACTCCAAAGCTATTAACCAGCCCAAAAAAGGTTATCGGCTACTCTAGAGTAAATCAAATTCAATAATCAAATGAGAAAATCAAGTTGAAACTAGTAGGATTTGGGAAGCCTATACCAAGTGCTAATACCACCTCGCAAGGGGAGCCTTTGTGCGTGCTTAGTGATCCGTCAAACCTCCTTAGGACGTCTTATAGCCTTCGGGAGGCTTCCAACCTTCCGAACAACATGCACAAAATATTCTTGATTTTATAGGACTTTGAATCTTGGGCTATGAGTGTATTATAAGTTCGCATGCATCTTACTTCAACTACTAGAAGATATGTACATTATAACTTTGGATTAAGTGCTATTACATCAATTGAATAGTTTATTTATTCAACTTTCGTTTGTTTATACTAGGAATAATGATTCCGCGTAAGTTCGGTCGTGAATTCACTGCTTCTTGACATTATTTTGTTCCCATATTTCTTGGCCTTATGAATCTGAGTGATGATGGGCTTGATCGATTTTAGTCTTGGGTGCTAATTTGGAAGAAATAAGCATTTAGATACAATAATGGTTGCTGAAAATAAGCGATCGAATAATAAGATAAATAGAATAAAGAAATAAATCGGACACTAGATTTATTTTAGGATGAGATCAGCATAAATGTAGATCAAGCGATAAAATAAAGATTACAACAACACTTGAGTCAATCAAGTATTCTAACTATTTCCAGCCTCTAATTATATCAAATAACTCAAAAAGTATTTAGCCCTCATAATTCTTCATAAAATAATATCTTAATCTCATAAAGGAATTCACTAATTTTATCCACAAGAATTAATTAGCTTCTACACTCTCACATTGCTTCATGGTGTAATTCATGAAAAAACCATCTTCTCGATACTCTTCACAAAAGAAGACCCACTTCTTGCATATTAAAGAATATGATCCAAAATAGAAAAATTATTCAAATTAGGAAACTTCCTATTTGGATCAAATTTCATCGGCTCAAACTCAAGACATATTTCATAAGCTAATTTTTGTACAATTAAGGAATAATAATTCTTTAATTTTCTTTGCAAGCAAAGAAAACAATCATAGCCAATTTATACTTAAGTAGGTCTATTTCACAATTTAAGCAAGTACATTTATTTAAAAAGTCTGATAATCAACTTTACTTCCGGATATCAATTATAATATACGCCTTTTCCGTAAATTACGATGTCATGATAAATATAGTTTGTTTCTCCACACAATATTAAGAAGATTATAACATTTTCTCGTAAAAATTTATAAAATGAAATTCATGGAGGACAAGTGTGTTCTAGAACAACCCGTGAGAGCTGATTAGGCGATGGGACATTTAAGTAGAACGGTGGTTGATATGTGCCAGTAGAACATATGAGAGATCTCTGAAAATCGTGGTGATTCAATGGGGAGCTAGTGGAACATGATGGATAGGGGATGGAGGAAAATCTAAACTGTGTCATGGGTTGACATTAAGGATGCATTGATTTCACTGAAATTTTATGATAAAAAAATATTTTTTTAACAATCATTTTCAAGGAAAATAGTCAATTTTTATTTGTTTAGTTGTTTGAGGAAAGTGATTTCCATCTTATCAGAAAGAGAAATCCTTTTCCTCCTATCTAAAATTGTTGTTTTCAGTTTTTGGAAAACATTTTCACTAGATCGATTAATTTTCTAACAGTTTTCCTTTAAACAAATGGAATTTAAAAGTGGAGTTTGCTTCTAATGTAGATTCGGAGGTGATTATGCTCGGTTTCAGGGGAACGTGCATGACTGGCGACCACAAACCCCCTTTTTGCACAGATTTGGTGAGAAGGAATGCGACCTGCAAACTGAGCATTTCCTTGAAGGATGGGTGCCTTGCCCGGTTGCCCCATCTTGTTACATTGTCTCTAACTTACCTTCCCCTGAAAACATTGCTATCTGTCTCCTTCACTAATAAAAAAACAAAAGCGAGAGGGACCAAAGGATTCCTACTTCCCTTGTGGATTGTTCTAGCTAAAAGTGTCAGGATTGTTCTAGCTAAAAGTGTCATATGTAATGTGGCCTATTATGTGGTTGAATATGGCTTTTCATTTTGAAATTTGAAGTAGTTCTTGCACTAAAAAGAGAGCATTATCTACCATGGTGAAAGAGAATTTACTTAAAAAAATATTACTTTTTAGACCCATATTAATACGGAAAGTAAATTTTACATCTTCAATAGTTCTAGATGAATCATTAATTAATAACAGAGTCCACATTCTCATATTATATGTCACACCCCGATTCTCGATCGCGGGCCCATCCCTTACCTGGTTGATTAATTTGCGACGTCCCAGGAAGGTCGCCGACCCATTCATTTATATGCGCATGCGGAAACTTAAATCAAATCCCCAGACAACAATACGATGGGATAGAAAAGTAGGACTACCAATTTGTTTCCAAACAAACGGCCTTTTATAAACAAACAAGTTTACAAACCATATTAGGCTGTTTACAAAACATCGGCTTAATAACCAAAGAGAACTATCCTATGACCTCTTGGTCGAACACATTCGCCGATTCTTCGGTCTCCACCTTTCCAGACTCCGGGGTTCTCGATCCTTCACCAACATCACCTAAGGACCTGAAATGGTTATTCAATAACCAATGAGACAACGTCTCAGCAAGTTCTACCCCCTAAGAGGCGAATAGTAAACCAATATACTATGGGCTGCCTAAGCACACACAGGTTAGAGGACTTACCTTGGCCTCGAGATTCTACCTGCAAGTCAGTACAATTCATAATAGGCACCCACTTATTCAACATAGATCGAACTATCGATCAATCGACCTAGTCGATTACATATCAAACATACCATTTCTTGGTCATTTCACTCAATACCGTCCATTCTCCAAAATAACCTATCGGGTTATCGAGCTAGTATTTTATGATTCATTCTTCGAGATGACAAACTAAGTCACCGAGCCACTATAATATACTATTCATTCTCCAAGATAACCTATCGAGTTACTGAGCAAGTATATTATAATATTCATCATAACGTCCATTCTCCAAAATGACATGTTGAGTCACCGAGCCGTTATGGCATGTCGTCCATTCTCCAAAATGACCTATAGGGTCACCAAGCCGACATTGAATACCGTCCATTCTCCAAAATGACCTATAGGGTCACCGAGCCGGTACTATATAAATGTCGTCCATTCTCCAAAATGACCTATAGGGTCACTGAGCTGGTATGATACAACATTCAGATTTTACATCAATTTACCATTTTTATCATACCCGATAAAAATAGCCGTGTGTGGGTACACGGTCGGCCTTAGCCAACATACTATAATTTCTTTTCCACAAATCCCACCATTTTCCGTAGTCCACCAAAACATTTTTGGTGCTGTCAACCGACACCCGGTTTTTTTTCCAAATTAATTAATTTAGGAAAATAATCCAATAATCACAATTAATTCATTTCAGCACAAAATAAAGCTCAATTAAATAAACAGACTGTACCACGATAACCAGCATAAAATTCCAGTCGTCGACCATCCCGGTCTAATTTTCGGGAAAAAATTAATTAATTAAATTAATTTCAAAAATTAATAAATAATTACTAAAAATCCAATTTAGGCCTGTAATGCCTAATTGGATGCCGATATGGACCCGGAAAAATTCCAAGACCCATTCAATAATTAATATAGCGTGTCTACTCACTAATGACTAAGTCTAACCACCAAACATGCATTGAAATTAACTAATAATCACTAATCTAGTTTAATCTAACCACCTAATCATACTTAACTTAAATTAATCAATCCTTAAGCATCATTAGAAAACTAAGCAAGAATTAGTGAGCTAAACTCACCCGTTTAACGATCCGCTTGGATCGAAACGTCGGGAACGTCGCGGGGGACGTTTTTCTCCAAAGCGGGCCTAGGGTCCAAGGCCCGTAAACACCTCAAAACGGTCTCCAAAGGTGCTGTGATACCCACTAAAATAGTTGCTGTTCTTGGCTGAAAATGAAAGGGAATCAACTCGGTTTAGCGCGGTGAGGCTCAGGAATGAAAGAATAGGCCAAACCGGGCCTTGGCGGGGCTTTACCAAGGAAGAAACGGCTATGGACAGCCTTGGTTGAGCTGCAACGGAACTGGATAGCAGCTGAGAGGTGAGAGAGGCGGCCAAGGGGCGACGGTGCGCAGGGCTAGTAGCGCGCGCACAGGCGGGTGCGCGTGAGGCGGACAGCGGTGATCCAGCGTGGCGGTGGCGTCCAAGTGGCAACGGCTGCTGCTCCTCTTCCTTGGCTTGCTGGTTTCGCACAAATGGAGGGAGAGAAGGAGTGTGAGACTGGCCAAAGAGAGAGGAAGTGAGAAGATAGAGATGAGGGAGAGATGGAGAGTCCCTTGGCCAACTTTTTCCACCAAAATATCTCCCAACAATTCTTCTTGACCAAGTATAATCCCTTGGCCTCCAATGACCCACACCAACACTTCTCACAACCCCTCAAATGGTGCATTTTGGCTAGGCATAAGGGGGGTTACGAAATTGGCTTCCATTGGCTTCAATTGGCCACTCATTTCTCTTCAATTCAATCTCAAATGGTCTCTATAAAAATCAATTAACATCTCAATGCCTCCATTGATAATTTTCCTCATCCAAGAATCCATCTTGCATTCCAATTTTGCCATCAAAAACAATTATCGGTGTTTTCTGCCCAAAAATGACCCGGCGACGACTTTTTCCCAAAAAGTGTCGGGTGTCAGAAAAATCTTTTGAGACTGAGTCGACTCCTAGAATTTATCGTGACATGACAGAAACTTCAATTTCTGAAATCGGACTTGAATTCACAGTTAATTTCAACTTGACGCGTTTTTAGCGTGACCTAGACTACCGGGTAACTTTCAGAAATTTTTAGTGCAAATGACCCGTGGTCGATTTTCTTCGAGCCACAATGAACCCACTCGACTCATTGGCGACTATCGGTTGTCGTGAAAATCTTGAGGATCTAAATACGGACATAGGGCACCAAAACGACAATAAAATCAAATTAGTGTCGGTCGACAATAATTTTCCAATTTAGTGGTGTCACCCACGATTAGCCACACATCTCTATCGAACCGACCTATCTCTGATCTCAAATTGATTTTTAACTGTGCCATAATAGCCTCTAAAGATGAGCACGGTCGAGAAACCAATTCCTGGTCGAATTCTCAAGTCTATTTTCTTTAAAATTCTTAATGGTTTCCCCAGATAGTCTAGTTATCTCGAGAGTGATCGGCTTTGAGAATAACCGTATAGGTCCGTCAATGAAATGCCCGATTTATTCAGTAGAAAACAGAGTTGAAAATCTGGGATGTCACATTATAACTATGCGATTGTAAATAAACTTTAAGAAAATTGAAAAGTTTAGGACTGAATTGACATACGTACAATAGTTTTAAAACTAATTTGGTATTTATCCCGACTATGAATAAGGCCATCAAAAGCATTCGTTTGGCAAGCCACGAAACGATGAGCCTTGGTGAAAGCCACACAAAAGCCGCAACGGCCACAGCTTCACGATTAGAGAGAAAAATAAAAGAGTTGCGGATGTGTCTTCATATAAGCTAGTTTGCTTTCAGTTTTTTGTGTGGGGTGTGAGAAAATTAAATTGTAATAATTGTGGGAGACAATATTTTATTGGAGTGTTATTCTTGTACTGTAACTAGGTATAAATGTTTCTCAAGTTGCCTGGTACAATTTTCTCATATATCTCTACGATGCTTCTACACCCAACAAATGATATTTATGATTTTTTTTTCTTTCCCTTTCTTTAGTTTTTCTTTCCCACCATTTAGGGTGGCAACAGTCACCGGCCGACCCTCGCTAGCACTAGGTGGGCCCAGATCGAGTGAGGGCTGCAATGCCCTTGCTTGGCCAGATCTGGCAAGGGCATTGCAGCCCTCGCTAGATCTAGGCAAGGGACGGGCGCCCACACTCTCACTAGCGACCGGCGAGGGTCAGCATGCATTTCAGACGTAAAGCCATTTCTTCGTATTCACCACTTGTACCTTGAGTTTTTGGCACAAAATTGCACCGCATCAGACTGTCAACCTGTGCAAGATCATCCACACTGCGACGAGGAATTATAGAGACTTTACTTCTCCTAAGCCACCTTTGGTCCAAGAGGCTATTATGACCTCACTCATGGTCTACTGTGATGAATCGCTAATGAAGCACTTTAATCTCAACTCGGTGAGACCAGAGGAAGCGGCGAGAGCGACCGTCAAAAAGGGTAGACAAATCTCAATAACAATGAGTAGTTTTACATAATTGTAGTATACTTCCCTAAAAATAACGGGGACGAAGAAACAGCACAGAGATTCTTTTTACAAATATGGAAAAAGAAGCTATGTACAACCACGAAAATGAATTCCTGAAGCACCTCAATCACCGCGTTGAACACTATAAACGAGTCACCTGACCTCAACGAGACAGAGAAGCTGTACCGATTGATTTGGGAGGATCATTATCGATATGTGGAAGGAAAAGAACGCGATCATCTCAAAGGGGTGACCTGAAAACACAGACGCTGATATAACAGCGTAAGTCGTGTGACCATATACCGAATACACGCAAAGGAACAGCACCTGTGTTGCCAAGATCACCCATCGGAGATACCTCCCTTTCTTTGGTCCGTGCGAATTTGGGGTGGTGGGTCTCCTGCCTCGAGCTTTTCTTATGTAGGAAGAGTCAAAGCTCGGGGGTACTCACAACATCATGTCGCTAGAATGTGCTCATCTTAGCGACACCCTGAAACTGTTGCCTTCAGATGTGCTGTCCCTGCTTGTCGTATATGGAGGCGTAAGTGACAAAAATACTCTGCCCCAGAAAGAGCAGGACCCGCGTGTACAACGCATCCCGATCCGATCAATCAGATTTTGCGGTCAATGAGAACGAAATCCTGGCATCTTTCTTGAATTGGTAAGGGAGAAATCGAAGCCGTGTATCATCCCCTTCGAGTCATTTTAAGGTCTGCATCACATGAAGCGCGGTTGCTCGAAATCCCTGTGTCCCCTATTGCCCGATATGGTGCGCCCATAACACTTGAGGGCAAAATGCATGAGTTCACAAATCCGGCTATTCTGGGTGTGGTTTTTGTGAGATACACAATGGTTCTTAAGGTGGACATAGGTGTGCCAGAGAGTCTTATATTGTACCGTTTCGTCACCATCTATATTCTAGTAGATGGGAACCTCGAAAGACCGATTTCGTACCCCGATGACCACAACGGTGGCGATGGAAACAATAGGGAGGAGTTGAAGCTGGAGGTGGTGTAGCATGAAGGGAGAATGCATTTGGTTTTGGATGCTCATAACTTTTTGGGCGTAGAATTATGCGATCGGGTGGGGGACGGATGGACAATGGTGAGGGTGTCCGCTAGAAGGGGTGCTAGGGAGACAAGTACCTTTTTGATTCCTCCCATTTTAGGCTTTTCCTTTTGCTATGTAGTCCATCACTAAGAATTGAAAGCATGACTCCCCTTTGTTGTTAGTGTTCTTAGATTCATGTAAGCATAATTCATGTTATAAATGCTTATTTTATATTTATGTCTTTCGCTTGCGTGATAATATAAAAGAGACTAAGACGATTCTTAGAAGTGGCATATTGAAGAGTCACATGTGATCACATATTATTTTTATAATAATGAGGTTCCATTTTTATTTCTTACTTTGTGTGCCTTTCTTTTATTTGCAGGTGCAGTTGCAAAATCGGCACAATTCCCCCTTCATGTATGGTTACCCGATGGCATAGAATTAGAGGAAAGTCATTTAGTAATAGTTTCGTTTTGTTTTAAAGGCCAAAACAAATAGGCCAAGTTTGCAAGAGAGAAAGACAAAAATCTATAATACTAGATGTCTGGAGGTACTTATATTAGGAGCCATGCTTTTTTGATTTTTTGTTTTGTTACATTTTCTTGGTGCAACTCTCAAACAGGTTACATTTTCTATCTTTTGAGCTAAAGCGCAACAAAGTACATTTATTTTTCACATAGCAGAAGGATAATGATCTTTCGTTGAAGACTACATAAACTATTCTGATCGTCCTTTGATTGCTAAGTCATTAGTCTCCATCTCTTGTGGTTTTGCTATTGCCGAATTCAAATTGTTTGTCAAGTGGCCAAAATTCCACATCCTATTCCAGACAAAGCAATGACCATGAAGACCACATGACTCCATATGAAATTCAGATTTTACCTCAACTAGGCAGTGGCAATGAACTCAAGAAGTTCCTTTCTGATTCCTTGGAGTTTAGTCAATACATCGCCAATGTCCATTCGTTCCCCTAGAGATTCAGAAGAGCAAGTGACTCCTATTTCGATTATCGAAACCAAACACTCCAAAGTACTAAACCTGCTTTTGTTCTTGCCATTCGAAGGGACAATTCGTTTTTTCTCCGACTCCTCGATTTCCTCAAGCAGAATAGGATCAATTGCCTTTTCCACTCGGTCTACCAGAACTGCCTTTGCGAAGCGATGAAGGTTCATCCCATTTTCAAACATGTCATCAGTCGGCCTCTTGCCTGTGAACATCTCCAAGATGAGGACTCCAAAGCTATACACATCTCCTTTTGTGGATGTCGTAATTATTGAGTCATACTCTACAACAATCAACGGAGAATAGTGATGCATAATGAATAATTGAGATTTGATGTTTCATGTCTAGAACATTTTTTCCAAGGCTGGGTCTCTAATTGCGTATTTGATACCAAGAAATAAACTGAAAGACCTAACTGCTACATCATTACCTAGGGCTATGTAGCCAAAAGATCCTTTTAATTTGATGGAGCTTGATTGATCAGCTAGTAACTTATGAGTTGCTTCTGGGAGGAATCTGGCAAGCCCAAAATCGCCTACATGTCCAGTCATTTCATCATCAAGAAGGACATTGCTCGGCTTTAGATCACAATGTACTATTGGTGTTTCACAGTGATGATGGAGATATTCTAGTGCACAAGCAACATCGATGGCAATATTCACTCTGTCGAGTAGACTCAACTTGCTTCTCTTCGTATATTGTGATGCAATTGGGTGCAACCATTCATCCAAGCTTCCATTTGACATGAATTCATAGACCAGTGCCTTGAAATCATTTCCATTAAAATCAAACCCAGAACATGCTGTGAGTACCTTCACAAGATTACGGTGCCGGATTCTTCTCAAGGCCTGACACTCGGCTATGAAGCTTTTGGAAGCTCCGTGACGTGAAAGGTTGAGAATCTTAATGGCCATGATTGACTGAGTTTGATCAAGAAGCCCTCTATACACAGACCCAAAACTACCCATGCCAAGAAAATTGGTGGAGGAGAATCCATCTGTTGCTTTCAATAGACTGTGATAAGAAACATGCAAAAGCCCATCTTTAGAAGGGCTTGAAGCCAATGCTTTCTTATTGTCTCCAAACCAAAAGAAGTATGACAAAGTGAGTATGAGACTACACCTACAAAAGTAGAGAATGTGGATATCATGATTTTCGCAGTTCTACTTATTCTTGTCTGTTTTATCTCTTTGTAGTTGCATTTGGGCGGTTGAAAATCTGGCAGGCCCCCGCAGAGGTTTTTGTTTCCAACAAATGAAGTTGAAATGGAACTTCCGAAAACTCCTCTTGTAGGCAATGCACCCTTGAAATTATTGTAAGGCAGGCTTAGATTTGTCAAATTCGGCGACTCCAGATATTCTGGGACTTGGCCAAATAATCGATTGTTGGAAAGATTTAAAACTTGAAGGCCTTTCATGGAACTCATAGTCGATGGTAGGGGCCCTTCCAAAAAGTTATCTTGTATATAAAGGAGTTCCATGGATGTACAACTGCTGATACTACTTGGAATTTGTTGAGATAATCTGTTCCTATGAAGATATAGTTTGCCGAGATTTTTCAAGTTTCCAACTTCTCTAGGAAGGGAGCCAGTAAGATTATTTTGAGACAAGTCAAGAAAAATTGACAAAGATGAGAGACCCATAATTTCTGGGGGAATATTACCACTGAGGTCATTGATCGAAAGGTCCAAGAGAAGTAGATTCTGGCAATTTCCTAGAGATGATGGTATCGAGCCTCGGAGATTATTGCCATCCAATCCCAATTCGGTTAACATCCTTAAATTTCCAATAGATTCTGGTATTTGCCCCCAAGAAATTATTTTCGGAGAAAACCATAACCTTTATTTTCTTCAAATTTCCTATCTCAGAAGGAATGTTCTCAGAGATGTTATTGTGCCAAACTATTAGGGCCTCCAAATTGATGAGATTTCCAATTCCAGAAGGTAAGGGTCCTGAAATATGATTGAAATCTAACCAAAACTGCGAAAGGGTTATAGAGAGGTTACCGATACAATTGGGGATTGGTCCTCTAAAAGCATTGACCTCAATACCCAAATGTTTTAAGTTTGTGGAATTGGTTAAAGAGCAAAGGAAGTCCAAATCAGTAGATTGCCCACTTCCAACGTTTGTGCCAATCATAAACCAATTGAGTCTTCTCATCTTTGAGAAAGAAGGAACTTTCCCGGTAAAGTTGTTCGAATTGATTTGGAATAGACTGAGATTAGAGGCATTGGATATTGACTCAGGAATGAGTCCAATGAGGTGGTTGCCATTCAAATAGATACTCTCGAGATTCGGAAGAGTGAAGCCTAAATCGCTAGGTAAGCCCCCATCTAATTGGTTCTCAGCCACATCAAACATTATCATGGTGGATATATTAAAAATTGAGATAGGAATCGTACCAACAAATTTATTCCAGCCGAGAGAGAGATGGTTTAGATTTCTCAATCGGCCGAGAATTTCTGGAATCGTACCGCTGAGGCTATTAGACCATACTAAGAATCTTTGAAGAGAGGATAAGTTTCCAACCAACGGCGAAATGTTTCCCATCAAGCTATTTTCGTGAAGCACAAGTTTTTGGAGCTTGGACAAGAAGCTGAGTTCTGTAGGCAAATTTCCTTCAAGCATGTTGCAGCTTAAGTCAAGAACGAGCAAATTAGAGCAATGGGAGATATTCAAAGGAATTTGTCCGCTAAAAGAGTTGTTATTGAGGAACAGCTTCTGTAGCCGAAATAAGCGACCGATTTGCGAAGTGGAAACTATTGTTTTGCAAATGGACTTCCCTAAGAAAGCTCAAGTTACCAATGTGGGGCGACACGAACCCGAGCAAGTTCTAGGAGCTGAGGTCCAATATGGTGACTCTGCGGTGTCTATGGCCACATGTGACACCGTACCATTCGCAGATGTGGCTAGTATCATTCCACGAACTCAAAACCCGGCCAGGATCAGCTATTCGGGTCTTGAATTCCAACAGAGCCAGCCGATCAATTTCGTGCCCGCCGACTTCTAACAAAGGTGGGACACTCCCTAATAGAAGGATGATAGTAGTTAAGCATGAGAATGACCTGGGTAAAACACGATCTCCATGGGGAAGGTCCATGAGGATTTGTAACAAAGCGTTCTCAGCTCGAGTCCTTTTTGGTTTTCTTGCGATGTTGTTTAGAAGTAACTCTGAATATATAATTGGGGGCAACATATATTCCCATACTAAGACATGTTGATGTCATCAATGCAAGAATAGTATGACAGATTTTTTTGCGGTCCTCTTTAGTTTAAAAAATTACAAGGCCGTGACAAGCTAGGTAACCATCGATAGTCAGTCAATAAAAGCTGAAACGTCGTGGGGCCCTTGTTTTGTTCATTGTCAGTTGTGTCTTTCCAGTCCCTGATTTATCGGGTCGGTTAGTAGAATGGACGACTTCAGTCTTTTCCGCACATCTACAATCCTGACTTTCCGATACTCATAACCAGACACTATTGACCGTACATTGAAGTAGGACTATTTCACAAGTTATAATTACCTTTACTTCCATTTGTCAATAATGATGTATAGTTTTGATCTGAATTATACATTTATGATGTCCCATTATATTTGGTTGGAATATCATTTGTTATTATTAAATTCGAATATAGTTTTATACATAAGAGAGAGCAAACTCTCTACAATGGCAACAAAGAATTTATTTGCATATATTACTTTTTAAACCCATGTGGGATTGTAGACAAGAAGGGACACGAATACCTGGAGTGTCGAAACTTGACACGGAGAGATATGTAAGTGCCAAAATTTCGGAAAGGTACGCATAAGTACTAAAATCAAAGTAAAATTGATTAGTTAAGTGTTAACGGCGAGAAAATATAGCCAAAATATTGACGTGGTATTTTTCCGGCGAGACAAGTGCAAAACGACGTTGTTTTGCACGCTGACGTGGTTAGATAAACTGAAAACGACATCATTTTGCATACTGACGTGGCTAGATAAGTAAAAAATGACGTCGTTTTATCTCGAATTTGAACTTTAATGTAAATATTAATTTAATTTAATTTAAAAATAAATATTAAGAGAAGGGGAAGAGATTGCAGAATGGCAAGGGCTGTGCAAGCCCTCATCGTTGCTTCCTATCGTCGTTGGGAAGGGCCAACGACGGTGGGGTGAAGGTAGGCTAGGGTCGTCGGATTTGGTGCGAGGGTTGAGGCCCTCCCCTAGATTCGACGAGGGTCAGCGGCCCTTGCTTAGCCAGGCCAAGGGTCGTCGCTCACTGGCGCAAATCCCCAGCTAGTGTAGGTCTATTTCACAAACATATAAAATCTTGACTTTTGGGTTCTCAAAGGCAGAACACTATGAACCGTGTAGGTCTATTTCACAATTTATAATCACCTTTACTTCCATTTGTCAATTATAATATATATATCTTCTCTATAAATTATACATTTGTAATGTCCTCTTTTATGCGGTCGAAATATCATCTATTATTATTAACATTGAAAATAATGCTCATAAATAAAAGAGAGCAAAATCTCTACTTTGGCGAAGAAGAATTTATTTCAAACTACTGCCTTTTAGATCCATGTTGTACTGGCATTAAACTTGTTATATTGATATGCAAATTGAATTTTGCATCTTGAACACTAATAGATGAATTACTAATTAATAATGACAGAGTCCACGCTATTCTATTATGATTTTTAACATTTCAATATAGTCACACGGTTATTGAAAACATTATTGGAATTTTAAAAAACTAAGTATGTATTTACTCCTAAAGGTATATAGCTAGTCAGAAAGTAAACAAATAGTAGTTGGCAGATGATATGAAATTGAAAAAGTGCGATAGTTAAAGTCCAGTGAAGTCAGCGATCCTTTATCTCCTTCTTCTTCTATTGACAGCTCACATGGGAGAAGCCAAAGGAATGTGTTTCATCCGTCCAACTTTTCATTTGTTCTTTGACATGGGAAAACAGTAAAAGTTAGGGGAACGTGTTTAATCTGTCCAACCTTTCGTCTCTCTTATTTCCCTAAAATCAAGGAATTATAAACAAGAAACCCAACTATAAAAAGTCAAAATACCAGATTTTAGCTAATTATTAGACACACACAACGTGTCCTTACTTGATTTGACTGGTTATGTGTCCGTGCTTGATGGGTGAAGATGATCCTTTGGTATTAAAAATTCGGAAGAGGGTGTTCAATGTTATACTTTCCAAAAGAAAAAGTAGAGAAAAAGACCATAAAATGAAGATGGGAATTGAAAGCTGTTCGCACGTAAGAGAGTGACTTAGGCACATCGCCTCAAAGTGCACGGCAAGCCTACTTTGCCGCCCACACCAAATTTCCTCCATGTATGGGCCCATTTGATCGTAGTTGGATTTACCTCCTTTGATCAACTCCTAATTATCCTTTAATTAGTCACAACATCCACCCCAAAAAAAATTGAAAAAATAGTTTTAGGATCGTCAAATCTTTATGATGTGATGTAACTAAAAGGAATTTGTTTTTTCTTTTATATCAATCACCTTAGACAATCTAGAACTTGACAAATAAAGAAACGAACATTGACCATCATGGGAATAGGATTGTAATTAGGAAATAATGAAGATTCGTGTCGCACCACATGATCTTTATCAAAGGGGAATCAAACAAGAATGGCATGAGAAGGCAATGTGATTGGATCATGTGAGACAAAGAGAGACAATCGGGATTACTTTATGTCCTTTTTACTTTGCATTCTTTAAGCGATTTCTTTCATCAACAAATTTGAAATTTAAAATGGATTAGATTCCCGCAAGTCGTTGTATAAGGTCATGGACATTACCCAGACCGTAGAATTTGTCAAAAGAGATATACTAATTAAGTGTAATATGCTAAAATTTAATTGGTGTGTTTGTGATAATTAAATGGTATGCCAAAAAAATTGAGGGTAGAAAGAATACATAGGTGATGAAAATAGAATAGTGAAAAATGCAAAAGTTAGTGAATAAGGTATGTCTGTTTCAATTAGTTACATTTGGAGCTAAAGAAATTTTAATTAGAAAAAGCTATACAAATTCAATGGTTTGATGAGACAAAACTCAAAATTTAGAGGATTTGATTAGAAAAAAAAAAGGCTCAAACTTAGGGATCAAAAGTATAGTTTTATCATTTTGATCAATCATATGCGGAATATGAGACAAGTGGACTTACCCTTCAAATAAGGACACATCGTGAAACAAATTTAAATTACGGGGATAGACCGAGATCACACTAATTTGCCAATAACATGCACAAGCATGAACTCGAAGAACAAACAGACAGAGAGATTAGCATGATTTTCCAAGACCACTTCATGCATGTAGGAAGTTGTATTCAGTGAATTGCATGAGTCACTCTTCTTTTGCATGTTATATACTAGGTAATGTTATAGGTTACCACGTTCAATGTACTTCTCCGTAAAGTGCAAAAAAAGAAAAATGATTAACATTGCTTAAGAAAGTTGCTATATAGAGTTAATATGATATGTTATGCCAATCACATATTAAGAGATAGTGTGATTCATATTGAATCCAACTGAATCATTGAGTCATTCAAAGGATATTCAATATTCTTTTTTGGATTCCAAAATGATTTTGGAATTATGAAAAATATATTTAAGAAGATCCTTGACATTAGAAATCAAGTTATGTATGTGACTAGCTGTGAGATTAAAGAAAAATAACTATATAAATAAAGTTGCATAGATTGACGGAAAATTGATAGAATGTACTGTCAAGCTTTATATGAAAATTATCCACACTTTTGTAAAATTCCTCTGATAGATTATGCCAATAAACTATCAAGAGATAATGTGATTCATATTGCATCCAACTGAAAAACATAAGTGTTACATAATTTTGGTATATTATAGTTGACTCTGTCCCGCACGTCATTAAGGGGACATTTGATATTTTTTTCACTGATTTTCAAACCTCCAATATTTCCTACATATATGAGCAATTCCTTGTGGAGTTTATAAGTCAACCTCCCTCCTCCACTTCCATCACAGACAAGCGCACAACTTAAAACATGGATGGAACCACACAAGTATTTCAGCCATCCACACAAGTTGAGAAAAGGAAAAATTTCAAAATGGGACCCGAAGTGCCATATTTTTCTCAAATAAGGGTCCGAAGTGAACATTGTTTCAAATAGGGACCCGAAGTACTATCACTTTCTCAAATGAGAGCCTGAAATTGATGTTGTTTCAAATGAGGACCTAAAATGGTTATGTTTGTTTCAAATAAGGACCTGATTTTTCGGCGATCAAGGGTATTTTTGTCTTTTCCATTTTTCGCCTTTTTTTCTTTGCTCTTTTTTTTTCTTTTGGTTCCTCTTCTTCCTCTTCGGCAGTGGCCGGCCGACCACCGGCAATGCCTAGAGAGGGCTGGGCGAGGGTCGCCCTCACCAGCGAGGGCCACCCACGCCGGTCCTTACTAGTAGCTAGTGAGGGCCGACCTCGTAGATGGCCCCTTGGTGAGGGTCGCCATGCCCAAGTGACGCCATCCCTCGCTTGTGGCTAGTGTGGATGGCCCTCACTGGTGAAGGCAACCCTCGCCCAGCCCTTTGTGGGCATCGCCATTGGCTGGCAACCATCGACAAAGAGGAAGAAGAAGAACCAGAAAAAGAAAAGGGAAAAAAAGGGGAAAATGCCAAATGACGAAAATACCATTGACCGGTCGAAAAATTTAGCTGGTCGGCAACCGGCGAGGTGGGGTCCATATTTTGAAACAACCAAAGCCACTTTAGGTTCTTATTTGAAACAAAGTCTACTTCGAGCCCTTATTTAAGAAAATAGGGGCACTTTGGGTCCTTTCCCAAAAAAAAAAAAAAAAAAAGAAAGGAAAGAAAAAAGGCGGAAAATGGAAAAAGACAAAAGTACCCTTAATCGTCGAAAAGTCGGGTCCTTATTTGAAACAAATATAACCACTTTAGGTCCTAATTTGAAACAACATCCACTTCAGGCCCTTATTTGAGAAAGTGATGGCACTTGGTCCCTATTTGAAACAATGTTCACTTCGGACCCTTATTTGAGAAAAAGAGGGTACGGGTCCCATTTTGGAATTTTCCCTTGAGAAAATAACGAGGCCCTGCAAGCAGGGCAATGATTGATGATCCAGTCAGTCAATGAAAGGTGAAACACCGTGGGGCCTAGTTTTCCTCATTATTTATCAGTTGTGTCCTTTATCCTATAATCCATCCTTCAATCCCAGAATTTCCTCCATGTATAGACCTATTCCATTGTAATTGGATTTACTTCCTTTAATTAATTCCAAATTATCCTTTAGTTACTTATAATGTCCATGCAAAAAAATGGAAAAATAGTTTTAGGGTCATCAAATCTTTTTGGTGTGATATAACTAAAAAGGGTTTATTTTTTTAAGCAATCACATAAGACCAATCAAAACTAGACAAACAAAAAATGAACATTAACCACCTTGGGATTAAGACTGTAACTAGGAAATTATTAAGATTCTTGGCGCACGACATGATCCTTATCCAAGGAAAATCAAACAAGAATGGCATGAGAAAGCAATGTGATTGGGTGACATGGGGCAAGGAGGTATATGCGGAATTACTTCATGTCCTTTGTACTAAATATGCATTCTTTAAGCGAAGTCTTCATAAACAAATTTAAATTTTATATTGGATTAGATTCTTGCAACTCATTATATAGAGTTGTACACGTCACACCTAGACCATAGAATTTGGAGGAAGAGAAATACCAATTAAGTTAAAAGGAACAACTTCTGCAACCGAAAAAAGCGGCTGAATTGCGGGGAAATTTTGGTGGGGAAAGTACTTGTTTTGCGGATTGAATTCCCTCATAAAGATTAGGGTACCAAAATGGGGTGGCACGTCCCTGGCCAGGTTTTCAGAGCCGAGGTCTATTACGGTGACTGTGATTTTTACGACCAGGATCAGCTATTTAGGTCTTAAATTCCAGCAGAGCCAGCCGATCAGTCTCGTCCCCGCTGGCTTCTGCCAAAGCTAAGACACTTTTTAACAAATGAATGAGGGTAGTTAAGTATGAGATTTACCCGGATGAAACCCCATCTCTGTGGGGAGTGTCCATGAGGATTTGTAATAGTGTCCTTAGCTCGAGTCTCCATGTTTTGAAACAATTTGCGAAATACATCAACCGGCAAAAAAAAATTTCAATACCAGGGCATGTCGATGACAGAGATTTCGTGGGCCTCTCAAGTTGAAAAGAAACAATGAGGCTGCGAGTTACAAGGAAACAATTGACGATCAAGTCAGTCAATGAAAATTAAAACATCATGGGGCCTAGTTTGGCTCATTATCACTTCTGTCCTCATCTTTTAATCCACTTTGCCCGTGCCTTTTTAGTAGTGGATTTTTTCTGTTTAGGGATAAAATCAATCAATGCCATTCAATCCCCCTTTTACATTTGATCTCCCTTGTTAACACCTTAATTTTCGCTAGCTGACTCATCATTCAGTTTATAGAAATTATGGACTGAACTCATCGATAACGACATAATTTTATCCCTAAAAAAAGATCCAAACTGTGCATTGTTGCATATTCGTTCTTTAATACATTCTTCCGCATTTAGAAATTAGGACATCTTTTATTTAAGAATGGCATGTCCGTATCGAAGTTAAGTAAGAGGTGTACTTGAGAAAAAATAAATGTGAGTAGGAAACAAAATAAAAGAACAAGCGGGAGGCAGATCAAAGGGATTCGGCCAATATCATCCACACTATCAACACCATCCATCTCGCCCTTATCATTTAATTTTCTGAGGACTCTTCAGCATCATCCACTATCGACACCAGCTTCATCTTCCTATATTCAATTACACTGATCACGATTCATATTGGATTTTCTGGAGCACCGGTCTGTTCGTTTTCAAGGTTGCATCCCTTGTGGAGATGATTTTAAAAATATGTGCAAAACGTGTCATGCCAATAGGTTCTTTCTTTGCTTCTAATGACTAATTTGGCAGCACTGCTTACTTGCACGTATTTATGTCCTCCATCCTTACGTCACGTTTAGTTAAGCTTGTCGTCTTTGTTTCCACCAGTGCGTAACATCCTGTTTCGACGTGTACTTACTCTGTTCTTGCAAGAAACTTTTAAAGTTGCAAGTCCAAATGAATGTCGGTTATTCATTGGCGCTAATTTTTTTGTAAGATTTGGAATCGTCTTACAAGATTGGGCAGCATTTAGTTTATTTTTGGGTTTTGTTTAGCTTTTGTCATTAAATAAATGAAAATGATAAAAAGCGATAGAAAGAAAAAGGTTAAAAAAACTTTTCATTTTTTGTTTTTTGAATTCTTGTAGATTTTTACGTTGATAATTAAGGTTGCCTTTGATTGGACTTTACAAATGGGCTTTAGGGGCTCTAGAGGCAACTTAAGACAACTAGGGTCAACATTCCTTATTGATCGTGCTTTCCATTTATTGCTCACGGGATTCTTGTCCTAGGGTGTAGTAACAAGGTTTTGTGTTAATTTTGTCCGGCTCAAGCTATTTTGCTTTCCTTACTCTATATGCTTTATTATTGATTTGTTATAACAAAGTCCACTCTATTATATTATGATATTTAACATTTTAATATTGTCTGCATTAATTTTTCAAAGTGTTGGAATTATCATAAACTAGGTATGAAAATAATCCCCAAGGTATACAGCTAGTTAGAAGAAGAAAAAAGTCGCAGTGGGTAGATGATATTTAATTGAAGAAGTTTGAGAGTTCAAGTCACGTCAGGGATCCTTCTTCTCCTTCTTCTTTTGACAGTTCACATGGGATAAGCCAAAGGAACGTGTTTCATCTGTCCAAACCTTCCTTTGCTCTTTGACATGGGAAAATGGGAGAAGTCGTAGGAACATATTTCATTTGTCTAACCTTTCGTTTGCTCTTTGACATGGGAAAATGAGGAAGCACATTCATTCATTCAACCTTTCGTTTACTCTGTTAACATGGAAAAATGGGAAAAGTCGTAGGAACATGTTTTATCTGTCCGACCTTTTATTTGCTCTTTGACATGGGAAAATGGGAGAAGTCGTAGGAACGTATTTCCTCTCCCTAACCTTTCGTTTGCTCTTTGACATGGGAAAATGGGGAAAACACATTCATCCGTTCAAACTTTCGTTTACTCTGTTAACATGGGAAAATGGGAAAAGTCATAGGAACGTGTTTTATCTGTCCGACCTTTTATTTGCTCTTTGACATGGGAAAATGGGAGAAGTCGTAGGAACGTATTTCCTCTACCTAACCTTTCGTTTGCTCTTTGACATGGGAAAATGGGGAAAACACATTCATCCGTTCAACCTTTCGTTTACTCTGTTAACATGGGAAAATGGGAAAAGTCGTAGGAACGTGTTTTATCTGTCCGACCTTTTATTTACTCTTTGACATGGGAAAATGGGAGAAGTCGTAGGAATGTATTTCCTCTGCCTAACCTTTCGTTTGCTCTTTGACATGGGAAAATGGGGAAAACACATTCATCCGTTCAACCTTTCGTTTACTCTGTTAACATGGGAAAATGGGAAAAGTCGTAGGAACGTGTTTTATCTGTTCGACCTTTTATTTACTCTTTGACATGGGAAAATGGGAGAAGTCGTAGGAACGTATTTCCTCTGCCTAACTTTTCATTTGCTCTTTGACATGGGAAAATGGGGAAAACACATTCATCCGTTCAACCTTTCGTTTACTTTGTTAACATGGGAAAATGGGAAAAGTCGTAGGAACGTGTTTTATCTATCCGACCTTTTATTTGCTCTTTGACATGGGAAAATGGGAGAAGTCGTAGGAACGTATTTCCTCTGCCTAACCTTTCGTTTGCTCTTTGACATGGGAAAATGGGGAAAACACATTCATCCGTTCAACCTTTCGTTTACTCTGTTAATGTGGGAAAATGGGAAAAGTCGTAGGAATGTGTTTTATCTGTCCGACCTTTTATTTGCTCTTTGACATGGGAAAATGGGAAAGGTCCTGCGAACGAATCCGTCCAACCTTTCATTTGCTCTTTGACTCGGTAACAAGGAATTAAAAGAAAAACCGAATTGGGGAAAGTCATAATACCGGATTTAGCTAATTATTAGACACACACTACCTGTCTTTACTTGATCTGACCAGTTACATGCCCGTGCCCGATGGGCGAAGATGATTCTTTGATATTGAAAATCCAGGGGAGGGTGTTCAGTGTTATACTTTCAAAAAGCAAAAATAGAGAAAAAGACCATAAAAAGAAGGTTGGAATTCAAAGATGTTCACGTGTAAGAAAGCGACTTAGGTGCATTGTCTCAAAGTGCACGACAAGTGACTTTACCTCTTCCACTGACCAAATTTCCACCACGTATAGGCCCATTAGATCGTAATTAGATTATTTTCTTTAATTGACCTTAAATTATTCTTTGATTATTTGTGACATCACCATGAAAAAAAATGAAAAAATAGTTTCACGGTCATCAAATATTTCTGATGCGACATAAATAAAAAGAATTTATTTTTTTAGCAATCACCTAAGACCATTAGAACTAGACAAACAAAAAATGAACATTAACCATCATGGGAATAAGACTTTAATTGGGAAATAATTGAGATTCTTGTTGAATGATATGATCCTTTCTTAACCAAGGAAATCAAACAAGAATGGCATGAGAAAGCAATGTGATTGGGTGACATGGGACAAAGAGGGAACATTCTTTAAGCAAAGTATTAGTCAACAAGTTTAAATTTTATTTGGATGAGATTCCTACACCTCATTCTATAGAGTTGTATACATCACACCTAAACCATAGAATTTGTAAGAAGAGAAATAGTAATTAAGTTATAGGGAACACCTTTTGCAACCGGAACAAGCAATCGAATTACATAGAAATTTCAGAGCCAAAACTTTTGTTCTACAGATTGACCTCCCTCACAATACTTAAGTTACCAATATGGGGCGGAACGACCCCGGCTAGGTTCTCGGTGGCGAGGTCCAATATGGTGACTTTGTGGTGTCTACAACCACATATGGCACTAGTACCCTCTGTAGATGCGGCTATTATCATGCCACGAGCTTAAAACCCCACCAGGAAAAGCTATTAGTCTTGAAATCCAATACAGCTAGCCTTTCAGTCTCATCCCCTTGGCTTCTACCAAAGCTACGACACTCCCCAACGGAAGAATGATGGTAGTTAAGCATGAGAATGACTCGGATAATACTCGATCTCTATCCGGAAGGTCCATGAGGATTTGTAGTAAAGCCCTCTCAGCTCGAGTCTCTTTAGGTAGTTTTGAAACAATTTGAAATACATCAATGGGCTCTTCTATACTAAGGCATGTCGATGACAGAGATATCGTGGGCCTCCCAAGTTGAGGGGAAAGAGTGAGGCTGCGAGTTGCAAGGAAACTATTAATGATCAAGTCAGTTAATGAAATATGAAACATCATGAGGCCTAGTTTGGTTCAGTATCACTTGTGCCCTCACCTTATAATCCACTTTGCCTGTGCCTTTTAGTAGTGGATTTTTTTCTACTTTGGGATAAAATTAATCTTCACCTTTAGTGCCATTCAATCCAATTTTTCCTCTAATCTTCCTTGTTCATACCTAAATTTTCACTAGCATACTCATCATTCATTTTGTAGAAATTATGGATCGAACTTGTCGATAATGACATAATATTATCCTTAAACAAAAAAATCCATACTACGCATCGTTCCAATTTCGTTCTTTATATTATTCTTCCACATTTAGAAATAAGGGACATATTTTATTTAAGAATGTCACGTCGGCATCGAATTTGAGTAAGAGGGAGACTAGAGGAAAACAAATGTGACTGGGAAACGAAACAAAAGAACAAGAGGGGAGCAAATCAAAGGAATTCGGCCATTATCATCCACTACCAACACCATCCATCCCACGCTTTATTTTTATTTTCTGAGGCCTCTTCATCATCGTCTTCATCTTCCTGTCTTCAATTATACGGATCATGATTCATATTGGATTTTCTGGATCACCAATCTGTTTTATTTTCAAGGTTTCATCTCTCGTGGGTATGATTTTCGAAAATATGTGCAAAACGTGTCATGCCAATCGGTGCTTTCTTTGCTTCTAATGACTAATTTGGCAACACTGTTTACTTGCGCATATTTGTGTCCTCCATCCTTACATCACGTTTAATTAAGTTTTCGTCTTGATTTTCATCATTGCGTTACGTCCTGTTTCGACGTGTGCTAACTCCGTTCCTGCAGGAAACTTAAAGTTAAAAGTCCAAATGAATGTCAGTTAGTCATCGGTGCTAAATTTTGTAAGATTTGGAATCGTATTATAAGATTGGTCAGCATTTAGTTTATTCTTGGGCTTTGATTGGCTTTTATCATTAAATAAATGTGAAGGACAAAAACTGATAAAAAGAAAAAGATTAAACTTTGCAAATGAGCTTTGGGGCTTTAAAGGTAGCTTAAGTCATCCACAGGGTTTAGATTACTTATTGATTATACTTTCCATTTACCGCTCACGGGGTCTTGCAAGGTTTTTCATTAATTTTGTCCGATACAGCTCCAGCTATTTTGCTTTCCATATTTTATATGCTTCATTATTGATTAATTTGCTTGAGTATTTGTGCATGGACATCTAGAGGCACGTTAAGGAGTAAAATTAGAAAATATTGCAAGAAAAAAATCCTCTTTAAAAGAGAAAAGGTAGTAAAAGTGCATTAAGTAAATCTAGCGCAATCAAGTACCCACACTCGCGAATCTCTTGATCATAGGAGTAAAACGGGCTCCTTTGTCTTGCTTGAGCTTCTAACCAACCCATAATGGGTTAACGATGACTCCAAAGTAAATCAAATAAGAAAACCAAGTTGAGATTAGTAGGGTTTGGGAGGCCTGTACCAAGTGCTAGCACCAACGGGAAAGAGGGACCATTTGTGCCCACTCAGTAATCCGTCAAACCTCCTCGGGACATCTTATAGCCTTCGCGAGGGTTGCGACTTTCCTAATAATTTGATTAGAATATTCTTGATTTCATAGAACTTTGAATCGTGGGCCATGAGTGTAATATAAAGTTTGCATGCATGGTACTTCAACTATTAGAAAATATGAAAATTACTATATCTTTTGCAAAGAGAAAAGGCATTACTTCCACAGGTGAATCTCTCGCCCTATCCTCAAAAGAACCTTCTAGACACCAAAAAGCTGTCTGCACTATGCAGTCACAAATGTCAAAGAAGAAGTCGACCAACCAAGAATGATCTCAGATGCATTTGCAATCGCTAAAGCATATAACCGAAAGAGAATCCAGTATCCATCAAAGAATTGAGAGTAAGGCCAAATTTGACTTTAGAAGTCAAGCAAGCAATGTCATCAGACCAAAATATCAAAACGAGCATTCACGGACATCAAACAGTTGAACCTATTAGCCATAGTTCGCACATCGAAAGACTGACCAAGCATATTTGCCACCCAGACAACCACGAAGAAGAGATGCGACAGAAGAAACCTTGACACCTCCAGCACCTCCAATTGCCCTGCTACAAGCACAAATTATTTTTCAATAAGCAAATAATCAATTGCTCTACTATAACTGAAAAGAATTGTGTGCATACCTCTCAGGAGTATTCTTTCTACCCGAACAGAAGTTTCCTGTACCGCGACGTTCATAGGGACAAGAACGGAACCGATTAAAGCGTCATTTCCTGATCCTCCTCGAGTACCACTATCCCTATTGCACCTGCCAGATCTTGTAGATTGTTCTAGCTAAAAGTGTCGTGTGTAACGTGGCACATTATGCGTTTGAATAGTTCCTAGACTGAAAAGAGAGCAAAGTCTACAATGGTGAAGGAGAATTTACTTCAAAAATTTTACTTTTACACCCATATCAACATGGAAAGTAAATTTTACATCTTGAATAGTTCTAGACGAATCATTGATTAATGACAACAGAGTCCACATTATCATAATATGACTATGCGATTGTAAATAAACCTAAGTATTGTATTGAACCCCGCGGATATATAGGAAGCTAGAAAAGTAAACAAGCTGCAATTGGCAAATGTGCTTAATTGAAGAAGTGCGAGGATTCAAGTCCGGTCAACCCTACTCGTCTTCTTTGGATGGTGGCGTACAATTGAAGTGGCTAAAGGAAAAAGCCGATAAGGCAGTTGAAGAGTTTCAAAAGCAACTTAACACGGTGGCTGAATTTTTTTCCAAGGGAAATTGTCGACATAGCGATCCATTGAATGTTATTTCAAGTAAAGTTGTCCAGTGCCATGTAGGACGGGATGGCTGAACTCAGCAATTAATCGACCAAAAAAATTACGTTAAAATTTCACGCAAATGTTTAAGACTACATTAAGAAAGTTGAAAAGTTTAGAGCTAAATTGGCATTTATACAGTAGATTTAAAACTAATTTGATATTTATCCCAGCTATAAACAAGACCATCAGAAGCATTCGTTTGGCAAGCCACAAAACGATGAGCTTTAGAGAAAGCCACACAAAAGCCGCAACAGCCACAGCTTCACAATTAGGAGAGAGAAAGAAACTTGCCCGTCCGTAAGGGAGAGAAAAATAAAAGATTTGCGCGAGTCTTCATATAAGCTAGTTTGCTCAAGTGTTTTGTGTTTGGGGTGAGAAAATTAAATTGTAATAGTTGTGGGAGATGATATTTTATTAGAGTGTCATACTTGTACTACAATTTGATATATATGTTTCTCAAGTTGCTTGGGATAATTTTCTTCTATTACCTCTACGACACTTCTACACACAACCAGTGATATTCTATAATTTTTCTGTCTTTTCTTTAGTTTTTTTCCCCTCCAATTGGGGCCGGCGAAGGTCACCGGCCGGCCCTCACATAGCTCGCTACTTGCTTGCTTGGATCAGGCGAGGCTCGCGGCACCCTTGCCTAGCCAGATCTGGAGAGGGCATCATGGCGCTCGCCCAGATCTGGTCAAGGGATTGCGCGCCCAACCCCTCCCATATGGCTGGCAAGGGTCGGCATACATCTCAAACGTGAAAGCCATTTCTTCATATTCATCGCTTTGCCTCGAGTTTTCAGCCAAAATTGCAACGCATCAGACTGGCATCCTGTGCAAGATCATCCACATGACGATGAGGAATTAGAGAGAATTACTTTTCCTAGACCACCTCTGGTCCAAGAGGCTATTATGACCTCACTCGCGCTCTGTTGTGGTGAATCGCTAACGAAGCTAAAATGACTCGACAAAACGCGAGCACCAAATGTCACCAACGAAGCACTTTAATCTCAACTCAGCATGACCAGAGGAAGCGACGAAAGCAACCGTCAAAAAGGGTCGAAAAATCTCAATGATAATAAGTAGCCTATATATTAATTGGAGTATACTTCCCTAGCAATAACGGGGACGAAGAAACGGCGCAGTGGTTCTTATTATAAATATAGAAAAAGAAGCTAAGTACAACCACGGAAACGAATATCTGGAGCACCTCAATCACAGCATCAAACCCTGAAAGTGAGTCACCTGAACTCGACGAGACAGAGTCATGGGAACCCACCACTCTTGGCAACGCACATTTACCCTTCAAAGATTGATTTGGGAGGGCTATTATCGGTATGTGGAAGGGAAAGAACGTGATCATCTCAAAGGGGTGACCTGAAAACACAGGCGCTGATATAATAGCGCAAATCGTATGAATGAATACTGAATACACGCAAAGGAAGAGCGCCTGTGTTGCCAAGATCACCCATCGGAGATGCCTCCCTTTCTAGGATTTGTGCGAATTTAGGGTGTGGTGGGTCTCCTGCCTCGAGCTTTTCATATATAGGAAGAGTCGAAGCTTGGGGTACTCGCACCATCATGTCGCTAGGATGTGCTCATCCTAACGACACCCTGAAAGTGTTCGCTTCAGATGTGCTGTCCCTGCTTGTCGTATATGGAGGTGTAAGTGACAAAAACGCTCTGGCCCAGAGAGAACGGGACCCACGTGGACAACGTATCCCGATACGATTAACCAGATTTCGTGGTCAATGAGCTCACTCGAACGAAATCCTGGCATCTTTCTTGAACTGGTAAGGGAGAAATCGAAGCCGCGTATCATCCCCTTTGAGTCAAGAACTGCCTCTGCTGGGGATGTGAATGAGGCTTGTAGTGAACAATGGGCAAGAAATGGTGATATTACTCGGATTACGAGACGTGCGAAACAGCAATCCGCAATTTTGTATACCAACCAGAACAAAAAAGTTTTTGAGGGTGCTGGGCATATTTCTTCAACTTAAAATGACTTGAAACATTTACAGAGCCATAGTTAAGTATGCACAATAACCTTAACCAAGTAACTACAGAGAAAATCCGAAAAGGAAATGATCATATCCAGTTTTTGCTTATGCCAAGAGTACCTCATCTAGGAGTCACAAACCCAGTATCGATTTCAGATGGAGCAAGCACAACTTCTAAAAGAATTAGGGGAAGATACATGATCATTAATGCAGAAATGCAAGTCCATGCACGCAAAGCCGCCGAATTGAAAAGAACCATGTGTTTATTACGACATTGCTGATTCTTAGGAAGAGACGTCATTACACCTGAGAGGGAAATTTATCAAGGAAACCTAAGATGATAGCAGCACCGTGGACATGGAGGAGACAGAGACCAACAATCATGTGGGGAACGTGAGACAGGATTTTACAGAGTTAATTGCATAAAGGAGTAGCTTCTTGAGGCCAAAAGGACTTTTCAGCATTTTTAAGACTACAGTCATGTCATATGACATGAAAGCAATGTGACCGTGTATCAAAACACCACAAACAGCCAAGAATCCTGCCAGGAGCTTAGCAGTATTAATAGGATGCTAACTAAATGCATATAAGAAAACATAGAGCTTAGCCGCTTAAGTCCTTTTCAAAAAGAAAGACATCTGAAAACTTGTAGCCAAAAAGAGCATTCATTTCTAAGGCAGCTTCTCTTTCGCATAGAAAAAACGCATTACTTCCACAGGTGAATCTCTTGCCCTATCCTCGAGAGCCATCTAGACACCAAAAAGCTGTCTGCACTCCACAGTCACAAATTCCAATGAAGAAGTTGACCAAGATTGATCTCAGATGCATTTGCAATTGCTAAAGCATGTAAGTGAAAGAGAATCCAGTACTGATCATATCATTGAAAGCTTAAGGCCAAATTTGATTGTTTAAGTCAAGCAACCAATGCCGTCAGACCATAACATCAAAACAAGCATTCACGGATATTAAACAGTTGAATCTTTTAGCCAAAGTTTGCACAACAAAAGACTGATCAAGCAGACTTGTCCACCCAGAGAATAATAAAGAAGAGATTCAGCAGAAGGGACTTTGACACCTCCATAAAGTAACAGCAGTACCTCCAATTGCTCTGCTACAAGGACAAAATATTTTTCAATCAGCGCAGAATCAACTGCTTTACTATAACTGGAAAAAATTATGTGCATAGCCATCAGTAGTATTCTTTCTACCCCGGACGGAAGTTCCCTGTACCACAACATTCATAGGGACCAGAACGTGTCCTGATTGTAGGAGCATTTCCTGATCCTCCTTGAGTACAACTATCCCTATTGCGCCCTCCAGATCAATCACCATTTCGATCAGGACCATAGTGCCCACCACCACCAACTCCATACCTGTCATCCCTCCCCCCATACCTACCTCCCCAGCCCCCTTCACGAGGACACTCCCTTGCAAATGCACAGGCTTGTCACACTTAAAGCACTCTGAACCTCCACCTCCATGTCCACCACCAGAGTCCCAACTGAGGCCACAATTATGACCACAATCACGACTGCAATCACCATCTCAGTCTCTACCTGAACCTCAAGGCTGAGCTTTTTCCTCAATGATATTTCTCCCGTCCAAGTCCATTCATTTCCTCAATAGCCTCATCCATTGCTTGCTTCTCATAACCAAATCCACGAGAGCATCCAGAGAACTTGTCAACCACCCCTGCATTAAAAATATTCTTATCCGAGGTAGTTTGTATTATATGACAGGGATAATTACAGATATAAGAGCTTGTACTTCCAACTTTTAGATGGAGTCATCAACACAGAAAATCTGTGATAAAATGTACGTTATATGTGGCAACGATATTCACAAATGTCAGCCAAACCTCATTCAAATGCAACAAGCAGATGGTGAATAAAACTACTTACCTCAAGGGTTAGACATAAAGGCAAAATTTGTCAAGTCTTCTGCAAGTGTTTCTCCCAACTCTTCTTGCCATCCTTGGCTTCAGATACTGACCATACAACTGCTATCCTGGTTGTCAGATCGACGCTGGTGGCAGATACTTGTGGCTGTCCAATGTTTAGAGCAGAAAAAAGAGAAAACCATGCTTGGTTCAAATCACACCCAGAAAATGACATTTCTCACACTAAGTTAAATTGAAGTCGATGGCGATTCTTTTCATGAAGAAAAATGGATGATTCTTCATGAGTTACGAGAAAGAGAAAGGCAATGGTAAACTCACTTAGACTTAAGCCACAATCTGTCTGAGTGTTTTGCAAGTGTTTATCCCCAACTCCTTTTGCCAATTGGGTATAGCCTTGGCTTCAGAAACAAGCCATACAATTGCTGTCTCAGTTGTAAGATTGACCCTTGCGGCGGATACCTGTGGCTGTCCAAAGTTAGAGCAGAAAAATAAAAAAACACACAGGGTTCAAATCTTAGCACAAAAATTGATGAAAGCCATTTCTCCTGCAATTCTTTCCACACACGTAAGGGATAATTTGGAACCTTATTTCACTTAACCCACTAGATGAATATCCTGTCACACTAAGTTCAATTCAAGTTGACGACAATTTATCTTCATATGAAAAATGGAGGATCCTAGTTACTTGATTTTCCAGAATTCTCTTCAAGCTCGCTGCACATCCCACAGATGTCATTCCCTGCAGAGACGAAACAGAGCCACTCAAGTGACCGCACAAAAGAAAAGGAAAAAGAAAAAAAAAATGATATGCACCGTGGAGTAACATCTTCAGCAATATAATGCAGGGAAAGTTGGACACGCATAGACAAAATCGAAGCTTTAGCTCGTACATTCACATAAACTGCGAGAGAAATATATAAAGAGAGAGGGGCTTACTCCGACGTCGAGAATCATGACGAGCAGACGGCTGAGGCTTCCTCGGCTCCATCCACGGCCGATTTCGCCTTCCCATCCTCACCGTCAACTCCGCCGCCGCCGCCGCCGCCGCGTCAGCCGCAGCGAAGCTCGGAAGGCACCGCAAGCGGAACCTCGTGAGAGCCGAGGAGACGAAGGGATTGAGGGAGGAGGGAGATGAGGAGAGAGAGAGAGAGAGAGAGTCTTGGATATGGTTGACTTGACTCCATCGAAGCTCGTCTTCCCTCTCTCTCTAAACTCTCTGCAAGCCTCTCGGTTTGAGGAGAGCCACCGGACGGAAGGGAGGAGATGAACATGGTCGGAAACTGACGGCGTCGAAAACATTAATTATAAAAAAATGCAAAAATTCAATACACGATAATTATCTGGGATTTGGCAATGTCCAATGTATATGGTATTTATTTTATAAAAAATATGTGAGAAAACATTTCATAAGTCAGATTTTTTATATTAACGAGATACTTTCTCGTATATCACCCAACGAGGCAGCCGGATATAAAAGAGTTAATTACAATCAAGCAATGTCATGAAAAAAAATTCTGGCTCAACGTGGTTGTATACTTTCGATTGCATTGAAAAGTCATGGTTAAAATCTAATATTCTACAATGATAATGAGACCTAATATCCAGAGAGTAACTCTGGATTGCCTATTTCCACTTTTTTTTCTGATAAAAGAAATTAAGGAAAATTCTAAATAACGGTCTGAAATACCCTTATTTTCTTAAATAATGACTTGAAATTGATCTTATTTCAAATAAGGACTCAAAGTAAATTTGGTTTCAAATAAGAGCTTAAAGTGGTAATGTAAGTTTTAAAAAAGAACTTGACTTTGCAGTCGGTCAAAGGCATTTTCATCCTTTATCTTCTTTTGAATTTTTTCTTTCCTTTTTCTTTTTTTGGTTTTCCCTTTCTTCTTTGCTAGTGGCTGGTCTAAAGTGATGGCCAGCCACTAGCGATGCCCTAGCCATAAACAAGGGATGGCTTCACCGGCCTTAAGTGAGGCAAGCCCTCACCAAATCTGGGCAAGGGTTGCAGCCCTCGCTAGCGACGGACGAGGGGGCTTGCAAGCCCTCGCCCATCGCTTATTGGAAAGAAAAAAAAGATAAAAGAAAAAAAGAATTTAAATTTAAAATTATTTTTGACGAAAATGCCCTTGATCGGGTAGAATATCTAGCAGGCCGACGATCGGCGAGATCAAGCTTATTTGATCATAACTACTTGAGGCTCTTATTTAAGATTGACATGACCAATTCTTACCCTTAGACACACTAAAGTTCACTTCAAGCCCTTATTTGAGAAAGTCAGAATATCTCAAGTCTCTATTTGAAATTTTCCCAAGAAATTACTATCTCATATTTAAAATTCCCAAAGTCTACATAAAATATATAATATTTGAATTTCAATATCAAGGTAATGAGTAACTTACCAGTTTTCATTTAAATTTTATGTATAGTTGCAAAATTTACATCTATGCTAGAATACATTAAAATGGTGTTTACAAAGAATAAATCTGAGGAGAGTAGTTTTGAAATTTGTAGGTTATTTGATAACTCGATTGAGTCTTGAAAACTTAAATATTTAGCACTCAGCAAAATTAAACACGTTCAGTTATCAGAATAAGAATAAACTTAAAAGGTTTAATTAAGTTAGAAAACCACAAATTTGCCAGGTAAGGAAAGGCCACTTAATCATTCGATAGAAAAAAGATAGTTATTTGCAATAAGAATCTTGCTAAATATTTTACCAAAGTATTATTTGGTATTCAATATTCAGTTATTATGAAGCATATTTTATTTTCATTTTCAACATTGATAAATATAAGCATTGAAAAATTGAGGACCTTCACCGCTTAATCTCAAATAACTCAAAAAATTTCAAATCCTTAGGTCCTGACGACCTTGAATCCAGTAGAGCTTCGTGTTTGTGTGAAATATGCTATATCCAAGAAAGAACAATTCGATAAATTTTCGGTATTTCTTCATCTATCACAGGTATTGAAATAAATGGACAATTCACAAAAAGGAAAGTACTCTCTATCCTGGTACTTGAGTTGACAAATTTAGGGTTTTCCATTCATAATATGGAATTAAAAGGTATATCCAATCTATTTCAAATTTCAATTGCATAAATGTAAATGACTCCTTGTCAAATTAAGTGGATTTTGGGAAAGAATATTTTAAATTTAGTGCATATTAAGTAAAATTTATTCAAGCAATAAAATTAGTTATCAATCACATTATTTGAATTTAATTTTGAGTTAAATGGATAATTGATGATTTTATTCATGTAGTTAACCCGAATTGTACTTCAAAAATTAAGAGAGTTATCCATTTAATATGATATGTTTATTTTTTGAATTAATTTCAAATTAAATAGATTAGTTGCATAATGAAAGAGACTTTATCTTCATTTGCTCTCTTTTCAAATATAAAATCAATCACATAAGCCAAAAGAAGATAAACTTTAGGAAGGTTAATCGAAATGTATTTCAAGATTTTCTTTTCTTTTCTTTTTTATTGATGAATGCACTAAAGAATAATACACTTGCTTTTCATCCATTCTTGAGTTTAAATTCAAATACAATAAATGATAGATACTTGAGGATGATTAATCATAAACCTAATGCTAATTGGAGGAATAAGGGCCATGTGGCACGATTATGCCATATGGTTTGCACAATGCAATAATAGAGGTAAAATTTGCCACTTGGCGATCACAGAAGCTCGTATTCTCTCAGCGTTGGCTTCATCTATAGATATAAGATGAATAAATATTGACACATGTAATCACATATTCCTTTTCATAAGCTTGTATGAAATTGAAACACCATTTAACTTTTAGAGGAAAGCCATTTAGTAATTTTTTGTTTGTTCGTTTAAGCTACTTTAAAAGGTAAAACAAACAGGCCAAGTTTGCAAGAGAGCAAGACAAAAGTCCATATTACCCGATGTCTAGAAATACTTACATTAGGAGCTATCCTTTGGTGATTTTTATATTTTTTACATTTTCTTGGTGCAACTCTCAATTAGGTTATAATTTCTTTCTTTTGGGCTAAAACAAAATAAAGTACAATAATTTTTCATACAGCTCAAAGATAGTGCTCTTTTGCTTAAGACAACATAAACTATTTTGACCTTCCTCCAATTGCTAAGTCATTGCTAGATTCAAACTGTTCGTGAATGACAAAACAACAGATCCAGTTCCAGACAAAGCAATGATCACAAAGACCACATGACTCCATATGAAGTTCAGATTTGACATCAACTAGGCAATGACAATGAAATTAAGAAGTTTCTTCCCGATTCCTTGGAGTTTAGTCAATGCATCGCCGATGTCCATTCGTTCCCTTGGAGACTCAGAAGAGCAAGCGACTCCTATTTTGATAATTGAAGCCAAACAGTCCTGAATATTGCTCCAGCTTTTGTTCTTGCCCTCTGGAGTGACTCTTTGTCTCTTATCCAATTCCTCAATTTCCTGAAGTAGAATGGGATCAATTGCCTTCTCCACTCGGTCTGTCAAAGTTGCCTTTGCAAAGTGATGAAGGTCCAACCCATTTTCAAACATGTCATCGGTTGGCCTCTTGCCTGTGAACATCTCCAAAATGAGGACCCCAAAACTATACACATCTCCTTGTGTGGATACCGCACTTCCCATGCCGTACTCTACAACAATAAACAAAGCAGAGTGATGTAAGGTGAATAATTGATGTTGAAATATCATGTCGATGATGTTTCGTGTGCCTTTTTTTTTTCACATTTTCTTATAAAGAGATAGACTTAAAAACCTAACTTGTGCGTCATTACCTAGAGCTATGTAGCCGAAAGATCCTTTGACTTTGACAGAGCTTGATTGATTGGCCAGTAATTTATGCATTGCTTCTGGGAGGAACCTGGCAAGCCCGAAATCGCTCAAATGTCCAGTCATTTCATCATCAAGAAGGATATTGCTTGGCTTTAGATCACAATGAACTATTGGCATTTCACAATGATGATGGAGATAATCTAGTGCACAAGCAACATGAATGGAAATGTTCACTCTCTCAAGTAGAGTCAACTTGCTTCTCTCCATATATTGTGATGTAGTTGGGTGCAACCATTCATCCAAGCTTCTGTTTGACATGAATTCATACACCAGTGCCTTGAAATCATTTCCATTAAAATCAAACCCAGAACATGCGGTGAGCACCTTCACAAGATTACAGTGTCGGGTTCTTCTCAAGACCTCGCACTCTGCTACAAAGCTTTTGGAAGCTCCATGACATGTAAGGTCGAGAATCTTGACAGCCACAATCAACTGAGTTTGATCAAGAAGTCCTCTATACACGGACCCAAAATTGCCCACGCCAAGCAAATTGGTGGAAGAGAATCCACCTGTCGCTTTTAGTAGACTATGATAAGAAACATGCAAAAACCCATCTTCAGAAGAGCTTGAAGTAGACGCTTTCTTATTGTGTCTAAACCAGAAGAAGTATAACAGAGACAATATGCAGGCTACTCCTACAAGAGCAGAGACTACGGATATCGAAACTTTAGCATTTCCGCTTATTCTCCTTTGTTTTGACTCTTCATAGTCGCATTTCGGTAGTTGAAAATCTAACAAACCCCCACAAAGCTTCTTGTTTCCAACAACCGAAGTTGAAATGGCACTTCTGAAAGTTCCTCCTGTAGGCAATGCACCCTCAAAATCGTTGTAGGATAGGCTCAAATTCGTTAGATTTAGTGATGCTAGATATTCCGGGATTTGGCCCGACAATCGGTTTTTCGAAACATTCAAAACTTGAAGGCCTCTCATGGAACTCATAGTTGATGGTAGGGGCCCTTCAAAAAAGTTATCCTGTACATATAGGCGCTCCATGGATGTACAACTGCCGATACTGCTTTGGATTTGTTGAGATAATTTGTTCCCATTAAGACTTAATTCATTGAGATTTTGCAAATTTCCAACTTCTCCGGGAAGGGAGTCGGTAAGACTATTTTGTGACAAGTTGAGATAAATCGACAAAGATGAGAGGCCCACAATTTTTGGGGGAATATTACCCTTGAGGTCATTGGTTGAAAGGTCCAAGAGAAGTAGATTCTGGCAATTTCCTAGAGACGATGGTATCGAGCCCTGGAAATTATTGCTGTCCAAGTACAATTTGGTTAACATCCTTAAATTTCCGATGGATTCTGGTATCTACCCCGAGAAATTATTTGAACCAAGATCCAAATACTTCAGTTTGATTAGATTTCCGATCTCGGAAGGAATTTTTCCTAAGATGTTGTTGCCTACTATTTGTAGGAGCTCCATATTGATGAGATTTCCGATTCCGAAGGTAAGGTTCAGAAATGTAATTGTAACCTAACCCAAATTTTGAAAGAGAGATAGAGAGGTTACCGATACAGCCTGGGATTGGTCCTCTAAAAGCATTGCTCTCTACATTAAAATATTCCAAGTTTGTAGAATTGGTTAAAGAGCACAGGAAGTCAAGATTAGCATATTGCCCACTTCCAAAGTTGTTACTGCTGATGCTAAACCAATAGAGTCCTCTCATCTTTGAGAAAGAAGGAACTTTTCCAATAAAGTTGTTCGACTTGAGTTGGATTTGATCGAGATTAGATATGTTGGATATTGACTCAGGAATGGGTCCGGTGAGGTGATTGTCAAACAAATCAATTATTTTGAGATTCGGAAGAGTGAAGCCTAAGTCAATGGGTAAGCCCCCCTCTAATTGGTTTTCACCCGCAGAAAGAATTGTCAGAGTGGATATATTGAAGATTGAGATAGGAATCATACCGACAAACTTATTCATGTTGAGGACGAGCACTTTCAGATTTCTAAGCCAGCCAAGAGTCTTCGGAATCGTACCGTCAAGGTTATTTGAAGATGTTGCGAAGACGTGAAGAGAGGAGAGGTTTCCGAATGACGGGGGCATGTTTCCCGTCAACTTGTTGTGTTGAAGAATGAGTGAATGGAGCTTGGACAAGCAGCTGAGTTCTGCATGCAAATTTCCTTCGAGCATGTTGAAGCTTAAGTCAAGATTGAGCAAATTAGAGCAATGGGAGAGATTTGAAGGGATTTGTCCGCTGAATGAGTTGTTATTGAGGAGCAACGTCCGCAACCGAAACAAGCGGCCAAATTGTGGGGGAATTCCAGAGTAGAAGCTGTTGTTCTGCAAAAAGACTCCTCTCAAGAAGCTCAAATTACCAATATGGGGTGGCACGATCCCGAACAGGTTATTGGAGACAAGGTCCAATACGGTGACTCTACGGTGTCTACGACCGCATGTGATACCGAACCAATTGCAGATGTGGCTAGTATCATTCCACGAGCTCAAAACCCCGCCAGGATCAGCTATCTGCGCCTTAAATTCCAAGAGAGCCAGTCGATCAGTCTTGTCCCCTCCAGCTTCTACCAAAGCCAGGACACTCCCTAATAGAAAAATGATGGTAGCTAAGCATGAGAATGACCCGGATAAAACCCGATCCCTATTGCGAAGGTCCATGAGGATTTTTAGCAAAGTGAGTTTCTTTTGGTTTTTATGTGGTGTTATATCGAAACAATTTGCGAAATATATAATAGGTGGCAACATGATCTTCCATGCAAAGACGCGTTGTTGTCATCAATACAAGAATAGTGGTGACATATCTTTCATGGGCCTCTCAAGTTGAGAAAATTACAAGGTCATGATGATCAAGTCAGTCAATGAAACTATTGATGATCAAGTCAATCAATGAAATCAAAAACATGATGAGGTGGGGGTAAAGACATCATAAGTGACATAACTTTCATATGGCACTCACTTAATTGTCATAAATTTTTTTTCGAATAATTAAGTCATGTTTGGTAACGTTTATGTTCCTCTATTGTTCCGTTCTTTTATTTGTCGAAATAGGAAAAAGAACTAAAATTTATTTGGTAATACCAATTAATTTTTCTATTTCCTAAAATAGATCAATGCTAGGGAATAGATTTGGAATAGAAACAAGATGTAGAAAAAAACTAACCTTTTCGTTTCCGAGAACAAAAAGAGAAATAAGGTCATTTAAAAAAAAAAAAACTCAACGTAATCCAATGCTTGTCTTCACAAAATCAACACTAGGTCTAGTCTTGATTTGGTCCAATTTCCCATTTTTCGAAATAAAAATAATAAAATTCAGAAATTTGGGAAAAGAATTTAGAAATTAGAATTTGAGTGTTTTACTATATTTTAGTGTTAATTCCAGTTTAGAATTAGTTTATTATAAAAATGTGAATATCTTTTGATGAAAATTGGTTTCAAAATTGAATAAGCTTTTGGGCTTTACTCTATGTATTTTTGAATGCGGTTTTCTTTTAGAGACATGCTAAGTTGCGATCATTTGGCAACTTCCAGCAATGTTTGCTCTTCTTCTTGGTCTATGCACCTGTTTATTGTAATGCCCAAAGATATATTATTAACCTCTTCATATCATGAGTTATAAACTAGCGTGACTCTCTGCTGCCATATGTAGTCATCCCCATTTCTAATCATCCATCTTTAACTAACTATTGCATGGATTTTCTTAGGCCATCTTAGAATATCTTGATCAATTAAAGCATTACGAAAATCCATTTTTATTCAAATATGGAATGTTAAGTCTCCATTGGCATTTTTATAATTAAACAAAAAAATGGGAATAGAAATTTTTAGGGTCATACCAAATGCATTTATGTTCTTTCTTTTTGTTCTAGGTATAGATTTTATTTGCAATTACGAAACACATTCTTCGACTCAAAAACTCGTCTAGGGAATAGAAATAGAAAAAAATATCTCTAAACAAAAATTGTTTCCCGAACAAAGATGTTACTAAACACACCATTAAATGCCATGACTTCTAAAACATGTTTACTTGAGTACCATAATTTTCAATCGATCACTTAAGTGCAATTTTTCTTTTTAAATCGTTCACTCAAGTGCCAAAAATCCAACATCACATAACACTTGAGTGAATGTTTTAAAAAAGTTATGGCATTCAAATGAACGTCATACATAAGTTATAACACTCAAGTAATCGAAAAAGAAAAATTTACGGTACTCATATGAGGGCCGTGCAAAAGTTATGGCACTTGTTATGTCCTTTCTCCCATGGGCCCGAGGTTTGTTCATTATCAATTGTGTCTTTCCAATCCCTGAATTATTGGGTCGTTTAGCAGGGGGATGACTCTAGTCTTTTCTATGCGTAATAATAACCTTCCAATCCTCCAAAGCTGAGGACTTTGACTTTACATGTAAGTATGTCTACTTTACAATTCATAATCAACTTTACTTCCATTTGTGAATTAGGAAAAATTGTCCAAAAAGTCCTAAATTTATTGCACTCTTGCTAATTTAGTCCGAAACATTTCAATTTTGCCAATTGAGTTTTAAATATTTTCACATTTTGCCAGTTTAGTATTAAAACTTTTCACTTTTTGCCAATTGAGTTTATTCAATTAATTTTGCCGGGAATTTACTGACGTGGATGTTGGTTGCGCCACGTGGCCTGGGCGGCACTAATGTGGACATTTTGAAATTATTTTTTGAATCTTTACGATTTTTTTTTCCTTTGCTTTGTTTTTTTCCCGGGGGGGTGTTTGGAGAGGGCCGGCGAGGGTGGCTAATAGACCCTCTCCAATCACAAGCATGGGCCGGCGCCCACCCTTGCTGGCTCTAGGCAAGGGTCGCGATGCCCTCGTTAGATCTGGCCAAGCAAGGGCTTGGCAACCCTCACCAATCCCGAGTAAGGTCGCGGCCATTGCCAGGCCAGGTCGAGCAAGGGCGTTGTGGCCCTCACCGATTCTGTGCAAAGGCGTGCACGCCCTCGATTTAGCTGGCAAGGGCATTGTGGCCCTCGCCTAGAGCTGGCAAGCGGCGCAACGCCCTTGCCTAGAGCCAGTGAGGGTGGCTAGCCCTCACCTATGGCCGGAGAGGCTATGCAGGCCAACCTCGTTGACCCTCTCCAAAACCCAAAAAGAAAAGGAAAAAAAAACCATTAAAATTCAAAAAACTATTTAAAAACGTCCACATCATTGTTGGTCATGCCACATGGTATGATCGGTGTCCACGTTGAATTTTGGTCAAAATTGGCCGAATGGACTCAACCGACAAAATGTGAAAATGTTTTGGACTTAATTGGCAAAATTGAAAGGTTTAGTATTGACTTGACAAAATTGCAATAGATTTTTTTCTTGTCAATTATAGTATATATTTTCTATAAATATATGTTTTGGAATATTGTTTGTTATTATATAGTTGAAAATGCTGCTCATACATAAAAGAGAGCAAAATCTCTTCTATGGTGAAGAATTTATTTCAAAATATTACCTTTTTCTGTCCATGTTGTACCGACCTTTAACTTCTTCTACCAATATGCAAATTGCTTTTGGCATTTTGAATACTTTATAGATGGATTATTAATTAATAACAACAAAATAATGATCTTTAACATTTTGATATAGTTCCAATTAATATTCAAATTATTGGAATTATAAGAAAAGGTATGTATTTAATCTCCAAGGTATACCACTAGTTAGAAAAGTAAAAAGTTGCAGCTGGCAGATGATATATAATTGAAGAAGTGGAGAGTTCAAGTCAAGTCAACTATCCTTATTCTCCTCCTTTAGTCAGTTCACATGACAAAAGTCAGTTGAAATGGGGGCCTTGACATGCAAGGTGAACTATTAATGATCAAGTCTGTCGATGAAAGCTGATAACACTATGGGGACCTACTTTTTCTTTCATTGTCAATTGTGTCTTTCCAATTTCTAAATTTACGGGCCGTTTAGTAGGGGCGACGACTCTAGTCTTTTCTGCGCACATAAAATCTTTACTTTCCTCAAAAGCATAACACAATTAACCATATATGTAAGTAAGTCTATTTCATAATTTGTAATCAACTTTACTTTCATTTGTTTATTATAGTATATATCTTTTCTATAAATTATACATTTTGGAATTATTATTAAAATTGAAAATGGTGGTTATACATAAAAGAGAGTAAAATCTCTATTATGGTAAAAAATAATTTATTTCAAAATATTACCTTTGGGATTAATTTGGTACCGGCATTTAACTTGTTATATTGATAAGCAAATTGAATTTTGCTTCTTGAGTATTTATAGATGAATTATTAATTGAAAGTAACAAAGTCCACGCTATTATATCATGACCTTAAACATTTTAGTCTATTCATATTGTTATTTAATAAATTATTGGAATTAAAAAACTAGGTATATATATTTAATCCCAAAGGTACATAGCTAGTCAAAAATGTAAACAAGTTATAGTTGGCATATGATGTTTAATTGAAAAAGTGCAATGGTTCAAGTCAAGTCAAGTAAACGATATTTCTTCTGCTTTTTCTTCTTTTGACAGGGCGTAATTGAGACCGTTCACATGATAAAAGTTGTGGGAACGTCAATATATTACATTTGTCCAACCTTTCATTTGCTCTTACTTCCCTGAAATCAAGAAATTATAAACAAAAACCAAATTATGGAAAGTCATAACACCAATGTAGCTAATTATTAGACACACACCACAGTGTCCTTAATTGATCTGACATATTAAGTGCCGTGCCGTGTTGTGCCTTCGGTACTGAAAATCCGAGGGAGGGTGTTCAGCGTTATACTTTCCAAAAGCAAAAGTAGAGAAAAAGACCATAAAAGAAAGTAGTAATTCGAACGTGTTCACATGTAAGAAAGCAACTTAGGCACATCGCCTCAAAGTGCACGGTAAGCCATCTTTGGTTCCCATGCCGACCACATTTCCTACACGTATAGGCCCATTGAATAGTAATTGGATTTACTTCCATGAATTAACTCTAAATTGTCCTTTAATTAGCTGTGACGTCCACACAAAAGATAATGAAGAAATAGTATAGGAATCACCTAAGACCAATTAGAACTAGACAACCAAGAAATAATCATTAACCATATTGGGAATCAGATTGTAATCAAGAAATAATGAAGATTCTTGTTGCACGACCTGATCCTTATCCAAGGGGAATCAAACAAGAATGGCATGAGAAGGCAATATGATTGAGTGAAGTGGGACAAAGAGGGACATGTGAAATTACTTTGCGTCCCTTGTACAAACTATGCATTCTTTAAGCAAAGTCTCCATCACCAAATTAAATTTTACATTGGATTAGGTTCCTGAGAATTGTTATATGGAGTTGTAGACATCACCCTAGACCGTGGAATTTATAAGAAGAAAAATTCTGATTAAGTGCAAAATGGCAAAATTTTATTGGTGTGTATGTAGTAACTGAATGGTATTCCAAAAAAGTCGAGGATAGAAAGAATACATAGGTGATGAGAATATAATGGTGAAAATTGCAAAAGTTATTGCATAAGGTGTGTTAGTTCCAATTAGTTAGATTTGAAGCAGAAGAAATATTAATTAGATAAAGCTATACATATTTGATTAGACAAAACTTAAAGTTTAGAGGATTTGATAGGAAAAAAAATGCTCAAACTTAGGGATCAAAAGTATAGTTTTGTCATATTAATGTAGCACATAGGGAATACGAGACAAGTGGACTTAGCCTTCAAAGAAGGACAAGTCGTGAAACAAGTTGAATTATGGGGACAAATCGAGATCATGCTACCTTGCCAATAACATGCATGAGCATGAACTTGAAGGAGAGAGAGAGAGAGAGATTGGCATTATTTCCAAGACCATGTATTAGGAAGCTGTATTCAGTGAACTCCATTAGTCTCTCTTCTTTCGCATGCTATGTACTAGGTCATGGTGGTTTGGGTTTGAGTCCAAATAGAATATTAATTTATCACGTCTAGTGTTTGGTGACATTCTCCGGACTGGATTGACCTAGATACATATGGACAAAATGCTAGATAAGAAATCCAGTTTACGGGTGGAATAAACACGGATTGAATATAAAATTTTAGAAATTAACTTAATAATTCCCATGCACCAAGAAAATCCCATATTAAACAAGACTCACCATCCTTGGCGTTTGTCACTGGCGGTATGCCACCAACACTTTGATAGCCGTCCACCATGACAGTTCCTTGCTCCGGCGTCTTTGAGCATCTTTGCTGATGCCATGGTTCACGACTCACTTGGAAGGCTCGAGCTCACCACCTCATCCGTGGCTCCCTCTCTTTCTCAATTAGTTTTTCAACTTTTCCACCACCACTGAATCATCTCTCGGTTCCTTTCTCTACTTAACATATGATTACTCAATCTTGGCCTCCATTGTGCCATGATCTTTCTTTTGGTTGACTTTGAATTAGGCGACTTGATGAACGCCAGAGAGAGATCTTCCTCTCATTCAATTTAGAATTTTGTTCAATAGAAGACATGTCTGTTGAATGTCGTCACGCTCCCAGGTATCTTTGAAAGTCGTTAAGCTCCCCTGGTTGACGACAATGGTCAACTACATGAGGATTCCGTTGGAGATGGATATTTAAAGATTTTCAATTGGAGATGGATATTTAAAGATTTTCAAACAAGAAATTTTTTAAAGATTCTAAATTCTATCTTAGGTTGCACCAAACATTTAATGACATATTTCTACTATCCAGGGGATATATGGAGGATTTCAAATCCCCTTTTATCCTATTCTATCATATCCCAATCCCAATCTGGCCGATTGAACATAGCCTTATAGGTTACCATATTCAATATGCTTCCCCTTAAAGTGCGAAAGAAGAAAAATGATTAATATTGCTTGAGAAAGTTGTTGTATAGAGTTAATACGATATATCATGCCAATCACATGTTAAGAGATAATGTGATTCATTTTGGATCCAACTCTAAAGCGGAAGTTTTTGCACGGCTTTTGCATATTATAAATGACTCTATCCATAAGGTCATCCAAAAGATATTCAATATTTTTACTATTGATTCTTGAACCGTCAATGTTTCCTACCTATATGAGCAGCTCCTAGTTAAAGCAAAAGCCAACCTTCTGTTGGGGTTTCATGAATCATGTATAGTTAAAATTAACAAAAAGAGCGCAGCGGAAACAAGAAGATATATTTTTACATGATTCTCCGAAGGCGTTGTTCGTGCGTTTTAATCAAAAATCTGAATGTAAAATAGAGTTACATGAATTACCTCTCGAAGCGCGCTTACACGAATTGGTTCGGATGTCCTACAGTTCGAGCCCCACAAATGTCGGACCTCTAGTTCAGACACACCAACAACGAACAACGAACAGAAGAGAGAACTTTCGGATATTCACCACTTCGATCGTGCTAGCAATCACGTGGAAACAATCCGTCGAATTCTTGATGTATAATAGTCACGGCCCGGATGAGAGAAACCTCTTCTTTCTTGCGTCTCGAAGACAACACAAGAACACACACGAACACGCACACTGTTTTCTCTCTATTTGCAGCAACCCCTCGTATGTCTCTAAAAACACAAAACGCACGCCCACAGAAACTCTCTCTACGTTGCAACCTTTTTGCAGCCTTTCTTTTTAAAATTTATACACGAATCAGCAACGATTGCCGATCGTGGGAGCAGCAACCGTTGCTGATCCTCATTCTCATGCACGATCGAGCACGATCGTGCATGAACGGAACGGTCAGCAACCGCTGACCGTTTATGCACGATTTCGTGCATGATGGTCAGCGGTTGCTGACCATCCATGCACGAACAAAATGCGTGTATGATGGTCAGCGGTTGCTGACCATCATGCACGAATTCGTGCGTGCATGTGCACGTATTCGTGTGAAATGGTCAGCAAAAATTGCTGACCATTTCCACTTTAATTAATCAATTAATTAATTAATTAATAATTAATCAATTCCCTTAAAAATAAAAAGAACATGATCTTTATATGTGCATTTGGAATACATTAATATGTATTAACTTTGGGCATGCGTGTGCATCATATGCACATAGGCTCGTGACTATAATACAAATTAAATTAAATCTCATTTAATTTAATTTTGAATCGACTCAATTCGATTGCAGTAATTGCAAACACATTTGCAACAACATTTCTCTCTTGTTCCACGTTATCCTATTTGTTTATGGTGTGTGACATCCCTAGGTTCATCACTAAGCTGGTAGTAAGACTTGTACTAACACATTAGTACTCCCAAAAGAATTAATTGTCCCGATTAATCTTTAGGTCCTACAAGCCATGATTGATATCTAGCAATATGTCATGGCTACCCAGATAGTGTGAATACTTTAAGAACATAATGAACCTGTCAGCTTTGGCTACAGTGTAATTCAATCCCTCTGTCTTACTATGTCCCGATCAAACAAATACCATGGAATATTTGTCAAGTCATTAATTCGATCATATGCACAAATCTAATTGACATGCATTTTATTCGAGACATAAACAATTTATTCTCGGTTACAACCCCGGCCGAGGATTTCAATGCAGTGTCACAATTAGATCGCGTAGGACATCATTATCATACCTTGCATATAACAAGGAGACAGATTCCATATTGCGCACACGTGTAACTTCGTATATGAACGAACTATGACCATCAAGTATAAAGACGGATCAACGACCCGGCATTATGTGTACCCGTGAACCATAGTTGTTCAACACACAAGTTAACATTGTGCCTCAAGTCTAAGGATTATTTACACAAGACCAAAGCATGAACAATTAGACATTGACCACGCAAAAAGCTTCCATGTTGCTAATTGTTCCATATCGTCACGTTCAGTGATATTGTCTAATACAAACACTCGTGTTCTTAACTCAGGCATCACAATACCCAATGACTTGTGACTCATCATTCCCTTAAGTATCCAATACTTAATGGTGAAGTTAAGAACACACCGGTCTCAACAGGATTATCAATATCCACTCAATAATCCATTGACCGGGAACGATTTAAAGATTCAGTCTAACTATGAACCCGTCACATATATTCTTGACGCCTCAAGAATAGGTCTAGTTTCAACGATCTTATGGAATCATTCATAAATATAAAACAATTGGACAAATGAATGAATACGTCATTGCCATTAATTAAATAATAATAATGAAAGTACAACTGAAATCCCTAAAATGTAACTATTACATAGTAGCTTTAGGGCATACATCCAACAATCTCCCACTTGCACTAAAGCCAACTTGTTTGGTACCTCAAACCCATTTTATCAATATGTCTTTCAAAAGAAGACTGAGGTAAGGCCTTAGTGAAGGGATCTCGCCACGTTTTCTGCTGAGGCAATTTTCTGCAAGGCGATATCACCTCTCCCAACAATTTCTCTGATGAGATGGAAGCGTCTCTCAATATGCTTGGACTTTTGGTGAGACCTTGGTTCCTTAGCTTGAGCTATCGCCCCATTGTTGTCACAAAACAATGTAATCGGTTGCTCAATTGAAGGAACGACTCCAAGTTCAGAAATAAACTTCTTCATCCAAGCGGCTTCCTTTGCGCCCCGAAGCAGCTACATACTCGCCTCGGTGGTGGAATCGGCAGTTATGCTTTGTTTGGAACTTTTCCAACTAACTGCACCACCATTAAATGTAAAGACAAACCCAGACGTAGACTTATAATCATTAGGATCCGATTGAAAATCGGAATCAGTATAAGCTATAACTTTAAATTCTCCTTCTCCATATATCAAGAACAAATCTTTAGTCCTTTGTAAGTACTTAAGAATATTCTTGACTGCTATCCAGTGCTCTTCTCCTGGATCAGACTGATATCTGCTAGTAATACTTACAGCATGCGCAATATCAGGTCTAGTACATAGCATAACATACATTATGCTTCCAATAGTGGATGCATATGGTATCTTTGCCATCCGCTCTCTTTCCTCAGGAGTGTTGGGACACATCTCCTTAGAAAGACGGATCCCTTGCCTAAAAGGCAATAATCCTCTCTTGGAACATTGCATGTTAAACCGTGTTAACACTTTGTCTATGTACGTAGACCGTGAGAGGCCAATCAATCGTCTTGATCTATCTCTATAGATCTTGATACCTAAAATATAGGTTGCCTCTCCTAAATCTTTCATGGAGAATTTCTGTGACAAGAATAGTTTTATCGATGATATCATTGGTACATCATTTCCAATCAAAAGTATATCATCGACATACAAAACCAGAAATGTAATTGCACTCCCACTGATCTTCTTATATACACAAGGTTCATTCGGATTTTTTATGAAGCCAAACGATTTGACTAGCTCATCAAAACGGATGTTCCAACTTCTAGAGGCTTGTTTGAGTCCATAAATGGATCTCTTAAGCTTACACGCCTTCCGTTTTTCACTATTGGATTCAAAACCCGTGGCTGTTCCATATAGATGTCCTCATCGAGAAAACCATTTAGAAAAGCCGTTTTGACATCCATCCGGAATATCTCATAATCAAGGTGTGCGGCTATAGCCAACAAAATCCGAATGGATTTTAGCATGGCCATGTGTGAGAAAGTTTCTTCATAATCAATTCCTTCTTTTTGACGATATCCTTTCGCCACCAGCCGTGCTTTGTAAGTTCCAATTTGACCTTCAGCATTCATCTTCCTCTTGAAGATCCATTTACAGCCAATTGGTATAATACCATCGGGCGGGTCGGTTAAGTTCCAAACTTCATTGGAATACATTGAATCCATTTCGGATTTCATGGCTTCTAGCCATTTACCGAGAATCGATGTCCGACATCGCCTCCTCATAGGTTTTAGGATCACCGGGTTGATCACTATCATTCACAATGAATAATGGTTCAATGTGATCAACCGAGTGTCTATAACGAGCAGGTGGGCGAGACGTTCTCGCACTTCTCCTAAGAGGTTGTGTATCAGAAGCTCCCATTGAATCAGAGATTGGTGTCTGAACTCGGTTGTTTGGTACTTCATTATTTTCTTCTTGTAAGACTATTTTCCGCCCAAAGCACCACCTTCTTGGACGAACCGATTCTCCGAAAAGAAGCGTGCTTGCTCACCAAAATTCTTTGGTCTGAATGAAAATAGAAATAATATCCAAGAGTTTCCTTTGGATATCCAATGAAGCGACCTTGTTCAGATCTTGCCTCCAATTTATCCATTTTCAGCTTTTCACGAAAATTTGGACAACCCCAAATCTTAATATGATTAAGACTCGGGTTTCCTACTATGCCATATCTCATAGGGCGTAGTTGGAACAGATTTGGACGGCACTCTATTCGGTATATATACAGCTGTCTCAAGGGCATATCCCCAAAGGGATATTGGCAAATCGGTGTAACTCATCATAGATCGCACCATATCCAATAAAGTACGATTTCTACGTTCAAATACACCATTATGTTCTGGAGTTCCAGGAGGTGTCCATTGTGATAAAATGCCATTCTCTTTAAGATAGTCCAGGAATTCAGTACTAAGGTATTCACCTCCTCGATCCGATCGAAGAGCCTTAATGCATTTTCCTGTTTGTTTCTCAACTTCAGCCTTGAATTCCTTGAACTTTTCAAAGGATTCAGATTTATACTTCATGAGGTATAAATAACCATACCGTGACTGATCATCGGTGAAGGTGATGAAGTAATTATAACCACCTCTAGCAGTTTCATTAATTGGTCCACAAACATCTGTATGTATTAATTCTAATATGTCGGCAGCTCGCGCACTTTGTCCTACAAAAAGGCGCTTTGGTCATTTTTCCTAGAAGACATGCCTCACAAGTCGAGTATGACTCAAAATTTGAAGGATCAATGTATCCATCATTACTCAACTTGTTAATTCTGTCTTCTCCAATATGACCTAATCGGAGATGCCAAACATACTTTTTATTTGGACCGTCTCTAGGGCGTTTATTAGTTATGGCATTTATATCAATTCTATTTTGCTTATTGACATTGGTAATCGCATTACCGGACATTGTAATGGTATAAAGATTGTTGGTTAATAAGCTAGAACCAACACATCTTCTATTATGATAAATAGAACATACATCATCAGCAAAAGAAAATTCATAATTCTCTTTACCCAAATGAGGTATAGAGATGATGTTCCTAACAACATTCTTATAATGCAAACAGTTCTTTAAAATCATTACATGTCCAGAAGGCAAACATAAACGAAAAGTCCCTATAGCTAATGCAGCAACTCTTGCTCCATTGGCAAACGTCGAGACAATCTCATTTCGCCCTAGCATCCGCTTATTTCCAGATTCTGCAAAGACATACAAATATGTGAAGTTGCAGCAGAATCTAGAACCCATGAGCTGGATTCAGCACTAACCATAAGATTAGTTTCAATAAGCATTGACACCATACCTTCATAAGGTTGGTCCTTGGGCTTGACCTTCAAGCTTGCGAGGTACTTCCTACAGTTCCTCCTCCAGTGCCCTTTGACACCACAAGTAATGACATTTCCCTTTATCAATCTTGGGTTTTGGTTGCACAACAGGTTTGGCAGGCTTCTTCCATTTATTCTTCTTTAAAACGGTCTTACCCTTTGAAGAAGAAGCCTTAGCCATAGCCACTACATTTGGTCTCGTGTTGTGCATTTCCTTCTCATAAACTACCAGCATACTATGTAACTCAGCGAGAGTTTTCTCCATCTTATGCATGTGGAAGTTTTGGACAAAACCAGAGAAGGAATCGGGTAAAGATTGGAGGATCAAATCCACAGCTAACTCATTGTCCATAATGAGATTCAGCCTAGCCAATTCTTCAATGTGCCAGATCATTTTCAAAGCATGATCATTAACTGATGATCCTTCAGCCATCCTCATACGGTACAATGCCTTAGATATCTCATATCTAGAGGTTCGACCATTCTCATCAAAGTATTCCTTTAAATGCAAAATGATCGACTTAGCATCTTCCATAGATTCATATTTCTTTTGTAATTCATTGTTCATCGAAGCAAGCATATATGACCTAACTTTTAAGTCATCGTCACGCCACTTATCATAAGTGACACGTTCCTCTTGGGTCCTACCCTCAGGAAAGGAGGTTGGCATCTTTTCATCAAGCACATACCCAATTTTTTCAGAATTGAGAACAATTCTCAAATTCCTTACCCAGTCAGTGAAATTGGGTCCAGTCAAACAATTCTTGTCAAGTATAGAAGCGAGTGGGTTTGTGGTCACCATTTTCAGAGTAATAATATATCTGTTGCAGAAAATAAATTGTTAGCCGTTGTACTTTTCATAATAACTATTTCATTTTGGTCTTTAAATGAAATAGATCCTCCCACTAAATTTATATTCGAATCCCATACTCCTTAAGATGGGAAGCGGTAATCTTTGTTGGGTAAAGATTACTAGTGGGGATTGGAGTCCCACTAGTCCAAAGTCCACCTCACCTAGCAGTTATTGGTGTTCTATGAACTTAGTGAGTGAACCAACTAGTTCAACGCATCATATGCGAGTCCCAATCATAACTTCGGCCTCTAGACCATGAAAGCCTCACCTAACAGTTATTGGCATCATGATCATAGTTAAGTCTAGCCCAACGTCTCATGCAAGTATTGAAAAACACAAATGATTCCCTCACCTGACAGTTATTAGAAATCATTTGGATCCAACCCCACAACATCATATGCATAATGGAGTGATCCAATATTATAAATGATAATTAACCCCTATGTATCCATAGCCGGCCAATTAACCACAATAATATTGAATCAAACCACGACGATGGAAGGCCACGAGTCCGAAACCCGTTTCGACTTAATATTCTTTGTAAGGAGATTTGGGTCGTTATTAACGGTCTCACTTTGCACATTAACCGGTTTAACATGCACGATAACATAAACACAATAAATAAATAGATATCACATAACATCTATCCTATGCGGTGATCATGGAATTATGGTTCAATGGGTCTCGAGCCAAAGAGACCCATTTAGCCATTTTAATGTTTTAATAATATGGACCTGCTCTTCACTTTTTCTTCAATCTTTGAACTCTTCAAAGACCGGGCCTAGAGAGCTCACCGGTTTAATGGCTCCTCCAATGGCTCCTCCTCTCTTGTAGTATTTGACATTAATAATTGAAATACTTAACTATACTAAAATTACATTTCATAAAAATAAATATAAAAGGAAGGACGCAGCCTTCATTTAATAATTACATCCCCAAAAAGAAAACCTGTAATCATCATACATTCATCCATACAACAATCACAACAATTAGGGATTTTTCCATGATCACCACCCTTCCTTACGAGCCATAAATTCAAAATTTAAAGCTCTGGAAGGCATGCATACAATTCTGCATATCATTTGCAGAATATAAACACAAAGTATAACAAGTTACGGATTTTTGATTCAAAATTGATTTAGTTGTAATTTTTGCTTGGTTGATTAAATTTATCACATAAATTAATCAACTTCTATAGGCCACATAAGAGCAAGAGAACCAATTCTCTCAACAAAAATAAATTGGCCATTAGAACGCAAAAATATATTTGAACTACAAATCAATTAAACGCACGAAAAACGCCTAAGGTTGGCTCTGATACCACTGTTGGGGTTTCATGAATCATGTATAGTTAAAATTAACAAAAAGAGCGCAGCGGAAACAAGAAGATATATTTTTACATGATTCTCCGAAGGCGTTGTTCGTGCGTTTTAATCAAAAATCTGAATGTAAAATAGAGTTACATGAATTATCTCTCGAGCGCGCTTTACACGAATTGGTTCGGATGTCCTACAGTTCGAGCCCCACAAATGTCGGACCTCTAGTTCAGACACACCAACAACGAACAACGAACGGAAGAGAGAACTTTCGGATATTCACCACTTCGATCGTGCTAGCAATCACGTGGAAACAATCCGTCGAATTCTTGATGTATAATAGTCACGGCCCGGATGAGAGAAACCTCTTCTTTCTTGCGTCTCGAAGACAACACAAGAACACACACGAACACGCACACTGTTTTTCTCTCTATTTGCAGCAACCCCTCGTATGTCTCTAAAAACACAAAACGCACGCCCACAGAAACTCTCTCTACGTTGCAACCTTTTTGCAGCCTTTCTTTTTAAAATTTATACACGAATCAGCAACGATTGCCGATCGTGGGATCAGCAACCGTTGCTGATCCTCATTCTCATGCACGATCGAGCACGATCGTGCATGAACGGAACGGTCAGCAACCGCTGACCGTTTATGCACGATTTCGTGCATGATGGTCAGCGGTTGCTGACCATCCATGCACGAACAAAATGCGTGTATGATGGTCAGCGGTTGCTGACCATCATGCACGAATTCGTGCGTGCATGTGCACGTATTCGTGTGAAATGGTCAGCAAAAATTGCTGACCATTTCCACTTTAATTAATCAATTAATTAATTAATTAATAATTAATCAATTCCCTTAAAAATAAAAAGAACATGATCTTTATATGTGCATTTGGAATACATTAATATGTATTAACTTTGGGCATGCGTGTGCATCATATGCACATAGGCTCGTGACTATAATACAAATTAAATTAAATCTCATTTAATTTAATTTTGAATCGACTCAATTCGATTGCAGTAATTGCAAACACATTTGCAACAACATTTCTCTCTTGTTCCACGTTATCCTATTTGTTTATGGTGTGTGACATCCCTAGGTTCATCACTAAGCTGGTAGTAAGACTTGTACTAACACATTAGTACTCCCAAAAGAATTAATTGTCCCGATTAATCTTTAGGTCCTACAAGCCATGATTGATATCTAGCAATATGTCATGGCTACCCAGATAGTGTGAATACTTTAAGAACATAATGAACCTGTCAGCTTTGGCTACAGTGTAATTCAATCCCTCTGTCTTACTATGTCCCGATCAAACAAAGACCATGGAATATTTGTCAAGTCATTAATTCGATCATATGCACAAATCTAATTGACATGCATTTTATTCGAGACATAAACAATTTATTCTCGGTTACAACCCCGGCCGAGGATTTCAATGCAGTGTCACAATTAGATCGCGTAGGACATCATTATCATACCTTGCATATAACAAGGAGACAGATTCCATATTGCGCACACGTGTAACTTCGTATATGAACGAACTATGACCATCAAGTATAAAGACGGATCAACGACCCGGCATTATGTGTACCCGTGAACCATAGTTGTTCGACACACAAGTTAACATTGTGCCTCAGGTCTAAGGATTATTTACACAAGACCAAAGCATGAACAATTAGACATTGACCACGCAAAAGCTTCCATGTTGCTAATTGTTCCATATCGTCACGTTCAGTGATATTGTCTAATACAAACACTCGTGTTCTTAACTCAGGCATCACAATACCCAATGACTTGTGACTCATCATTCCCTTAAGTATCCAATACTTAATGGTGAAGTTAAGAACACACCGGTCTCAACAGGATTATCAATATCCACTCAATAATCCATTGACCGGGAACGATTTAAAGATTCAATCTAACTATGAACCCGTCACATATATTCTTGACGCCTCAAGAATAGGTCTAGTTTCAACTGATCTTATGGAATCATTCATAAATATAAAACAATTGGACAAATGAATGAATACGTCATTGCCATTAATTAAATAATAATAATGAAAGTACAACTGAAATCCCTAAAATGTAACTATTACATAGTAGCTTTAGGGCATACATCCAACACCTTCCTCCCTCCCTCCGCTCTTTTGCACAGCCTCATACATAGATGGAGTCGCACAAGCATTTCAGCCATCCACACAACGTGATCCTTTGTCAAACCTAACAAGGGCTTCGCCATCCAATTCAATGCTCCGGATACGAACCCCCAGCCGCCTCCTTGCGTACTTCGTAAATTGATGATTAAGATCCTTGTACCAGTTGATTGTGGACCTTTGGGTTTCCTGTTTCAGCTTCCTTTTCTTTCTCTTTTTTTCTGATTCCGAAATAACTTTAAAAATTATGAAAAATCTATTTAAGAATACCCTTGACATTAGAAATCAAGTTATATGTGTCTAGCTCCGAGATTAAAGAAATAACTACATAAAGAAAGTCGCATAGACTAATGGAAAATTGACGTATTGTACTGACAAGCTCTACTTGAAAATTAACCGATACTTTGGTAAAATTCCTCCTGATTCCAACAACAATAAATAAGTCTTCCCTGCTGAGCACGTATTGCCAATTTGATCTCTACATTTTTTGACAAGCATGACAGGAAAAGAAAATATTCATTTACAAAGCCATAGTTAAGAATGCACAATTACCTTACCCAAGTAACTACCGAGAAAAATTGAATAGGAAATGATCATGTCCACTTTCTTGCTTATGCCAAGAATATGCCCCATATAGGAGTCACAAACCCAGTATCAATTTCAAATGGAGCTAGCACCACTTCTGAAAGAATTAGGAAGAGATACATGATCAAGAACAAATGACTGGCTGAAAGAGCGTGGCAAAGATCATCAATGCAGAAATGCAAGTCAATGCACGCACAGCTGCCCATGCGAAAAGAACCATGTGTGTTTATTAGCAACATTGCCGATTCATAGGAAGGGCTGTCATTACACCAGACAGGAAATTTATCCAGGAAGCCTAGGACGATAGCAGCACCATGCACACAGGTGAGACAGAGACCAACAATCCTCTACTGAAGATAAGAGACAGGAGATAGCTAGGAAGAAGGTCATGCAAATCGAATTGCCATGCTCACCAAAGCTTCCAAAAGATCTCCCCGTTTAATTGAGAAAGGAACTCCTCCATCAGTCAATGGATGGAAGGTAAGATGGAATTTACCGAGTTAATTGCATAGCATAGCTTCTAGAGGCCAAAAGGACATTTCAGAGTTTTTAAGACTAAAACCACGTCTTATGCCATGAAAGTAACGGGATCGCATATCAAAACACCACACACAAACAGCCAAGATTCCTGCCAAAAGCTTAGCAGAGTCAATATAGTGCAAACTATAGACAGGAAGTTCAAATACTAAATTTGTATAAGAAAACATAGCGTTTACCGGCTTAACTCCTTTTCAAAAAGTTAGACAATCTGAAAATCATAGTCATAACGGGCATCCATTTCTAAGGTAGCTTCTCTTTTGCAAAGAGAGAACACAATACTTCCACAGGTGAATCTCTTGCCCTATCCTCAACAGAGCCAACTAGACACCAAATAGCTGTCTGCACTCCATAGTTGCAAATGCCAATGAAGAAGTCAACCATCATTGATCTCAGATGCATTTGCAATTGCTAAAGCATGTAATCGAAAGAGAATCCAGTACCCATCCTAGCATTGAAATAGTAAGGCCAAATTTGATTGTTTAAGTCAAGCAAGCAATGTCATTAGACCACAACATCAAAATGAGTGTTCACAGACATTAAACAGTTGAATCTTTTCAATCAGCACAGAACCATGAAGAAGAGACGCAATAGAAGAGACTTTGACACCTCCAGCAAGTAACGGCAGTATCTCCAACTTCTCTGCTACAAGCACTTTTCAATCAGCACAGAATCAGCTGCTTCACTATAAAAGTTAAAAATTGTGTGCATACCTATCAGGGTTAATCTTTCTACCCTGAACAGAAGTTTCCTGTACCACGACGTCCATAGGGACCAGAACGGTCCTGATTATAGCAGTCATTTCATGATCCTCCTCGAGTACCACCATCTCTATTGCACCCGCCAGATCGACCACCATTTTGACCAAGACCTTAGTGTCCACCACCTCCACCTCCATACCTGTCATTCCTCCCCACATACCTACCTCCTCTGCCCTCTTCACTAGGACACTCCCTTGTAGAATGCCCAGGCTTGCCTCAAGCACTCTCCATCTCCAGCTTCACCTCCACCACCATAGTCCTGATTAGGGCTACGATCAAATGACCATAGTCACAACTGCAATCACCATCTTGGTCATCACCTGAACCTTGAGGCTGAGCTTTTTCCACAATGATATGCCTCCAATCCAAGTCTGTCCCATTCATGGCCTCAATAGCCTCATCCATTGCTTAGTTCTCATTCAAAAGTTACAAAACCAAATCCACGAGAGCATCCAGAGAACTCGTCAACCACCACCTGCTTTAAGAATATGTATTTCCCGGAGTTAGTATGTGTTATATAACATGGAAATTACAGATGTCATCTTGGACTTTGCTCCTCATATCAAACGCCCTATTCTCACATTTTAGAACATTCAATTATCACTCTCATTTTTTTGTGTTGTTGTTGTGGAGTCAGGTTGCATCTCACACCCACACATATTTCTCGATTTACCACATCCTCAATGTTGCATTCCACTTTCTGGGTGTAGATGTAGATCTCAAGCGTGCATAAGGGCAAAATAGGTCAATTTATGTTGGGAGATGCACGATGTAGATTTTGAAATGAGAGGAGGGTATTTAATATGACAAGCAAAATTGAGGATGGTTTTTGCAATTATGCTATATGACATTAATATGATTATACCAAATGAAATTTCAGCAAAGATACATCTCATGTTCAAAAAATTGAAAACCTTAGGTTTCTAGAGTTAATTGATCTCAAGCACGCAAACTAACCACAATGCTAGAGCAGTTATTGCCCATACAGTGATCAAATTACAAAATTCTGGGGACCCACACTAACTCACAATGGGAAATACAACTTCACACACATTTTCCATCTCCAGATGTGCTATGTCAACTGTTCTATTAAAAAAGTGTACAATGTCCTAATAGATGACACAAAACCATGTCGTAGATAAGAGCACTAATCCAAAACTTGGCAAGTTCAGCCAATGAACATGAAGTATTCACTCTGATCCATTCTAAAAGTAATATGACTAGCCCCTAAAAGTACAATAAGAGAAGTTTCATTCAAATCCAACCAGCGATCTGAACCTAAGCATTCGGAAAGAATAAGAAATAAGGATTCTTAGAGTCTAAAACTACTTATCAAATTAAATTGTTCAGTCAAATCAGGGACCGCAATTCAGTCTCCATTGCCACGAATATGGTTTTTCCACAAGAAAGGCTAGCAAAAGCAACATATTTTATCCTTCATAATTTGCCCCTTTTTCCCTAGCTAGGTTCTCAAGGTTTCAAATTGATAAATCAATATAATGCATAAGTTTAGTCAGAACTATGAAGTTTTATTTGGTTGTCGTCTCCTGTCATGCATTGTGACTGCTGAATTTCCATGCTAAAATAAGTACACCAACTCTCAATGAGCAACAGAGATTCCAACTCCATGTTGAGCTCGGTTGAAGTAAGAATTTCCAGACTAATCTCAATGAGCAACAAAGATTCATGAAGCCAAGGCTGACCAATGACGATGATACAAAAAAGGTACAGTTATTGCAAGCACCATGTTGAACTAATGTAGCAACTCAAGGGCTGGCAACATTTCTGTACTGGCGACAACTATAACTATTTGATTATAATTGTGACTGGGATTCTCCATACTAAAGAAAGATTCCTAAAGTGGCCAGTTCAATATTTTAAAAGAAAACCTTTTACAGTCGTGCCCAACAGCTTTCCTTGTTACGTAACCTTTGGCCTTTTTTTCCTTCTAACAAGCAAGTGCATCTTAAGCGAGTAAAACCCAACTCTTGATATGTATCTGTGACAAGCCAAAGAGATATAAAAGCTTAAACTTCAACCTAGTAGGTGGAGTAATCGACACAGAAAATCTGTGATAAAAGGCACGTTATAAGCAGCAATGATATTCCCAAATGACAGCCAAACCTCATTCTACCGCAACAAGCATATAGTGAATAAAATTGTTTACCTCGAGGGTTAGACTCAAAGCCACAATTTGTCAAGTGTTTTGCAACTGTTTCTCCCAACTCTTTTTGCCACTTATGTACAGCCTCGGCTTCAAATAGAGGCCATATAACTGCTGTCTCGGCTGTAAGATTGACACTGGCGGCAGGTATTTGTGGCTGTTCAATGTTAGAGCAAAAAAAAAGAAAAAAACACGCAGGGTTCAAATCTTACCGAAATAAAAAAATAAAAAAATGATGAAAGCCATTTCTCCTGCCATTCTTTGACCCCACATAAGAGATCATTTAAAACCTTATTTCTCTTCACATTTACGAGAGGACAAAAAGCGTAACCCGGGGGATGACTGTTCCGTCGCACTAAGTTTAATTTAAGTTGATGACCATTTTTTTTATTATGAAAAATGGGCGATCCCAGTTACCTTAGAGAGTATAATAGAAAAACCAAAAGCAATGGCAAATTCACTTGATTTTCCAAAATAAAAATAAAAATAAAAATCGAAGCTTTAGCTCGTACATTTACATAAAGTGCGAGAGATATATATACAGAGAGAGAGAGGGGCTTACTCCGACGTCGAGAATTATGACATCGGAGGTGACACCCCTGAGGCCTCCTCGGCTCCATCCACGACTGATTTCGCCTTCCCATCCTCACCGTCGACTCCTCCGCCGCCACCGCCGCGTCCGCCGAATGTGCCGAGAGGAGCAGCGGAGCTCGGAACGCACTGCAAGCGGAACCTCGCGGGAGCCGGGGGAGACAGAGACGGCGCTGAAGCGAGGCTCGGGGTATGGATGCGATCGGCGTAGATGCAGCGGAGCCCGTCGGCGATGAGCCGAGACGGGACGCATCGATGATGCAGTGACCGGGCGACGTAGCGATGGAGGCTGAAGATGAGGGGGTCGAGGCAGGACGGAGATGACGATAGAGAGAGAGTCTTGGACATGGTCACAAATTGCTGGGGTCAATAGATTGACCTGTTTAAAAGCATTTCTTTCAATAAAAAAATCGCATTTATTCCATGCTTATGACTAAATAGCTAGAAGTGATTTTTTTCCTTCAAATAAGTGATTAAGGTAATCTCAATTAAGGGGCTGAGTTTGCCGGCCAAACAAATTTTTATCAGCCGACGTATTCCGACAGACTGAGGGTGTACCACTTTTGTTTATGCAAACCCAAAGGCACCATTAATAGCAGCCACACACACAAACAAGAACCAAAGAAAGAATGAAGTACTGGGTTTCAGTAGCCTAGCTTATTGGTCCGCATGACGCAACAAAATTAACATTTACTAAAATTATAGGTACAAGTAGTGCATACCCACCATGAAGACCAAATTGTTGAAAGACAAAACGTAACATCTAGAGAATGGTTAAATTACAAAGGAAGAAAAACCAAAAAGCAAGGACCATGAAGACCACATGACTCCATATGAAGTTCAAATTTGACATCAACTAGACAGTCACAATGAACTCAAGAAGTTTCTTCCTCATTCCTTGGAGTTTAGTAAATGCATCATAGATGTCCATTCGCTCCTTCGAAGACTCAAAAGAGCATGTGATTCCTACTTCGATGATCAAAACCAAACAATCCTTGATACTACACCAGCTCTTGTTCTTGCCCTCTGGAGCAATTGTTCGTCTCTTCTCCAACTCCTCGATTTCCTGAAGCAAAATGGGATCAATTGCCTTCTCCACTTGGTCTGCCAAAGCTGCCTTTGTGAAGCGATGAAGGTCCAACCCATTTTCAAACATGTCATCAATTGGCCTCTTGCCTGTGAACATCTCCAAAACGAGGACTCCAAAGCTATACACATCTCCTTCTGTAGATACCACACTTCCCGCACCATACTCTACAACAATCAACAACGTAATGATGCAAGGTGAATGATTAAGTTTGAAATATATTCTCGGTGATGTTTTATGTCTATGCCTTTTTCTTTAAGGATCTGTCTACGATTATGTGTTCAAAGAAACAAACTGAAAGACCCAAGGTGTACTTCATTACCTGGAGCTACGTAGCCAAAAGATCCCTTTACTCCGACAGAGCTCGATTGATTTGCTAGCAACTTATGTGTTGCTTCTGGAAGGAACCTGGCAAGCCCAAAATCGCCAACATGTCCATTCATTTCATCGTCAAGAAGGACATTACTTGGCTTTTGATCACAATGAACTATTGGCATTTCATAGTGATGATGGAGATAATCTAGTGCACAAGCAACATCGATTGCAATATTCACTCTCTCAAGTAGACTCAACTTGTTTCTCTCCGTATATTGTGATGCAGTTGGGTGCAGCCACTCATCCAAGCTTCCGTTTGACATGAATTCGTAGACCAGTGCCTTGAAATCATTTCCATTAAAATCAAACCCAGAACATGCCGTGAGTACCTTCACGAGATTACGGTGTCGAATTCTTCTCAAGACCTCGCACTCGGTTATGAAGCTCTTGGAAGCTCCATCACATGTAAGGTCGAGAATCTTGATGGCCACAACCGACTGAGTTTGATCAAGCAGCCCTCTGTACACGGACCCACAACTTCCAACGCCAAGCAAATTGGTGGAGGAGAATCCACTTGTCGCTTTTAGTAGATTGTGATAAGAAACATGCAAAAACCCATCTTCAGAAGAGCTTGAGGCTGATGCGTTCTTATTGTGTCCAAACCAGAAGAAGTATAACAAAGACAATATGCTGGCTACTCCAACAAGAGCAGAGACTGTAGATATAAGAATTTTTGCAATTCCGCTTATTCTCGTCCGTTTTGACTCTTTGTAGTAGCATTTCGGTAGTTGAAAATCTGGGAGACCCCCGCAAAGCTTCTTGTTTCCAACGACCGAAGTTGAAATGGCACTTCTGAAAACTCCTCCTGTAGGCAATGCACCCTCGAAATCGTTGTAAGATAGGCTCAAATTCGTCAGATTTAGCGACTCTAGAAATTTCGGGATTTGGCCGGACAATTGGTTGTTTGAAACATTCAAAACCTGAAGGCCTCTCATGGAACTCATAATTGATGGTAGGGGCCCTTCAAAGAAGTTATCCTGTACATATAGGCGTTCCATGCTTATACAACTGCCTATACTGCTTGGAATCTGTTGAGATAATCTGTTCCCGTCAAGACGTAGTTTGCCGAGATTTTGCAATTTTCCAACTTCTTTTGGAAGGGAGCCGGTAAGACTATTTCGAGACAAGTCGAGGTAAATCGACAAAGATGAGAGGCCCATAATCTCCGGGGGTATGTAACCGCTAAGGTTGTTGGTCGAAAGGCTCAAGATAAGTAGATTTTGGCAATTTTTTAGAGACGATGGTATCGAGCCCCGGAAATTATTGTTGTCCAAGTACAATATGATTAACATCCTTAAATTCTCAAAAGATTCCGGTATTTGCCCCGAGAGTTCATTGTAGCCAAGATCCAAATGCTTCAGTTTGTTCAGATTTCCAATCTCAGAAGGAATGTTTCCCGAGATGTTATTGCCCTGCATTTTCAAGACCTCCAAATTGATGAGATTTTCGATTCCGGAAGGTAAGGTTCCAGAAATATGGTTGTATGCTAACTCAAACATGGAAAGGGTGGTCGAGAGGTTACTGATACAGTCGGGTGTTAGTCCTCGAAAAGCATTCTCCGCTATATCCAAAAGTTCCAATTTTGTGGAATCGGTTAAAGAACAGAGGAAGTCCAAATCAGTAGATTGCTCACCTCCTAAGTTGTTGTTGCCCATATTAAACTGATAGAGTCCTCTTATCTTTGAAAAAGAAGGAACTTTCCCAGTAAAATTGTTCTCGATGATTTGGATTACCTCGAGGTTAGAGGCGTTGGCTATTGACTTGGGAATGGGTCCAGTGAGGTAGTTGTGCCACGTACTGATAAACTCGATATTCGGAAGAGTGAAGCCTAAGTCGCCAGGTAAACCCCCTTCTAATTGGTTTTCACCTACATCAAGGCATGCCAGAGCGGATATATTGAAGATTGAGATAGGAATTGTATCGACGAATTTATTTGCAGCGAGAGTGAGGAACTTCAGATTTCTTAGCTGGCCAAGAGTCTCGGGATCGTACCCTTTGAAGTTATTCCTCGATGTTGCGAACACTTGAAGAGATGATAAGTTTCCAATAGATGGCAGGATGTTTCCCATCAAGTTGTTGACTTGAAGAATAAGTACTTGGAGCTTGGACAATGAGCCGAGTTTTGTCGGCAAATTTCCTTTGAGCATGTTGTAGCCTAAGTCAAGAACGAGCAGATTAGAGCAATAAGAGAGATTCGAAGGGATTTGACCGCTGAACGAGTTGTTATTAAGGGACAACTTCTGCAACCGAAGCAAGCGGCCAAAATGTGGGGGAATTTTGGCATGAAAACTGTTGTTCTCCAAATTGACGGCCCTCAGAAAGCTCAGATTACCAATATGGGGCGGTACGACCCCAAATAAGTTCTTGGAGCCAAGGTCTAGTATGATGACTCTTTGGTGTTTGCGATCGCAAGTGACACCATCCCAATCACAAAAGTGACTAGAATCATTCCACGAGCGCAAAACCCCACTAGGATAAGCTATTTGAGCCTTGAATTCTAATAAAGCCAATCGATCAATCTCGTCCCGGCCATCTTTTACTAAAGCTAGGACACTTCCTAATAGAAGAAGGATTGTAGTTAGGCATGAGAATGACATGGGCAAAAGCTGATATCTATAGGCAAGGTCCATGAGGATTTGTAGCAAAACGCTCTCAGCTCGAGTCTTTTTGGTTGTCTCTTGACGTTGTTTCAAACGATTCGTGAATATATACTAGCAAGCAATATGTTCGACCATACTAAGACATGATGATATCATCATATGCAAGAATAGTCATGACAGAAATTTTTATCCTCCTCTCAAGATGAGAAAATTACAAGGCCGTGACATGCAAGTTAACAATTGGCGATAAGGTCGGTCAATGAAAGCTGAAAACACCATGCGGGCCTACTTTTTTTCCATTGTCAATTGTGTCTTTTACAATCCCTGAATTTCCGGTCTATACATATAAAATTTTGACTCTCCAGTAGTCAAAAGCGGAACATTATTAATTGTACATGTAAGTAGGTCTATTTCACAATTTAATATTAACTTTACCTTCATTTGTCAATTATAATACATATCTTTTTTTATATATAAATTATACATTTTGGAATATTGTTGTTTGTTAATATTTAAATTGAAAATAGTACTTATACATAGAAGAGAACGAAATTTCTACTATGATGAAGAAGAATTTATTTCAAAATATTACCTCTTAGATTAATGTTGCACCCGCGTTTAGCTTGTTATATTGATATGCAAATTGAACTTTGCTTCTAGAGTACTTATAGATGAATTATAAGTTGATAGTAACAAAGCCCACGCTATTATATTGTAATCTTTAACATTTTAACATAGTCGTACTTATAGATGAATTATAAGTTGATAGTAACAAAGCCCACGCTATTATATTGTAATCTTTAACATTTTAACATAGTCGTATTTTTATTTAAAAATGATCAGAATTATGAAAAACTACGTATGTATTTAATCCCAAGGGTAAATAAATAGTCTAAAAGTAAACAAGTTGTAATTGGCATATGATATTTAATTGAAAAAGCGTGATGGTTCAAGTCAAGCAAACCATCTTTCATGTCCTCCTCCTCCTTTTGACAACGACTAATTGAGACAGTTCCCACGGAAAAAGTCGTGGGAACATCAATATGTTTTTCATCCCTCCAACCTTTTGTTAATTATTAGACACACATCACATCCTTACTTGATTTTAGTTAATTAAGGAATTATAAACAAAGACCCAATTCGATAAAGTCATAATACCGAATTTTAATTAATTATTAGACACACACCACGTGTCCTTACTTGATTTGACTGGTTACATGCCCGAACCTGATGGGTGAAGAGATTCTAATTCAGTATCATACTTTTCAAAAGCAGAAGTACAGAAAAAGACCACAGAAAGAAGGTGGGAATTCGACGATGTTCCCATGTAAGAAAGCCACTTATGCGCATCGCATCAAAGTGCACGACAAGCCAACTTTGCCTCCCACACTAACCAAATTCTCTCCACGTAAAGGACCATTCAATTGTAATTGAATTTACTTCCTTTAATTAACTTCAAATTATCCTCTAATTAGTCATGACGACCGCAAACAAAAAATGAAAAAATAATTCTAGGGTAGTCAAATCTTTTTGGTGCGATGGAACTAAAAAGAATTTATTTTTTTAAAGCAATCAACTAAGACCAATTAGAACTAGACAAGCTAAAAATGAACATTAAACATCTTGGGAATAAGAGAAATAATTAACATTCGTGTCGCACGACATGATCCTTATCGAAGGGGAATCAAACAAGAGTGGCATGAGAAGGCAATTTGATTGGGTGATGTGGGACAAAGAGAGACACGTGGAATTGCTCTATGGCCTTTGTACTATGCATTCCTCAAGGAAGGTTGCATCAACAAATTTGAAATTTTAAATAGGTTAGATTCCTGTGAGTTGTTATATAAATTTGTAGACATCACCCTCAAACCATAGAAATTGTAAGAGGAGATACTAATTAAGAATAATATCCTAAAATTTTATTGGAGTGTTCAAAGTAATAAAATGCTATGCCAGAAAATTTGAGGATAGAAAGAATATGTAAGTGATGACAATAAAGTAGCAAAAAATGCAAAAGTTATCGAATAAGGTGTGTCGGTTCCAATCAGTGAGATTTGGAGTTGAAGCAATGTCAATTAGAAAAAGCTATACAAACTCAATGATTTGATGGGACAAAACTCAAAGTTTAGAGGATTTGATTGGAAAAAATGTCCGAACTTAGGGATCTAAAGTATAGTTTTATCATTTTAATGAAGCATATGGGGAATATGAGACAAGTTGACTTACCCTTCAAATAAGGACACATCGTGAAACGAGTTTGAATTGCGGGGACAACTGAGACCACGCAACTTTGCCAATAACATGGACTAGCGTGAACTCGAAGAAGAGCGAGAGACAGAGAGATTAGCATGATTCCCAAGACCACTTCATGCATGTAGGAAGCTGTATTCATGAACTGCATTAGTCTCTATTCTTTCTCTTGTTATATACTAGGTAATGTTATAGGTTACCTTATTCAATGTACTTCCCCTTAATGTGCAAAAGAAGAAAATGATTAATATTTGATGCGTGATGAGGTGAGTGATTCTAGAATAGAAATTTTTCAGAGGGGATTTTTGTGGTTAAGTGTATGGAGTAGTGTATAAGGGGAAGAAACAAAGGGATATAAAAAAAAAAAGATAGAACGATCTCCTTCCAAGGTATAAAGGCCATGCCACCAACCAAGGATGAGGATCGAGATCTACGAAGTTCACCACCAAGGCCTAAAGCTTCCACCAGCCAAGGATAAAGGACTTCGGGATAGGAGAAGCTCACCACCAAGGCCTAAAGATTCCACCAGCCAAGGATAAAAGGCTTCTTGGCTCACTACCAAGGAGTGATCTACACTCCAAGGATAAAGAGACCGAAAGGAGTTATCCACTCTCCGAAGGAGTTTACTCAAGCAGAGAAAATCTCACCATTTTCATTGATCAAATTCGTATATCCCATACATTGGATAGTTTTCCCCTATTTATAGGAGGATTTTAGACTTAGGAAATATAAAAATAGACTTTAATAACCTAGAAACTTGAACCTTCGACTCTTGAACTACATAACAATAAAATTAAGAAATGCCTTTATTAACACGGGAACTAAATGCCTTTAATCTTCGGCCTTCCGCATTCTTGAACCTTTGGCTTTCCGTATTCTTGAGCCGCATTCTTGAACCTTTGGCTTTCCGTATTCTTGAACCGCATTCGTGAACCTTTAGCCTTCCAAAATTCGTGCTCCTCCATTGACCAGAAAATAATCCTCCTGAAACTTCATCAATTGGTCATGCAAGATGTCTAAAATGGCCTCCCAATGATAGTTATTGATATACCACCACATATCAATAAGTAATTAACATTATTCATTCAAAATGATCCATCGAAGCACATAATGCCTAATTTCTCTCTTGGCTTGGATAAACATCGATGGTTCTGAGTTGGTCGATGGAGCTACATTGGATGCTCCCGCATCAATATTGCTTGAGAAAGTTGTTATATGGAGTTAATACGTTACATTATGCCAATCACATATTAAAAGATAATGTGATTCATGTTGGATCAAATCTAAAAACGAAAGTTTTCACATGGTTTATGCAGATTATGATTGACTCCGTCTATTGAGCCATCCAAAGGATATTCAATTTTTATTTTTTTTAATTCCAAAATGATTTTGAAATTATGAAAAATTTATTTGAGAAGACCTTTGACATTAGAAATCAAGTTATGAATGTGACTAGCACTGAGATTAAAGAAATAACTATATAAATAAAGTCCCATATATTAACAAAAAATTGACAGAATGTACTGTCAAGCTCTACTTGAAAATTATTTAATACTTTGGTAAAATTCCTTTGATAGATTATGCCAATCACCTACTGGGAGTTAATATGATTCACATTGGATTCAACCAAAAAACACAAGTTTTACGTAATTTTGGTATGTTATAATTGCCTCTGTTCCACACGTCATTAAGAGGACATTTGATATTTTTTTCATCGGTTTCCAAAACCTCCAATGTTTCCTACATATATGAGCAATTCCTTGTAGAGTTTATAAGACAACCTCCCTCCGCCACTTCTCTTACAGATGAGCACACAGAACTTAAAACATAGATGGAACGACAGAAGCATTTCAGCCATCCACACAAGTTGAGAAAATTACAAGGCCGTTACAAGCAAGGTAATTATTGATGATCAAGTCAGTAGTCAATGAAAGGTGAAACACAGGTTTTACGTAATTATTAATGATCAAGTCAGTCAATGGGGCCTCAGTTTTCTTCATTATTTATCAATTGTGTCCTTTATCCTATAATCTATCTTTCAATCCCTGAATTGCTGGGCTGTTTAGGTTGCGCAATGACTTTAGTCTTTTCCATGCACATAAAATCGTGATCGGGTCTCATAAACAGAACACTATTAACCATACATGTAAGTAGGTCTATTCACAATTTATAAATACCTTTACTTCCATTTTTCAATTATAATACGTATCTTTCCTCTAAATTATACATTTGTAATGTCCCATTTTATGCGGTTGAAATATCGCTTCTTATTATTAAAATTGAAAATAATGTGCATGAATAAAGGAGAGCAAAATCTATACTTTGATGAAGAAGAATTTATTTCAAAATACTACCTTTTGGATCTATGCTGTATAGGCATTGAACTTGTTATATGGATATGCGAATTGTATTTTACATCTTGAATACTAATGGGTGAATTACTAATTAATAATGACAAAGTCTGCGCTATTATATTATGATCTTTAACATTTTAATATAGTCACATTGTTATTTAAAAAATTATTGGAATTCTAAAAAAAACTAGGTATATATTTAATCCTAAAAGTATATAGCTAGTCAAAAAGTAAACAAGTCTCCGCTGGCAGATGATATTAAACTAAAAAAGTGAGATAGTTCAAGTCAAGTCAAGTAAACGATCCTTCTTGTCCTTCTTCTTTTGATAGGGCGTAATCGAGATAGTTCACATGGGAAAAGTCGTGGGAATGTCAATTTGTTTCATTCGTCCAACCTTTTGTTTGCTCTTTTTTCCCTAGAAATGAGGAATTATAAACAAAGACCCAATTAGGTAAAGTCATAATATTGGATTTTAGCTAATTATTAGACACACAGAATGTGTCCTTACTTGATTTGATTGGCTAGGTGCCCATACCTAATGGGTGAAGATGATCTTAATCCAAGGGAAGGTGTTCAATATCATACTTTCCAAAAGCAAAAGTAGAGAAAAAGACCATAGAAAGAAGTGGGAATTCAAAGCTGCTCAAATGTAAGAAAGCGACTTAGGCACATCGCATCAAAGTGCACGGCAAGCCAACTTTGCCTCCCATGATGACCAAATTCTCTCCGTGGATAGGCCCATTCGATCGTAGTTGGATTTACTTCCCTTAATTAACTTCAAATTATCCTTTAATTAGTCATGATGATCACGCAAAAATAAAAAAGGAAAAAATAGTTCTAGGGTCTTCAAATCTTTTTGGTGCGATGTAACTAAAAAGAATTGGGAAATAATTAAGATTTGTGTCGCACAACATGATCTTTGTCAAAGGGCAAACAAACTAGAATGTCATAAGAAGGCAATGTGATTGGGTGACGTGGGATGAAGAGACACATGGAATTACTTTATGTCCTTTGTACTATGCATTCTTTAAGCAAAGTCTTTGTCAACAAATTTGAAATTAATGTCATGTTTATTTTGTTAAAAATAAATGATTTGAAAAATAGTTTTCAAAAACTGATGGCTTGTATCACTTATAAAAATGAATGAATGAAAAGTATTTTCCTCACCCATGAAAAAGTTTAGATAAAAATTATTGTCGATAATGAAAATATTTTTCATAAACGATTTGTTTTAGCGATACAAGTGATCATTCATAAAAGGATATTTTCCAATTCATTTGTTTTTCGCGAAACAAACAAAAATTAAATTAGATAAAAAATATTGTAATTATAAAAAAAAAAAAAAAAGAAAACTATGTATACATCTAGTCCTAAAAGTATATAGCTAGTCAAAAAATAAACAAGTTGATGGCAGATTATATATACTAAAAAAGTGCAATAGGTTCAAGTCCAGTAGATGATCTTTCTTCTCCTTTTTTTGACAGGGTGTAATCAAGACAATTCTCATGGGAAAAGTCATGGAAACATTAATCTATTTCATCTTTCCAACCTTTCGTTTGCTTTTATTTCCCTATAATCAAGGAATTATAAACAAAGACCCAATTAGGTAAAGTCATAATACCGGATTTTAGCTAATCATTATAGATGCATCACGTGTCCTTACTTGATTTGATTGGTTACATGCCTGTGCCTATGCCTGATGGGTGAAGATCATCCTAATTTGAGGGAGGGTCTTCAGTATTATACTTTCCAAAAGCAAAGTATAGAAAAAGATCATAGAAAGAAGGTGGGAATTTGAAGTTGTTCAAACGTAAGAAAATGACTTAGGCACATCACATCAAAATGCATGGCAAGCCAACTTTGCCTCCCACACCGACCAAATTCCCTCCATATATAGGCCCATTCGATCGTAATTGGATTTACTTTGTTTAATTAACTCCATATTATCCTTTAATTAGTTGTGATGTCCATGCTAAAAAAGAATGAAGAAATAATTCTAGGGTAGTCAAATCCTTTTGATGCGATGTAACTAAAAGGAATTTTTTTTTTCTAGCAATCACCTAAGACCAAATAGAACTAGACAACCAAACAAAAAGAAATGAACATTAACTAACCATCATGGGAATACGACTGTAATTAGGAAATAATTAATATCCGTGCCGCACAACATGATCGTCATCAAGAGGGGAATCAAACAAGAGTGGCGTGATAAGGCAATGTTATTGGGTGACGTGAGATAAAGAGAGACACATGAAATTACTTTGTCCTTTCTACTAGGGATTCTTAAAGCAAAGTCTTCCTCGACAAATTTAAAATTTAAAACGGATTAGATTACAATGAGTCGTTATATAGAGTTATAGGCGTCACCCCTAGACCGTAGAATTTGTAAGAAGAGAAATACTAATTGGGTGTAAAATGCTAAAATTTTATTGGTGTATTTGTGGTAATTAAATGGCACGCCAAAAAAATTGAGGATAGAAAGAATAAGCTGAAGGTATTTTAATTAAGAAAAGCTATACAAATTCAATGATTTGATGGGACAAACTAGAAATGTAGAGGATTTGTTGGGGAGAAAATGCTCAAGCGGAGGGATCAAAAGTATAGTTTTATTATTTTAATGAAACATATGGGGAATTTGAGACGAGTTGACTTACCCTTCAAATTAGGACACATCGTGAAACAAGTTTGAATTACTGGGACAAACCGAGTTAATCAAAGGAAGGATCGCACTACTTCGCCAACAACATGCGTGAGCATGAACTTGAAGAAGAGAGACAGAGAGATTAGCATGATTTCCACGACCACTTCATGCATGTAGGAAGTTGTATTCAGTTGTTATGGGTTGCCATGTTCGAAGTACTTCCCCTTAAAGCGTAAAAGAAGGAAAATGATTAACATTGCTTGAGAAAGTTGTTATATAGAGTTAATACAATATATTATGCCAATCACATATTAAGAGATAATGTGATTCATATTGGATCCAATTGAAAAATAAAAGTTTTCATATGGTTTCTGCATATTATGATTGGTTCTATCCATCAAGTCATCCAAAGGATATTCAATTTTTTTTTTTTTGGATTTTAAAATGATTTTGAAATTATGGAAAGTCTATTTAAGAGGATCCTTGACGTTAGAAATCAAGTTATGTATGTGACTAGCTCTGAGATTAAAGAAATAACTATATAAATAAAGCCGCATAGATTAACAGAAAATTGACAGAATATACTATCAAGCCCTACTTGAAAATTATCCAGTACTTTGGTAAAATTCCTTTGATAGATTATGCCAATCACCTATCAAGAGATAATGTGATTCACATTGGATCCAACTGAAAAACACAAATTTTACATAATTTTTGTACATTATAATTGACTTTGTCCCACGCGTCATTAAAAGGACATTCGATATTTTTTTCGCTGATTTCCAAACCTCCAATATTTCCTGCATATATGAGCAATTCCTTGTGGAGTTTATAAGCCAACCTCCCTTCGCCACTTCTCTTACATTCAAGCAGACAGAACCTAAAACATAGATGGAAGCACCCAAGCATTTCAGCCATTTACACAAGTTGAGAAAATTACAAGACCGTTACAAGCAAGGTAATTATTGATGATCAAGTCACTTAATAAAAGGTGAAACACAAGTTTTACGTAATTATTGATGATTCAGTCGATGGGGCCTTAGTTTTCTTTATTATTTATCAATTTTGTTCTTTATCCTATAATCCATCTTTCAATCCCTGAATTGCTGGGCTATTTAGTAGGCACAATGACATTAGTCTTTTCTGCACAAATAAAATCTTGATTTTCGGGTTCTCATAAACAGAATACTATTAACACCCAACCATGGGCAGCTGCATTGGTATTAGTTCTCTCCTTCAACGCTGAGGTTGAGAGTTCGAATCCTTGTGTTGCTAAAATGTCTTAAGTGAGGGTGCCATAGTGTTGGGGTCCTGTGCTAGCCTTCCTCCAGGTATAGTCGGTGGTCTCCGTTGGGCTTGTCAGACCAGCTATGGCCGTGAGCACCCGTAAGGTGTGCCAAGCCGGATCCTGAATATCAAAAAAAAAAAAAAATACTATTAACCGTGCATGTGAGTAGGTCTATTTCCCAATTTATAATCACCTTTACTTCCATTTGTCAAATTATAATACATATCTCTCCTATAAATTATACATTTGTAATGTCCCATTTTATGCAGTTGAAATATCGTTTTTTATTATTAAAACTGAAAATAATGTGTATAAATAAAAGAGAGCAAAATCTCTGCTTTGGTGAAGAAGAATTTATTTCAAAATACTACCTTTTAGATCTATGTTGTATTGGCATCGAACTTGTTATATGGATATGCAAATTGTATTTTACATCTTGAATACTAATAGGTGAATTAATAATGACAAAGTCCGCGCTACTATTATGATCTTTAACATGTTAATATAGTCACATTGTTATTTTAAAAATTATTGGAATTATAAAATAAAAAAAATTGGGTTATATTTAATCCAAAAGGTATATAGCTAGTCAAAAAGTAAACAAGTCTCAGCTGGCAGATGATATTAAACTAAAAAAGTGAGACAGTTCAAGTCAAGTCAAGTAAATGATCCTTCTTGTCCTTCTTCTTTTGATAGGGCGTAATCTACATAGTTCACATGGGAAAAGTCGTGGGAATGTCAATCTATTTCATTCATCCAACCTTTTGTTTGCTCTTTTTTCCCTAGAAACAAGGAATTATAAACAAAGACCCAATTAGGTAAAGTCATAATATTGGATTTAAGCTAATTATTGGACAGACACCACGTGTCCTTACTTGATTTGATTGGTTATGTGCCCGTACCTGCTGGGTGAAGATGATCCTAATCCGAGGGAGGGTGTTCAATATCATACTTTCCAAAAGCAAAAGTACAGAAAAAGACCATAGAGAGAAGTGGGAATTCAAAGCTGTTCAAATGTAAGAAAACGACTTAGGCACATCGCATCAAAGTGCACGGCAAGCCAACTTTGCCTCCCGGATGACCAAATTCTTTCCACGTATAGGCCCATTTGATCGTAATTGGATTTTTTTTCCTTTAATTAACGTCAAATTATCCTTTAATTAGTCGTGACAATCACACAAAAATAACAAAGGGAAAACATAGTTCTTGGGTCTTCAAATCTTTTTGGTGCGATGTAACTAAAGAATTAGGAAATAATTAAGATTCGTGTCGCACGACATGACCTTTATCAAAGGGGAGACAAACAAGAATGGCATGAAAAGGCAATGTGATTGGGTGACGTGGGACAAATAGAAACATGTGGAATTACTTTTTGTCCTTTGTACTATGCATTCTTTAAGCAAAGTCTTTGTCAACAAATTTGAAATTAATGTCATGTTTATTTCATGAAAAATTAATGACTTAGAAAATATTTTCTAAAAACTGATTGCTTGTATCGCTTATAAAAATGAATGAACAAAAAAAAATTTCATTGCCCATGAAAAAAATTTAGATAAAAATGGTTATCAATAATGAAAACATTTTCCATAGATGATTTGTTTTAGCGATACAAGTGAACATTTATAAAAAAAATATTTTCCAATTCATTTGTTTTCCACGAAACAAATGAAGCGTTAAAATAGATTAGATTCTTGAGAGTCATTATGTAAAGTTGTAGATATCACCCCTAGACTGTAGACTTTGTAAGAAGAGAAATACTAATTAAGTGTAATATGCTAAAATTTTATTGGTGTGGTTGTGGGTAATTAAATAGTATGTCAAAAAATACATAGGCGATGAGAATATGAAAAATGCAAAAATTATTGAATAAGGTGTTAGCTCCAAATCTAATGTTCCAATCAATTAGATTTGGAGCTGAAGGAATTTTAAATAAATTCAATGATTTGATGAGACAAACTCAAAAGTTTATAGGATTTGATAGGAAAAAAATGCTCAAACTTGAGGATCAGAAGTATAGTTTAGTCATTTTAATGAAGCATACGGGGAATATGAGACAAGTTAACTCACCCTTCGAATAAGGACACATCGTAAAACAAGTTAATCAAAGGAAGGATCACACTACTTTGCCAATAACATGGAGGAGCTTGAACTCGAAGAAGAGAGAGACAGAGAGATTAGCATGATTTCATGCATGTAGGAAGCTGTATTCAGTGAACTGCGTTAGTCTCTCTTCTTTTGCATGTTATATACTAGGTAATGTTATAGGTTACCATGGTCAATGTACTTGCCCTTATAGCGTAAAAGAAGAAAATGATTATCATTGCTTGAGAAAGTTGATATATAGAGTGAATACAATATATTATGCCAAGCACATATTAAGAGATAATATGATCCATATTGGATCCAACCGAAAAACAAAAGTTTTCACACAGTTTTCGCATAATATGATTGACTATGTCCATCGGGTCATTCAAAGGATATTCAATATATTTACCTTTGATTCTTGAACCATCACTGTTTCCTACATATATGAGGAGTTCCTAGTTAAAACAAAAGCCAAACTTCCTCCAACCCTGCGCTCTCTCACGCACATAAGCGAGTGTGCGCTCACAGAGCCTGGTACATAGATGGAGTCGCACAAGCATTTCAGCCATCCACGCAATGCGATCCTTTGTCAACCCTTCAACAAGGGCTTCACCATCCAATTCAATGCTCCAGATGCAAATCCCCCACCACCTCCCCGTGCACTTTGTAAATTGATGATTAATATCCTTGTACTGTTTAATTGTGGTCGTTTGGGTTTCCTATTTCTGCTTCATTTTTTTGGGGATTCCAAAATGTTTTTGAAATTATGAAAAAAATATTTAAGAAGATCCTTGAAATTAGGGATCAAGTTATGTATGTGACTAGCTCTGAGATTAAAGATTAACTATATAAAGAAAGTCTGCATAGATTAACAGAAAATTGATAGAATGTACTGTCAAGCTCTACTTGAAAATTAACCAAATTCCAATACGAATAGATAACTCTTCCCTGCTGAGCACGTATTGCTAATTTGATCTCCACATTTTCTGACAAGCATAACGAGAAAATAAAAAATTCATGTACAGAACGATAGTCAAATGCACAATAACCTTAACCAAGTAACTGCAGAGAAAAAACTGAAAAGGAAATGATCACATCGGCCTTTTGGCTTTATGCTAAGAATATACCACATCTAGGTGTCACAAACCCAGTATCAATTTCAAATGGAGCCAGCACAACTTCTAAAAGAAGTAGGGGAAGATAAATGATCACAAATGACTGGCTGAAAGTGCATGGCGAAGATCATTAATGCAGAAGTGAAAAGAACCATGTGCTTATTAGCAACATAGCCGATTCATAGGAAGAGCCGTCATTACACCTGAATGGGAAATTTATCCAGGAAACCTAACACAAAAGTAGCGCCATGCACACGGATGAGACAGACAAGCACTCCTCCACTGAAGATGGCGATAAGAGACAGGAGATAGCTAGGAAGAAGATCATGAAAATCAAATTGCCATTCTCACCAAAGCTTCGGAAAGATCTCCACATTTGACTGAGAAAGGAACTCCACCATAGCACAATGTGTGGAAGGTGAGAAAGAATTTTACCAAGTTAATTGCATAAAGGAATAGCTTCTTGAGGCCAAAAGGACTTTCCAGAATTTTTAAGACAAAAACCACATCCTATGACATGAAAGTAATGGGACTGCATATTAAAACACCACAAACAGCCAAGAATCCTGCCAAAAGATTAGCAAAATTAATATAGTGCAAATTAAAAAAAGGAAGCTCACATAATAAAATGTGTATAACAAAACAGAGTTTACCTGCTTAACTCCTTTCAAAAAGTTAGTTGAATAATTGTAGCCAATACAGGCATTCATTTCTAAGGCAGCTTCTCTTTTACAAAGAGAAACGCATTACTTCCACAGGTGAATCTCTCGCCCTATCCTTAAAAGAGTCATCTAGACACCAAAAAACTGTCTGCACTCCGTAGTCGGAAATGACAATGAAGAAGTCAACCAAGATCAATCTCAGATGCATTTGCAATTGCTAAAGCATGTAAGTGAAAGAGAATCCAGTACCCATCATAGCATTGAAATGGTAAGGCCAAATTTGATTGTTTAAGTCAAGCAAGCAATGTCACTGGACCAAAACATCAAAACAAGCATTCACAGACATTATATAGTCAGATCTTTTAGCCAAAGTTCACACATCAACAGTCTGATCAAGCAGATTTGTCCACCCAGAGAACCATGAAGAAGAGATGCAACAGAAGAGATTTTGACAACTCCAGCAAGAAACAGCAGTATCTCCAATTGCACTGCTACAAGCACAAAATATTTTTCAATAAGCACAGAATCAACTACTTCACTATAACTAGAAAAAATCGTGTGCATACCTATCAGGAGTATTCTTTCTACCCTGAACAGAAGTTTCCTGTAACACAACGTCCGTAGGGACCAGAACAGTCCTGATTATAGCAGTCATTTCCTGATCCTCCTCGAGAACCATCTCTATTGCGCCTGCCAGATTGATCACCATTTCGATCAGGACCACAATGTCCACCACCACCACCACCTCCTCCACCTCCATACCTGTCATTCCTCCCCGAATACCTACGTTCTCTGCCCTCTTCAGTAGGACACTCCCTTGTAGAATGCCCAGGCTTGCGACAAGCACTCTCCATCTCCACCTCCACCTCCACCACCACAGTCCCGAATAGGGCCACGATCACGACCATGGTCACGACTGCAATCACCATCTTGGTCACTACCTGAACCTTGATGTTGAGGTTTTTCCACAATGATATTTCCCTCTTCCAAGTCTGTCCCATTTATAGCCTCAATAGCCTCATCCATTGCTTAGTTCTCATCAGAAGTTACAAAACCAAATCGACGAGAGCATCCAGAGAACTTGTCAACCACCACCTGCTAGTTTGTATTATATGACAGGGAAAATTACAGCTATTTTCCTAGACTTTGCTCCTCATATCAAATGCCCCATTCTCAAATTCCAGAACATACAATAATCACTCACTTTTTTTTTTTTTGGTTGTTGTTGTGGATTTTGGGTTGCATCTCGTACCCATACATATTTCTCGAATTACCCCATCCTCAATGTTGCATTCCACTTTCTGGGTTTAGATCTCAAGCATGCATAAGAGCAAATCGGTCAATTTAGGTTGGGAGATGCATGATGTAGATTTTGAAATGTGAGGAGGGTATTTGCTATATAAAACAAATTGAGGATGGTTTTTGAAATTACACTTATGTGATATTAATATGCTTACTTCATCACCACATAATCATATCAAGGATAGTAGATATACCAAATGAAATTTCAGCACAGATGCATCTCATGTTCCAAAAAATGAGAACCTTAGGTTTCTAGAGTTAATTGATCCGAAGCATACAAACTAAATACAATGCGAGAGCATTTATTGCCCACACTCACTAAACTAGACCTGACCGATCGAGTTACAAAATTCTAGGGACCCACACTAGCTCATAATGGGAAATACAACTTCCCCTACATTTTCCATACTAGATTTGTTCTGTCAACTGTTCTATTAAAAGAGTCTACAATTTTTTAATAGATGACACAAAACCATTTTGTAGATAAGAGCACCAATCCAAAACTTGGTGAGTTTCACCAATGAACATGGAGTATCAACTCTGATCCATTTAAAAAGCAATACGACTAGCCTCTAAAACTACAACAAGAGATTTTTCATTCAAATCCAACCAGCAACTTGGATCCAAGCGTTCAGCAAGAATAAGTAATGAGGATTTTTAGAGTCTTAAATTAGCTATCAAATTAAATTGTTCAGTCATATCAGGGACCACAATTCAGTCTCCATCGCCACGAATATGGTTTTTCCACAAGAAAGGCTAGCAAAAGCAACATATTTTATCCTTCATAATTTGCCCCTTTTTCCCTAGCTAGGTTCTCAGGGTTTCAAATTGTAAATCAATATAATGCATAAGTTTAGTCAGTACTATGAAGTTTTATTTGGTTGTCGTCTCCTGTCATGCATTGTGACTGCCGAATTTCCACGCTAAAATAAGTACACCAACTCTCAATGAGCAACAGAGATTCCAACTCCATGTTGAGCTCGGTTGAAGTAAGAATTTCCGGACTAATCTCAATGAGCAACAAAGATTCATGAAGCCAAGGCTGACCAATGACGATGACACAAAAAAGGTACAGTTATTGCAAGCACCATGTTGAACTAATGTAGCAACTCAAGGGCTGGCGACATTTCTGTACTGGCGACAACTCTAACTATTTGATTACAATTGTGACTGAGATTCTCCATACTCAAGAAAGATTCCTAAAGTGGCCAGTTCAATATTTCAAAAGAAAACCTTTTACAGTAGTGCCCAACAGCTTTCCTTGTTACGTAACCTTTGGCCTTTGTTTTCTTCTGATGACAAGGAAGTGCATCTTAAGCAAGTAAAACCCAACTCTTGATATGTACCTATGACAAGCCAAAGAGATATAGAAGTTCATACTTTAAACTAGTAGATGGAGTAATCGACACAGAAAATCTGTGATAAAGGGCATGTTTTATGCAGCACTGATATTCCCAAAGACGAAGGGGTTGAGTATTTGTGGGGGCTCTACGGGCAACTTAAGACATCCATGGTTTGGATTCCTCATGTCATGATAAATATAGTTTGTTTCTCCACACAATATTAAGAAGATTATAACATTTTCTCGTGAAAATTTCTAAAATGAAATTCACGGAGGACAACTGTGTTCTAAAACAACCCGTGAGAGCTGATTAGGCGATGGGACATTTAAGTATGTCATTGTGCTTGTACTTTCTGTGACGGTAGTGGCTAAGTAGAACGGTGGTTGATATGTGCCAGTAGAACATATGAGAGATCTCTGAAAATCGTGGTGATTCAATGGGGAACTAGTGGAACATGATGGATAGGGGATGGAGGAAAATCTAAACTGTGTCATGGGTTGACATTAAGGATGTATTTGTTTCACTGAAATTTTATGATAAAGAAAAGTATTTGTTATGAAAATCATTTTCAAGGAAAATAGTTAATTTTCATTTGTTTAGTCATTTGGGGAAAGTGACCTGCAAAATGAGCATTTCCTTAAAGGATGGGTGCCTTGCCCCATCTTGTTACATTGTCTCTAACTTACCTTCCCCTGAAAACATTGCTATCTGTCTTTCATTAACAAAAAAATCCTACTTCCCTTGTGGATTGTTCTAGCTAAAAGTGTCATGTGTAATGTGGCCTATTATGCGGTTGAATATGGTTTTTCATTTTGAAATTTAAAATAGTTCTTACACTGAGAAGAGAACAAAATCTACCACGGTGAAGGAGAATTTACTTAAAAAGATATTACTTTTTAGACCCATATTAATACGGAAAGTAAATTTTACATCTTCAATAGTTCTAGATGAATCATTTATTAATAACAGAGTCCACATTCTCATGTTATAACCATGCGATTGTATTGAATCCCGCGGATATACAGCTAACTAGAAAAGTAAACAAGCCCCAATTGGCAAATGCGCTTAATTGAAGAAGTGCGAATTCAAGTCTAGTCAACCCTATTCGTCTTCTTTCGATAGTGGCATACAATTGAAGTGGTTAAAGGAAGAAGATAAGGCAGTTGAAGAGTTCCAAAAGCAACTTAATGTGGCCCTTTAATTTTTTACCAACAGAAATTGCCGTAGTGATCCATAAAACATTATTTCGAATAAAGTTGTCCGGTGCCATATAGGACAGTTCCATGTAGGACAGCTGACAATGATTAAACGTCATGCTAGCAATTTTCTCGACGGCAATCAACCAAAAAAATTACATTAGAATTTCACGAAAATATTTAAGATTACATTCAGAAAATTAAAGAAGTTATGACTGAATTGGCATACGTACAATAAATTTAAGATTAATTTGGTATTTATCCTAGCTATGAATTAAGGCCATCAGAAGCATTCGTTTGGCAAGCCACAAGACGATGGGCTTTGGTGAAAACCACACAAAAGCCGCAACGGCAATAGCTTCACAATTAGAAAAAAGAAAGTTGCCCGTCCGTAAGGGAGAGAAAAATAAGAGTTGCGGGTGTGTCTTCATAAAAGCTAGTTTGCTTTAAGTGTTTTGTGTGTTGTGCGGGAAAATTAATATGTAATAGTTGTGGGAGACGATATTTTATTGGAGTGTTATACTTGTACTACAATTAGGTATAAATGTTTCTCAAGTTGCCTGGTACAGTTTTCTCATATTCTCTCTACGATACTTCTACAACCAATTAGTGATATTTTATAATTCTTTCTCTTTCTTTGCTTTTCTTTATTTTTTTCCCTCCATTTAGGCTGGTGATGGTCGCCGGCCGACCATCACTAGCACTAGGCAGGCCCAGATCGAGTGAGGGCTGCCATGCCCTCGTCTGGCCAGATTTGGCAAGGGCGTTGCGGCCCTCGCTAGATCTGGGCAAGGGACTGAGCACCCACACCCTCACTTGTGGCTGGCATGGGTCGGCATACATTTCAGACGTAAAGCCATTTCTTCATATTTACCACTCGTACCTTGAGTTTTTGGCATAAAATTGCACCACATCAAACTGTCAACCTGTGCAAGATCATCCAAACTGTGAGGAGGAATTGGAGAGACTTTACTTCTTCTACACCACCTCTGGTCCAAGAGGCTATTATGACCTCACTCATGCTCTACTGGGGTGAATCACTAACGAGCACTTTAATCTCAACTCGTCGTGACCAGAGGAAGCGGCTAGAGCAATAATCAGTAGTTTTACATAATTGTAGTATACTTCCCTAGAAATAATGGCGACAAAAAATTGGCACAGAGATTCTTATTACAAATATGGAAAAAGAAGCTAAGTACAACCATGAAAATGAATTTCCAAAGCACCTCAATCACCACGTTGAACCCTAAAAGCGAGTCACCTGATCTCAACGAGACAAAGAAGCCATACCGATTAATTTGGGAGGGTCATTATTGATATGTGGAAGGGAAAGAGTGTGATCATCTCAAAGGGGTGACCTGAAAACACAGGCGCTGATATAATAGCGAGAATCGTATGAATGAATACCGGATACACGCAAAGGAACAGCGCCTGTGTTGCCAAGATCACCCATCGGAGACGCCTCCCTTTCTAGGGTCCGTGCGAAATTAGGTTGTGGTGGGTCTCCTGCCTCGAGCTTTTCTTATATAGGAAGAGTCAAAGCTTGGGGCACTCACAACATCATGTCGCTAGAATGTGCTCATCCTGGCGACACCCCGAGACTGTACCGTTATCTTTGAGATGTGCTGTCCCTGCTTGTCGTATATGGAGGCGTAACAGACGAAAACACTCCGCCCCAGAAAGAACGGGACCCGCGTGCACAACGCACCCTGTTCTGATCAATCAAATTTTGCAGTCGTTGAGCTCGCTAGAACGAAATCCTGTCATCTTTCTTGAATTGGTAAAGAGGGAATCGAAGTGGTGTATCATCCCCTTTGAGTCATTTTAAGGTCTGCATCTCATGAAGCGCGGTTGCTCAAAATACCCTTGCCAGGTCATTCAAGAATGTGAAACGGAGGCAAGGCTTGCTCTGTTCAAGAACCGCCTCTGCTGGGTATGTGAATGAGGCTTGCAAGTGAACAATGGGCAAGAAATGGATATATTACTCGGACTATGAGATGTGCGAAACAACAATCCACAATTTTGTATACCAACTAGAACAAAAAAGTTTAGGGGGTGCTGGGGAGATTTCTCCAACTTAAAATGACTCGAAACATTTACAGAGCCGTAGTTAAGAATGCACAATAACCTTAACCAAGTAACTACAGAGAAAATCTGTAAAGGAAATGATCATATCCAGTTTTTGTTAATGCTAAGAGTATACCTCATCTACGAGTTACAAACCCAGTATCGATTTCAGATGGAGCAAGCACAACTTTTAAAAGGATTAGGGGAAGATACATGATCATTAATGCAGAAATGTAAGTCCATGCACGCAAAACCGCTGAAGTGAAAAGAACCATGTGTTTATAACAACATTGCCGATTCATAGGAAGAGACGTCATTACACCTGAAAGGGAAATTTATCAAGGAAACCTAAGACAATAGCAGCACCATGCACATGGAGGAGACAGAGACCAGCAATCATGTGGGGAACGTGAGACAGTATTTTACAGAGTTAATTGCATAAAGCAGTAGCTTCTTGAGGCCAAAAGGACTTTTCAGCATTTTTAAGACTACAGTCATGTCATATGACATGAAAGCAACGTGACCGTGTATCAAAACACCACAAACAGCCAAGAATCCTGCCAGGAGCTTAGCAGTATTAATAGAGTGCTAACTAAATGCGTATAAGAAAACATAGAGCCTAGCCGCTTAAGTCCTTTTCAAAAAGAAAGACATCTGAAAATTTGTAGCCAAAAAGAGCATTCATTTCTAAGGCAGCTTTTCTTTTGCATAGAAAAACCGCATTACTTCCACAGGTGAATCTCTTGCCCTATCCTCAGAAGAGCCATCTAGACACCAAGAAGCTGTCTGCACTCCACAGTCACAAATGCCAATGAAGAAGTCGACAAAGATTGATCTTAGATACATTTGCAATTGCTAAAGCACGTAAGCGAAAGAGAATCCAGTACCGATCATATCATTTAAAGCTTAAGGCCAAATTTGATTGTTTAAGTCAAGCAACCAATGCCGTCAGACCATAACATCAAAACAAGCATTCACAGATATTAAACAGTAGAATCTTTTAGCCAAAGTTCGCACAACAAAAGACTGATTAAGCAGATTTGTCCACCCAGAGAAGAATAAAGAAGAGATTCAGCAGAAGGGACTTTGACACCTCCAGAAAGTAACAGCAGTACCTCCAATTGCTCTGCTACAAGGACAAAATATTTTTCAATCAGTGCAGAATCAACTGCTTTACTATAACTGGAAAAAATTATGTGCATAGCTATCAGTAGTTTTTTTTCTACCCCGGACGGAAGTTCCCTGTACCACAACGTTCATAGGGACCAGAACAGTCCTGATTATAGGAGCATTTCCTGATCCTCCTTGAGTACCACTATCCCTATTGCGCCCTCCAGATCGATCACCATTTCGATCAGGACCATAGTGCCCACCACCACCAACTCCATACCTGTCATCCCTCCCCCATACCTACCTCCCCAGCCCCCTTCACGAGGACACTCCCTTGCACAATGCCCAGGCTTGTCACACTTAAAGCACTCTCCACCTCCATGTCCATGTCCACCACCAGAGTCCCGACTGGGGCCACAATCATGACCACAATCACGACTGCGATCACCATCTCAGCCTCTACCTGAACCTTGAGGCTGAACTTTTTCCTCAATGATATTTCTCCCGTCCAAGTCCATTCATTTCCTCAATAGCCTCATCCATTGCTTGCTTCTCATAACCAAATCCACGAGAGCATCCAGAGAACTTGTCAACCACCCCCTGCATTAAAAATATTATTCCCCGAGTTAGTTTGCATTATATGACAGGGATAATTACAGATATAAGAGCTTGTACTTCCGACTTTTAGATGGAGTCATCAACACAGAAAATCTGCGATAGAATATACGTTATATGTGGCAATGATATTCACAAATGTCAGCCAAACCTCATTCAGATGCAACAAGCAGATGGTGAATAAAGCTACTTACATCGAGGGTTAGACATAAAGGCAAAATTTGTCAAGTCTTCTGCAAGTGTTTCTCCCAACACTTTTTGCCATCCTTGGCTTCACATACTGGCCATACAACTGCTATCCTGGTTGTCAGATTGACGCTGGTGGCAGATACTTGTGGCTGTCCAATGTTTAGAGCAGAAAAAAGAGAAAACCATGCCCGGTTCAAATCATACCCAGAAGATGACATTTCTCACACTAAGTTAAATTGAAGTCGATGGCGATTCTTTTCATGAGGAAAAATGGATGATTCTTCACGAGTTACAAGAAAGAGAAAAGCAATGATAAACTCACTTAGACTTAAGCCACAATTTGTCTGAGTGTTTTGCAAGTGTTTATCCCCAATTCCTTTTTCCAATTAGGTATAGCCTTGGCTTCAGAAACAGGCCATACAATTGCTGTCTCAGTTGTAAGATCGACGCTTGCAGCGGATACCTGTGGCTGTCCAAAGTTAGAGCAGAAAAATAAAAAAACACACAGGGTTCAAATCTTAGCACAAAAATTGATGAAAGCCATTTCTCCTGCAATTCTTTCCACCCACATAAGGGATAATTTGGAACCTTATTTCACTTAACCCACTAGATGAATATCCTGTCAAACTAAGTTCAATTCAAGTTGATGACAATTTATCTTCATATGAAAAATGGACGATCCTAGTTACTTTAGAGAATATAATAGCAAACACTCTTCACGAATTAGAAGAAAGACAAAAGCAAATGGCGAACTCACTTGATTTTCCAGAATTCTCTTCAAGCTCGCTGCACATCCCACAGAAGTCATTCCCTGCAGAGACGAAACAGAGCCACTCAAGTGACCGCACAAAAGAAAAGGAAAAAAATAAAATAAAAATGATATGCACCGTGGAGTAACATCTTCAGCAATATGATGCAGGGAAAGTTGGACACGCATTGACATAAACTGCGAGAGAAATATATAAAGAGAGAGAGGGGCTTACTCCGACGTCGAGAATTATGACATCCGAGCAGACGGCTGAGGCTTCCTCGGCTCCATCCACGGCCGATTTCGCCTTCCCATCCTCACCGTCAACTCCGCCGCCGCCGCCGCCGCCGCCGCCGTGTCAGCCGCAGCGAAGCTCGGAACGCGCCGCAAGCGGAACCTCGCGAGAGCCGGAGGAGACGAAGGGATTGAGGGAGGAAGGAGATGAGGATAGAGAGAGAGAGAGAGAGTCTTGGATATGGTTGAGTCCATCGAAGCTCGTCTTCTCTCTCTATCTCTAAACTCTCTGCAAGCCTCTCAGTTTGAGGAGAGCCACCGGACGGAAGGGAGGAGATGAACATGGTCGGAAACTGACGACGTCGAAAACATCAATTATAAAAAAAAATGCAAAAATTCAATACACGATAATTATCTGGGATTTGGCAATGTCCAATATATATGGTATTTATTTTATAAAAAAATATGTGAGAAAAATTTCATAAGTCAGATTTTTCATATTAACGAGATACGTTCTTGTATATCATCCGACGAGGTATCCGGATATAAAAGAGTTAATCACAATCAAGCAATGTCATGAAAAAAAATTCTGGCTCAACGTGCTTGTATACTTATGATTGCATTGAAAAGTTATGGTTAAAATCTAACATTATAATGAGACCTAACATCCAGAGAGTAACTCTCGATTGCCTATTTCCACTTTTTTTACTGATAAAAGAAATTAAGGAAAATTCTAAATAACGGTGTGAAATACCCTTATTTTCTTCAATAATGACTTGAAAGTGATCTTATTTCAAATAAAGACTCAAAGTAAATTTGATTTCAAATAAGAGTTTAAAGTGGTAATGTAAGTTTAAAAAAAACTTGACTTTGCAGTTGGTCGAAGGCATTTTCATCCTTTATCTTCTTTTGAATTTTTTCTTTCTTTTTTCTTTTTTTGGTTTTCCCTTTCTTCTTTGCCAGTGGCTGGTCTAAAGTGATGGCCAGCCACTAGCGATGCCCTAGCCATAAACAAGGGACAGACTCACCGGCCTTAAGTGAGGCAAGCCCTCACCAAATCTAGGCAAGGGTCGCAGCCCTCGCTAGCAACCGACGAGGGCTTGCAAGCCCTCGCCTAGTGGTCAGTAAGGGTCGTTGGGCCCTCATCAGCGCTTATTGGAAAGAAAAAAAGATAAAAGAAAAAAGAATTTAAAATTAAAATTAAAATTATTTTTGACAAAAATGCTCTTGATTGGGTAGAATACCTAGCAGGCCGGCGATCGGCGAGATCAAGCTTGTTTGATCATAGCTACTTTAGGCTCTTATTTAAGATTGACATGACCAATTCTTACCCTTATTTGACACACTAAATACACTTCAAGCCCTTATTTGAGAAATTGAGAATATTTCAAGTCTCTATTTGAAATTTTCCCAAGAAATTAGTATCTTATATTTAAAATTCCCAAAGTCTACATAAAATATATAATACTTGAATTTCAATATCAAGGTAATCAGTAACTTACCAGTTTGCATTTAAATTTTATGTATAGTTGCAAAATTTACATCTATGCTACAATACATTAAAATGGTGTTTACTAAGAATAAATCTGAGGAGAGAAGTTTTGAAATTTGTAGGTTGTTTGATAACTCGATTGAGTCTTGAAAACTTAAATATTTAGCACTTAGTAAAATTAAACACATTCAGTTATCAGAATAAGAATAAACTTAAAAGGTTCAATTAAGTTAGAAAACCACAAATTTGCTAGGTAAGGAAAGGCCACTTAATCATTCGATAGAAAAAAAATAGTTATTTGCAATAAGAATCTTGCTAAATATTTTACCAAAGTATTATTTGGTATTCAATATTCAGTTATTATGAAGCATATTTTATTTTCATTTTCAACATTAATAAATATAAGCATTGAAAAATTGAGGGCCTTCATGGCTTAATCTCAAATAACTCAAAAAATTTCAAATCCTTAGGTCTTGAATACCTTGAATCCAGTAGAGCTTTGTGTTTATGTGAAATATGCTATATCCAAGAAAGAACAATTCGATAAATTTTCGGTATTTCTTCGTCTATCACAGGTATTGAAATAAATGGACAATTCACAAAAAGGAAAGTACTCTCTATCCTCGTACTTGAGTTGACAAATTTAGGGTTTTCCATTCATAATATGGAATTAAAAGGTATATCCAATATATTTCAAATTTCAATTGCATAAATGTAAATGACTCCTTGTCAAATTAACTGGATTTTGGGAAAGAATATTTTAAATTTAGTGCATATTAAGTAAAATTTATTCAAGCAATAAAATTAGTTATCAATCACATTATTTGAATTTAATTTTGAGTTAAATGGATAATTGATGATTTTATTCATGTAGTTAACCCGAACTGTAGTTCAAAAATTAAGAGAGTCATCCATTTAATATGATATGTTTATTTTTTGAATTAATTTCAAATTAAATAGATTAGTTGCATAATGAAAGAAACTTTATCTTTGTTTGTTCTCTTTTCAAATATAAAATCAATCACATAAGCCAAAAGAAGATAAACGTTATGAAGGTTAATCGAATTGTATTTCAAGATTTTATTTTATTTTATTTTTTATTGACGAATACACTAAAGAATAATACACTTGCTTTTCATCCATTCTTGAGTTTAAATTCAAATACAATAAATGATAGATACTTGAGGATGATTAATCATAAAACTAATGCTAATTGGTGGAATAAGGGCCATGTGGCACAATTATGCCATGTGGTTTGCACAATGCAATAATAGAGGTAAAATTTGCCACTTGGCGATCACAGAAGCTCGTATTCTCTCAGCGTTGGCTTCATCTATAGATATAAGATGAATAAATATTGACACATGTAATCACATATTCCTTTTCATAAGCTTGTATGAAATTGAAACACCATTTAACTTTTAGAGGAAAGCCATTTAGTAATTTTTTGTTTTTTCGTTTAAGCTACTTTAAAAGGTAAAACAAACAGGCCAAGTTTGCGAGAGAGCAAGACAAAAGTCCATATTACCTGATGTCTAGAAATACTTACATTAGGAGCTATCCTTTGGTGATTTTTATATTTATTACATTTTCTTGGTGCAACTCTCAATTAGGTTATAATTTCTTTCTGTTGGGCTAAAACAAAATAAAGTACAATAATTTTTCATACAACTCAAAGATAGTGCTCTTTTGCTTAAGACAACATAAACTATTTTGACCTTCCTCCAATTGCTAAGTCATAGCTAGATTCAAACTGTTCGTGAATGACAAAACAACATATCCAGTTCCAGACAAAGCAATGATCACAAAGACCACATGACTCCATATGAAGTTCAGATTTGACATCAACTAGGCAATGACAATGAAATTAAGAAGTTTCTTCCTGATTCCTTGGAGTTTAGTCAATGCATCACCGATGTCCATTCGTTCCCTTGGAGACTCATAAGAGCAAGCGACTCCTATTTTGATAATTGAAGCCAAACAGTCCTGAATATTGCTCCAGCTTTTGTTCTTGCCCTCTAGAGTGACTCTTTGTCTCTTATCCAATTCCTCAATTTCTTGAAGCAGAACGGGATCAATTACCTTCTCCACTCGGTCTGTCAAAGTTGCCTTTGCAAAGTGATGAAGGTCTGACCCATTTTCAAACATGTCATCGGTTGGCCTCTTGCCTGTGAACATCTCCAAAATGAGGACCCCGAAACTATACACATCTCCTTGTGTGGATACTGCACTTCCCATGCCGTACTCTACAACAATAAACAAAGCATAGTGATGTAAGGTGAATAATTGATGTTGAAATATCATGTCGATGATGTTTCGTGTGCCTTTTTTTTTCACATTTTCTTATAAAGAGATAGACTTAAAAGCCTGACTTGTGCGTCATTTACGGAGCTATGTAGCCGAAAGATCCTTTGACTTTGACAGAGCTTGATTGATTGGCCAGTAACTTATGCATTGCTTCTGGGAGGAACCTGGCAAGCCCGAAATCGCCCAAATGCCCAGTCTTTTCATCATCAAGAAGGATATTGCTTGGCTTACTATTGGCATTTCACAATGATGATGGAGATAATCTAGTGCACAAGCAGCATCAATGGAAATGTTTACTCTCTCAAGTAGAGTCAACTTGTTTCTCTCCATATATTGTGATGCAGTTGGGTGCAACCATTCATCCAAGCTTCCGTTTGACATGAATTCGTACATCAGTGCCTTGAAATCATTTCCATTAAAATCAAACCCAGAACATGCGGTGAGCACCTTCACAAGATTACGGTGTCGGATTCTTCTCAAGACCTCGCACTCTGCTACAAAGCTTTTGGAAGCTCCATGACATGTAAGGTCGAGAATCTTGACGGCCACAATCAACTGAGTTTGATCAAGAAGTCCTCTGTACACAGACCCAAAATTGCCCACGCCAAGCAAATTAGTGGAAGAGAATCCACCTGTCGCTTTTAGTAGACTGTGATAAGAAACATGCAAAAACCCATCTTCAGAAGAGCTTGAAGTAGATTCTTTCTTATTGTGTCTAAACCAGAAGAAGTATAACAGAGACAATATGCAGGCTACTCCTACAAGAGCAGAGACTAAGGATATCGAAACTTTAGCAGTTTCGCTTATTCTCCTCTGTTTTGACTCTTCATAGTCGCATTTCGGTAGTTGAAAATCTAGCAAACCCCCACAAAGCTTCTTGTTTCCAACAACTGAAGTTGAAATGGCGCTTCTAAAAATTCCTCCTGTAGGCAATGCACCCTCAAAATCGTTGTAGGATAGGCTCAAATTCGTTAGATTTAGTGATGCTAGATATTCTGGGATTTGGCCCGACAATCGGTTTTTCGAAATGTTCAAAACTTGAAGGCCTCTCATGGAACTCATAGTTGATGGTAGGGGCCCTTCAAAAAAGTTATCTTGTACATATAGGCTCTCCATGGATGTACAACTGCCGATACTGCTTGGGATTTGTTGAGATAATTTGTTCCCATTAAGACTTAATTCATTGAGATTTCGCAAATTTCCAACTTCTCTGGGAAGGGAGCCGGTAAGACTATTTTGTGACAAGTTGAGATAAATCGACAAAGATGAGAGGCCCACAATTTTTGGGGGAATATTACCGTTGAGGTCATTGGTTGAAAGGTCCAAGAGAAGTAGATTCTGGCAGTTTCCTAGAGACGATGGTATCGAGCCCTGGAAATTATTGCTGTCCAAGTACAATTTGGTTAACATCCTTAAATTCCCGATGGATTCTGGTATCTACCCCGAGAAATTATTTGAACCAAGATCCAAATACTTCAGTTTGATTAGATTTCCGATCTCAGAAGGAATTTTTCCTAAGATGTTGTTGCCTACTATTTGTAGGAGCTCCATATTGATGAGATTTCCGATTCCAGAAGGTAAGGTTCCAGAAATGTAATTGTAACCTAACCCAAATTTTGAAAGAGAGATAGAGAGGTTACCGATACAGCCTGGGATTGGTCCCCTAAAAGCATTGCTCTCTACATTAAAATATTCCAAGTTTGTAGAATTGGTTAAAGAGCAAAGGAAGTCAAGATTAGCATATTGCCCACTTCCAAAGTTGTTACTGCTGATGCTAAACCAATAGAGTCCTCTCATCTTTGAGAAAGAAGGAACTGTTCCAATAAAGTTGTTCGACTTGAGTTGGATTTGACCGAGATTGGATATGTTGGATATTGACTCAGGAATGGGTCCGGTGAGGTGATTGTCAAACAAACCAATTTTTTGGAGATTCGGAAGAGTGAAGCCTAAGTCAATGGGTAAGCCCCCCTCTAATTGGTTTTCAGCCGCAGAAAGAATTGTTAGAGTGGATATATTGAAGATTGAGATAGGAATCATACCGACAAACTTATTCATGTTGAGAACGAGCACTTTCAGATTTCTTAGCCAGCCAAGAGTCTCCGGAATCGTACCGTCAAGGTTATTAAAAGATGTTGCGAAGACATGAAGAGAGGAGAGGTTTCCGAATGACGGGGGCATGTTTCCCGTCAACTTGTTGTGTTGAAGAATGAGTGAATGGAGCTTGGACAAGCAGCTGAGTTCTGCATGCAAATTTCCTTCGAGCATGTTGAAGCTTAAGTCAAGATCGAGCAAATTAGAGCAATGGGAGAGATTTGAAGGGATTTGTCCGCTGAACGAGTTGTTATTGAGGAGCAACGTCCGCAACCGAAACAAGCGGCCAAATTGTGGGGGAATTCCAGAGTAGAAGCTGTTGTTCTGCAAAAAAACTCCTCTCAAGAAGCTCAAATTACCAATATGGGGTGGCACGATCCCGAACAGGTTATTGGAGGCAAGGTCCAATACGGTGACTCTACGGTGTCTACGACCGCATGTGATACCGAACCAATTGCAGATGTGGCTAGTATCATTCCACGAGCTCAAAACCCCGCTAGGATCAGGTATCTGCGCCTTAAATTCCAAGAGAGCCAGTCGATCAGTGTTGTCCCCTCCAGCTTCTACCAAAGCCAGGACACTTCCTAATAGAAAAATGATAGCTAAGCATGAGAATGACCCGGATAAAACCCGATCCCTATTGCGAAGGTCCATGAGGATTTTTAGCAAAGCGAGTTTCTTTTGGTTTTTATCTGGTGTTATATTGAAACAATTTGCGAAATATATAATAGGGGGCAACATGATCTTCTATGCAAAGACGCGTTGATGTCATCAATGCAAGAATAGTGGTGACATATCTTTCATGGGCCTCTCAAGTTGAGAAAATTACAAGGTCATGATGATCAAGTCCGTCAATGAAACTATTGATGATCAAGTCAATCAATGAAATCAAAAACATGATGAGGTGGGGGTAAAGACATCATAAGTGACATAACTTTCATATGGCACTCACTTAATTGTCATAATTTTTTTTCGATTAATTAAGTCATGTTTGGTAACGTTTATGTTCCTCTATTGTTCCGTTCTTTTATTTCTCGAAATAGGAAAAAGAACTAAAATTTATTTGGTAATACCAATTAATTTTTCTATTTCCTAAAATAGATCAATGCTAGGGAATAGATTTGGAATAGAAACAAGATGTAAAAAAACTTACTTTTTCGTTTCCGAGAACAAAAGGAGAAATAAGGTCATTTTAAAAAACAAACTCAACGTAATCCAATACTTGTCTTCACAAAATCAACACTAGGTCTGGTCTCTTGATTTGGTCCAATTTCCCATTTTTCGAAATAAAAATAAAAAAAAATAAAAAAAATTCAGAAATTTGGGAAAATAATTTAGAAATTAGAATTTGAGTGTTTTACTCGATTTTAGTGTTAATTCCAGTTTAGAATTAGTTTATTATAAAAATGTGAATATCTTTTAATGAAAATTGGTTTCAAAATTGAATAAGCTTTTGGGCTTTATTATATGTATTTTTGAATGCCGTTTTCTTTTAGAGACATGCTAAGTTGCGATCATTTGGCAACTTCCAGCAATGTTTGCTCTTCTTCTTGGTCTATGCACCTGTTTATTGTAATGCCCAAAGATATATTATTAACCTCTTCATATCATGAATTATAAACTAGCGTGACTCTCTGTTGCCATATGTACTCATCCCCATTTCTAGTCATCCATCTTTAACTAACTATTGCATGAATTTTCTTAGGCCATCTTAGAATATCTTGATCAATTAAAGCATTACGAAAATCCATTTTTATTCAAATATGGAATGTTAAGTCTACATTGGCATTTTTATAATTAAACAAAAAAAAAAATGGGAATAGAAATTTTTAGGGTCGTACCAAATGCATTTATGTTCTTTCTTTTTGTTCTAGGTATAGATTTTTTTTTTTTTTGCAATTACGAAACACATTCTTCGGCTCAAAAACTCATCTAGGGAATAGAAATAGAAAAAAAAATCTCTAAACAAAATTTTTTTCCTGAACAAAGATGTTACTAAACGCACCATTAAATGCCATGACTTCTAAAACATGTTTACTTGAGTACCATAATTTTCAATCGATCACTTAAGTGCAATTTTTCTTTTTAAATCGTTCACTCAAGTGCCAAAAATCCAACATCACATAACACTTGTGTGAATGTTTTAAAAAAGTCATGGCATTCAAATGTACGTCATACATAAGTTATGACACTCAAATAATCGAAAGAAAAATTTACGGTACTCATATGAGGGCCGTGCAAAAGTTATGGCACTTGTTATGTCCTTTCTCCCATGGGCCCTAGGTTTGTTCATTATCAATTGTGTCTTTCCAATCCATGAATTATCGGGTCGTTTAGCAAGGGGATGACTCTAGTCTTTTCTACGCGTAATAATAACCTTCCAGTCCTCCAAAGCTGAGTACTTTGACTTTACATGTAAGTATGTCTACTTCACAATTTATAATCAACTTTACTTCCATTTGTGAATTAGGAAAAATTGTCCAGAAAGTCCTAAATTTATTGCACTCTTGCTAATTTAGTTAGAAATATTTCAATTTTGCTAATTGAGTTTTAAATATTTTCACATTTTGCCAGTTGAGTTTTAAAACTTTTCACCTTTTGCCAATTGAGTTTATTCAATTAATTTTGCCGGGAATTTATTGACATGGATGTTGGTTGCGCCACGTGGCCCGGCTAGCACTAATGTGGACATTTTGAAATTATTTTTTGAATCTTTACGGTTTTTTTTCCTTTGCTTTGTTTTTTTTTGGGGGGGGGGTTTGGAGAGGGCCAGCGAGGGTGGCTAATAGACCCTGTCCAATCACAAGCAAGGGCCGGCCCACCCTCGCTGGCTCTAGGCAAGGGTCGTGACGCCCTCGTTAGTTCTGGCCAGGCAAGGGCTTGGTGACCCTCACCAATCCTAAGTAAGGTTGCGGCCATTGCCAGGCCAGGTCGAGCAAGGGCGTTGTGGCCCTCACTGATTCTGCGCGAAGGCATGCACACCCTCACTTTAGCTGGCAAGGGCATTGTGGCCCTCGCCTAGAGCTGGCGAGCGGCGCAACGCCCTTGCCTAGAGCCAGCAAGGGTGGCTAGCCCTCACCTATGGCCAGAGAGGCTATGCAGGCCAACCTCGCCGACCCTCTCCAAAACCCAAAAAGAAAAGGAAAAAAAAAATAAAAAAACCATTAAAATTCAAAAAATAAAATAAAAACGTCCACATTATTGTTGGTCATGCCACATGGCATGATCGACGTCCACATTAGTGACTTTTGGTCAAAATTGGCCGAATGGACTCAATCGACAAAAGGTGAAAATGTTTTGGACTTAATTGGCAAAATTGAAAGGTTTAGTATTGACTTGACAAAATTGCAATAGATTTTTTTCTTGTCAATTATAGTATATATTTTCTATAAATATATGTTTTGGAATATTGTTTGTTATTATACAGTTGAAAATAGTGCTCATACATAAAAGAGAGCAAAATCTCTTCTATGGTGAAGAATTTATTTCAAAATATTACCTTTTTCTGTCCATGTTGTACCGACCTTTAACTTCTTATACCAATATGCAAATTGCTTTTGGCATTTTGAATACTTTATAGATGGATTATTAATAAATAACAACAAAATAATGATCTTTAACATTTTGATATAGTCCCAATTAATATTCAAATTATTGGAATTATAAGAAAAGGTATGTATTTAATCTCCAAGGTATACTACTAGTTAGAAAAGTAAAAAGTTGCAGCTGGCAGATGATATATAATCGAAGAAGTGGAGAGTTCAAGTCAAGTCAACGATCCTTATTCTCCTCCTTTAGTCAGTTCACATGAGAAAAGTCAGTTCAAATGGGGTCCTTGACATGCAAGGTGAACTATTAATGATCAAGTCTGTCTATGAAAGCTGATAACACTATGGGGACCTACTTTTTCTTTCATTGTCAATTGTGTCTTTTCAATTTCTAAATTTACGGCCTAAATTTACGGGCCGTTTAGTAGGGGTGACAACCCTAGTCTTTTCTGCGCACATAATATCTTTACTTTCCTCAAAAGCATAACACAATTAACCATATATGTAAGTAAGCCTATTTCATAATTTGTAATCAACTTTACTTTCATTTGTTTATTATAGTATATATCTTTTCTATAAATTATACATTTTGGAATTATTATTAAAATTGAAAATGGTGGTTATACATAAAAGAGAGTAAAATCTCTATTATGGTAAAATAGAATTTATTTCAAAATATTACCTTTGGGATTAATTTGGTACCGGCATTTAACTTGTTATATTGATGAGCAAATTGAATTTTGCTTCTTGAGTATTTATAGATGAATTATTAATTGAAAGTAGCAAAGCCCACGCTATTATATCATGACCTTCAACATTTTAGTCTATTCATATTGTTATTTAATAAATTATTGGAATTAAAAAACTAGGTATATATATTTAATCCCAAAGGTATATAGCTAGTCAAAAAAGTAAACAAGTTATAGTTGGCATATGATGTTTAATTGAAAAAGTGCAATGCTCAAGTCAAGTCAAGTAAACGATATTTCTTCTACTTTTTCTTCTTTTGACAGGGTGTAATCGAGACCGTTCACATGATAAAAGTTGTGGGAACGTCAATATGTTACATTTGTCCAACCTTTTGTTTGCTCTTACTTCCCTGAAATCAAGGAATTATAAACAAAAACCAAATTATGGAAAGTCATAAAACCGATGTAGCTAATTATTAGACACACACCACAGTGTCCTTAATTGATCTGACATATTAAGTGCCGTGCCGTGTTGTGCCTTCGGTATTGAAAATCCAAGGGAGGGTGTTCAGCATTATACTTTCCAAAAGCAAAAGTAGAGAAAAAGACAATAAAAGAAAGTAGTAATTCGAACGTGTTCACATGTAAGAAAGCAACTTAGGCACATCGCCTCAAAGTGCACGGTAAGCCATCTTTGGTTCCCACGCCGACCACATTTCTTACACGTATACGCCCATTGAATAGTAATTGGATTTACTTCCATGAATTAACTCTAAATTGTCCTTTAATTAGCCGTGACGTCCACACAAAAGATAATGAAGAAATAGTATAGGAATCACCTAAGACCAATTAGAACTAGACAACCAAGAACTAATCATTAACCATATTGGGAATAAGATTGTAATCAAGAAATAATTAAGATTCTTGTTGCACGACCTGATCCTTATCCAAGGGGAATCAAACAAGAATGGCATGAGAAGGCAATATGATTGAGTGACGTGGGACAAAGAGGGACGTGTGAAATTACTTTGCGTCCCTTGTACAAACTATGCATTCTTTAAGCAAAGTCTCCATCAACAAATTAAATTTTACATTGGATTAGGTTCCTGAGAATTGTTATATGGAGTTGTAGACATCACCCTAGACCGTGGAATTTATAAGAAGAAAAATTCTGATTAAATGCAAAATGGAAAAATTTTATTGGTGTGTATGTAGTAACTGAATGGTATTCCAAAAAAGTCGAGGATAGAAAGAATACATAGGTGATGAGAATATAATGGTGAAAATTGCAAAAGTTATTGCATAAGGTGTGTTAGTTCCAATTAGTTAGATTTGAAGCAGAAGAAATATTAATTAGATAAAGCTATACATATTTGATTAGACAAACCTTAAAGTTTAGAGGATTTGATAGGAAAAAAAATGCTCAAACTTAGGGATCGAAAGTATAGTTTTGTCATATTAATATAGCATATAGGGAATACGAGACAAGTGGACTTAGCCTTCAAATAAGGACATGTCGTGAAACAAGTTGAATTATGGGGACAAATCGAGATCACGCTACCTTGCCAATAACATGCATGAGCATGAACTTGAAGAAGAGAGAGAGAGATTGACATTATTTCCAAGACCATGTATTAGGAAGCTGTATTCAGTGAACTACATTAGTCTCTCTTCTTTCGCATGCTATATACTATGTAATGGTGGTCTGGGTTTGAGTCCAAATAGAATATTAATTTATCACGTCTAGTGTTTGGTGACATTCTCCGGACTGGATTGACCTAGACACATATGGACAAAATGCTAGATAAGAAATTCGGTTTAGGGGTGGAATAAACACGGATTGAATATAAAATTTTAGAAATTAACTTAATAATTCCCATGCACCAAGAAAATCCCATATTAAACAAGACTCACCATCCTTGGCATTTGTCACTGGCGGTATGCCACCAACACTTTGATAGCCGTCCACCATGACAGTTCCTTGCTCCGGCGTCTTCGAGCATCCTTGCTGATGCCATGGTTCACGACTCACTTGGAAGGCTCGAGCTCACCACCTCATCCGTGGCTCCCTCTCTTTCTCAATTAGTTTTTCAACTTTTCCACCACCACTGAATCATCTCTCGGTTCCTTTCTCTACTTAACATATGATTCCTCAATCTCGGCCTCCATTGTTCCATGATCTTTCTTTTGGTTGACTTTGAACTAGGCGACTTGATGAACGCCAGAGAGAGATCTTCCTCTCATTCAATTTAGAATTTTGTTCAATAGAAGACATGTCTGTTGAAAGTCGTCACGCTCCCAAGGTCAATCTTTGAAAGTCGTTAAGCTCCCTGGTTGACGACAATGGTCAACTACATGAGGATTCCGTTGGAGATGGATATTTAAAGATTTTCAAACAAGAAATTTTTTAAAGATTCTAAATTCTATCTTAGGTTGCACCAAACATTTAATGACATATTTCTACTATCCAAGGGATATATGGAGGATTTCAAATCCCCTTTTATCCTATTCTATCATAACCTAATCCCAATCTAGTCGATTGAACATAGCCTTATAGGTTACCATATTCAATATACTTCCCCTTAAAGTGCGAAAGAAGAAAAATGATTAATATTGCTTGAGAAAGTTGTTGTATAGAGTTAATACGATATATCATGCCAATCACATGTTAAGAGATAATGTGATTCATATTGGATCCAACTCAAAAGCGGAAGTTTTTGCACGGTTTTTGCATATTATAAATGACTCTATCCATAAGGTCATCCAAAAGATATTCAATATTTTTACTATTGATTCTTGAACCGTCAATGTTTCCTACCTATATGAGCAGCTCCTAGTTAAAGCAAAAGCCAACCTTCCTCCCTCCCTCCGCTCTTTTGCACAGCCTCATACATAGATGGAGTCGCACAAGCATTTCAGCCATCCACACAACGTGATCCTTTCTCTAACCTAACAAGGGTTTCGCCATCCAATTCTATGCTCCGGATGCGAACCCCCCGCCGCCTCCCTGTGTACTTCGTAAATCGAAGATTAAGATCCTTGTACCAGTTGATTGTGGTCCTTTGGGTTTCCTGTTTCAGCTTCCTTTTCTTTCTCTTTTTTCTGATTCCGAAATGATTTTGAAATTTATGAAAACTCTATTTAAGAATACCCTTGACATTAGAAATCAAGTTTTGTATGTGTCTAGCTCTGAGATTAAAAAAATAACTATATAAAAAAAGTCGCATAGACTAACAGAAAATTGACATATTGTACTGTCAAGCTCTACTTGAAAATTAACCAATACTTTGGTAAAATTCCTCCTGATTCCAACAACAATAAATAAGTCTTGCCTGCTGAGCACGTATTGCCAATTTGATCTCTACATCTTTTGACAAGCATGACGGGAAAAGAAAATATTCATTTACAAAGCCATAGTTAAAAATGCACAATTACCTTACCCAAGTAACTACCGAGAAAAATTGAATAGGAAATGATCATGTCCACTTTCTTGCTTATGCCAAGAATATGCCCCATATAGGAGTCACAAACCCAGTATAAATTTCAAATGGAGCTAGCACCACTTCTGAAAGAATTATAAAGAGATATATGATCAAGCATAAATGACTGGCCGAAAGAGAGTGGCAAAGATCATCAATGCAGAAATGCAAGTCAATGCACGCACAGCTGCCCAAGCGGAAAGAACCATGTGTTTATTAGCAACATTGCCGATTCATAGGGAGGGCCGTCATTACACTAGACAGGGAAATTTATCCAGGAAACCTAGGACAATAGCAGCACCATCCACACAGGTGAGACAGAGACCAACAATCCTCTACTGAAGATAAGAGACAGGAGATAGCTAGGAAGAAGGTCATGCAAATCGAATTGCCATGCTCACCAAAGCTTCCAAAAGATCTCCGCGTTTAATTGAGAAAGGAACTCCTCCATCAGTACAATGGGTGGAAGGTAAGATGGAATTTACCAAGTTAATTGCATAGAATAGCTTCTTGAGGCCAAAAGGACATTTCAGAGTTTTTAAGACTAAAACCACGTCTTATGCGATGAAAGTAACGGGATCGCATATCAAAACAACACCACAAATAGCCAAGATTCCTACCAAAAGCTTAGCAGAGTCAATATAGTGCAAACTATAGACAGGAAGTTCAAATACTAAATGTGTATAAGAAAACATAGCGTTTACCAGCTTAACTCCTTTTCAAAAAGTTTGACAATCTGAAAATCATAGTCATAACGGGCATTTATTTCTAAGGCAGCTTCTCTTTTGCAAAGAGAGAACGCATTACTTCTTCCACAGGTGAATCTCTTGCCCTATCCTCAACAGAGCCAACTAGACACCAAACAGCTGTCTGCACTCCATAGTTGCAAATGCCAATGAAGAAGTCAACCACCATTGATCTCAGATGCATTTGCAATTTCTAAAGCATGTAATCGAAAGAGAATCTAGTACCCATCCTAGCATTGAAATAGTAAGGCCAAATTTGATTGTTTAAGTCAAGCAAGCAATGTCATTGGACCAAAACATCAAAACGAGCACTCACGGACATTAAATAGTTGAATCTTTTCAATCAGAACAGAACCATGAAGAAGAGACACAACAGAAGAGACTTTGACACCTCTAGCAAGTAACAGCAGTATCTCCAACTGCTCTGCCACAAGCACTTTTCAACAAGCACTTTTCAATCAGCACAGAATTAACTGCTTCACTATAAAAGGAAAAAATTGTGTGCATACCTATCAGGGGTATTCTTTCTACCCTGAACAAAAGTTTCCTGTACCACGACGTCCATAGGGATCAGAACGGTCCTGATTATAGCAGTCATTTCATGATCCTCCTCGAGTACCACTATCCCTATTGCACCCACCAGATCGACCACTATTTTGACCAAGACCTTAGTGTCCACCACCTCCACCTCCATACTTGTCATTCCTCCCCGCATGCCTACCTCCTCTGCCCTCTTCACTAGGACACCCCCTTGTAGAATGCCCAGGCTTGCCTCAAGCGCTCTCCATCTCCACCTTCACCTCCACCACCATGGTCCTGATTAGGGCTACGATCAAATGACCATAGTCACAACAGCAATCACCATCTTGGTCATCACCTGAACCTTGAGGCTGAGCTTTTTCCACAATGATATGCCTCCGATCCAAGTCTGTCCCATTCATGGCCTCAATAGCCTCATCCATTGCTTAGTTCTCATTCAAAAGTTACAAAACCAAATCCACGCGAGCATCCAGAGAACTTGTCAACCACCACCTGCTTGAAAAATATTCTTCCCAGAGTTGGTATGTATTATATGATATGGAAAATTACAGATATCTTCCTGGACTTTGCTCCTCAAATCAAACGCCCCATTCTCACATTTTAGAACATTCAATTATCACTCTCATTTTTTTGTGTTGTTGTTGTGTAGTCAGGTTGCATCTCACATCCACACATATTTCTCGAATTACTACATCCTCAATGTTGCATTCCACTTTCTGGGCGTGGATGTAGATCTCAAGCGTGCGTAAGGGCAAATAGGTCGAGAGATGCACGATGTAGATTTTGAAATGAGAGGAGGGTATTTAATATGAAAAGAAAAATTGAGGATGGTTTTTGCAATTACGCTATATGACATTAATATGATAGTAACTATACCAAATTAAATTTCAGCAAAGATACATCTCATGTTCAAAAAATTGAAAACCTTAGGTTTCTAGAGTTAATTGATCTCAAGCACGCAAACTAACCACAATGCTAGAGCAGTTATTGCCCATACACTGATCAAATTATAAAATTCTGGGGACCCACACTAGCTCACAATGGGAAATACAACTTCACACACATTTTCCATCTCCAGATGTGCTCTGTCAACTGTTCTATCAAAAATGTGTACAATGTCCTAATAGATGACACAAAACCATGTTGTAGATGAGAGCACCAATCCAAAACTTGGTGAATTCCGCCAATGAACATGGAGTATCAACTCTGATCCATTTAAAAAGCAATAAGTACACCAAATCTCAATGAGCAACAGAGATTCCAACTCCATGTTGAGCTCAGTTGAAGTAAGAATTTCCAGACTAACCTCAATGAGCAACAAAGATTCAGAATTTCCAGACTAACCTCAATGAGCAACAAAGATTCATGAAGCCAAGGCTGACCAATGACGATGACACAAAAAAGGTATAGTTATTGCAAGCACCATGTTAAACTAATGTAGCAACTCAAGGGCTGGCAACATTTCTGTACTGGCGACAACTCTAACTATTTGATTACTAACGTGACTGAGATTCTCCATACTAAAGAAAGATTCCTATAGTGACCAGTTCAATATTTCCAAAGAAAACCTTTTACAGTTGTGCCTAACAGCTTTCCTTGTTTCGTAAGCTTTGGCCTTTGTTTTCTTCTGATGACAAGGAAGTGCATCTTATGCGAGTAAAACCCAACTCTTGATATGTACCTGTGACAAGCCAAAGAGATAGAAGTTCATACTTTAAACTAGTAGATGGAGTAATCGACACAGAAAATCTGTGATAAAGGGCACGTTTTATGCAGCACTGATATTCCCAAATGACAGCCAAACCTCATTCTACTGCAACAAGCAGATGATCCCTTGAGGATTAGACTTAAATCCATAATTTGTCAAGTGTTTTGCAACTGTTTGTCCCAACTTTTTTTGCCAGTTATGTACGGCTCGGCTTCAAATAGAGGCCATATAACTGCTGTTCTCGGCTGTAAGGTTGACACTGGCGGCACGTATTTGTGGCTGTTCCATGTTAGAGCAGAAAAAATAAAAAAACACACAAGAGTTCAAATCTTACCCAAAAAAATGATAAAAGCCATTTCTCCTGCCATTCTTTGACCCCACATAAGATCATTTAAAACCTTATTTCTCTTCACATATACGAGAGGACAAAAAGCGTAACCCGGGGGATGACTGTTCTGTCACACTAAGTTTAATTTAAGTTGATGAACAATTTTTTATTATGAAAAATGGCCGATCCCAGTTACCTTAGAGATTATAATAGCAAAACGAAAGCAATGGCAAACTCACTTGATTTTCCCAAATTCTCTTCACACTAGCTGCACATCCCCACGAGTCATTCCATGCAGAAACGAAACAGAGACACTCAAGTGGCCGCACACCAAAAAAAATAAAAAAATCGAACCTTTAGCTCGTGCATTCACATAAAGTGCGAGAGATATATATAGAGAGAGAGAGGGGGGGCTTACTCCAACGTCTAGAATTATGACATCGGAGGTAACACCCCTGAGGCCGCCTCGGCTCCATCCAAGACCGATTTCTCCTTTCCATCCTCACCGTCGACTCCGCCGCCGCCACCACCGCATCTGCCGAGAGGAGCAGTTGAGCTCGGAACGCACTGCCAGCGGAACCTTGTGGGAACCGGGGGAGACAGACGAGGCTGGAGCGAGGCTTGGGGTGCGGATGCGGTCGGCGTAGATGCAGCGGAGCCTGTGGGGGATTAGCCAAGACGGGTGTGGGGCACCAATGATCGCATCACCTTTGGCATAAACCCCCGGAGATTTGAGTGAAGCCTGATATGAATTGGTAGCTAGCAAAGTGCTGACCACTATAACAATTTCTTCCTTATATTGAGTCATCGGGACCTTGAACTTTGCGAATTCGCCGAAGATCAGTTTGATATGAGGGAGGGAGGTAGAGAGAAATTGAGAGAGAGAGGGAAGTAGAAATAGAGAGACAGGCCTTCCGTTTGATCCGAATAATACGGAAGGCCTGTCTCTCTATTTCTACCTCCCTCCCTCTCTCAATCTCTCTCTACCTCCCTCCCTCATATCAAACTAATCTTCGGCGAATTCGCAAAGTTCAAGGTTGACTCAATATAAAGAAGAAATTCTTATAGTGGTCAGCACTTTGCTAGCTACCAATTCTTATCAAGCTTCACTCAACCCTCCGGGGGTTATGCCGAAGGTGATGCGATCATTGGTGCCAAACACCCACTTCCATCGGCGATGCAGCGATCGGGTAACGTAGCGGTAAAGGCGGAAGATGAAGGGGTTGAGGGAGGATGGAGTTGAGGATGGAGAGAGAGTCTTGGATATGGTTGACTCCATTGAAGCTCGCTTTCTCTCTCTAAACTCTCCCTGTAAGCCTCTCAGTTTGAGTAGAGCCACGGGACGGGAGCGAGGAGATGAACATGGCCACCTAATATGCTTACTTCATCACCACATAATCATATCAAAGATAGTAAATATACCAAATGAAATTTCAGCACAGATACATCTCATGTTCCAAAAAATGAGAACCTTAGGTTTCTAGAGTTAATTGATCCGAAGCATACAAAGTAAATACAATGCTAGAGCAGTTATTGCCCACACTCACTAAACTAGACCTGACTGATCAACTTACAAAATTCTGGGGACCCACACTAGCTCATAATGGGAAATGCAACTTCCCCTACATTTTCCATACTAGATTTGTTCTATCAACTGTTCTATTGCAAGAGTCTACAATTTTTTAATAGATGACACAAAACCATTTTGTAGATAGGAGTACCAATCCAAAACTTGGTGAGTTCCGCCAATGAACATGGAGTGTCGACTCTAATCCATTTAAAAAGCAATACGACTAGCCTCTAAAACTACAACAAGAGATTTTTCTTTCAAATCCAACCACCAACCTGCATCCAAGCGTTCAGCAAGAATAAGTAATGAGGATTTTAGAGTCTAAAACTAGCTATCAAATTAAATTGTTCAGTCAAATCAGGGACCACAATTCAGTCTCCATTGCCACGAATATGGTTTTTCCACAAGAAAGGCTAGCAAAAGCAACATATTTTATCCTTCATAATTTGCCCCATTTTCCCTAGCTAGGTTCTCAGGGTTTGAAATTGATAAATCAATATAATGCATAAGTTTAGTCAGAACAATGAAGTTTTATTTGGTTGTCCTCTCCTGTCATGCATTGTGACTGCCGAATTTCCACGCTAAAATAAGTACACCAAATCTCAATGAGCAACAGAGATTTCAACCCCACGTTGAGCTCGGTTGAAGTAAGAATTTCTGGACTACTCTCAATGAGCAACAAAGATTCATGAAGCCAAGGCTGACCAATGACGATGACATAAAAAAAGGTATAGTTATTGCAAGCACCATGTTGGACTAATGTAGCAACTCAAGGGCTGGCAACATTTCTGTATTGGCGACAACTCTACCTATTTGATTATAATCGTGACTGAGATTCTCCATACTAAAGAAAGATTCCTAAAGTGGCCAGTTCAATATTTCAAAAGAAAACCTTTTCCAGTCATGCCCAACAGCTTTCCTTGTTACGTAACCTTTGGCCATTTTTTCCTTCTAACAAGGAAGTGCATCTTAAGCGAGTAAAACCCAACTCTTGATATGTATCTGTGACAAGCCAAAGAAATATAAAAGCTTATACTTCAACCTAGTAGGTGGAGTAATCGACACAGAAAATCTGTGATAAAAGGCACGTTATATGCAGCAATGATATTCCCAAATGACAGCCAAACCTCATTCTACCGCAACAAGCATATAGTGAATAAAATTGCTTACCTCGAGGGTTAGACTTAAAGCCACAATTTGTCAAGTGTTTTGCAACCGTTTCTCCCAACCCTTTTTGCCAGTTATGTACAGTCTTGGCTTCGAATAGAGGCGATATAACTGCTGTCTCGGCTGTAAGATTGACACTGGTGGCACAACACCACTATCGACCGCCACCGATCGTTTGAAGATCTTCGAACACACAGCGTCACAGATAATAATTCAACACATGAACAGCACGATGAAAATATAAAAGGAGAAAAAGATTGAGAAAAGCTCACCTCCGGTCATCATTGTCGAAGCGTTACACAAACTCCGGGCCACTTCTCACAGATAGACCAGCACTGTTGACGACCGAGAAACGCCTCAATGAAACGGAGTTCTAATCACGATTTATGATCAAGTGAAACCCCGAGACAGCCATTGAAACTCGTCTACGACGAAAATACGGGCCGGGTGGCGACTGAGATCAATCAGACTTCTCGGCCAGGGGAGAAACGGAGCCTCTTGACTCTCTGCGTACGGTATCCGTTTCTCTCTCCAAAAAACGGCGCCTCCGAAGAAGAAAACCGCTGCGGTTAACTTGAGACGCCGTGATGGAAGGCAATATCTACGATAACCGACGCTCCAGACGGTTTTCGCGGATTAAGAAGAAGACCTCCGGATCCCCGAAAAAGACGGCTTTAAAATCCTTGCGCTTCCCTCCTCAAAACTACCTTTGTTAGATAAAATTGCATAATTCATCCATTAACTTTAAATTTATTTCATATGGTCCCTAAATTCTAATTTATTGTACAATGAGGTCCCTAGATTTTCAATATATGTTCAATTTAGTCTATCAATTATATTAAAATATTTAATGTTGTCTCCAAATTTAAATTGTCATATTATCGAAACTCGAGATATTAACCTGAAAAAAAAAAACGTAAAAACTACTTTCTGTTGTTAGACCAATCTAGCTATTATAGAACTTATCAAAGGTTCATTTCAGTGCGTAGATTTGAGGAATCAATTATGAATTTCAACCTATTAAATTATATTTCTATCTATATTATATATTGAAAACCAAAGCCATTAGAGCATCTCGAGCTTCCTCTAGCCAAAATTAGATTCTATTCATTCGTTCGTCATGCCTAGTCATTGATATCTACCTCATAATACTCGTTTTCCACCTATGTCATAACCTACTCCACAAAATAGCCTCGGTTAATAATTTAACGTTGATTAACACTTGACATTTTCCAAATTAAAATGGAATTGAACATAGAAAAATACATAATATCGCATTAGTTATAATATAAAATGATATCGTGCACATAATAAAAATTTCGCCTAGGATATATACATAATATTACTCGTTCTCCAATGTACCTCGACCCTATCACCTAGGATATATACGTTGATGCGCGTTCGACTACTGGATCAGAATCATGACAAACAGGCAAGTTCACCGGTCCACCAAATGTTTCCAATGCATCGGGCATATAGCTCGTGTGCATGCATGGGTTCTTTACCTTCCTAACATTGCATTGTGAAAGTTATAAATGTGTTTTGACTAGTTCGAACAGAATCAAATTACATAAGCATGTTCTGCTCAGCTAAGCTAATCATTCAGCGTTGCAATTTTCTATGTTCTTCCAATCCTTGGAGCAAGTCTCTCATTTTCGATTCATGGCCTTTCAGATGTTCTAGGTTTGCAGTCTGGTTGAGCTTCTTTGCTATGTTGGTTTTAGCTCATTGAATATTGCCGCGTTTTCTAGATATAACTTTTATAGTTCTCCTTTATATGCCGTTTTTTATTGCTTGATGTGGAAATACTGAGTGCACTGACAATGCTCTTTCCTCTTAATATTGTAGCAAGGAAATTGCAATTTCTTCAAATTCTTTCCGGCATCATCCCATTTCGAGAACTCACAGAAACCCCTCAGATGGTTCCAATGGATTGATTCCCCATTGGTGATAATCACTTCCAGCAAATCATTTTGCGCCTCTTGTGAAAAACGATTGAAGTTGACCTTCAACGAAGAGAAAAGAGAGGATTCTATTGGATGTGTTAAAATATGTCTCGAGTTTGAGTCCAATGTGAAATTCCGAATATTTCGAATTGGATATGTTGCGGATGTTCGAAATTGAGCAAAGAAGATCCGAAGATCAACTTCCCAAAGTTTGAATCTGCGTTGGAGAATTTGGCCGCTGAAATAGGAAAGTTCAACTTTGACTTGGATTTGGATTTTGTTTAAAACATACAGAGATATGTTTTGGATAAAATCGTTTTAGATAGGAAACAGAATCCTATGAGAAGTTGGCAAAAGAATAAGGGTTTCACTTATATATAGACTTGTGGCCATGGGTGATAGACGTGGATCACAAATTGTCTTGAAGCGCCGCTTGAGTGCTTGGTGTTCCGCCGTTGATCATGAAGGATTGGTCTTGAAGCGCCGTCTAGTCGTCGAGTGCTTGGGAGGGATTTTCTTTGTCGTTCTTGTCCGTGAATTACATCCAAGAAAGATTAGTGTTTGCAGCCGATTAAATCTTGTGTTAAGATTTGCGTGTAATTCCTTCGTGAGATTGAGAGATTATTTCTTGAGAAATTTCGGGGCTAAACACTTGTGTGCGTTGTTGGGTGTAATTGGGGCTTGGGAAACACCGAGAGAGTGTTTGAGTAACTTGAGTGTGTAATCTCCTTGTATCGCTTGATCTATAGTGAAATTCACTGCTGCTCTCCCCGTGGACGTAGGTCTTTACGGCTGAACCACGTAAATCTAGTGTCCGATTTATTTTTCTTTTTCTGTCCATATTATTCTTCGATCGCTCGCCCTATCACAACAAGTGGTATCGAGCCAGGCTTGGCTGAGTTAAAGCGAATCAATGGCGACGAAGAAGTAAAAGTGAGAATCGACAGATTTGATGGGAAGGATTTTAGTTTACGGAAGATGCAGATTGAAGATTATCTTTACCGGATGAAACCGCACTTGCCCTTATCCGGGAGAAACCAGAGACGATGAAGCAAGCTGATTGGGATTTGCTGGATAGACGAGCTATGGGTGTTATTCGGCGACGTTGGCTCGTAACGTCGCGTTTAACATCTTGAAGGAGAAGACCACTGCTGACTTGATGCAAGCCCTGTCGGATATGTATGAGAAACCCTCTGCGATCAACAAGGTCTGTTTGATGCGACGTCTGTTTAATTTGAAGATGAGCGAAGGTGCGTGCATTTGCGAGATCATATCAATGAATTCAATGTGATTGTTAGTCAATTGAGTTCAGTTGAGATTGACTTTGAAGATGAGGTACGTGCTTTGATTCTGCTATCCTCATTGCCTAACAGTTGGAATACTACTGTTACTGCTGTTAGTAATTCCTCTAGGTCAACAAGTTTGACGTTTGATGGGGTTCGAGATTTAATTCTGAGCGAGGACATTCGTAGAAGAGAATCTGGCGAACCTGTATCTGCTGCTTTAGTAGGTGAAAATAGAGGAAGATCTAGAACACGTGTGGGTAACAATAGTACCAATATGAACAAACGTAGTCAATCTAGGACTGCTAATGTTGTCTGTTGGAGTTGTGGCAAGAGGGGGCATCTTAGAAGGGATTGCCTTAAGCTAAAGAATGAGAAGGGTAAGGGAATTATAGTTGATTCTGCAGATAATGTTGCAGCTGTAGCTGATAATGCCGATTATATCTTGTCTATCACCAATGATTCATCGTTTGATGGATGGATTATGGATTCTGGTTGTTCTTTTCATGTCACACCAAATAGAAACTGGTTTATCACTTATCAGTGCACAGGTAATGATAAAGTCCAGTTAGGGAACAACGCTAAGTGCGATGTTGTGGGTGTTGGTGATGTTAAAATCAGAATGCATGATGGCATTGTGAGGACATTGACCGGAGTAAGACACGTTCCGGAATTGAAAAAGAACTTAATTTCCTTATGTGCCATAGATTCAGCCGGTTGCAGGTATTCTTCAAAAGGTGGAGTTCTGAAGGTTGTTCGAGGTGTCTTGGTGATAATGAAAGGAATCAAGCACGGAGGCCTGTATAAACTTCAAGGTAAGACAATGATAGATTTCGCCCCGGAGACGTCGGATGCATCTGTTCGAGAGTCTATTGACTGCTCAAGGAAGACACGGGTGTTTGTGCCGATGCACAAGTTTGATCTTGGTGTCAGGATCATGCAGTCAAGAGCTTTGATCGAGACGGAGACTGGTAAGTCGATCAAGCATGTGCAGACTGACAATAGCATGGAGTTTTGCTCGGAGCTGGTAAATAAATTCTGCATGAAAGAGGGCATAGTGAAACATCTCACTAGTGCTAGTAAATCACAACAATTTGCAGAATTGATGAGCAGAACATTACTAGAGAAGGCCCAAAAAATTATTTCTAGTGCTGGTGTTGCTAGGAGAATCCTAGCTGATGTGCTAAGTATGGTAAGCTACCCGGTGAATAGATCCCCATCAACGCTATTGAATGGTGGACTCCTAAAGAAGTGTGGTCGGGTAACGTTGCTGATTATTCTATTCTTAGAATGTTTGGTTGCCCGTGTTATTTTCGAGTGAGTGATGGTAAGCTCGATGGGAGGGCAATGTGCATATTCCATGGCTATGCACAAGGTAAGCGGGGTGATCGGTTGTGGTGCCCATATATAAATTCACCTGTTAACAGCAGACAAGTTACCCTTGATGAGTCTCCGGTACTTCTAGCTAGGAGTGTTTGTGGCAGTGTTAATACGGATCTAGACGGTGTTCAGCTTGAGGTGGAGTTGCGACCAGAAACTCTTGAGGTAGCGAGTACGAGTACTAGCAAAGTAATCAACACGGATGGTGCTTGTAGCGAGGTGGAGCCTATAGAACCAATGGTTGCTGTAACTGCTGAAATTAACAAGGTACGTATTCGATCTCCTGATAGATATGGATGCAACAATGGTTTTGCTTTATCTGCAGTTGAGGAGATTACGTCAGAAAATCCTTGCGGAGCAGTTAAAGGTGCATGTGGAGTTGGTATTTTGATGAGGTCCTCGGTTATGGCGAAGTTCAAGCGAGGCTTGGACTTGGATAATATCTGTGGCGGTTGAGCCCATCAATGGGCTATGGAAGAGTAGCAGCAGAGTTTGAATTTTTGCGAAGCGATTGCAATTTGACTCAAACGTCGAGCCAAGGTGGAGATTGTTAAAATATGTCTCGAGTTTGAGTCCAATGTGAAATTCCGAATATTTCGAATTGGATATGTTGCGGATGTTCGAAATTGAGCAAAGAAGATCCGAAGATCAACTTCCCAAAGTTTGAATCTGCGTTGGAGAATTTGGCCGCTGAAATAGGAAAGTTCAACTTTGACTTGGATTTGGATTTTGTTTAAAACATACAGAGATATGTTTTGGATAAAATCGTTTTAGATAGGAAACAGAATCCTATGAGAAGTTGGCAAAAGAATAAGGGTTTCACTTATATATAGACTTGTGGCCATGGGTGATAGACGTGGATCACAAATTGTCTTGAAGCGCCGCTTGAGTGCTTGGTGTTCCGCCGTTGATCATGAAGGATTGGTCTTGAAGCGCCATCTAGTCGTCGAGTGCTTGGGAGGGATTTTCTTTGTCGTTCTTGTCCGTGAATTACATCCAAGAAAGATTAGTGTTTGCAGCCGATTAAATCTTGTGTTAAGATTTGCGTGTAATTCCTTCGTGAGATTGAGAGATTATTTCTTGAGAAATTTCGGGGCTAAACACTGTGTGCGTTGTTGGGTGTAATTGGGGCTTGGGAAACACCGAGAGAGTGTTTGAGTAACTTGAGTGTGTAATCTCCTTGTATCGCTTGATCTATAGTGAAATTCACTGCTGCTCTCCCCGTGGACGTAGGTCTTTACGACTGAACCATGTAAATCTAGTGTCCGATTTATTTTTCTTTTTCTGTCCATATTATTGTTCGATCGCTCGCCCTATCGCAACAGGATGTTTGTTAATTTCATGGATAATAATGTAGCAAGATGTGACCGGACTTTGATTGGTTGTTGCAGGTTGCACGTGATCAGTGGGAGGTCTAACTATATTGTAAACTCATCCGTTATCTTCTCTTTCTTATAGTGTTGTGCGTGCTTTGAGCACATATTAAAGTTGTAACTGTTGTTGTCTCTTTTTGTAATGAGAATATTAAAATTCAATAAATTCCAGTGTTAATGATGAGTTGATGAACGTCTGCATCTGCTATGAACATACACAGAGTTCTTAACTATCAAAGCTAAAACTAGTTACCATTTGGGCCAAAACACTCTGTGAAACAACATTCTCGTATTATTCTCTAAGGGAAATAAATACAAGAGAAAGCTACATTTGCACATCATTGAAACATCATCGTACTGAAATTGATGAACATTAATCCATATCCGCATTTGACATCATCAGTTCACATCACTCTTGCAAGAGGCAACAACAAAATAGAGAGCGACATTTGCACATCAATGAAAAATGTGTTGCTGGTTTTCTTGATAGCGTTAGTCCCCTTGCTCTTGCATTTGTGAAAAAAATTGCTCGTTTCTCACAACTTTCATGTTGAGATCCTTACATCCTCCTTTTTACTTACAGAAGGATAAAAAATAAATCAATTAGTTAAAATAAAATGAAGTGCAAATAAGAACAGTTTCAAGACAAAGTCAAGGGCACATGGACAAAGTAGAGATTTTCACGGGCATTTCTGGTGACATAACTGCTCCATGATGTATCCAAGGCTCGAATTGTTGGACAATGTCAAGATTCTAGCAAATCTGTCTAAGCAGTTTTCAGCAGCAATATCACATTGTCTCCAAAATCCGATGCCATCTCTCACTATAGGCAATTACCGATGTGTTTCCACCGCTTGCATACAACACAACGGGATCATTAAAGCCAGTCACCATCCTGCCCATTTCAATATGTGCTACACAATGATTAACAGCAAAGAATTGGTTTCTTCCGTGGCTGTCAAAGAATCCTCATCACAATAGAAGAAACTTGTAGAGGGGCTCCCATGCTTGGATACTTTGTTTTACAATGACAGTATTATCAAGAGTCACTGGAGCAGCTTTTTTTTGGAGCTTCTTCGACCAAAGGATACTTCAGGTGGTAGCCAATCGAACAACTAAGGGTGTACCACTTTTGTTTATGCAAACCCAAAGGCACCATTAATAGCAGCCACACACACAAACAAGAACCAAAGAAAGAATGAAGTATTGGGTTTCAGTGGCCTAGCTTATTGGTCCGCATGACGCAACAAAATTAACATTTACTAAAATTATAGGTACAAGTAGTGCACACCCACAATGAAGATCAAATTGTTGAAAGAAAAAACGTAACATCTAGAGAATGGTTGAATTACAGAGGAAGAAAAACCAAAAAGCAAGGACCATCAAGACCACATGACTCCATATGAAGTTCAAATTTGAAATCAACTAGACTGACAGTGAACTCAAGAAGTTCCTTCCTCATTCCTTGGAGTTTAGTCAATGCATCATAGATGTCAATTCGCTCCTTCGAAGACTCAAAAGAGCAAGTGATTCCTACTTCGATGATCAAAACCAAACAATCCTTGATACTACACCAGTTCTTGTTCTTGCCCTCTAGAGCAATTGCTCATCTCTTCTCTAACTCCTCGATTTCCTGAAGCAAAATGGGATCAATTGCCTTCTCCACTCGGTTTGCCAAAGCTGCCTTTGTGAAGTGATGAAGGTCCAACCCATTTTCAAACATGTCATCAATTGGCCTCTTGCCTGTGAACATCTCCAAAACGAGGACTCTGAAGCTATACACATCTCCTTCCGTAGATACTGCACTTCCCACGCCATACTCTACAACAATCAACAATGTATTGATGCAAGGTGAATGATTAAGTTTGAAATATATTCTCGGTGATGTTTTATGTCTATGCATTTTTCTTTAAGGATCTGTCTACGATTATGTGTTCAAAGAAACAAATTGAATGACCCAAGGTGTGCTTGATTACCCGGAGCTACGTAGCCAAAAGATCCTTTACTTCGACAGAGCTCGATTGATCTACTAGCAACTTATGTGTTGCTTCTGGAAGGAACCTAGCAAGCCCAAAATCGCCTACATGTCCATTCATTTCATCGTCAAGAAGGACATTACTTCGCTTTAGATCACAATGAACTATTGGCATTTCATAGTGATGATGGAGATAGTCTAGTGCACAAGCAACACCGATTGCAATATTCACTCTCTCAAGTAGACTCAACTTGTTTCTCTCCGTATATTGTAACGCAGTTTGGTGCAGCCACTCATCCAAGCTTCCATTTGGCATGAATTCGTAGACTAGTGCCTTGAAATCATTTCCATTAAAATCAAACCCAAAACATGCCGTGAGTACCTTCACGAGATTACGGTGTCGGATTCTTTTCAAGGCCTCACACTCGGCTATAAAGCTCTTGGAAGCTCCATCACATGTAAGGTCGAGAATCTTGATGGCCACAACCGACTGAGTTTGATCAAGCAGCCCTTTGTACATGGACCCAAAACTTCCCACACCAAGCAAATTGGTGGAGGAGAATCCACCTGTCGCTTTTAGGAGATTGTGATAAGAAACATGCAAGAACCCATCTTCGGAAGAGCTTAAAGCTAATGCGTTCTTATTGTGTCTAATCCAGAAGAAGTATAACATAGACAATATGCAGGCTACTCCAATAAGAGCAGAGACTATAGATATAAGAATTTTTGCAATTCGGCTTGTTCTCATCTGTTTTGACTCTTTGTAGTAGCATTTCGGTAGTTGAAAATCTGGGAGACCCCCGCAAAGCTTCTTGTTTCCAACGACCGAAGTTGAAATGGCACTTCTAAAAACTCCTCCTGTAGGCAATGCACCCTCAAAATTGTTGTAAGATAGGCTCAAATTCGTCAGATTTAGCGTCTCTAGAAATTTCGGGATTTGGCCGGACAATTGGTTGTTGGAAACATTCAAAACCTGAAGGCCTCTCATGGAACTCATAATTGATGGTAGGGACCCTTCAAAGAAGTTATCTTGTACATATGGGCGTTCCATGCTTATACAACTGCTTATATTGCTTGGAATCTGTTGCGATAATCTGTTCCCATCAAGACGTAATTCACCAAGATTTTGCAATTTTCCAACTTCCTCTGGAAGGGAGTCGGTAAGACTATTTTGAGACAAGTCAAGGTAAATCGATAAAGATGAGAGGCTCATAATCTCCGGGGTATGTAACCACTGAGGTTGTTGGTCGAAAGGCTCAAGAGAAGTAGATTTTGGCAATTTTTTAGAGACGATGGTATCGAGCCTCGGAAATTATTGCTATTCAAGTACAATAGGATTAACATCCTTAAATTCCCAAAAGATTCCGGTATTTGCCCCGAGAGTTCATTGTGGCTGAGATCCAAATGCTTCAATTTGTTCAGATTTCCGATCTCGAAAGGAATGTTTCCCGAGATGTTATTGCCCTGCATTTTCAAGACCTCCAAATTGATGAGATTTCTGATTCCGGAAGGTATGGTTCCAGAAATATGGTTGTATCCTAACAAAAACACGAAAAGGGCGGTCGAGAGTTTACTGATACAGTCGGGTATCAGTCCTCGAAAGGCACTTTCCGATATATCCAAAAGTTCCAATTTTGTGGAATTGGTTAAGGAACAAAGGAAGTCCAAATCAGTAGATTGCTCACCTCCTAAGTTGTTGTGGTAAATATTAAACCAATTGAGTCCTCTTATCTTTGAAAAAGAAGGAACTTTTCCAGTAAAATTGTTCTCATCGATTTGGATTACCTCGAGGTTAGAGGCGTTGGATATCGACTCGAGACTGGGTCCAGTGAGGTGGTTCTGCCACGTACTGATAGTCTCGATATTTGGAAGAGTGAAGCCTAAGTTGCCAGGTAAACCCCTTCTAATTGGTTTTCACTTACATCAAGGCATGCCGGAGCGGATATATTGAAGATTGAGATAGGAATTGTATCGACAAATTTATTTGTGGCGAGAGTGAGGAAATTTAGATTT